>OX638102.1:5000000-6250000 GCA_951804965.1 Horisme vitalbata
ACTAGATTCTATCAGCAGCTATATATCTAGATTCTATCTTTTGTAGATCGTCACTCTACCTAGCCAGACGGCGTCCTAAACTACGTTTTTCTTACCACAGTCTTCACTCGTTCACCTCAATGGTTATCGGTTACTCGACAGATATGGCCAGTCCACTGCCACTTCAACTTGTTAATTATCTGAGTTATGTCTCAATAACAATTAACCAAATGTACCATAAAAATGTACAAAAAAATGATGATGAATGAAAATATACCATAAATGAAATGTACCATACTGAGCTTGCTAATAGTATGAGCCGAATATATTATGTAGCAATTGCTTCAAGTTGGCTTCGTTGATTAACAAATACTTAAATACCCGCCTTATTAACAAGTATAAACTTTTTATAAAAAAAAATACGGACTTCAAATAAATCACTTTTTACTTCTTGCCCTAAAGAATTTTGATAATCGGTTCACAATTGACGGAGATATTGGTGATCATAGGGGGAAAATTACAAGTGAGGATGAGGTTTTTTGAGTTTTCCGGGAAAAGTACCACCCCTCAGAAATAAAATTTATATGCGACCACCTGTGAAGTATACTCTTTTAAACAAAAAAAGAATTTTGGAAATTGGTTTACAATTGAAGGAAATATCAGTGAACATACATAAAAAAGTCCAAAAAAAAGGTTCCGACGAATTGAGAAACTCCTGCGTTTTGAAGTCGTTAAAAAATTGGGTGTAAGAGTTCCAACTTCCATCTTTCGAATCCCAGCCAACCTCACTTAATCGTGGTGCACCCTGCTCTGTGGAGAGCCAGGTGCAATGAGGCTCTAGCTCTTAATGCCCTGATCGCCGACAGGCAGCATCGTTGGCGGTGCGAGAAGCCATGCCCTGCGATCGTCAACCCCGCATGCGCAGCGTGGGGATTATGGACATATCCCCCTTTATTCTCTTATTTTCCGAGGAGGGTCTAGATGTCTGCGATACAGTTTTCCACTTCTGCAGATGTCATCGACTTGTTTCTGCCACATATTATTTTTCAGTGCACTAATAAAGGCTAGTTAGTGTGTTGTGAGAAATGTAAAAAAATGTTTATGGCTCTTTTTATACCAATATCTGCTTTATAAAGTTATGATTGGTTTCTATTATAATAGTCTTCATGCTTTTAAAATAAACCCATGATCAGTATTCCTGAAAGTTCCCATCAAATATCCTACATATTTTATGTCAAAACTGTCGTAAAAACGAGTAGTTTCTTGTTAAACCGAACGTACCAATACATAAGTTTGTTAGTATCCTATGAGGATTCGGTTTACGGTCCTCGTAAGGAGATCGTAAAGAGAAACTAAGGCGAGGGTACATTAGATGGACAGAAAAGATAGTTAGGCTTATAAAGCCGTTGGATACCTTGAATATGGCTTTGGGATTGAGTTCATTGTTATTGAGACATTTTACTATGATAGGTTGGCTTTAGTCTGGTAGGAATTAGCTTCTATATATCTTTAAATAGTTAGAGTTTAATGTTATGCAATTCACATGTTTTTTTACACTACTAAATTAGCAGGCATAAAGTCCTCCTTATGGTAAGCGGTTCCAGTAGCCTATTAATGCCTGTGACAACAAGGAAAAATAGAATTCCTTTTAGAAAATGCGCGTTGCTGACCCTTAAAATAAATTGAAACGCCCATTTTGAAACGCTTCATATTGTAGTCTCTGGGGAAAACCTCAACTAGGAGACCATTCCAAAGCTTGATGTGTCGCGGGAAGAAATTACTCTGGAACCTCACAGCTCTGCGAGAAGATGGTAATTCTGACAGTCTTTATTGTACACAGAAATAACAAAGACACTGAGTATGTTAAAAAATATGTAGGTACAGAGGCGAGTTTACCCTTTAGGAGTTGTCTTCCAATGCTACAACCATAAACTCTTCATTTTTACTTTATTTCTTTTTTTTAACTTCTATTCAACAAGGTAAAAAACATAAAAACCGTGAAAAAAGATTATATATTTATATCAGTAGATTTCTACAGACTGTTAATGATAATACTGTAAACATGCAATTCTGCAATTTTGAAAATAAAGCCTATCGAGCGAAAAGCGGAATCGCTCAGATTTAAAATCGCAGATTTTTTGTTGTGTTTTTAAATATGAGAATCCATTCTTCCAATATACTGTTTCAACAACAACCTAAAGCTTATAATAGCTTAAAGTCTACTGCTGGAAACAGGCCTCTCCTATTGAGAAACCGGTAAAGCCTATAATTTCCACTCATGGGTGTTGGGGATCGCAGGGATAATATACTACCCTGCTGTAGAAGCTGTAGCTTCTCGCGCCGATCAATCAAGGGATGTAGCTGTGCTGGTCTTAGGCTGCACTACGCTGCAATCAGCCCTGTTGGTTAGTTAGCTGGGTGCACTACGGACAGGTGAGATTAGCTTGGATTCCGAAGATGGAGATTGCAACGCCATACACCCCATACACTGCTTAATTAGAATTGTTTTACAAACTATTGTCAAACCACTCAGTTTTAATCCCATTTTTTAAATATGTCTGAACCTATCTTAGAACTCCACGAACCCGCAACCCAACTATTGACAATTACTTTGTGGCAAACATCGCCATCAGTGCAGCTAACTTTGTTTTACAAAGTCGCTTTGTATGTGCCTTAAAGCCTGTATAGCTTTTATTCTTTGATATGTTATTTTTGGAGACGTTTTCCAAGTTTGTCAAATAATCGGTATGAATAAATAAAATACAATATTCTTTTGACGCGAATGAATCGAACGTTTATCGTATTTGTGGACGAAATTGACCCTTTTAAGCTTTGAGATATGAAACCTTTTTACGATGTGTATTTTTATGGAAAGTTTAAATCTGTGGCGTGCTAGTTCTTACAAATATTATGAAAAATATAGCATAATAAAGTCTTGAAAATAGATCCAACATATTTTAACAAAAAGGTTGACTTTGAAATAAAAATTATTAGTATATCTGATCAACTTCTAATATTTTATATTAACAATTGCATTATTGAAAAACAATTTTCAATTTCGATTTATTTTCTAAGAGCAACACGCAATCTAAAAAACGAAAAACACGACCATGCTTCAATAATATTTTTTTTAGCTGCATAACTTCTATAATTTGTAACCGCCTTCAAAAAGGGAGGATTTATTTTGAATAACCAATTATTTCATTGTTTTTTTTTTATTAATTTTCTAAGAACAATAATCTTAAGTTACGTCTTTGTAAATATGACCACTTTCTAGACTTTCGAGAAAAATCTTTATTTTTGTGGAAGCTCTAGACGAGAAAACTCGTACGAAACCCATGGCTCATCAAGAACCAGGAAGTTCCTTAGTCAATTTATCACTGTCCCATACCACGCACACGTTCCAATAATGTAACACCATAGACCTCGAATGTATCCATTTCCTTTGTGCTTCACTTAATTATACGCGCCGAAATAAGCCGATCACTCAAGCATCTTCACGCTAAGCTAACAAGGGGTGGGTGGAGAGGTAGAGTTTCTGGATGAGTCAGACAAATACCTTAGTAAAAAGTATGGATAGAATAGCTTCTTGAACGAGTATTTTTCGGTCGTTGAATGCTAAAGGTGCGCCTACATTTTTGATATGTCAACACGCGACTCAACGAAGCGATATGTTAGCTTCAAATAGCCAAATAATAAGTAATTACAGGCTGTTAGATTTTTCATTTATATTCATTTATTTATAGCTCAAGGTACATAATTTGTCCATAGATTTAGAATATACTTAGTCAGTAGGTTGTTCTAAATTTAGATTGTTATTGTTTAACATTATAATATTAAAATGGAAAGCAATATTAACATGCAAAATTAATTTAAATAAATAAACGTACATAATAAAACATCAGTTTAACAACATAATGTCCTTTTTGTCATATTATAATGTCAAAGTAAATAGGCACCTAGTTTAAGTTACAAAAAGATAAAAGAATATTATATACGCACATGTTTATGTTACAACAGAAAAATAGTCTCGACTCCACATAATGCCTACTGTTAAAGCAGTAATCGTTATTATTCTGGCAAGACCACAACTGCCAAAAGAACTAGTGAGAATATTTATATACGTAAGTTATTTGTAGGTAGTCGGTGTGATGTAATTGGCAAACGTAGTGTAAAACATTTGCTTCCAAAACTTGATCCAAATTGAACCTTTCATTCAATAACATTCGCAGTTCTGTGCGTTTGGAAGTAAAAAATGTAGTACGCCCTGCTCCTTTAGGGATTTTCGAGCCCACTTTAGCAAGATTACGATATCAGTTACCCTATTATATTCAAGGCTACTCCCATTCAGTAAAAATGATCAGTTCACGGCCCCACTGTGGTTTGGGTAAGAACACTTCTAGAAATTGTAGGAAACATTGTATTTATAAGCACTAAACTATATCAGAATACTAAGCCTTCGAAGGATTTCCTGAAAGCCTGCCTCTGAGTGGGCACTCCTACTCATTCCTGACCTCACGAGGTCCACCTCTAGAGGTGGAGCTCGAAAAAACCTTTACGTGGAAAAAGCCGCTGGGCACCGACTAGTTGATAATATAAGATATGGGCTGGCGTACAGGTTGATGCCTGTATGGGTTCAATATGTCGATAAAATGAGTTGAAAGCTGGTGCCTTTTTTTACTATGAATGTTTTAATTTTCGTTAGTTTCACGAGTAAAATAGGTGAATAGTCTACATTGCTCCTGTTTACACCGGGGTAATGGTGGTACACGAGAAACTCAGCCTGAGTACTGGGATGTACTTTCACATAGGTAAAGACAAACGTTTATTTACTACAATAGGGATGTCGACTGCAAAATTCTATTTAAGTCCGTCATTTACATTATCAGAAAATATTGGACTTGTATTTTTTAAATTGTCAATTAAACAAAAAATAACAAGGATATAGTGCGTTGAAGTTCCGCGTGACGTCACGGCTTAGTCCCCTTTGGCCTAGCCGTGATGTCACGAGCCCCCACTCCCGAACTTTGACGCTCTTAATCTCCGTAATTTTTTTATTATTTGATAAATAAAAAAATACATGTCCAATATTTTTTGTTGATTTATCTGACGGACTAATTAGAATTATTATTTTATTACCCAGTCGTCATGCCTATTATAAGTAATACACCACTGCGCCACAGAGGTCGTCTATAGTAGGTGTTATAATAGTGTTGTTCTGTGTGCTACAGCAGTAAAAAGGTCCTGACTCAGCATTATGCTTTGCTATCCGAAGACAGGTTTCTGCTTACCTAGACCTACCTCATCATTACTTCGCATCTAGGTACCTAGTAGGTCTTACTGCATACTTGTATTGCCAGTCTTCTTCATAACTCTAAGGGAAGAAAATTTGAGTGATTGATCGCAACGTGATTTCTTGATTTTATATGTAAATATTGAATTGAATTGAATTTATTTAAAACAACAAATGTTACATGATAAGGTTACAATCACACTTAGAATAAGTCCTTAGACTAGTATTCCAAGATGGATAGCATTGGTACCCAAACTAGGATTCCCTGTTTTAAATATGCCCGACATGGCAGTATCCACCGCCATCCAGCCACAGATGGAGAGGTCTGTTGAACTCGGCGATCAAAAGCAACATCTGCGTAGCCCTCACCATCTTTGGCATTTCCGGTTTTGCTTTCAAACATTTCATCGGCACTGAGCGCAAGCGGAAGTATGTGTTTAACAGAAACTACGACGCCGAGAAGAAGTTTGAGGAGATGCGCAAGAAAGACCTGTTCCAGTCCTGCTGAACAGAGATGGCGCTAGTGTAGTATTATTTTTATTTTGCTGTGAATAATGTTATAAATTACAATAACTGGAAAACTTAAGGTTAGCGAATTGGACGTTAAACACTTTGTTGATTGGAGAGGATATTGTCAATACAGGAGGGAGTGGAAAGTTATGAAAAAATCTTAAGCGGACTTACACTAGAAACGGAACGCTTTTGAAAAAATGTCTCAGTCATATCCAGTGACTTTAAAAACTTTAAAAGGCAGTTGTTTAATCAAGCCATTGATGGTAAGTTGAAGGGCGCTGCACTGAGGGTGGCCTGAGGGGTGCATTGTACAGGGTGTTTGGTCTTGTAATATGTTTGATTTAGGGTGCATAAGTTATGAGACGAGCAAAGACAACATTTAATAAAGCACAATAAAATTTTCCTAATGAAACTTTTTTGCAATGGTACATTGCTTAGAATTGAAATTTAATTTGTGTTGTTGCGACAGAAATTAATAACAGCAGATACACAAATATAATACAGCCCTGAATATGGTAACTAATAGTGGGTACTTTATTTGGTACCCGGATAATTAGGGTAGAGTAAAAGCTGCCTAAATGAATAAATATAATAGAATAGGATAAGAAAAGTTAGAATAGGATAGGATAGGATAGGATAGGATAGGATAGGATAGGATAGGATAGGATAGGATAGGATAGGATAGGATAGGATAGGAAAGGATAGGATAGGGTAGGATAGGATAGGATAGGATAGGATAGAATAGACTAGGATAGGATAGAATAGAAGGATTTTATTTGCAAAAACAGTAAAATAAAAACAAACAATAAAATACTTAACAGCCATGGAATAATTATGCAAAACTAGAAAAACTAAATAATAAGCACTTAATTAGGTGCAAACTTAGGCTAGCTATATATAAATAATATATCTATCTATATATTATCTAGCAGTATTAATCAAAATAAACGTATCAAATTATTAAAAACCACTGTGTTTCTAATAACAATATAAACTTGAACAAAAAAAAAACTCGTATTTATATTTTTTTAAACGCGCGGTGATTAATATCTTATTAATTCTATAAGTATCGAAGTATAACGGAGTAAGTTTAGTCTCTCTACTTTTAACGTAGTAATTTACTAATGTAACGACTAAAAATATCCCGTCAAAACTTCCACTCATTACGCCATTCCTCTCACAAAACTTTAGCTAAGTTAATGCATCACGTTTAAACTTACAGGAATAGCCAAGAACCAGTATAGGAATGGGATATATGTGAATTATTTGGATAAGTGCAAAGTTTTAGAACTATTCTCTAAAACCTTGCTGTAAATAACTATAATGCTCTATGCTGTAGTCATTAGAGACTAAATAATAAAGTGGGCGTAGTTATTAGCAATTTTAAGTATGAAGACATTAGCTATATTGAAGTGCTCGACGTAGCGTAACTTACTTCAGCGTTTTTAACAGATCATCTTGGTTATGTAAACTCCACCCTTTTAATACTTTGATGGAAGAAATCTGAAAGTATTCGTCCTGAATGAATGAATTAATTAATTCATTATTTAATTAAACGTTTTTTTGGTACACACAAACATTAAAGATACGTTTAATAAATAAAGACACTTAACATTAAGTAACAATGTTGGTTCATTAAATCTGTCTGAAGGCCAAAAAAGGTGTTCAGCCCAGCATGTGTTGGTAGTGCAAAGCACATCCAACGCTGATATTCAGCTGTAACCTCTACTGTAAGCTGTATGATAAGACCACCTTTTGAAATGCAAGTGTGAAGTAATATTATTGTTAATACTAATTATGTTTAAAGTCGCTCAATGTGTTATCAATAAAGACTTTTTATTATTATTGTAAAAGTAAAAGTATTATTTATTGAAATGATTATTGAATAAATTGTTCCCACGTCGCGTTCCCTTAACGCGCCATTTTTTTCTAGTTTGTTTGCTTACTGTTCGCACTTTACTATAAAGTACAAAAATATTTATCTATTTTATATTTTTACTCAAAGTTTGTGTACCTACTTACGTATGTAAGCAGTGCTGGCATTGTAAGTAGCTTTACGGTATTTTTTTCTTTTCGACTACAAAAATACTGTTTTTAGATCCAGATCAGTATTCGTAAAAAGGAAGTTTTAAATAAGGTAATAAGAAAAGTAGGTCGCATCCTACCTTCTGAAAATACCTGATGTTACAGATTGAGAATTTCTCTCACAGAATGTGATTTTTGGCTTATTTAAATTAGAGTTTCTTTAGCAAAAAATAAGGGGTTTCAACCACGACGAGAACTCAAGCCAACCTCACCTGTCCGTAATGCTTACTAACAAACGCGTCTCTGGCGGCGAACTGATCGCGGCAAAGCGCAGCCTAACTCCGAGACAGCTGAAGTCCCTGACCTGTGGTGCGAGAATCTGTGCCCTGCGATCCCCAACCTGCATGCCCAACGATGGGATTATGGCCATTTTCCCCTTCTTATAGGGGAAGCATAGGCTTCCTGTTCCTTCTGTTCCTGCTGGTGTTGTTTGTTAGAACATAGAAAATACAGTAAAAGCTAACATATCATTGAAAATACAGGAGTACCTATGTAAATATTGGGCGTATTTTTGGATGTTCGTAAGTTGGCTAAAACCAACATTTGATGGTGTCCCAGTCATATAAATTCATTTGGTTATGGCGCTCGCATGTGTGGGCTACGTAATGATGATGTTGATATGCCATCAAGGATAAGAGCCTTAGAGAAAACGTATGAAAATACCTAAAATTTATAAACTTCTATGAGGTAATATTACTTTTTAATCGACTTCAAAAAAAGAGGAGGTTTTCTATTCGGGTGATTTTTTTTAATTCATTCTCATAACTTTATAATTTATAAACCAAACATAGTGTAGGATGCCCTCCGGCCAGGTCGGGTGACGATCTGCGAAAGGCTGCTGGTAGAAGCTGGATGCGTCGAGCTCAGTATAGGGCGCAAAGGCGCTCATTAAGGGAGGCATATGTCCATCAGTGGACTGCTATAGGCTGATGATGATGATGTTGATGAGGCCACAAAGTTCCTACAAACAAATTACTAATTCAGCCCTGTCTGTTCACTTACAAACTAATCTCTTAGCCATACGTGCGTGAGTGAAGCACATAAAGAAAAAGCGCGAACATTTAGTCTGTATTACCGGATAATAACTCAACGGTAGGAATGGTGGAAACGCGATGCGTGGATTGATAAATGTGTTGGTATAGGTCAGATGATAGTTGCTACGGGGATATGCAATGCTATTGCTTTTTAAACATTACTTATTGGTGTTGTGTATGCCACTGATCAAATGTTTGTCAAATGTCTTTTGTACGATTCACAACTACCAGCGCGCGTTGGAGAGCATCGAAGCATTTTAAAACATGCTAGAGGAAATTGAAACATCCACAAAAAGTTCCTTATTTTCTTAAGTCCTGTAGGCAGACAGTGGATGAGAAGAGCCGAGGATCGGGCTCAGTGGTGAACCTTGGGAGAAACCTACGTCCAGCAGTGGACTGCGATAGGTTGATGATGAGGTGGGGCTCCCAAAAAATGTTACGGACCTCTTCGTGAGCGAAAAAAAATGCTGGATACTTAATACACAGCTAAATGTAGCCCTAAACTAAGCAGAGCTTGTATTATGGGAACTAGATAACTGATGAAGTACTTTTATACATTACTTTTTTTGTAAATACGTACAAATTATACATAGAATATACCTGAGACATATCTGCAGATAATGCAAACATTTGACCCGTGGCGGGAATCGAACCCTCAACTTTTTGCAGAATTGATTATGAGAATCATCTAATCAATGCCGAAAAACGCAAATTTCATGGTAGATAATTTCACATGTCTAATATACAAAAAAAATCCATTATAATAATTACTTAAAAAGATCTAATTCTAAGCTTTTTTGTGTAAGGAAGCAACAACAGGCTTTTTTCGATTTTTCAGCGAAAAAAGAAAGTATTTCTTCAAATTCAACCTCTTACTTGTTCAATTCAATGAAGCATCAATAAATTAAAATGTCTTCTACAAAGCTATTATGTAAAGAAGATCAAAAAAGTATAGGTTAGCTTATTTTTAGGGTTCTGTACCAAACAAAAACGGAACCCTATTACTAAGATTCCACTTTCCATCTGTCTGTCTGTTTGTCTGTCTATCCGGCTATATTTATGAACCGTGATTGCTAGACAGTTGAAATTTTCAAAGATGATATAAACAACAAATACAAAAAACCGAATAAAATGAATATTTAAGGGCTCCTATGCAATAAACGCGATTTTTCGGTCGTTTTTCTGTCATCTCATGAACTGTGGTAGCGAGATTGTTGAAATTTGCACAGATGATGTTTTTTTATTGCCACTATAATAATAAATAATAAAAAAAGAATAAAATAAATATTCAAGGGTGCACGATATTAATAACAGCAACAGGTAGCTTGAAATATTCACAGAAAATTTATTTGTATATTCACTTCAAAAATAAATAAATCAGTCAAAATTAAATAAATAAATCGGGGTCCCATACATGTTTATATTATATAATGGTACGGAATCCTTCGTGCGTGAAACCGACTCGAACTTGGTTGGTCTTTATTTTTCACTCAGAAGTTGAGTGTAGAGGTTTATTTTTTGTATATTGTATAGGGCTTGGTTCCTTCTACGAATGAGCTAGTGGCCAATTCGGGTGTCGGAGTTTTTAGAACGCCCGAAGGCCTCCGACATACCTTAGAGACCAAAAATGATGGATCAACATCTTAATGTGCTATCCTCACGGTAGTGCTCAGATCTAAATGCCAACGTTCACCCATCCAAGTAGTGACCCAAATGATTTGACTTACAACTGTTTAAAAGTCCCAAAGATTCGACTTCTGGGTGGTAAAATAACTTTACACGGAAGTTTACATTCCAACATAACAATATATGTTACAGATAATATATATAACTATCATAAGCCAATAGCAGTTCACAGCTGTATAATATATATAACATATCATACAGCTGTGAACTGCTATTGGCTTATGATGATGATGATGATTATCACCTAACAGTCAATTAATAGCCATAGACCCACATGTTCCCCTATGATTTTATCGAGTGACATGGGTATCAGAAATTTTTGAGTAGTCTACCCATGGTATCTGAAACTCAGATCCGGAACAATAATTATCTGAAAATTATGACAAGCTTTAAATTTTCTTCCGCAATAAGAATCAAATCTACAACCTTTTACGTCAGCCATTACGCCAACAAGTTTGTTCAGTAAAAGAGCAATCGTAAAGATAAAATGGATAAAATATATTCTTTTGACAACTTTCCGAAATGAAAACTCGCGATAAATTTACACGGTACAAAGCAAGATTCCCAAAGCCAAAAGAAATATTTATGTAACAACAAATTATTTACGTGCGAACGGTTACAAAAAGCCTCCCCAAAAATAACACAATTAATCCAAGAATTCAATTATTATAAGTTTAGAACGGAGCAAATGTTCAAAGGAGAATTCTTCCGGGCGAGTGGCTTTCGTGTATGCCCAGCGCTGCAGTTTAGTAAGTGAGTTTCAGACTTTTTGGACTCGTTTGCAACTTGACTGGCAAGTTTTGAAAGGATAGTTAGGTTTTTTTGGTTGTAATACTATATTAAACTGGTTTTAGAAGCAGCGGTAGGAAATGCGGGCATTGAATTTAGCAGATACTGGACGCGTCGCGGACAGGGCAGAATGGCGCTCATTATGTTACTGAGGACTGCTGATGATGATGATGATGATGGCTTCAATACTTGCCTTATACACAGCAGAATCATCGTCATCATATCATCGCGGTATAACCTTCTGTTGGGCCTGTGGTATAGGTTTCCCTTAGTTTAAAAAATAGCAGAATAGTTCTTATAATATCCAAAAAAAATACTCTGGCGGGATTTGAACTCGCAACCTTGCCTTCGAGACGCGCTACTGCGTCAAGTCCTCACCATGTCAAAGTTCTTGAGAAGCCTTCTTAGCATCGAAACCTGTTGAATGACCAAGAAAGCGAGGAGTTGACTCGGTAGCACTATTGGCTATGCGTCTCGTCGTCGTAAATTAGGAAGGTAGCTAGTTTAAACCTGTGTTGAAATTGTTGGTATATATTGGTTTTTCCAATAACTGTGAGTTAACACTTCAAAAAAAAAATAAGCAGAATAGTTATCGGTTTTCAGTCATCTTTTCTGGCTTAAGAACAAACGTAAAACATAATAACAGTGTTTCACCATATGTAGTAGATCTCGTAGGTGTCTTATGTTTTAAAACCAAAACTTTAACTTAATTATATAAAAACTAATTTAAAATTATGCATTTAATCATCTATTTCTTATATTAAAGCTGGCTTTTGACCATTGGATTTAATGTAAATTTCATCTTTATACGTGATCATTTGACACTACAAACTCAGGGCGAGGCAGGGGGAGGTGCGGCGTCCAGGGAGGTGTATCATTCAAAACACTTAAATAGGAAGACAACTAGATAAAGTCTTAAAACTCAAAACGGCTGATATCTAATTTCTTATGTCCAATATCATCAGTTAGAAAGGGATGCATGCATACATTTAACAATGTGACTTCAAAAAGTTAATCGTACCAGGGCGCTCGAACAAATTTCTATGCAGATCCATACAAATGCCCTGGTACGAAGTCGCAGAAATCGCATTGAGATAAAGTATGCATCTCTTTCTAGCTAACATATCGCACCATCGGTAAGACAAGGGCACAACTGCATGTTTTGTACTTTTTCCACTCCACTCCACTCCACTCCAGCCTATGTCAGTCCACTGCTGGACATAGGCCTCCCCTAATAAAGGGGGATATGCCCATAATCCCCACGCTGGGCATGCGGGTTGGGAATCGCAGGGCACAGTTTCTCGCACCACCGACGCTGCTGCCCGTCGGTGGCCAGAGGATTTAGCTGTGCCGATGTAGGCTGTGCTATGCCGCAATTAGCCGGCCGCCAGAGCCCCGTTCGTTGTTTAGCAGTGTACTTTTTCAGTACAGACCTTCTAGGATTTTTTTATGAGAAACCCTCAATTGAGACAAAGGCACTATGGCCCTCTGGCGAATGAAGACTTAACCTAATGAGTGTCTTTGTTCAACTACATAAAAGGATGTTTTTAAAGCACATTGGCATACCTAGATCATTTTTCGAGTTTTTGACAATTTTGCCCTTGTCTTACCGATGCCGATGGGGCGATGTATGGATATAAGAAAGTACAGATCAGCCGTATGAGTTAATGTTCAGAGCATAAATGAATTTTAAGACTTCTCTATGCTTTAGTCATATATCTTTGGTTCAACATGTATGATGAGAGATAAAATATCATTGCTCAAGATGTAATATATATCCCATAATCCATAAAAGCTAGCTTTAAATACACTATTTTCCGATATTTTAAAAACGACATACGCTTCAGTTAGTATCATAGGCCAATACAAGGGCATGTAACAATGCACTCTGTTTCGCACGTGAGTGAACAGATCTCATCTCACATCGATCAAAATGATTCATCCACTTCGAATGGGCATCAAGTTTTTGTATCTATTGTAATTTGGGTTTAAATTCAATCTTGGATGTTATTTTTATAAGGTTAGCAGGGGTGTGCTGAGTAGGATGACAAATAGAGTTTTTATTTAAGCCTGGGGGTTCAGATATTTATTTAATTTAATGCGCACTGGCATATCTTTAGTCGTCTACCTAAATGAGGCTGGGGGGTCTAGACATATATAATGCGTACTGGCATTTAATGGTCTATGTGTCATTTAATACTTACTACAAAGTCTGCGTGAACTATATTTTTATATGGAAATGAAATAGAGCCTCTAGCAGAAAGTCTGTAGAACTTTGATATTGTCACTTGAGTGCTGAATAACACACCGCAGTACCTGCTACGGGACGTGCTCGCTCGTGCAGGGCCCGCAGTCAACGTGTTAAGGGTAAGAAATGACACAATCAGACCCTAAGGATTCAGATGCATATCTGCAAATCCTTATTTTAGGGATCCACCTGCCACCTGCGTGTTTATTATTGCAAACCCAATGATCTTTTCTCGACTAGCTCCAGAGATAAAGAACCTCCTTCTTTTTTGAAGTCGGTATTTTTTTTTGTTTTTTCCTACCATGGTGTTAAACGAGAGTATAATGACAGAGATAATAAGATAAAGTAGCAAAAGCTAACTATAAGTACTAACGAAGAACAGACAACCGTTGAGATAAACGAATACCTACTACTTGAATTACAGCCTCTCGGCAAACGTTGTGTAGGATGTCCTCTGGCCAGTCTGTTTAGCAAGATTTACCTGTAACAAAGGTTTTATCTACGGAAGAATAGAGATAACACATTTAGGTATAACATTCAAAATATTCAGCAATATTTTGAATGTAAGCCTAAGCATGGTTATCTAAATGAATGGATAAAAAGTTAAGGAAAAATTAACATAATAACGGCATGCTAAAGGGACTGGTCGATTAATATCGACTTATTATTGTGTGGCTCACTTTTTTTATATCTTTATCGTACAATTTTAAGTATTAGAAAGGTTCTTTCACAAGCTGGATAAGTCAAGTTGAGGACATGGCGCAATGGCGCTCATTAGGGGAGGCTTACGTCTGGCAGTAGACTGCTATAAACTTCCCCGAAAATAATGAATTATCAACCACGTATTAGTGCCGTAGACACGCTTGTAAGCAATTGAAACTATACAACCAATATAGACATTGGTTCCCAGCACAGACGGAATCTCCAATTCATCGCAATGTTGATATTTGTTCAATATTGATCAATAGATTGTCTTTGAAGCCATAAATAGTATGACTAGCTTATTGATTGATTCTATATATAAATTTTGAGCAGTAGTGAACTTTCATAGGATGTTATAATGATTATGATACTGGAGGAATAGGCAAATCCTTCTTCTCTTTTTTTTTCGTATGTTAAGTGTACGGGACCGGGACGGATCCAAACTCCCAAGACGGATCCGTCCGAGCCGCGTATCCTATTGTGCTGGGATTCTAGGGTTTCTTGAAAATAAAATCCAATATTCCAATTAGACTTGTTCAGGGCAGGCAGGTAAGCAGAGGCTTCTTTCCAATTATATTTCCGGAAACTTGTTGAGGCGATCCCAACTGGATTGCCGAATGCCCGATAGCGAGCTATATATATTGTCAATTTCAGCCCTCGGCCTACCTTACTGTCAAACAAGCGCGTTTTATTGATACAACCAATTATAACCTATTATTTTGCCTTCAACCAATCAGAATATTTCTTGATTCTAGATTATTACAGAAGGTTCAAGGTCGGCCACCTGACAGGTGTGAGCCTTACTCCTATCAAGTACTTGCTGTTATATTTTGTGCCTAATGTCTACCTCGTTATTGGGTTCATTTTTGTATGATATTCCTATTTGTGGTTTTTACTATGCTACCTAAGTTTTGTCTCAGCTACATACTTTCCTGGATCTTATAAGTCTATTTCAGGTTTTCTCTTTGTTCAGCAAGTACTTTTTAAATTAAACTTCAGAACATGTAAAGCTTTATTAATTTCTTACGTCTAAATTAGGTTTTTACACAATAATTTCTTAAAAATATCTGTCTTAATTACTCGACATGATGTCCTACGTTTTCGAATCTAAACTTTTGACAATTCTCAAGAGTTACTAAAGAAAACTAGATCAGAAATTCTACTTATTTACATCGATTCTAATACTGTGATTGAACATTATTATTTTAATTTTACATTTCTCCTACCTATTTACCTAAGTTAAGCTATATCTGTATATTAGTCGTCTTAAATAATCTGTTGTTTATTTTATTTATTCGCGGTCGTTTGGAACATTAAGTGGTCAACTCTAGTGTCGGAGTTTTTAGGCTGGCTGAAGGCCTCCGACATGGCTTAACAACTGAAAAAGCCGGGGATGTAACCATAGTAAGTTTAATGCTGCAATAAATACACTTAATACTGAATCGCCAAAAGACGATAAAATATCCAAACTTTTAGAATGAATTAACTACATCGTTCAAACCTCACCACCCTTTAATACACTGACAATCACATCAAATTGTCCACAAAAGTACATCAGGAACTAATTTAAAATAATCCCTCCCCACATCTGTTCTGCAGTCAGTACATTTATTCGTATCCTAATCTATAGCAGCACAATAGCCAATGCAAAGATTAATCTCCCGGATTCAGATTACATCTCAAAGATAGTATTGTACGGGTGGGGAGATTCGATTCGGGACTGTTTAGGCTATTATTGTAAGTAACGCTGATTGCCTTTGATAGGGACCTGAGTTTTATGAGAACTTGAACTTCAGGTAGGTAGGTGTATAAAAGTTGTTTTGTTACTTGTCATAGTTTTAAAGGTTAGTATTTTTGTGAAACTGAAAGAAAATATTTAAATTATATAAAAAATATAAATAAACATCACTATTATAAAGAAAAAAAATATTTTTTCATTATATAAAGATAGTTGGAGGTGCTACGTGGCCCAGAATTGCGCTTAATGGAGCAGAATAGAAAATGCTGGAAGAGGCCTTATGTGTCAGAGGACACGACGATGACCTGAACTATTTTTTTTACCAGAAATATAGTATAAAATATAAGAAGTCAAAGCTTTTCAGCAATAACGGCTAAAATAAATAAAATAAGTCAATATTTGTATGTTTGTCCAAAAGATCTAAATTCTTGTCTGTTGTACACTTTTTCTACCTGTTTTGTGCTATCGCCTCTCCTCTACTCTAAAGTTTGCTGGAAGAAAACTCTTAAAGGGCTCACCTCTGTAAATATTTTTTGTCATACTCTTTGTTTTTTATTATTTCCGTGTACAATAAAGAATTACAATAAAGATCTATGATTTGTCCTGTATGCGTTACCTATGAAATAATATACTTTGTTATAGGTAACAGTTATCATTTAACATCAGATGGGCTATGTACTAGTTCCATCTTCAAAGTACCATTTAGGATCAGGAGGTTTTGGAAGTAAAATATTCTTGGGTGCAACTCGGCTGTAATTTTAAATGCCCTGAGAGCAAAACGTCCTCAATTTAAAATGGTCTTGGAAGCTTAATGGCCTTTCAAATAGTAATAATATCTTTGAATTAATTTCACCATTACGGAAAAACGACCAAGGAGCAAGTCGTCATACTTAAATTCAGAAAGTTTTTTTTTATTTACAGGTAGAAAATATTTATTGAATCGTTTTCATACCTTCAGTATCACGCATTCTCAAAAGAGGATTTAGGCAGACAGGATTTAAAAATATCTGGCATACATTTCTGGGTACTTTTTAAATTGAGGACATTTTACCCTTATGACGTTTTACATTGCAAATATTCTGTAATAATGACTATGTGCTCTGAAAACTAGCAGTCATTTTAAATTGAGGACGTTTTGTTCTCAGAGCATTTAACATTACAGTCGATGTGAATCCAAGGACATTTTGCTTCCAAAATCTTCTAATCCTAAATGGTACTTTGAAGATGGTACTAGCACATGGCCCATCTGATGTTAAATGATAACTGTTACCTATAACAAAGTATATTACTTCGTAGGTGACACCTGTTTGCAATGTGCCCCACGAGGGAAAGCTCTTCGTCCATCAATTTGAGACTACTGTTTGTAATTTAACCGTCACCCACAACCTTTAAAACAAAACAAAGACATCATGGTATCAGAAATAGGTAAGATATTCACAAAGAGCCAGTCTTTTACTGTATGTCCTAGAGACTTATGGCTTGCAAAGTATGTTCCTTGCATAGTGTTGTAGTGCAGTAACAAGGATTTCCTGTAATTCAACCCTTGAAGGAGTAGGGGGAAAACCTCTAACTATACAGACAAAGCGAGATACCATTATCCTCATCAGCAGTACACTGCAGCTACTGGAAACAAGCCTGATCTATAATGAGAGCCATCGCAAAAACCCAATTTGAAATCATTACTTCTTCCTTACATTTGGTCCCTTATTTATTAAATTTAGTATTGCAGTATACCAATACTTTAGTTAGTACGATGTTTTAATTTATGAAAATGATGAACACGACTGCCAAACCAGACGATCAACGAGTCGGGTTAACAAGTTACTTCACAACATTCTACGTGCTTGTCTCGAAGGCCTGACGAAGGGTTTTTTTTTGATTTTGACATGCTTATTGAGTGCGTAAATCTCCCAAATAAGGTCTATTCTCTTGGCGCCTGATGTGCAAATCTACTCTTTAATTTAAGGCTTATTTTTATGTAGCTAGAGTTGATATTTCGGTGGCTGGCGATCTGACTGGCCAGCTGTCAAACAGCTAATACATCATAGAGTTATGCGTTATCAGAGCGGTCGCACCGAACAATCCGATATTTCGATTTATGGGTATTAGGGGTGTCGGTCTGTGGGATTATTTATGTATGGTCCAATACTGATGTTTGTTTTTGTATTGCAACTGCAGCTATTGTTTTTTGATAAAAAAGTTTTCAAGTCTACTTGAGCGATCATTTTCTTGCCTGTATAAACTTACTATTATAAAAATAATTTGCATCGTCAAAACTAAGTTGCTAGGGTTGAATTCAAAACTGCTACCATATTCACTTGTATTCACAACAGTCTTTTGTTGTCTTGTATGCATTGGGATAAAGTTTTTTTTTACATCGGATGAACCTTTGTTTGACCACGAACTCACCTTATGTTAAGTAACGTTGTGGTGTAAGATGGAGCACAAAGGTCCAAAAGACACCTATTCACTCTAGACTTAAAGAGACCCGAATTATAGTTATCAAGAAAGACAGAGGCCGGTTGAGAGTTCCAATCCTTGGCAGTTCTCATAATAAAAGTAGAAGGAAACCGCTTTGTACGAATATGTGGTATATCAACTACGTAAGGATGGTACTGAGCCGTGCGTCTGCTTGTCCTGAAGTGGAATGGAGATGGTGGTATCAGTTCATGCAGATGCTAAAGGCAACCTCCGAAATGTAGCCTATAGAAGATAGATAAGCAAGCAACCTTGCGGCGGTGTTCGAGACTTTGGGACTTTGTTTCCGCGTCTTCGAAGGGTACTGCTCTCCAATGAGTCTGAAGGCTCTTCGTTCAATCGAGTCTAGGGCTTGAAGCTGGTATTTAACCGAGCCATCCCAAATGTGGCAGCAATACTCAATGCCTGACCGGACTTGAGCTTGATAAAGTGAAAGAAGCTGTCCCAGTGTGAAGTATCACTTAACCTTGTTTAGAATTCCTAGCTTCATGGCGGCTGTTTTAGCCTTGGACTCGATAAACGTACCAAAGTTGAGAGTTGGTGTTAATGTAGTGCCTAATAGATCCAGTCCCCTATAGGTTCTTGTACATCTCGGAAGATAGGAATTTGGAGAAATTGTATCTAAAATACTTGTATATGTGTCTTGCCTTTTAGTTTGGCACAGAAGCACAGTGATTACCAACGATTATTTCAACCATTCGTATGGAAACGTGTCGTAAAATTTTAATCAAATCATTATTTCTTATTTAAGCTTTCTCATTGGCCGAAATTTTACAAAACACCTAAGTTGATATATTAGTGATTCGTCCATGACAGAAGTAAACGTATGCCAGATATAAACAGCCTTACTCTTGAACATAAACAAAACAAGTCTAAGCGTCTAAACACACTATGCCGAAAATTACGCGACGTAAGTTCCGCAGCTGATTTTGACAAGTTCGGCTGTATGCCATAACGCAACGTAATTTCAGCATAATGTGTCATCTGTAATTCAAATAGCATTGCAGGCGTAATCATGCCGAACTTAAGTGTTTATTAATAACGCAGTAAATGCAGGCTTTTACAAGAATCAATAGCACATAATTTCAGCAACGGTCGTTGATTTGTGGATGGATCATGCATTCTAAATGAACTATCGTGTGTACAGCCGGAGTTCATGTGGTTCGAGGACTACTTAGTTACATTGTTTGCTGAGTGTGTTCATCCAATAAGCCAGTGGACATGGAATGGCTAGTCTTACTATTTCCTGTTTGAAGAAGTGAGGGACCAACTTGAGCGTCAGAGATTTCGTTCCGTCAAAACTACAAAACTAGTAGTGGACCCATATCCAATACTAGTTTCATAATGTTTGGAAAAAGAGATGGTACAACAGCAACACTGGCCTATATCAGTCCGTTGCTGTAAATAGACAAGAGGAATATGGCTTTAATTCCCACGCTGGGTATACGAGCTGGGGATTTCAGGGAACGTGATGTACCTTGCTAGCTATAACAAATGATGTTCTAGCGGCTCATTGCGGCAAAGCGCAGCCTTACATCAGCACAGGTACATCTTCCAGCTGCAAATGGGCAGCAGCGTTAGCTATGTAACCTTTAAGATATAAGCGCTTTTGCGCTTGGAAGAAGCTTCGCTTTCAGCGATAAAGCCGCCCATTGTACCATTTTTAAAATGTTTTTGTTATATGTTTCATGCAATAAAGTGTTCATTCATTCATTAACTCATTCATTTTTTGTGCTTCGGAAGGCACGTTAAGATATTACCTAGTTCCGGCTTTAAAGTCGTTATGTTATATCATAGACCTTTAGGCGGCCTAAAAACTTCGACACCAGAGCTGGCCCATACGAACAAAATGAAGGAATTATAATTTCTGAAAGAGTCATATGCGTTTTTTTTCTATCTGAGCTGTCAAGTAAAACATCATTCATGAATTCTTCGCTATAATATCTCGACTAATATCTTTTTCCTAGACTTTCCAGAGTAGAAATGAAAGGTAGAAGTTTCTTTGAATTCCAACAATGAAGTTAAATGCCTTCATAATACCTTTTAACTTCAATTCTTAGTATTGAAGTTCAGAACGGCACTTTTACAAGAGCACTTGTTATCGTGTGGAACAATAGAACTTTAATAACTGGGTATTAGCACTTGACCTATTCTTGGGGTGTGGGTGCTTTGAAAGCGAGAAGCTATTAGTTAGGGATCCCGCAACACAGGGAATCCTCGGGGCCAGTGACCAATTTTTTTTTTCTTTTTTTTCTAGATGGGCACCTATCTGCTTTGATGTGGTAAATAGATGCCCACTTATGTATTGAATTTTGGAATCTGACTCTTACTGAAATTTACCATAGAACATTTCCCAAAGAAACGATAAATCGCTTGCCCGCTACAAAACGACCTCACTCTAAACTCTAGTAACTGTTAAGCCATTCAGATTTCAGATTTCAGATTTTATTTATTTACCATAACGTTACATAACATAACAGGCAAGTCAAAACATATTTACAATTTCAATTTAAAGAATTAATTATTTACAATAAGATACTACCTTATAATATAATGTGCCGACCACACATCCTACAGATCAGAAGATGACACAACATTAAATAAATGAGCTACTCATGAATTCGCTGATGCTATAAAATGGGTGACATTGAAAAAACAATTTTAATTTATTTTTGAATTGGTTTAAAGGCAACCGAGTTGTTTCAAGAGGCAATTTGTTATACATAGAAAGCTTTATGCATTGTCCCTGTTTGTACGTTTTAACCAGTCTAGTTCTTGGTATATTTAGCTTTGCTTTGTTTCTAGTGTTGTAATTGTGTATTTGCATTTTCGTTGGGAAATCATTTCTATTCAGGTGTACTTCCAAAAGAGAATTCATAATGAACAGAGATACTACAGTTAATATTTTAGACTTTATAAAATAAGCTCGTACTGAGGTTAACCTTTGTAGGCCATATATTATTCTAATTGACCTTTTTTGGCAAATAAGGACCCTTTCTATATCAGAAGCATTTCCCCACACTGTAATGGCATAGCTTATGATCGAATGGCAATATGCATAATAAACTGATATGATGGTTTGTCTATCTACTATGGGTTTTAATTTAAATAACGCATAATTTGCACTGGCCAATCTTTTGCATATTTTTTCTATGTGACTTTTATAACATAAAGTAGAATCCAAGATGCATCCCAGAAACGTTACTTCCTTAATCTCGTCGTTTTCTTTCTTTCTTTTAGATGTATAACTCAATATGGTACTTTTATCTGCGTTGAGGATAATGCCGTTATTTTCAAACCAAAGTTTTAATTTGTTTACCACTAAATTTATTCGTTCTTCTACTACTTTAATTTTATGATTTTTGATGCCTACGTGAGTATCATCCGCAAACAAGGTGACTAGTGCCCAGTCTGGCAAGCAGTTTGTCAAGTCATTCACATTTATTAAGAACTGTAGTGGTCCTAATATAGAGCCTTGTGGCACCCCAATGTTACTGTGTTCTATGTTTGAATTCGTTTTGTCAATCTTTACAATTTGACTTCTTCCGCTAAGATAAGATTCTAGTATTTGAAGTTCCTTACCTTTGAATCCATAGAAAAACAGCTTATAAGACAGGATATCGTGTCGTAAACAGTCAAAAGCTTTGGACAAGTCGCAGAATATACTGGAGACCTTCTGCGAGTTATCCATAGCATCTAGTATAAAATACACTGTTTTTCTAATAGCCATTTCAGTGGATCTCTTTTTCCTAAAGCCAAATTGGCTTTCTGTGAATAGTTTATTAGATTCAAAATATGTAATCATTCTAGATTTAAGAGCACTCTCTAAAAATTTCGATAGGACTGGTAGAATGCATACCGGTCGGTAGTTCCCAATTTCAAGGGTATCCCCTTTTTTATATAAAGGAATTATCTTCCCCACTTTTAAACAATCTGGGAAGGTACCTTGCAGGATACAGTCGTTAAATATTTTAAGGGTAATGTCAAATAAGTAATGATTACTTACGTATAGTTCCTTTAGCGTTTTTGTGTCCATGTCATAAATGTCTTTACTTGATTTACTTTTGATACTATAAATAATTTTTCGAAATTCATTTTTTTAAATAAACGAGAATAAAATGTTGCTCGTCGGTGCCCTACGTAAATATTTATTACAATTCTCTAACTGAACGTCAAGGTTTTTGGTAAGATTTGAAGCAATATTATTAAAGAAATAATTAAAATTATCAGCTATATTTTTACAGTCATTTATTGTATTGCCATCCAAATTACGTATTTTATTTATTTTATTATTTTGACTCATTGACCTATTCTGCCGTTCTTTAATAATTTTCCATGTCATTTTAACTTTATCTGTGGATTTTTGTATTCTTTTTGAAATGATCAGCTTTTTTGCAGTTGTTTAAAAAAAATTAAAAGTTTTTTTATACATCTTTAGTTTCTTTTTTCTATTTGGGCAAGGATAAATATTTTGCAGAAACTCTAAATTTTTTAAATTATTTCTCGATGTTTCTATACCCTTTGTTCCATTCTAATTTTTATATTTTTAATAGGAAACGCGGAATAGTAGCAAAATTTTAGGTGACTCAATAAAATGTTCATCTTCTCATCTGCATGATGAGCAATCTCCACGGCATTTGTAATGATATCCATATCTTTACAAAACAAGTAATTAAAGTAATCCTTATTCATTTGCGAAATAATTCTTATAGGGATAGTCTTCTGGTCATATTGTTTTTTTTTACAATTGATCTTATACTGTAGTACAATTGCGTTATGGTCTGAAAGTTGCACATCTAAAACTTTTACACGATATTTAATGTTGACATAGTCATTTATGATAAAATTATCGATACATGTAGCTGATCCTTTCTTAGTACGTGTAGGTTCATTTATTAAAGTTTTACAACGAAATTCATCAAGTAGTTTTACAAATTTTGCAACCTTTTTCATATTGTATTTATTATCCCTCATTACATTTAAATTAAAATCTCCAGCAATTATAATATTCTTTCCTTCTTTGCTAGTCCTTTCTAGAATTTTTGTTAAAACATCTTCAAAAATCTCAAAATCATAATCTGGCCTATACAAACATATGATTACTACTTTACAAAATTTTATTTCTATTGCCGCTACTTCACAGTTCATTTCAAAGCTGAGTTTGGTTAGGTCATATCTAGTTTTAAATTCTATGCCATTTTTTAGGAAAATAGCCGTACCTCCATGTTCAAATATTGATCGGTTATAGTAAGATGTTAAGGTGAAGCCTTCAATAGTTGTTGAATCTATCTTTTCTTCATTTGCCCATGTCTCTGTGAGACAGAGCACGTTATTTTTCGTATTTTCTGCTAGAAGTTCAACTTCTAGAAGTTTGTTACCTATACTCTGTATGTTAGCGTGAACTATAGTTAACCAATCGCCATCTTCTTCGAGGTTTTTGTAAAAAACGAAGTCGTGCTTGCTGAGGTTTTGATAAACGGTAGGCGTGAAGAGCCTCTGAAGTTTTTACAAGCTCTTTTGATTTCTTCAGTCATAGTGTTTTTTATAAATCTTCTTTTAATATTATTCAACTCCACATATTTCACATTTTCTGACATTGAGGCTAATCGGGCGAGTTCAGAGTTAATTTTATAGATTTCAACGTCATTTTGACCATCATAAACTAAGCTTCCTAATAAGATATTAAAATTTCGTGAGTCATTTCTTAGAATACTTCTTATAATTTCAATATGGCTGTCCAGGTTTGATTTACAACAATTTCCAGACATTATTACTGCTACGTCATTTTCTTGAAGATTGATTGTACGTCCATAAAAATTCCTTAATACGTTTGTACAATTTGCTCCAGGATTGCAATAGTTTATGACCTTGATCCCCTCAGTTTTTTCCACGATTTTGATTGCTAATCCGCTTCCTATGCTATCTGAGAAAATGTTTACATTTCTTAATTCAAATTTTTACAGTTTCAGCTCGGTAGGGAGCTTCATCACATTTCTTTTGTATATTATTTTTTAGTTCGTTTTGTAAAATTTTATGTTCAATTTTTTTTTTATCTGTCCTGATCTTATCTAATTCCTTTTGCAAAATGTTTACCTTTTTCTTCAATGTTCTCAATTTTCTAAATAGGTTTTTATTTAAGTACCCGATTTTAGGTTTCATAAATAGTTTTATTGATTTATTTGTCATTTTATTAATTGGTTTCTTTTGCGTCAGTTTTTGATTATTCGTTTGTACTGCTGTATTGCAAAATTTCTTCTCACTTTAAATGGTCCCCGTAGATAATTCTCTTCAGGGCACTGCTCTGACATACAAATGTAAATATTACAAACTCAAAAACCAGTGTAGAAACAATTAAAAACTAATAAAATGTTAAAAAATCTTTAAAAAAAAATATATATAAGGGTACTGACCCTTCCTGAAATCGGTTGCCCGCTTACAAACCCACAACACCCTAGACTCTAGTACCTGTTAATACATTCAGCGCGCTACCCCGACATAAAAATATTGTTACTACAAACTCAAAAACAAGCGTACAATAAAACTTGAAACTTATAAAGATACAATTGTCTCTAGAAGAGCTTTTATTGCTGGTGCATTGTGCAGCAACTTGAGAGCGACGGTTGGAATTTTTATTACCTATTTAAATCTTAAGGGTTTAGGGAGTCTGTCACAGGTAAAACACAAAAAGATCTAAAGTTTTTGGAAATTATGGATTATTTACAAGTGATATGTCTTTTGTATAAATGAAATGACAGAAAATAATATTTAAGCTCTTCACCAGCACAAAGCTAACCTGTACCGTAGATTCAATACAAAAGTTAACTAATTTTATCTTTAAAAACGAATTCAATATAAATATTATTACAGTAATCGTATTTTGGATCAGCTGTCCTGTTTTTTTTTAAATCTGATGTATTTTAAGAGTTATAGCCAACAATACTGTAGGCGACATAAAACCTTATTTGTATTTATGTCATAGTTTAAGTTTTAAGAAGAAACTAAAAAGTGTCACTTGTGAAAAATTGGTCCATGATGTAAAATATGGACACAATTTTTTTTTCATCTTGAACGACGGTTGTCAATTTTATTAAATTTTATTTTCTAGTGTTTTTCTAATGTATGTCGTTTACTATTCATGGTATTTTAACCGATAAATGTTAGTTATAAGACACAAGAATTAGTGAAATGGAATAAAAGAAGATTGAACGGGAATTCTCTGATGAAGAAAATTGTGCGCCGATCGTTTTTTTTATAGTCGCCATGGCTATAGCAGAAAACAGGACCTGACCGAAGACTGGACGAATGGACTTATAAACCGTACTACGTTGCCTCATATTATTATGAACAATTATTATACTTGATACCGGTGAAATTGTGGATAACTATCCCAGAAGACATTTAATAAAGAAGTGAAGGGAAGTGATGTAACATATTTTTGCTTTGATCTTATCTATTTTTATTCTTCTGAGCGGCGCCAACTCCTACATGGTCCGTGTTTTATGTACGCTGTAAGAGATTATTTCAATTACTTACCTAGTAAAACAGGCAAACAGATAAAATCTAGCACCTAATCATCATCATCATCGGCTTATACAGTCCACTGAGCAGGACTTAGGTCTTTCCTAATGAGCGCCATTGCGCTCTATGTCCTGAGCTCTACGCATTAAATCATGCACCTATGACATTGTAATTTGAACAAGTAAATGCATTATTAAAAAATAATCGAATAACATTTTAAATGTTATTGTATTGAACTGTAATAACTCAATAGCTATGTTTGCATTATCAAATCTTTTAGAAAAATATTTATCTAAAATTATAGGGTTCGAAAATATTGAACAACTTCTAAACCCATTTATTCTCAAGGGCACTAAACCTTTGGTATTCATTCATAAGCCCCTAAGCAACCCTAATAACACTCGTCCAAACATAACTGACAATAAGACACCATGGGATATTTTTTTCATAATAATCTCTATATGAATAGAATCATAAAAGCGTGACTTCTTTGTGCTATTTTTCACGGCAAAATACACCCAACTCCACTGTAATAAGGTACACGTTATAAGATAACGTAGGTACATTACCATAATTTCATAACGAAGGGCGAACGATTTTCTAATATTACACTCGTACTTTGATTTTTATAGCACTTTCTTTCATAGGAGTTTTTCCCATTAACGTACGGGAATTTGCCCTGTGCTGGAGCATAATTTTATCTTTATTGTATGAAGCGCCTGAAGTTGGATGAGTTTTACATGACTTTTATTCCTTTAGGACGTCGGAAGGCACATCTTTTTGAGGCTTTTGGGTGTCTTAAAAACTCAGACTGAAGACGGAAAGAAAACAGTAACTTAGTGACCCACATAGGTACAAAATAGGTAAGTATGAAACACAAATATGACATAATTGATAAATTCTGTTACTATCGATGGACGGAGAAACGGCTAGACTTTGTTATTTCTGCTACTTCCACAGCATTTTGTAGTAAGGCATTTATCAACACCATATTTGTGTTTCAGAAGAGGGTTGTTGGTGCAATTTATAATATGGGCCCCAGAGAATCGCTTAGAATTAGAATTAAGTTTAAAGAAATAAATATTATTACAATTCCGTACCAACAAAATTTTTATGATTGTTAAAAATATCAATTCATTTACAAAAAAAGCGTCAGTCAATCTTTTATAAGGTACGTTTTTTTAACAAAATCCCAAATTATTTAAATATTATATCTGTAAATAAATTAAATACGTAAGCTCTCTAATAAAGCTAATTATAAAATTTCTGACTATATTTATGACATAATATCTTGAGATGAAACTGTCTCCAAGTCCCTCAAAAACAATGTAGTAGTTAAGATTAAATATTGTAAAAGTAACATTTAAAATATAAATAAGCCTAACAGCCAATTCTGCTCTGTTTGGTAGTGTTCCGAATTGGTGTTAATTAAAGAATTGACGATTCAAAAATGTACTATAATGTTCTCATTGATTAAAAACATTTTTACTTTACTTTTACATAGACATAATATTTATTGACATCTAAACACACATTACAACAATGAAAAGTGTAGCAAAATAAGAGAGAATCGGATTACCTACATAAAACATGGTGGGTGTGTATTATGTTTGTTACCTCATAAAGTCATAACTCCTTCATTTATGACCCGATTTGGAAAATTATTTTTGCGTTTGGTAATATATACTTCCTTTTTAATTTCATTTAAATTTAAAGGGAAAAATATCTCTCAATTCAATTTCTTAGAGGTCGGTTAAAACACAAACAGTTATTTGAAATAAACTTAACTCGATGGAAATAAAGCATTATTCTTATCAACAAGTTAACTAACTATTATTACTAAAAGTATAAATAACCCTGTGAGATAAAGAGTCATTGTAATGCATAAAGAAATAAGCCTATAGCAGACCACTGCTAGACTTATAGGCCATCCCATATGAGCACCATTGCGGCCTGTCCTCAGCTCGGCGTATCCAGCTTCTCACAGCAGCCTTACGCAGATCGTACTCCTCCTGGCCGCAGGGCGTCCTACACTACGTTTGCCGAGCCGCAGACTCCACTCAAGAACTCGTTTACCTCAACAGTAAGCTGTTCTTCGGCAGATATGGCCAGCCCACTGACACTTCATATTGCTAATTCTCTGAGCTATGTCGACCACTTTAGTTCTGTGTCGGATAGTCTCGTTTCGGATTCTTTCTTTCATAGAAACTTAATCGAGCATAGCTCGTTCCATAGCTCGCTGTACGTACCTACGTATATAATTAAAGAACTAAAAGAATGAAACCCAAAAAGTTGACGATACTAATAGCTTTGTGTAGCTCATTGTGTAACCAGTGTTGTCGTTTTATAATAACCATAGATGCCTGATAAAGCGAATTACATTTATGAAAGTATCTATTGTTTCATGAACGCATCACCGCCCTTTGATTTCAAACGTGCCCAAATCACCCAAACTGTTAACAGTGTATGAAAAACAGAGTGTCTACTTTTGGCAGTATTTTCATTAATTCATAAAAAAATATTCTAAAGCTTCTGAGTTAACATAATTTCCACAATTTCGCCAATATCACTGAAATGGGGATGAAGACTGGGTCAAAAAATAATAATTCTAATTAGTCCGTCAGATAGATCAACAAAAATTATTGGACACGTATTTTTTTATTTATCAAAATGATGGAGATATGGAGCGTCAAATTTCAGGAGTGGGGCTCGTGACGTCACGGCTAGGTAAAATGTGTACTAAAACGTGACGTCACGCGGAATTTCATCGCACTATATCTTTGTCATTTTATGTTTAATTGTCAAAAGAAAAAATACGTGTCCAATATTTTTTGATAATGTAAATTATGGATTGATTAGAATATTTCAGTCGTCATATTGTTCTTTTTTTATGGAAGCTGAAGATGAAAATAAGCACATGGCCAATAATATAAGGCATCGTTGTTCTGTGAATAAATCCTGTCGTCCAGTCTTTAGTCAGGTCCTGTTCTTTAATAGCAATGGCGACTATAGCTAAAAAAACTATGAACAACAACAAAAGTACCAGCCTATTCAATCCACTGCATAGGCCACCCTTATAAAAAGGGGGATATGCCTATACTGCCCACGCTGGGCATCTAGGTTAGAGATCGCAGAGCACAGCTCCAGCAGCACCGCCGATGCTGCTGCCCGTCGGAGGTAAGAGGATTAAGCCGTGCCAGTTAGGCTGCGCTATACCACAATCAGCCGGCCGCCAGAGCCTCGTTTGTTAGTCCGCAGGGTGCACCACGGGCAGGTGAAGTTAACTTGAGTTCTGAAGGTAGGGGTTGGAAACCTAGTCATATGATATATGAGAATTCAAGGCCGAATTCACTTTTATTTAAGTTACTACTCTTTTGCCTTATTGTTTACGTAGGTTGGTCAACGCCAATGGTGTTAAACAACGTAAATCATCACCTAAAATTGGGTATACGTCCAGAATCTAATGTCTCTTTAAGGTACTTATTATATTAAAAAAATCTATTGCTGAATGTTTAAAATCATGACTTATTAACGGCAAGACCGTTTTGCCTGTTTTTTTTTTTTTTGGCTGTTTATATCATTGTCAGGACAAAGTTTGTATGAATTTTCCACCCGAATTCCAATTTGGCTTATTTGACTTTTACTAGAACTCACTATTTTACTATACATTTGGTCAGAGCACTAAAAGAAAAAACGGCGCTATAATATTTTTATTTTATTTGACCTTCTGTAGCACTTTACGCTGTGTACTCATAGCCATATAAAGCGATGACTCACACCACCTGCCCCATATAAATATATTTTATATGAAACAGAACCATCAGCAATGTAAACAAGCTTTATTTGATTAACTTTAGAGTATATTGCAGTTAGTTTACCGTTGCATTATTCTGATTGGATTTTATCATTTGTTATTGTTTGTATTGAATTTAGTAAATGTGTTTAGTTTTTCAAATAGAGTACAATACCAGCAGTGGGACGAGCAAGGTAAAAAAAGTATGTATTAAATTGTGATACTTACTTAGGAGCCCTCGCAGACGGCAGACTTTTTATCGGCCGATAGTTTGATCGGGTTGGGCTGAATGCGCACACAGAACTAATAGTCAGCCGACAACTCTTTTTTAAATTTATTTTTTTATTTTTTAAGAGCCAGGTCTTAACTTCGAGGCATGTGTAGGCAATGATAAGATCGACGATGGAGCGAGGTTTCCTGTTACGGTCAAACTCTTCAAACTCTTGAACGATTTGCTACTTTGTAACCGACTGGTAAAGAGATCGTTATAAAATTGTCCAGAAATAATAATATGGCTCTCATACAATGGAATGTTATGCGTTAGTCTTACAAAAACTAGAAAATGGCTTGTTCTTGTTAGCTTCAATACTGGGGAGGCCTAGTGAAAATATTTTTTTTGAAAAATCCAAAAGAATTTAAATTGGTAATTTTTAGAACCCAACCACCCAACTTATTTATCGGCCGATACTAAATTATTGTACCATGCGCCCTTGTATAAATCTTCATACTGATTATGAGCCGACCAAACTATCGACTGATAAAAAGTCTGTAGTTGTCGATGGCTCTAAGCTGATTGCCATTTAGATTTCAATACTGTGCTGCAAAAGGCACGTAAAAAAAAATTAAAAAAGATTCGTCTCTGCCCTTTCAGTTTTTCAGTTTCTCTGTCTTTTTTTTTGTATCAAACTATAAAGTCGGTCAATACGTTTTTGAACTATAAAGCCTCATTTTCTATTCGCGCTTTTCCAATACGGCTTTTATTGTATCTAACTAATATGTCTGACCATTTTATTAACAGAAAGTATACTAAAGAAGATCGGTCATTTCAGACCTAACCGTAAATGGAAGCGACTAAAAATGCGAATTATGTAAAAATATTCTTGATAATGGAGTATTGATATTATAATTAATAACTTTATTTATTAAAGCCGGAATACTTAGTAAACTAATCATAAATATTGATCGCAATACGCCCTATCATAACGAATCATGGTTATTGAACGCACTCTCACCCACATTGTGCATCTCTCGTACCAATATCAACCATGTAAAACAAAACTGCCACTAACAGAGCATGCGTTTGGTTAGTTTTTTTTTAATGGCTTCAGTGTTCTATTCGATTGTAACCTAATAGTATAAAATAAATACTCAGAAAAATTCTCCGGCTTTAATAAAAAAAAATATTAATTGAACACGATATCCTGCAATAAGAATTAGCAATTAGGACATAGGTCATTTCTAGACGCGAAATTTTATGGTCAGGTCTCAGGTCACAGGTTGTAAGAAACTGACCGATCTTCTTTAACTAGTGGCGTTATTTTAAAATGCGTTATTTCATAAGCTGTCCTTTTGTTCATTTGTGCCGCTTTTTAAAGTGTCCTTAATTAATAACCCTCGCGTTAGCTTTAATTCATAACTGTCATGCGGGAGTTGAACCCATGACCCTCCGTTATATGAAGGTCTTAATAAAAGCTACAAAATAACTTTTTAGTTTGAGTCATAAAACTCGAACCGGTGCGAATAAGTATTCTTAAAGTTATTTAAACTTTAGTTGATAATATTTAATGGATAATTTGATTTTTGAAATCTTACATTGATTTTGCAGGTTATGTAGTTTTTTCAATTTTAAATATTAGTTTAGGAGAAATTCTATAAACGAATATAAGACTAAGAAATTTTAGGAACTAAATGTTGTAATGTTCGTTGCAATTAAAATTGTTAATGTTTATTAGAATGCAATGCATCGTGGAAAACAAACTTTTGTATTGAATGGAAGGTCCAAGTTAGCCTTATGCGGGCCTGTGCCTACTTTACTCTACATATGATAATGTGTAGAAGTAGGTAGCTCTGTTTGTGTTGTAAGTTGTATGTAACTCTGTGACTCCATTATTCAATAGCAAACACGAACATGAAAACGAAAACCCTCTTAGCCAGCCAAAAGCCACAGAAAACCAACTAAACAGATCAACCATCAAAAAATCATACCAGAGCCTCTTACCCTAAATTATTAATACTACCCTGTCCATTAATCCCCTGCGCGGAGTCCACTCCCCGCCACTTGCAGTTTCGGGGATCCCCGCCCCGAATTGCGACCCTCACTCAGTTGCCCCGTGTACTCTGGTACTGACGTACTTGCGTTCCCGACTTCGTAACTTCGGTGTTCGATGAACTTTTGTTATTTGGGAACTTTGTGACTGTTGTGTGGAAAATTGCGAGCCTGCTTCTGGTGAGTATTTTTTGATTGTTTTTATTAGATTTTTTTGTTTTGTTTCTACGTAATATATGATACACGCAGGTTTTGTGTTGGCTAAAATACTTTAGTTACGATTGTAACTAAGGTAGTGCCTACTTTTTCGAATAATAAGTTTGGGTATTCGGCTAGAATTTAAAAAGTGACTGTACTGTATTTTCCTACGTATTATGTTTAAGTTGTGTTAGTTAATTATATGCAACTATAGTACTATTTTGAAAGGTTGTGCCAACTTTAGTATTATAAAAAATGTTTAGGCATTGAACTAGATTTTTTTAAGAATGTGTTGTGAATACATGATTTCAATTTCCGGTATTCTACCAAATATGGTCATCATTATCATTATTTCACGTTTTTAACCCACTACTGGGCATAGTGGGCATAGGCCTTCTTTTAATTATGCCACTTGCCTTGATCCTACGCTAGTCTGAGCCCAAGGCACCCCATGATTATGATTATGATAAATTGTATTTTCATAATGTCATCATAAAAACTCTGATTTTTGTCTTAAAGATATATTTTTTTAAAGATTGTAATTATGTGATATACAAAGCTAGGTGCTCTTATTTCAAGATGTTTTACTGAAAATAAAGCTGAAACGAACTGAATATTCCTGTTCAATCAGTATGCAACGAACGCGTTCCGTGAATGGCCAAGAGCATTGCCAATTTGTGTTGGTTTTCCAGTTGAGAACAACAACTTACATAATGCCGAATCTACTTTGTTTAAATAATTTTTTATATTTTCTCTATGACTTATTCCACGGTCTCGGTTTATTAGTCGGGTTTTGGCATGCAACACGGTATAAACGAAACATGGGGCTGACTAAATGCAAGCTATGTTGGTACCTAGTTGTGGAAATATTGTATGTATACATAATGTAAGAATTTAATAGGTAGGTACTTATCATGCGTTTCCACACTTTTTCACGGCACAATTTAAAATATGAGTACCAATCAAGTTGATTTAGGATGGCTGATATATATTTTTTCGTCAAAGATTAATTAATGTATTGTAGTATTAATAGGTAACTTTACAAGTACCAACCAGTCTTTCTATTGTGTCTGGTAACCGGGCATACAATGCAGATAATATGTAGGACAATATGCATACATGAAGAATGCATTCTCAACATTTTAAGTGCATACATTTCTGTTTGCTATATCACAAACGGGGCTCTTGCGGCCAGCTACCTTCCCAAATCGCCAACGAACGGCATTGCAAGCGTGGAGATTATGGTCTTATACCCCCTTTATTTAGCCTTTGTTCAGCAGTGGACTCTTATAGGCTGGTGTGGTGAGGTAATGTCTTTTATAATGTGTGATATCGGCATTGCTTGTATATTTTACTGCTGTATTTTTTTGTCGTAGTAGAGTTCTTTGTGGAGGACTCGTCCATGGAAGTACTGGCACCATGACTATTTCTGCCGTGAAGCAGTATTGCAGTCGGTTGAAGGGTGTGAGTGCAGGTGAAATTACAGGCACAAAGGGGATATCATCTTCATGCTTCAAGTTGATGGACGCAGGGCGTTGCATCGTAGAGCACGTTCCAAAAAAACGTGATTTACCATGCCATGTTTTGTTTTAGGTAATGGTTACCACATATTATCAGGTGGACTATGTGCTTGTTCCATCTTCAAATAGATAGATAGATAGAAAATTCTTTATTGCACAAGATAAAATACAAGTACACAGGCGAACTTAATGCTAAATAGCATTTTCTTCCAGATAACCTTTGTGTAGTGTGGAGATAGATTGGTAGTGCTGCAAACTTTATTAATGAAATTATAGAAAATTAAAACATAACTAATAATAATAAATGAGATAGAAAAAAACCGAAAAAAAAGAAACCTAAACCAAATAGATACTAAAGATAAAAATAAACTTACATACAAAAACTAAAATATTATAAACATACATAAAAATTATTGTAATAATTATTGTAATGTGTGAGTTTGAGTAATGCAAAACTACCGGCATCAGCACTTTATTGTTAGAATATAATGAATTACGTTAATTACTACAGAGTGTAACTGACTTTATAGCTATCTTTTATGTATTACAATTACTTATTTCTCTATATGATTAGCCCAATACAAATATGTATATTTGTAATAATATTTCTCATGTAGGTAAGTGAATTTGATTCTTTTTGAGAAATAAATATATCTTAAACCTGAAGTACCATAAAAAACAATATAACTGAAATAGTTCTGAGTCATAAATATATCAATAAAAGCCCGTGTTCAATTTGCGCTCAATATCTCGCGCACATTATTAGCGGATATTAACTTTTTCGCTTGACTGGTTCCGATCAGCGATCTGTAAGTCCTCACCATGACTGTTATACAGCTTCACGTACCTTATTGGAACCTGTTTATCTTCTCTTAAAATTATCATTATAATACTTTATTTCATTTAAAACTATAACATGAAAACGTATAAAAACAGGAGACCACCGCCTGCGGAGCAAGGCTCAAACGGTCTGTGGCTAGGGCTGTATAAAGAGGAACCTCCTCATGATACGTGCTGAATCCAGGAGGATCGCCTTCTGTATCTGAACCTTGATCCAGCTGCCTATAGAGATAGATAGATATAGCATTTATTTCCAAGAACCACTAGGTACAGATTGTGGTTTAAATTTTACACGCAAGTGACATTAAAAGATATAATCGAAAACTATCTACAATCTATCTACAAGATGTAAGACAGGTACAGGTTTATGTAAGTAACTTAACTAGCTAGAATAATACGCTAAAGTAACATGGAAATAAAAATAAATAACTTAATTACAAGTACCTGCCTGCCTACCTATTTTTGCATCATCCGTGCTTGTCAACAGTTGTCATGTTACTTGGAAAACCGGTTCTTGCTCAGCTATGTGCTGCATAACTTAAATACAGCGCTGATATTCAGTAAGCACCTACTTGGTTGGTGACGCCCGGTCGTTGGTCATACAGGGAATAAGAACCGGTGTGTCGGGCTACTACAAAGGTAACAAAAAGGTCTACTTAAGAATGCCAAAGCGGATCCCTTAGTATTGAATGATAAGGAACTAATTCAAATACTAAGTTAGGTAGTATTGCTATAATAAAATCATTGAGATATTATATAAATTATCTTAATAAACTATATTTTCAAATGATTTGTGTGAATGGTGTAACTATATGTATTAGTGTGCTTGTAAGATGCTATGTGTGACGGTGAGCGTGGACTATCTTGACAGGACGACCCACCGTGTTTGTTGTGTGTGAAGGTATGTAAGAAGAAGAAGAAGAAGACCTATTAACTTTTGCGGCGCGTTCGTGGCGTGGTTCACTTCAGTGTTTTTAGTAGATCACTGTGGTTAAGCAACACGCCACCCGCTCACTACTTCCATGGATGCCCGTACTTCAGAAGACACGTTACATTATTTTAGATGATTAATTTGTATGTTTCACTCTATCCGTCGTTGCAATGTTGACAAGCGCTACGTAAATATACATCGAGAGCTTTGAGTTGATGAGTCTGCTATACAATGCAGTACGTAGGTATGCATAAACTATTGACCTCATACCTATAAACCGTGGAGTGCGTCAAGGGGGCATCTCGCCCAAAGTCTTTACGTGCCTTTTGCAGGACATATTTAAAAATTAAAATTGGGAATAAAGAGGTGTTAATATCAAAGGCCTTTACATGTCATACTTGAGGTTTTCTGATCTTCTTTTTTTTCTTCGTATGAGGTAGCGGCTAACTCTGGTGTCGGAGTTTTTAGGCCACCCGAAGGCCTCTGGTTTAACGGCTGGAAAAGCCGAGACCAAAATCCTAACGTGCCTTCCGAAGCACGAGCACGGAAGCTCTCAGATCTAAATACCCCTAAACGGTCACCCATCTAAGTAGTGACTGGGCGGAGAGTTGCTTAACTCAGATGATCGACTCAGAACACCGAAGTAAGCCACGCCATGAGTGCTTATTGATGACTTTATGCTTGTAGCCTGGTCCGCCAAAGAATCCCCAAATGATGCTAGTCGAGTTCCATGAGGCGTTCATTAGTATTGAATTTGGGATGACCATGTCTAAGACCAAGGTAATGACAAACCATCTCACATACCAAACATCGCTGTCGAAAACCACACATATGACATAGAGACAGTGGATGAGTATGTTTGCCTTGGACATCGTTTATTCTTTGTCTGAGGCTACCAGATGAGGGGAATCCCTGGCGTATCCTAATAAAAACTACTACTACTTACTACTAAAACTAAAATAATCCAATTTGGCTACTTTTGGACCGTTTTCAAATCTAATACTCAATGTCTTAAGACCAAGACATGAGTATAAACTGTGAGTGCTTCATTCTTACATACAGAGCCAATTTGATTCCTCACAAAAGAGAACATGTACAGTATAAGGGTTGATCAGAGAGAGCCATGCTAGGTAACCGTATACCAAACATCGAGATTCGACGCCGCACTAAGGTTGAAGATGTAGGTATACACGGATTCAGAGATTGAAGTGAAAATGGGATTGACATCTGGCCCGACGAGAAAGACCAACGATATACCAAAGCAGTTACCATGGCCAGAAGATTTGCGGCGGCCTCGAAGCAGACTACCTGCCTAATGGTCGGAGGATATTGTGAAAGCAGTAGGAGAGCAGTAGGGCAAAATTCGCTAGCCTTCGTGATTGAGCCTCTGATAGCTCACATCATTATCAACATCATGGTCCTATAGCAATTCACTGCTAGATAGGCCTCCTCTAATCAGCACCATTGCGCCCTGTCCTGACCTCGACGCATCCAGCTTCTACCAGCCTTTTGCAAATCGTCACTCCCCACCTACTTGTAGATAGCTCACAATCACTTCTGAAATGTTTAGTGAAAATTATGGGGTTTTACAATTTTTTGTAAAAATACTATGAATGTAAAAATTCTTTATTTTAATATTCTATCCCTATAAAAACCATTCTTTACACGAATGTTGTCTTTATATTCTTTCATATCTTATTTTCCGCTACGTTCCATCCATATTTTATTTAACAAAAACACTATATTCCTATGTTCTCTTTTAGCGGTGGCGCTGGTAAAAATATTACGTTATTTTTGTTACGTTTTATACGCATTTGCGTAATAATACGCGTTATAAAATCAGGGACTATGAAAACCCTGATTTTAGGTTTCAACCTCCATGTTTGGAACCCAAGACAACTTCAAGGGCCCATGGTGCACCTCGCTAAATAGCAAACGGGGTTCTGACAGTCGGCTGATTCCCTGACTACCGATGGACAGCGAGAGAGTCAGCTCCATCGTCGTCATCCATCGAGGTCTATGTCCAGCAGTGGATTGGTGTTATTTTTGTGGTTGTTTATTTAACACATAGTTTTAGGTCTCTGTTTAGGTTTTATAAAACTAATAAGCTGTAGAACTATTTAAGCAGTATGTGTTTTTTAATATAAATTACGAGTAGTATGAAGCATAAACATTAAAATTATACTGGCTTCCACCATCGGCTTTGGTCGCATCGTACCGGGATAAAAAGTATGCGTTCACAAACTACATAATATATTCCAAGTTTTAACAAAATTCGTTCAACTGCTGGTGAGATTATCATCACTTCAAAAAACAAATTAGAAGAAAAAAATTAATTTTCAAAAATGATAAGCCAGCCTTATAATTTCATATTTTAATTCATATTGATACAATAACAAGTCCTAAGTATTAAAATAACAAATAATATGATGCCTTTAGGACATTTACATAACATACAGTCAGTTAACTTTCTCAAACAACATGACATATCAATCACAACGTGTAGGTTCAAGCCTCAACTAAGGTTCTATCTATCCAATCTATAGTTAGATATAGTCAACAATCACATTATTAATTAGATTAGGATGTATCATTGTATTGCCAAATCAATAATGCGTACTCGAATTAGCTAAGGCTGCCCGCATACAAACGTCAATATTATTTGTTGTATGGTTGTTGTCGGACGCGTCCATAAGCCGCGGCTATCAGTCGTAGTTAACTTTAACACGTTAAATGCAGGCCTCGCATGACGCTGCGCAAGACTGCGACGAGAAGCAAGACATCGAGAGTTGTATTTTTAGCACTCAAAGTGCTTAAACTAGACACTAGCACATTGAGTGCGGACCTCGCATATGACGCTGCGTACCAAGTACTAGAGGACGAGAAGTGAGAAATCTCACTTCTCGTCCTCTAGTACTCAAAATGTTAACACTGCACTGTGCAAGTGTGTAAACTATCAGTTGAAATTGATGAATGTTTTTTTGGGCCATCTTTGAACGTTCGGACGTCTTTTATAAATGTGGCCGACTGGATGCCGTACAACTGTGCACATTCTTCAGTCGCGTCTCGCGTCTGATAGCCGCAGCTTACTGGCGCGTCTTGAAATTTAATTTTGTCTGTATTGTTAGGTCAATCCTATGACATTTGCTATTAACTTTTTTGCACAATCGTTTTTTGTAGTTTAAAAATTGACAGTCATTGAATAGTTATGAAAAAGCTACTTCGTTCAATATATTCGATAAATTAACTATCCATAGCAAGTTAATAGATCAAAAATTTTGTAATGGTTAAATGGATTTTAAAAATCCAGGTGGGTATGAATAGTTTATGATTTTGGTCCCTTTTCAGGACATTCTATTCCTTGGTACTCGAAAATGAACTTTATCCGCCATATCATTCGTATATTCAAACAAATATAATATGCTTTATTTCATCATTATCCAAAAACACACTTCAATCCAATGGTTAATCAGTCAAATGCTCGCAAACTATTCTTATCCTAAAGCTGGTCATGTCTATCTACCTGCCAATAGCGTCGAAGTCCAGGATCTATTTAGAACACAAGTAAAAACTATTTAACCGATTTTATTTGAGCGGAAACCTTTGTTTGCTAGAAATAGAGTTTTGTCCAAAACAAAGAGCTTCTAGCTTCTTGTATTATTTAAAACTATTGTTCGCTGCAGTCGCGGTGAAAGGCTGAAATTTATCCTTAACAATATACACTTTGTTCAAATTTTGACGCAGTTCATATAGCGAACAAAGAAGAATCATGTTGAAAGTGTTTCCACAAAAACTACATGAACTGGAAATTTATATTAAACCTACCCTTTATATTTCGTTTCTTCTTACCATATTACTCATTAAGGCGACTATATGTCAAACCTCCCTCTCGCTCGCACTATTCAACATTTTTGAAGATATAAAATCACTGAATGTAGTTATGCAAAATAACAAACCTTCACGGCCTAGAAAATAACAATACAAAGGTTCAGCAAGAATATCATGTTGAACCCAACACGTTCTCCTACCAAAAAATTTGCATTAAAATTATTGATCATATTGGTACAAGTTTTTTTGGTACAGCTGACAGCTGGCTGTATCATAACTATTTTTATCCTACTCCTACCAATATTATTAATGCAACTTGTGAGTATGGATTTATGAATGGATGAATGTTTGTTACTCTTTCACGCAAAAACTACTGAACAGATTCTGATGAAACTTGGAATATACATAGTTTGTGACCTGGATTAAGACATAGGCTACTTTTTATCCCGGTACCTCGCGAGCGAAGCCGCGGGCGGAAGCTAGTATACGATATTTTCCTTCTTCTTCGTAGGAGCTAGTGGCCAACTCTGGTTGCGGAGTTTAAGACCACCCAAGGGCCTCAATGCCAAAAACAATATACCAACAAATATTAACTATGCTATGATACACAGGTTGGGCCAATTTTACCTCATTATGGGCTTATAATAACGTTTCATAGAAATTGAATGGAAAACTTTTTTTTTAAATTCCTACTATTTTGTTTTGTGAAGTCCTACTATTTGATTTGGTAAGTTACTTTGGGTGAAAAGTGTTCCTGGCGATTGAGGCGATTGAGACCAACTTGTTTTGTTTACATATCACATTATTAGCTGACCGTAATTTTTTTCAAAAATCCGAAAATGCCATTATTTTTCTTTCAAAAGAAACCTATAGTTTCGTCAGAACAAAAGGCCCTCAATCAGGTAAAATTTTGTCCCACCCTGTGTAGTTAAGCTTTATTAAAAATATAATATTTGTTAGTACCAAAACGGTTTTTTAGGCTGGAACCTCAACATGTTAATAGAAAGGTCCAATTTGAATATGCTGAATCTGAAGCCATTTATCACAGACCCAATATTGTACATAAAAGCCAGTAGCTATTACACCGCTTGTTTAGACCCAACCTGAACAAAATTACTTAAGGACCCTCGAAAAAAAATGTCAATTACCTTCATTCAAGCAACGTTGCCTCAAAATTGGTCTCATCACAAATTTCCTTTACAAAAAATCTAAAGACAGACCTTTGCGTGTAATATTCTGTTTTAATAATGGCCGAAAAATACGACACGGTATTTTCGTGAGATTTTTTTGAGAATTTTCATTGTGAGTGGTTTCACTGGAGGCTGGGGACCAATTAGTGTCACCCGTTTATTAGTTGTCGGAGGGGAGATTGTACTCGTAAGTGTGAGGTGGGTGAGTAATGGGCTATTTCTTAAGGTATTGTGCTTTTCTCTGAAGTCACATTTTGCCTGTGAAAAAGCTATATTGGATATCATAAATTAATATCTACTAGTGACCTGTCCTGTCTCCGCATTGGTAGTAGAGCATATGATCTATCCCATCATACATTGTTTAAAAGATTCCTGAAGAAGAAGAAGAAGTGGCTTGATTTTATCCGACATCAATTATCGTCATCAAAAAAAGAAGATCTGTCAGTTTCATACAGCCTGTGACCTGAGACCTGACCATAAAATGTCGCGTCTAGAAATTACCTATGTCCTAATTGCTAGTTTGTATTGCAGGATATCATGTACAATTAATAGTTTTTTTTTATTAAAGCAGGAGAATTTTTCTGTGTATTTATTTTATACTTTTAGGTTACGATCGATTAGGACACTGGCGCCATTAAACAAAAATTAACCAAACGCGTGCTTTGTTAGTGGCAGTTTTGTTTTAGATGGTTGACATTGGGACGAGAGATTCACAATGTGGGTGAGAGTGCGTTCAATAACTATGATTCGTTATGATAAGGCGTATTGCGATCAATATTTTTCATTCATTTACTAAGTATTCCGGCTTTAATAAATAAAGTTATTAATTATAATTTCAATACTTCATTATCAAGAATATTTTTACATAATTCGCATTTTTAGTCGCTTCCATTTATGGTCAGGTCTGAAATGACCTGCCTTCTTTACAAAAACCATAACAAACGCTGTACACGTGATAAACAACAACAACATCAACAGCCTATATCAGTCCACTGCTGGACATAGGCCTCCCCTAATAAGAAGGGGGATATGCCCATAATCCCCACGCTGGGCATGCGGGTTGGGGATCGCAGGGCACAGCATCTAGCACCGCCGACGCTGCTGCCCATCGGCAGCCAGGGAATGTAGCTGTGCCGGTGATTTAGGCTGCGCTATGCCGCAATCAGCCGGCCGCCAGAGCCTCGTTTGTTAGTTAGCAGGGTGCACCACGTGCAGGTGAGGTTGGCTTGGGTTCCGCTTAGATGGAGGATGGAACCACTTACACCCCACTTACACACGTGATAAATATAAAAAAAACAATTGATGAAACGAAAACACACCTTCCCGATGAGTTGCATTTTGCGGCATCCAAGCGGCGGCGGGTCTGTACGAACACCTTCAATAAAATGTATAGGTACAATTTAGTAGGTACCATGTCAAACTAATTATTATTGTTTAAACGGATCTTCCTCGCGTTTGACCTCATATATTTTGTAACGTTAAATAATAATTATTATGTTTATCTAACACTCGTGAAAATTTCAAATGACATCACACTATCACACTAATATTATAAATGCGAAAGTTTGTGAGTATGTTTTGATGAATTGATGAATGTTTGTTACTCTTTCACGTGAAAACTACTGAACGGATTTGGATGAAACTTGGAATATATATAGTTAATGACCTGGATTAACACATAGGCACATACTTTTTATCCGGGTACCACGCGAGCGAAGCCGCGTGCGGAAGCTAGTATACTATATGTCAAACTAGCAATCACTTGCTAATATTATATTGATATACAATGTATCAACGCAATCGTGAATGATTCAAGTTTTTAGCGGTACAGTTCTAAAATGTATACATCCTATTACACGTGACTTTACTTGTATTTTATACGGTGTAAGTGGTTCCCATCATCACGTTCTCAATTCAAGCGAAACTCATCTGCCCTTGGTGCATCCTGCTAACCAACAAATGGGGCTCTTTTAGCTGGCTGAATGCAGCATAACACAGCGTAACATCACCACCTAACTTTGGTAACAGCTAACGGGCAACAGCGTTGGCGGTGAGAGATGTGCCTTGCAAACCTCAACACACGTGCCCAGCTTGGGAATTGTGGATATTTCCCTCTTCTTATTAGAGGAGGCATTAGTCCAGCAATAGACTGATATAGGCTGGTGTTGTTGTTGTACCTGTAGTTTTAATACCGCCTAAAACTCCTGTAATTTTAAATTATTATATTAGATAGATAGATAGATAGATAGATAAATCATTTATTTGTTACTACAGGCACACAATTTACATTAATAACAAGATATAAGCACAAAAAAATAACATTAATAGAAAGAGAAAAAAAACACAAACATTTCAAAGAACCTACGAATTATGAACTTTTATGTAAGTTTGTGTGTGCTGCAGCAAGACAAAAAGGCCTTGCCTCAGTGAAATTTTAAAAAAAAGTATATTAATGACATAATATTATATTAATGAAATATTGATGACGGATTGCTATATATCCGTGAATGGTTAGTCGATGCCATTATTTGAGTGTTCTGTTTTTATCATCTACTTCCATCATTTAGCAGGTTTGACGAGGGCTCCGACAGGTTGTATTTATCCTTGATATTTTCAGTAAAAACAAACAAACCAACTTGGCTTTTATAGCTTAGTGAATATCTCCCGACATTGCTCACTTTACATATTTGGAGATAGTTTTTAGTTTTCTTAGATAGATTTATCCGTAGATAACATTATAATTATATTATGTGGTAGCAAAACAATCACTAAAAATGTAATTGTAAATATATTTAATTTCTGTTAACAGAGCAATGTCGCTGTATGACAGAAATAGGCACGGTGGTAATGTTCTCCGGATGAACCCGACAAAGAACTCTAGTACTTCTAATCAAACCTTGGATATTGAGAGTAGACGTTATAAATTCCTAGAACACCCCACTAGAACAAAAGCACGCGATGAAAATGCACAGTAAAATAATAAATTAATTTTACATAAAACTCTACTGAGAGCACGCCAGAAAAAAACAATAAATTCTTCACAAAAAATTCACAGGTAGAACAAGCACTTCCTTATCCGGAACGGATTAAGGGATTACATCCCACTCCGCGATATACCAGACAAGCTTCTACCCGCAACTTCACTCGCGTGGTACCAAATCAAAGGAATAAAACTGCTTACAAAGACCAAAGTTTTTAAAAAGATATGAAATGTAAAGATGTCATAATAAAAAATAACAATACAATTTGAAAAAAATGTGACAACACTAATCAAATACAAGATAATTTTTAGACATCAGGGTAAGCATAACACATGACCTTAAGGAACCAAACGATATTCGCTTCCACATTTATTTATTAACTATTTATGAAGTGGAACTTGCTTCCGAGTTCCGACGTCTGTTTTCCCGGACGAGTACAAGGGTTTCAGACGAGAAGAGCTAAAATAGAATAAAAAATAATCATATTCTTCATTTAATGTACTATTACTTAGTTACTAGCTAAAGCAATAAACAATAAATCATACTAATGGCATGTGTCATTATTATGAAATATCATAAGGTTCCTCCTCCTTCCTGCCATAAATACGGATTGATCTGAAATTTTGCCCTGCATTTGAAGTTCAAGACTAGAATAATAACAATTATACTCTTACTTAGAGGGTACTTGGGTACCATACGAACGAAGCCGCGGGTAAAGGCTAGTAATGGTACTAGTACTCATCCTGGCCCACGCAAGCCTCGAGGTCAAGAGCTCGCCCATAATAAATAAAAAAACGGATAAGTCATTCCTAGTCTTCAACTAACTATGAACATAGTTTCAGCCTTATGCGCTCAGTAGCTATGACGTGAAGAAGTAACAAACATCCATACATTCAAACCAACTTTCCCATTCATGTAAGTGGGATGGGATAATCTTGGGCACGCAACTCGATGTTGTTATCTCTACGTTCTTATATTTCACTTATCCATTTTATGCTTCCAAACGAGATCGATGCTTCTCTGCCTTTAGTTCTTTATACCCAACTGAAGTCCTCTTCAGTAAGGTTATTGAAGTTTTATCTTGTTTCGATGCTTTTAGATGATCTAACTACTCGTGGTGTAGGTAGGTTACTTCGGAGGTCTTTGCAGATCAGCTTGGCTAAACAACGATCCACCAAGTAAATTCTTGGATGGTTGACTGTTTAGTTGCATTTAGATCTGAGTGTTTCAGAAGGCACGTTAAGAGGTTTGGTCTCGTCTTTTTCACTCATTAAGCCATGTTGAAGGCCTTTGGGGGAGCTACTCTGAGACGAGGGCTAGTGGCTTGCTCAAACGAAGAAGCTAATCTTAGCAAGGAACCTGGTAGCTAGGCAGCCTTGAGCACTAGTTTTCCAAAATACATAACTACAATATTTGAAGCCTTTTCCAAGCATCGCAAAAAAAAATTATAAAGATAGTAATAATGTAACTGGTACTAATACCAGCTTCCGCTGGCGGCTTTGGTTAAATAGGAAGAAGCATAAATTAACTATAGTTTTGTCGTGAATGATCACTTTTAAAAAACATTTAAGAAAAACACCACTGAATAAACTTTCTCTTATAAGATTGAAAAAAAAAATTTTTATTAAGACAATTGGAATGATTCAGTTGAGTTTTGATGATGAATATATGAATCATCTGCTATTCGGTATGGCCCATACCTTACTTTATGAGGTCGGTTGATATTTTATTTTTCCTTCCATTCCCCTTTCAGTCTCAGTATTTGCTCCATTTATAAAATATTCTACCATAACAGAAGCGAAAAAAAGCTTTTCGCATGCGGAACATGAAAAATACTATGACACTAACCCCCGATTACTGAAACATGATCATCATCATCAGTCTATATAGATGTCCACTGCGGGACACAGATCTCCCTTATTGAGCAACATTGCGCCTTGTCTCAGCTCGATGCATCCAGCTTTTACCAGTACCCTTTTGCAGATCGTGACTCCACCTGCCTGGAGGGCGTACTATATACGTTAACCAAGCCGCGTTTCCACTAAAGACTTCGATTATGCAACGGTTGTCGGTTCTTCGGCAATGACCAGCAAAATGCCATTTCAGCTTGCTAATTCTCAATGCAATAACTTTCTCTGACGGATAGTATTTGATTAACTTTTTCAGTATTAAAGCGTATATAGCATTCTAATCACTAAAACAATGAACCCAGTTTGATGGGAAAATAAATTGACAACAGCCAAATTAAAGGTGCCTTCCTCTTTATTCAAATTCAACTTAAAAAGAGCAAGGTTAATTCAAAATGAACTCAAAACAAAGATTGCGAGGGCTCTATTGTGTTCGTCACCTTCAATTCTCCGAGCCAGGACAAAAAGACGTAAAACCGACTTTCACGATATTGTATTCTTTACCTGATGAGGATTCTTACGATAGGCTCAGCCCATAAAAATTACGACCATAAAAGTCCTTATTACAACGGCGTAAAGTTGACTTTCATTTCGGCTGTTTATTTGTGTGTTCGGAGACTTCCCAGTTATTTGTATCTGTAATAATGAGATTGTTTTGATGGATGAGTTCTAAACTGGAGTTTAGCGCGTCAGGTGCGCGATGCTCCGTCCATTAACTCGCTAGGTAATTGGCGGTGGCTAATTTGTACACAACTTTGTACGAACCATTTTAGTAATTTGCTTGAGCGAAAACTTTCAGGTCTTCTTTAATAATTCCAGTTATGAAGTTTGTTTGTTTTCTTTTTTAATAAAAGCTGCTTTTTGAGAGGGGTCCTTTAATTTCAACGTCTTCACGTCATAACATCTTCAAAGTTGTTTAAAAAGTCCATTTATCATCAAATTAAATGAGTTCTCAGCGATAAAATTTTTCATCACGTATTTTATTATTACTCGGCTTTTCGAAATAATACAAATAAAAATAATTGCGATGTGAGAAGTTGTGCCTTGCGATTCCCAACCCGCATGCCCAGCGTGGGGATTATGGGCATATCCCCATTTATTAGCGGAGGCCTAATGACCAGCAGTGGACTGATATAGGCTGGTGTGGTGTGTGTGGTGTGGTGGATAAAAATAAAACAAATACTACTCGTTCTACTTGTTCTTCGCTTATATTATATCACACTATATCACATTAATATAATTAATGCGAAAGTTTGTGTGTGTGTTTGTACCCACTCAACTCCGTAACGGTTGAACGGATTTAGGTGTAACTCGGAATATACATAGTTCGTGACCTGTTTTATTTAACACATAATATTTTTATCTGGGTACCACGTGAGCGAAGCCGCGGCCACAGAAGCAAGTATACATAAAGTATATTAATTCAGGTAACTATGTATATTTAGCACTAAGCAGATGTGAATGGTTATTAAAATGAGTGCTTCCCAGTTCGTCCCAGGATTTCTCTACCTAATCATTAGTTTGCTCCGTTCCACCCAAAACATTTCATTTAAATTCCCCTTAGTACCCCAACCTACTTATACCGAATTATTGTTTAAACTTAAATAAATGACACAGTGAAACATTGAAGTAGATGGGACAAAAGTAAAAAAAAATTTGTATAATTATTATTGGGAAAAACAGTGATGATGTTGTTTTGGATGGGATTATTTATTCCCTATGCACAGAAACTGCACATATAATTATCAAAAACCGGTACTACTGGTACTACATAAATCCTGTTTACGACAAATAACAAGTTTGTAGGCTTGCTGCATAGCACACCAGGTGGCTTAAATCTACATTTACAATTCTACACTATAATATTATAAAGAGGAAAAATTTGTATTTTTGTGTGTGTATGTTTGTAATGAATTAACTCAAAAACTACTGTGCCGATTTCAAAAAATCTTTACCATTGGAAAACTACATTCACCTTGAGTAACATAGGCTATATTTATTGCTATAAAATAATAAGGATCCTTACTAAACTTAAGTAACGTAACCCAAGGTGTAAAAAAGAGCCCTAACCCGTGCGAAGCCGGGTCGGGCCGCTAGTAACAGAATAAAATAGTATAGTCTTGCTATACATGTAAATTATATTATGTAGATAAAGTAAGTACATAACCTAGGCTTATTGAACTCATTATTTTTGCTCTAAGTATTTAACAGAGTTTGGCAATCTACGACTGTAAAATCGGTCCTTAGATTACTTATCTAGGTAGTACATCTATTGAAAGCCCTTGTGGCACTGTGAGTGAAGGTCCGACTGAGACGCAGAAGGGTCTTAGTTCGATTTCCACCGTAACACAAATGTTATTAATATTTGGAGATATTAGGTCTGGGTGTTTTCTATTTATTATACATGTATTATATTATTTACAAAAATATTATAGAAGAAGTACATCAGTCATGTGGTTCCCATACTACAAGCTCTGCATAGTTTGGGGCTACATGATGATATTGATATTGACCAGCGCATTATCAGTCCAGGATTTTGTCTTAGTAAAGCTCTTTGAGAAGAGCTGTCCGGAGTCCGGAGAAGTACTACCATGCCTATTTCTGCCGAGAAGCTTGCTGTGTTTCGGTTTGAAGGGTGCGGGCGCCGGTGAAATAACAGGCACACGAGGCTTATCATCCTCATGCCTCAAGTTGATGGATGCACGGCGATGCATCGTAGAGCACGTTCCAAACAAGCGTAACCTACGATGCAATGCTTTGTGATAGGTAATGGTTACCACTTAACATCAGGTAGGTAGGCCAAGTGCTTCATATATCTCCGGTGACATAAAAAGCGTTATTTATTTCAATGGAACAATAAAAATTAAAAATACAATATTTTTTATTTATTCGTGAAACAAACAGAACAATGAAAAGTATATACTCTCTCTCAATCCAAAAAAGTTTCCACTATTAAGTCAATATTTTTTGGTTCTTCCTGCCACAGCTTACAAGCATTGCATTAGCTTCCAAGAACTATATTTCTAATTAGATTCTCGGTCCACTATTTATTTTACTTATAATAATTTATTTGAGAGTCAGCAATACAGACTTCGCTCTGCAAAGTTCTGAACTGTTGGAAGTTTCTAGTTGTTTGCTCGTTATGGTATTACGTTCAATAGATTTTTGCTGACGTTATTAGTTTATATAAGAACTTGAAGAGAAGGAGTTATTTAATGACCTTCAAGTTATTCAACGACATCGTCAAGATTGCAGGAAATCGGTCGATGGAGAGGGCTCAAGACCGTTTATCGTGGAATTCCTTGAGTGAGACCTATGTTCAGCAGTGGAATTCTATAGGTTGTTGTTGTTGTTGATGATGATGATGATGAATTTATTCGTTTCGAAAGGATCCATTTTTATGAATGTTAATCATTATTTATTGACCTCTTTGTTTGTTATGCAGATCTGTAATCAAAAAACTTAGGGCCTCTTTCACTCTTTTCAAGTAAAGTGTTGATTAGTTACTTCTTATGTAAGTTAATTAGGAAGTAAAAGATACGAGTATTCTATGACAATTTTATCAACGAAATCAAAGCTAAGCCCTATTCTCTATGACGCAAAGGATTCCTTGCCAGTAACGTGAATTGTTATAACATTCTTTAAACATAAACGCGTTTCCAAAACACGCCATGGCGTCACGTTAAGAAATTTGACATGGGCATAGAAAATACGATTACACGCAGATTCCACGCAGATATCGTAACGATGTGCATTACGTTTGCGTTTGGACTAAGGGCCCCGTGTCCCTGTGAATTACACAGAGCTTAAACGAATGAATTAGTAAATCATTTGCTTGTCATTGTCATGACAACATAATACTCGTCAAGTAAACTAATGGCCAGATGATGTTCCAAGTAGTTTACAGGTCAGTTTAGCCTATATGTAATGCTACTCGAACGTCGTGAAATGCGATCGAGAAGTTACATGTGACTTTAATAGGTGATTAGCTTACTCGGAACTTTACTTGAGGATAGTGATAGGGGATATTAATGATGACTGTATGTTATGTTATCTATCTATTTAAGTTGGTGCATGCAAGTCCATAGAACTCTTAAATCGCCGAGTATGATAAAAACTGAAGCCCATTATTGTCCAATTGATTGACCGATTGAATTGAATGATTGAATGATAATCGACATCACCTTAGTTTTTGCAACTCTACTGATAACTAGGTGATGTCAAATTCCTCTTATAAGAAGACTTAATGACCACCACTACCACCACCACCATACCAGTGTATTTAGTCCACTGCTGGGCCCAGGCCTCCCATATTAAAAAGCCTAGAAAAATCAATGAGAAGTTCCCTGGTAATCGATTTGAAATAACAAAATGGAAAGAGTTTGTCGTACAAAACGTGTACCTAATGCTGCGTACTGCGTGCGTGCTGCAGACTACGTTCTGCTTGTGGGCAGTTTGTCAGTCCTTCCAACAATACAACACAATAACGCGGCATTTTAAAACGCCTCGACGTTGCATCTAGTATAAAAGAAAAAATAATGCCTCCTTTCTTTGTACGAAAAGTATAAAATAAACTTTTTTATCTATAGCATTCGATTGTTGATTTTTGATTAACGGGGTGATTGGAAAACTCAGTTGCAAACGGGAAAAGATTGACACCGATCCCTTTTTTAAAAATGTTGACATTTCATCCATTGAAATACAATGAACTTCAATTGACAAACTATAACTGTGTTAAAACAGGATCGGAGTCAATCATTTCCTGTTTGCAACAGCTAGCCGATCACCCCGATGTTCTCATAATTGTATTGTGCCTACGAACAAAATAACTACAGCATAATTTTAAATCAAGTGAAGATAAATAAATAAATAAATAATGCGGGACGTAATCATACAGCATCATGTAGCCCCAAACTAAGCAGAGCTTGTATTATGGGAACCACATGATTGATATAATACACGTATAATTTTTGTTTTGTAAATACATACATCCAACTCGGATGGACAGCGTTCGGGAAATTGCGGCATATCTTCTCGTCACAGATACCATAAAGCCTCAAGACAAAAGTCTTCAATCAGTGCGTGTTGCCAGTGATGACTTATGGTACTGAAACTTGGTCGCTAACTAATGGCCTCATACACAAGGTCTAAGTCGCACAACGGGCTGTGGAGAGAGCTATGCTGGGAGTCTCTCTGCGTGATAGAATTCGAAATGAGGAGATCCGTAAGAGAACCAGGGTAACCGATATAGCTCTCAAAATCAGCAAGTTGAAGTGGCAGTGGGCGGGCCATATAGCTCGTAGAACTGATAACCGTTGGGGAATAAAGGTTCTCGAATGGCGACCGCGAACTGGAAGACGAAGTGTGGGGAGACACCCCACCAGATAGACCGATGATATCATCAATATTGAAGGTAATCGGTGGATGGAGAGGGCTCAAGACCGTTCTTCGTGGAATTCCTTGGGGGAGACCTATGTTCAGCAGTGGACTTCTATAGGTTGATGATAATGATGATAATGATGAAATTCGTACATATCATACATAGATGAATCAGTTCTTCGTTTTTAATAAAGTATACACGAAGATGAATCAGTTATTATTTTTAATTTAACATTTTCTTAGCTCAAAACTTATTTGCACTGAAAAATATTGTTCATTTCCCAACTAAGGCTATCTAATTCCGCACCTATTTTAGTCTAGCTTTTTCCTTCGTGCAAAATAAAATCTAGCTGGCAGGCGACCTACTTTAGAATGCTTTTTCTGGAAGGTCGTAAGAGTATTCGAGTATTATGAGATTAAAACTAAATCTAGGCTACTCTATAAAATCTAAATTAACATGTATAAAAACGGGATAATTTTCATGAACCGATGTAGTCAGTATTGATTATATCGTACAAGGTGTGTTTGAATTCGTATGTTATACAGAAAGGGGATGATTTGGAACATGGTTGGCCAGTAGTTGTGAGAACATTAGTTAAAAATATGTGATCCAAAACTTTTCTTCAAAAACCTTAAGGTTATTAAGTGTTGTGTGCGACAGCCCTAAAGTTCAGCATTTCGGTCCAGGCGGTTTTGGAAGCAAAATGTTCTTGAGTGCACATCGACTGTAATATAAAATCCTCTGAGAGCAAAACGTCCTCAATATAAAATGACTGTTAAATTTAAATAAATAATAATAATAAATAATGCTGGACTATCACACAGCATCATGATTGATACTACATACATACTTTTTTGTAAATACATATATATCATATACTAGCTTCCACCCGCGGCTTCGCTCGCGTGGTACCCGGATAAAAAGTAGCTTATGTGTTAATCCAGGTTACAAACTGTGTTTATTCCAAGTTTCATCCAAATCCGTTCAGTAGTTTTTGTGTGAAAGAGTAACAAACTTTCATCCATCTATCCATACATCTATACTAACAAACTTTCGCATTTATAATATTAGTAGGATAATGCTTGTCCGAAAGTTGTGTAAAATCCAAATTAATTTCAATAAAAGTTGTTTTTATTTATAAATAACTTTATGTATCTCCCTACTTAACAGGAAGCAGGAAGGATGGTGCCTTGGTGCCTCTAAGCCAAGTCATGTAAACAAGTTGCCGTATCTACATAATTAAGTACATTTTCCAGTTTACAGATTACATTATGGTAGGTACTGCTTACAGGCGTTAGCAGGTAGAAATATTCAAGGCATGTCATGTTGATGAAAGTATTTAAAGTATTAAAAAATTGCCTAGGTCACGGAACTATGTATTATTCCAAGTTTCATAAAATTAAAAGCTAGATACAGCGTATGGCAGCTCGTGTTGTCGACAATCCTAAGCTCACAGATGATCCAGAGCCGTTAAGCTTGCGGAGAGACGTATGATCTCTGTGTGTGTTCTATCGTCTGTACTATGAGTGTCCTGAGGAGTTGTTTAGTTTGATGCCCACGGCCGCTTAACTCCATCGCACCTCCCGCCGCAAAAACAAATTTGATCCATACCACCTGAATGGTTGGTTTTCTACAACTGTTTGTTCTGCACGATCTTTTCTGCCACGTACGTGCAAGTAGAGGAACGAGATCCCTTCTGCGGTGAAAACATTTTTTATCCGGTAAAATTAATGAAAAATGTGTCAAATGCAGTATGACTTCGAGACGGAAGGTGACTAAAAAAATTACTTCAGCCGTCAACACGTCTGAAGTTTCATAATCTACCCCTCCTTAAGCGGCTTGTTTCCGTTTCCCCCAGAGAGTAAACTAAAGTCGTTTTATTACTTTTTAATGGAGACGACGCGGATTCAAAGATGTTCCTTTTTCAATTCTGCGAAGTTATTTCCTTTTCAATTAGTTTTTATGTTACTAAATCAGTCAATCGTATAAAATACTGAAGTATTTAAAACTTTATAAGGACTTTTATCGTAAGAGAAATTAAATGAACTGTTTATTGAAATAACAATTTTGTGAACTAGTTTGAAGTACCTCTGATGCAGATGCCAGCTTTGAAAAAAAACAACTTAAAAATTAAAGGCTCAAAAATAGTGTAGGAACTTATAAGCAAGTCAAGGCATGCATGGTGAAAGGAACTTCTTCAAAACGTGGTTTTTTGAATAAAATATACTAGTGACACAATAGCAATAAAGTATTTACCTCGCGCAAGGCCTAGACTGCTGATCGGCAGCTCAAGGGGATTATAACTATTCTCTATTTCTAATGGTAGCCATATTCTTATCAATGTCTGTGTTAGTGGCTATTTATATTCACTAGAACATTAAGATAACCAATTCAAGAACAAGTTTACCGGGCAAGTTTGCAGCAGACCGTGTGTGGCTATCATTTTGCATGACAAGTCTATTTTGATAGCATCACACTTATAGTCTACTGAGAGACATTTCAAGTCCGCAGCACATTTGCCCGTTTAATTAGTTCGTGTAAAATAAAATAAGGTTAGTGATACATTCGAAAATAATAAAATAGTTTTCATAGCATAAAAGTTCACTCGTAAATATTCTGTGATAAGGAACCCTATAGCATCAACTTATTCATATTGTCTGTGGACTATTGAATCAGAAAATTGGTGGGAATCCTTAGAACAAATTATTCTTTATATATCGTTTCAAAGAACATTATATTATATTTGGCAAATTGTAGTTGGGATTATAGTAACTATACTATTATATCGCACAATAGATACGACAGGTTTCAACCATTATCATAATAGAATGAAAATAAGTAAGCAATTTTCTGTGTAATACATTTTTATGTATAGAATTCATGAAAACTTACAATCTGAAGATTCTACCTCGCAGAAAATAAAGACCTGGGTATTTTTATCCTGAGAAGAAATCCTGGGTGCAATATGCCGATTTATAACATACGATTGAAAATCGAATAAAAATAACTTAACATTGATGCTGATAATAAGTAGCCATATCATCACTATCAGCCTATAGCAGTCCACTGCTGAACAAGGGCCTCTTTAATGAGCACCATTGCGCCCTGTCCTCAACAGGACTCATCCAGATTCTAGCAGCAGCCTTTCACAAATCGGTACTTCACCTGACCGCAGAGCCAGGTCCGTTCCAGAACTCGTTTACCTCATCGGTTGATGGTTCTTCAACAGATATAGCCAGCCCCTGAAAAATATGTAATACTATTAATAAAATAATGCTGGATATTATTTTATTTATCACACATCATCTTAGCCCCAAATTATGCAGAGCTTTTATTATAGGGGCCGTTCATTAATCACGTGATGTTTTTTTAGCATTTTTTAATCCAGGGGGGGTTTCAAAAATGCCCCCTTTGGTGGTATGTGGTGAGGTTTAAGGCTACACCCCCCCCCATCCAAAAAATCCACGTGTATTTTTAAATAAATAATCTTAAAGGAGAATGGCGTCTGATGTATGGCGTTCGGTACCAAGACTAAAGTGAGTGCGTCAAAAACTCTCTCGACATTCTCCTTTTGTAGAATATTATCCCTATATGCATGTATTATTATTTATTATCTAATTTTATTCTGAAAGTGGCAACGGCAAGTCAAGGTCAACACGCCGCTTTTCGGTTTAGAAATCGCGCGTGGACTAAACAATAAATGCACGTGATATCTTACTGAATCCCCCCCCCCTCACCCCCTTGTGATATTTCGCGATTTTTGCCATACCCCCTCCCCCTACCCCTTTCGAGCCTCACGTGATTAATGGACGGCCCCATAGGAGCCCCATGATTGATATTAAAACTTGTATAATTTTCATAAAAATATACTATACATATAAGTACCCAGACCAGAGACCACCCGAGACAAATATTTGAAAATCATACAAACATTTGTCTTGCAGCGGGAATCGAACCCGCAACCTTCTGCGTCTCTGTCGCTGTCCGGCCTTCGCCCACTGCTAGAGAGGTAGCACGTGCATTTTATTGCAAACATAGGTCTTTTTTTTGCAGCTATAAAACATCCCTTTCAAATATTCCATATTTACTTAATTGGCTCAAGTGAAAACCGGTTACGCTCTAATAGACCTCTCGTCAAATTAAACTCAAGTTTTACAAGTTAACTTGCAAAACTTGTTCGGCAAAGTTGATTAAAATTCTGTTAATGTTGAAACAGGGCTTGCTTTGGGAGGCAAGCTAATTAATGGTTAACTTTGTCAACTTGCGGGCATGATAGGAAAATTAAGTTTTGTTTCAATGCCATTAAGGATTTGATGGACGAAATGTTATTTGCGAAGAGGAATATGTTTAGCATTTTTTTGATTAGTTTTATGTTAGCGCTTAAAGAATTTTATGAATAATCTGCACCGCAGAAAAGTAATTGCAACATGATTCTTGTTTCCTTCTTCATATGAGCTAACTTGGGTGCCGGAGTTTTTAGGCTGTCCGGAGGCCTCCATGGCATAACGTCTGAAAACGCTGGGACCAACATATTATCGTGCCGACGCATGGAAGTGTTGAGATCTGCTGATGGTTGGCAGCAATGTACGTACATTGAAGAAGATACGTACGTGGAAGAAGATGGGGGAAACCTTTTCCCACCAGTGGGACAGCGACAGCGAATTTAAACTCACCATCTTTATGTCATATGTATGTTATTAAAAAATAGATTTGATCATAAGATCAAATCTATTTTTTAAGATATTGTGGCCGCTTTTTAGTATAATCAAAACAAGTACGTCATAGCTTTCGTAACTACAAATCTAAATGAATTTACAAACACCCAAACATTTTGCAAGCATGAATAACTACAACTCGTAATCAGATTGAAATTTGCGCGTGAAATTAGTTTCCATTACAACGTTGCCAAGTTTCATGATGATTGAACTTGGATCAAACATACAACCATAAATTTACAGTAGTAAATTTTGAGGGATAAATTTTAGTGGTACTAACTTTTAGAACTGTATTAGGTAGGTATACGTTATCCTCAAATATTCAAATAACTTTGTCATGTTATGTTATCATGTTGTTATACAATTATATCAGTATATTATTTAATACACTATCATTATATTGAATACAATATAATTATAGTGTATTAAAACTAACCAATGCTTAACGTTTAGACCGTTATGCTTTTTGGAAAAAACATCGCATAATAAAATGACTAAAAATACTTGTATAATCATATTCTGAACTACATCATTGGTGTCCCAGATTCATAGCTTCCAAGTCCCTAAATTCAAGAAATCATTAAAAAAAATTGCACCACATCAGCTTATATGTTCACTGCTACATATTACACATACACACTGGACATAGGCCTCTTTTTATATACGGGAATATGCCCATAATCCCATAATTTATAAAATTAAATATACATAGCTCGGGTCCAAATGCAATGGCTATAAAAATTTACAATAAATTACCAGAAAAACTTAAAGCCCGAGAAGTGAATAACATTTTTGCAAATAATTTAAAGGACATGCAATTAAATAAAATATATTATTCTCTAGACTAATTCCTAAATGAATCAACTAATAATAACGACAATCAGTAATGAGCAAAGTATATAATGTAAGTACCTATTTAAAATATCGGTCTGCTCCTACTCAGTTGTGAACACCCTAACTGGGTGCATATTATGTATTGATTCTTAACGTAGTCTTAACATCTGACTTATTTTTTTGTTTAATATACCTACCTAGGTAATATGGATACTGAATCAGCCTAATAGCAGTCCACAGCTGGACATAGGCCTCTCCTAATGAACACCATTGCGCCTTGTCCTCCGCTTGACGTCTCCAGCTTCTACTAGCAGCATTTCGCAAATGGTCACTTCACCTAGCTGGACAAAAAATTTTTGAATTTACATATGTTATATATAATTATGATTCCTATCACAAACAACCAAATTAGCAATATTGCTAGAAAGAAGTCACTCGGCCAGCCAGCCTACTTTTGATACAACCTATCTGTAAGCTTCATCTATCAGAGGCTCTGCGGCCAACAGGCCGGCCATCCCGTAAGTCCTTGTCACCGGCACGGAATAGTTCCTAGCGCCTTTACACAGATTAACGACTGAGGTTCCGACTATGAATGGCTAGCCAGGAGGTCCGCTGAACTGAAATGCTTCTTTGTTTGAATTATACCCGAACCTTTTGGTGAATGTAATTCAATTGGTTATATTCATCAAATGAGTTTATGTTCGTGGTGGTTATATTAATCGAGGGTATTCTGGGTTTATATTGGTCGTTTCGTTTGCTGGTACTCGGATTAACCTACGCTATATTCTTCTACAAAGTTCATTATCATTATCGGGTGACCCATGAAAGAGTGCAATTTTTTTTTTGTATATTTTGTAATATCAATATGGATTTAATCACGCATATTTGGAACGGGGCCTACGATGCTCTTCATCCAGTAATTTGAGACATGAAAGTGATAAGCCTTATTTATGTGCCTATTAGTCTAAAAAATAATCAAATCAGGGGAAATAATTCGTGTAGTTTTGTATCCAGATGAACATACTTAAAGTCATAAAGAGTGGGAGGTGTGGTGAGGGTGTAAGGGGGGGGGGGGGATGTATCTTTTTTTCTGATTTTTTGCTCATATCTCCAATATCTGTACAAATATCATTACGATTACTTTCGAAAAAAGTATCTATCTACGTAAAATGTCCGTCGAATTTGGTCATATTTAATTTTGCTCAGTGATGAATGAATTCGTAAAGCATACCTATAAAAAATCACTTTCTAAACACAGTATACTTATTTCATAATTTTCATCACGGGTAACGGGCCGACTCGAAACGGTTACCTTTGTAATTGCAACGGGTATTTGCCAAACACCCACTAACATAGTGAACACTGCGCGTCGTCCCGTTATTAAAATCGGGCCGTTGCAAGTTGTCGTTCACAAGAGTTCTTATGCAATATTTTACATAAAGAAAACTTTTTGTCTCGATCTAAAAATCTTTTTCGAAGAACATAAAATTTTGGGGACAATTTAAAGCATTAGCTATTTATTTGAAGGTTTCTGCTCAGGTAACTTAACATTTATAAGAAAAAGGGACAGGTAAAACGTGCCTTTTGAAGATTTTGAGGTATTTAATGAAAAGAGAGCGAAGGGACTTAGAAATGAGAGCAATATTTCAAACAAATATCAAATTTAAACAGGCCTGTTTAAGGTTCATTTTGTATACTTTACAAAACAAATAAGCAGGTAGGGACAGACTGTAGACCTTATAGAGTTGCGATTTGTTAAAAATTATGTTTCGCTCGAGTTTTAATTTTGGGGACGTGGTAAGAGGAGTTTTTGTGAGAAATCATAAATGATATACAAATATAATTACATAATAGAATTAATACACTTAAAGGCCTCGATAGTCTATTATATGAAACGGGTGACCTAAAACTCCGACGCCAGAGTTGATCACCAGCTCATACGAAAGAAGAAGAATTATAAGAAGCTAGCTTTGACGGAATCTAAGATTATGGAAAATACACACATACAAACATAAAAAAGTACCATTGCTTACATCGTTAAAGGCACTGACAGCATTTCGAATTATTAAACGGTTCTTCATCAGTGTAAGTGCAGAAACGAAAGTGAAAACTCCCGATTTTCAATACGAATGAGTAAATTCAAGTTAATTTCATAAGTAAAACATAAAACGTTGCTATGTTTGTTTATAAACTGAAATCCTGAAAAGCTTATCTCCAAATGTCATGAAAACAATTATAAGATTATTATTGCAAAGCCTCCTTGAGATATTAAGCCTCAAAGAGAATGTTTTGTAATTTCGAACGGTGCAAAAGGTTTCTGTATGAAAAGTTTTGAACGCGCTTGAATTCATTTCTAAGAAACTTTTGAAGGTATTTTATAGAAATTACCTTTTAAACATGCTTCTCAAGATTTCATGCTTTTGCCATGTCGGAGGACTTCGGGCGGCCTAAAAGCTCCGCCACCAGAGTTGGCCTTTAACTCATACGAAGAAGAAAGGAAGGAAGATTTAATCCGAATAAGTAATCTAAATAGATGTTTTTAAAAATAGACAGATTATTATGTAAGTTGTGAATATTGTACCATACATTGACAATTAGCGTTGTTCGACTATGAACAGGCAAAAATGATTAATTTTGTGAATACTATATGTGTCAGTTTCACTGTTGAAGGTGTTCCAATTCGATACAGATATATTACTATGGAATAATCACCTTATGGGTGTGTAAGAGGTCCGAACCTCCATCCTCGGAACCTAACCTCACCTGCCCGTGCTGCACCGTGCTAATTATCAAATGGGGTGGTCTGCTGCACAGATATATATGAGAGTCGGCTGATTACAGCATAGTGCAGCCTAATACTAATACTGACACAGCAACATCCCTTAGCCATACACAGACAGCAGCGTCGACGGTTCGAGAAGCCGTGCCCTGCAATTACCAACCCGCACGCCCAGCGTGGGGACTATGGGCATATCTCCCTTCTTATTAGGGGAGGCCTATGTGCAGCAGTGGACTGACAAATCCTGTTGTTGTATCACTTTGTTACAAATGAAATACAGGTCAAGTGACCAAATTTTTGTTGGCAACTGAAATTGTAAATACAATGAGCATGATATTCCGTCACACTTTGTTATGTGGTCACATTCTAACACAGACGTGTGGCAGATCAAAGAAACTGATTCTGTTTATTTTATTCTGTAACATTACACAAAGGTTTTGCTGTATATCTCTTTGTATTCTCTTGGGATTCATAAAGCAAATGATACAATGTAGTTGCCATTTTTTTGCAACCGCTGGTCCGACTGAATTCTTTACAAAAAATATGTTGGAATGTTATTGTGCACCAAAGAGACAGCTAGTACGTTTGTAAAAGGTATACGTATACGTTCAAATCATACACAATTAATGCAATTTTGCTTAATCGTTTTATATTTCTTAAACCTATTGAATTATCCACAGTTTTTTTAATAGTGTATATGCCATTTTCACCATCCTCGAGTAACGACAATTTATTTTAATTATTTTTATGATACTTGAAGATAGAAGCACATGGCCCACCTGATGTTGAGTGGTAACCATTACCTATCACAAAGCATTGCATCATAGATCACGTTTTTGGAACGTACCCTACGATACAACGCCCTGCGTCCATCAACTTGAGGCATGATGATGATAAGCCTCTTGTACCTGTAATTTCACCGGCACCCACACCCTTCAAACCGAAACACAGCACAGCTGCTTTACGGCAAAAATAGGAATGGTGAACTCTACTACTACAAAAAATAAGATACTTGCCGGTTACTTGTCACTTTAACTGGCTTATAGGTCACTTTGATGCTCACCGGCCACTGTTGTAAATACCTAACGATAGTAGATGGCAATAGTCTCAAGATCGTTTATCTTTTGACAGATTTTTATATGTAAGGACAGTGAAGTCTAGGAATTTTGACGCTGCCAGCGATAATTATCCACCAAGTGGCGATACATGTACGGGCTAACTTGTCGTCCTTTGAAACCCTTAGGATGGTAAACTCCTATAATACCCGAAACGCTGGGAAGCTGGTTGGCATAAACCATAAGCTAACGAGATCGTCCAAACTCGCCCATGTCATGGGTTCGGCTGTTTATAATAGACTGCCAGTATTTGTAACTACAGCGCCAAGTCTGCCTAGCTTTAAGTCCCGCCTAAAACGCTGTCTTATTGAGCAGTCATTCTATAGTTATAATGAATTTTTAATGTACAAAGCATCTATGTGAATACTCAGGTGAAACTATTCTTTTGAATGTAATTAAATGTTTGAAGGTACCTATACCTATACGTTAGTAATCAAACTGACATATAAATTGGTTTTACGAATAATTTAATATTTTGATTAGTGGCCATATCTAGTTTCAGCGTTTACAAGGCTATTTGAAAGCCTTTGACATGGTTACAATTTAAATTACTTAATTTACAAAGGTTCTTAAAATTAATTTCTATTTTAAGTCCTATCCATAATTATAGAGTAATACTTTTTCTATACTTTTAAACGATTGGTTCAAATGACACCTCAGAGAGTTCCATTCAAAAACTATTCTTAACATACTGGTAATGGTACGTGACATATGTGTCCAACCCCCATCCTCTCACATTTATTTAATTATTGGGTCAGACATATAATTTTGTTATCATTATCGCATATTTTTTTGGATTGTTCTTTTTTTTCGAAAACAGATGTGTGTTCACACGTGTTATACTTTGTGTTTTGGATTTTTAATTACTTAATTCGTAAATTATTGGCAGATATAATTACTATAGTAACTGATAAAAGTTCCCAACAGCACTTCATATTAAATTATTAAATAACGGTATATTTTAAAATATCACTTATCTGTAGTGTCAAAACCTCTACAACATATCCATTTATTTCACCATCTTTATTTTCTTCTTAGAATGAGCTAGTGGCCAACTCTGGTGTTGAAGTTTTTACTTCAACACTTCAAGAGTTGGCTATTGGCCGCCCGAAGGCCTCCGATACAGCTTGACGACTGAAAAAGCGGGCAACAAAATCATAACGTGCCTTCGAAGCATGGAAGTCAGATATTTGACCACAGGCCACAGGGTCATTATAGTACACTTGGTCACGTATATTTAAAAACCAAGCATACTTGTAAAACTTACTTAATATGTGCTGTCTCAATTCTGAACAAGGAGGCTGAAGAAGAGATGGTTGGATTGTGTGAAAAAGGATATGAGAGTGAAAGAAGTGAGTACAGAGTTGACAGCCGATAGGAGTGAATGGAGAAAGAAAACATGTTGTGCCGACCCCACCTAGAGTGGGTTAAGGCCAGGGAAATTATGTGCTGTCTCAATTATTAAAATATGAATTAAAATTCTTATTTTGCCAACGGGACAGTTGGCTTATCAGAAAAAGAAGTTTAAAAATAAACAATACTTTCGGGTTTCTGTTATTTTTGGGTTTGTTTATAAACTCTGAGTGTGCCTTTTTGAATGTTTGCTTTGAAATGTTTGAGTACCTATCTAGTACCTAGTAAACTGATTGTGTTGCTGCTTTGGTTTGGACAAACTTAGACATAGACATAGAAGTAGACAAGCGCTTATTTACTACATAAGCACACATTTATAATTATTATTTAATTTAACAGATTATGGTTAACCTAAGTACCCACATAGTTAATAAAAAAAATTGAAAGAACTTATACCTTCATAATATGAATACCTGGAAATATTATTCAACTATCTTCAAAGTTTAGCCTGCCTTAAATGTTTTAATTTCTGTGTGGGAGATATCTTTAAGACTCTCGATCCCCAACCCGCATGCCCAGCTGGTGTTCGTTTATGTCTTACTCCAGGTCATAAACTAGGTTTCTTTTAAGTTTTATACAAATCCGTTCAGCCGTTCTGGCCTGAAAATGTAACAAAAATCCATCCATCCATCCACCTTCACAAATTTTCACATTTATCTTTTGAAGTAGGATCAATTAAAGGGTGGTAATACAATCGAGCCAAACTCAAATAAATAGTATGTGAGTAATTCAAAACATTGAAAAAGGTTTATTAATGTAAATTTGAGAGAAATAAAGTAAAAAAAGCTCGATGTATCTAAAAACGATTGCATATTTTGAAGTATCACTAATAAATAAAATGTTGTTTATATATTTTGGTAGTTATAATAAACATCGGTACCCTAGTTCTAAGATGAGGTCTTCCGGATCAATATCAACCTAAAGCAGTCCACTGCTGGACGTATGTCTCTCCAAGATACGCCACTGAGCCCAATCCACGTCTCTTCTCATCCACTCATCATCATCATCATCATCATCATCATCATCATCATCATCATCATCAGCCTATAGCAGTCCACTGCTGAAAATAGGCCTCCCTTAATGAGCGCCATTGCGCCCTGTTCTGAGTTCGACGCATCCAGCTTCTACCAGCTCCAGCCACTCCAGCCGGCCAAAGATCGTCCTTTACTTCGTTTGCCGAGCCGTGATCTCCACTCAAGAACTCGTTTACCTCAACGAGTCGTTTCTCATTCACTGTCTGCCGACGTTACGATGTGGTCTTAGCTTATCTCAAATTAACATAAACGTATCAAATCACCTAACATATTAATCTCTATATCATAATCCACGATGTAATACGCCATTCATAACACTTCATTATTCTAATACAATTAGCATATCAGTACCTATTAATAATTCACATAGATAAGTTATCATTAGACTAAGTGATTTGATCTACATGCATAGTTGAAAGATGTCCTGTGATTTCCATAATATAATCAGAATATCTATCTTGATGACTTGTGATTGAGGCTGATGAATGTGGTTATTGTTAGAATCTCGGTGTTTTTCAAATTAATATTAATATAATTTCGTTAAGTATGAAAAATGATAAAATCAGTGTATATTTCGATCTTTGTAATATTTTTTTCTGCATAAAATAGTCAAGCATTTGACCACTATTACAACTGAGACAGGTGAAGATATGATCTTAGTGCAACTGAGCTACAATTATGCGTATTTTTTTAAACAAAAAACCTAGAGTTAATAATTAGCCTATACAACTAAAGAGGAAAAATTATAAGAAAACCAGTCAAGAAATAACGATGCTTATGTATCTGAAGTCTTAGTCTAACCTAGATTTGCAGTTCCAGGCTTTGACTATAGTCACAAAGGCTGACCAGAATTGTAATTTCAAATGCATTTCTCCTTCAATAGATCTGAAGGAAAAGCTAGCGGATGGAAACAGATCAATGCTGAGACAATAGCGTTAGGATTACATCACAGCGCGCCTTGGTTACAGATAAATTCAATACGTCGACAATATCTGTTTGTTGGTGGTGTTTGGTGCATCGTGTGGGACGAGTTACAGCGGGCTGCACTCGATAACCTTTCTTTGATCTGAAGTTCTTGTAGTATCGACGCATTGGTGCGGTAGGTCGGAATCCTTAGCAGCCGTCTCCAGCACTACATTTCCAATGCGTCGATCTTCCTCTGTTCTTTTAATCTCAATGTCCATGTCTCAGCCCCGTAAAGGAAGATTGGATAGACCAGACTTCTCATCAGTCGAACCTTTATTACTTTGGTTATTCTGCTATCTTTTCAAATCTTTGTGAGCTTTTCTACTGCTGACCGGGTTAACGTCTCCGGATTTTGTCCTCACAACTGAACATTTCTATGATAACTCTTTCTTAGAAAGGCCGTGGGTGGCACCTGGCTTTGACTAGCGTAAGATTGAGGCGACTGACATAATCAAAAGAAGGCTTATATGGCCATATGCCCAAAAGTGGGTTGAAGTGGGGTGATGATTCCTAAACTCTATAGTTGTCTTGATACTCTCACAGGGTTTAGTGGCTAAGTAATGGCTTCGGCAGAGTACCAGCTTTTGCTGGTAGAGCATTGGATAATATGCTGAGTCCATGCCATTTTTAACCTCCGACGCAAAAACTACGGGATGTTATAAGTTTGACATGTCTGTGTGTGTGTGTATGTCTGTGGAATCGTAGCTCTCGAAGAAATGAACCGATTTTGATTATGTTTTTTTTGTTTGAAAGGTGAAGTAGCCGGGACATGTCTTAGCTATGTTTGATGAAAAACGGTCCAATACGGCCGCAGCCACAAAAAAAAATTGTATAATGTGTGTTCAGTTGCAAATAAATATGTCTATGATGAACTTTTTTTATGATACTTTAAGATAGAACAAGCAAATGGTCCACCTGATGTGAAGTTCCAACCGTCACCTATAACAAAGCATTGCATCTAAGGTCACGCATGTCATAAACGCTCATCAACTTGAGCCAGCCCTGTGCTCATCCACTTGAGACATGAAAGTTGGAGTGCTTGTAATTTTAGTGGCACCTATACAATACACCCTTCAAACTGAAACACAGGAATGTTGCTACACGGCAGAAACGCAATGGTGGTAGTGCGTCCCTGGAAGAGCTCTTTACAAAAAGCAATAGTTCTTTGTTATTTTGAAGTAAGAAGAAAATATATTTAATTATACTATTAGCCTATACCTCGGAAGCGTTGGCGTGATGACATCGATGCCTTTCGTGCTAACTGGTGGGAGGCAACAAGCGATCGTAAGTCTTGGAAGGAGATGGAAGACCTTTTCCCAGCAGTGGGACAGTAAATGTTAATGAAAAAACAATTATACTATAATGACCAATGTAATGTAATATATATTCGTGGTACATACCCGTAATTACACGTTTTTTTAGATTGTTCTCTCTCAGTCGACTACTCATTACTCTCTCTTTACTCATTCCATTATCATGTTTATTAATCAGAAAAATACTTACCAAATATAAACACACACAGCTGGTGTTTACTAAGAAAATTAATGTTCAGAAACGTATAACAAGACATGCGAATAATATAATATTAAGGGTTCCTAGGACTAAGTATGGAAAAAACATATTATGTATGTGCGCAACTCTACAATAAATTACCAAAAAACGTAAAGCAAGTACATTCATTTAGCACCTTTAAAAAATTGCTTAAGTCTCACGTTCTGAAGGATTCTTCTCTCATCGCCACTACTCATGCGCATTAAAAATAACCAACTTTTCCTCTACACGTTACTCACTATGGCATGAGCCTTACAGTAAACATTAGCTCGGCGTTCGCAGTGTACGCGTGCACAAATCTACCCGCTTCGTACAATATTAAGTTCATGTTTCCTATTGTTTTTATCGTAAGTTTCCTACCTAATTATGTAATTAGTATTTTTTTTCGTTTACGTACATGCTTTACCGCTTATCAGGCACATCAAATTGCAAACATTTTTAGCTTTAGTTTTCTCTTTAAGTGAATTTGTAATTCTTTTGAGAAAAATAAATATCTTAAACCGTATCTTATCGTTAATTACATTGTGAGGCATTGATTTTACCTACGGAGTGAGATATCCTTCCGTGGCCGACTGCAGACAGCAGCAGTAGGCATTGTGTCGCCATGAAACTTCTTGTGTATATTTCTATGAAAGGAGAATGCCGTCTGATGTATGGCGCTCGGTACCAAGACTAAAGTGCGTGCGTCAAAAAAATCTCCAATAAGTTTTTAGTCGATTCTTCTGTCAAAATAATAAAAAATGAGGGTTATTTCCATAGTAACACTTTTCATCAATGTTTGTTGCCATAATTACGTATAAATCATTGGTTGTTGCAGTCTAATGGCGGCGTGCGGCGGAAACCAAATCAACAAAATATTTTTTTACTTGATTATTAATCCCGTCGGTGTGTAAAACTAAAGAAAATGTTAGTGTCATTTTTAAAATATAATAAATTTTATGGGATACGTTCGGTTTTGATGCATTTGGTACGGGTTCTCGGCATTCTCGTTTATATTCCATAACAAGGGGCACTTAGCTTTCATGGAAATACATACATACCGGTAGCTGTAACTGTCTACAGTTACGCAAAGTAAGCTATTTGTCAGTTAGCGGCTTATTTATTATTTACTAGAAGATACCTTAAACTAAGGTAAAGGTAGCTCAATTAAAGAGTAATTAACCCAAAAATTAATTGAACTCAAATATATTTAGTAACTATTCCAGTAAACTTATCAAAGCAAAATCTAATGAATAAACACCATCAGATTTCTTGAAAGTCTAATAATAAATTAAAGCAAATATTTCGTTCAATAATTTAGACGAAATGAATGTGAAAGGAGAAAGATACAAACTATCTAGACGTGGAATTTAGTTAGAGATACAATTAAGAGTTATAATTAGATCAATCAGGTGATAGTTATTACAATAAAAACCATTATCATCATCATCATCAGCCTATAGCAGTCCACCGCTGGACATAGGCTTACCCTAGTGAGCGCCATTGCGCCTTTTCCGCATATTAGCTTTTTAAAAAAATATAATTTTAACACAGTAATGGTCTTTCCGTGGCCCTTGTCCAGCAGTGGGATATTGAGGGCACTTAATAATAAAATAATGCAACCGGTTGGGTTCATGGACCTGGATTGTCTTTATAGACTTCGATTCGACACTTGGGATTCAACAAAACACATTAGATCGTCTTCATAATTGTAGCTAGTAAGTTTGCTTAATTATGTGTTTTATAATATGTGCACTTATGTAACAAATATAACTCAATAGGGATGACGGCTGGGTAAAAAAAAAATTCTAATTATTCCGTCAGATAGATCAACAAAAAATATTGGACACGTATTTTTTATTTACCAGGTAAATAATAATTGACTGAGATAAAGAGCGTCAAAGTTCGGGAGTGGGGGCTCGTGACGTCACAGCTAGGTAAAAAGTGAACTAAGCCGTGACGTCACTTGGAATTTCAACGCACTATATCTTTGTCATTTTTTGTTTAATTGACAAAATACAAGTAGGACTTTTTTAAAACAATAAACCGACTTCAAATAAATCACTTCTTACTTCTCGCCTTAAAGAATTTTGAAAATCGGTTCACAATTGACGGAGATATTGGTGGTCGAAAATTACAAGTGAGGATGAGGTAATTTGAGTTTTCCGGGAAAAGTACCAATCTCTCAGGATACAATTTATGTGGGACCACTTGTGGAGTATAATCTTTCAAATATAAAAGAATTTTGAAAATCGGCCAAAATTGACGGAGTTATCGGTAAAAAAAAGGTTCCGATGAATTGAGAACCTCTTCCTTATTGAAGTCGGTTAAAAAAATACTTGTCCAATATTTTTTGATGATGTAAATGATGGACTAATTAGAATTTTTCAGTCTTCATCCCTATTCGGAAGACCAGCCCTTCGACAGGCCCTCTGCCGAAGTACACACTGAGTGGCAAACTGTTTCAATGTCTATTTTAGCTTACTTCTAAGTTACCTAATTTTTCAGTGTAAATGTAAAAGACGTTAAAATAAATGTTTTCTTTCTTACTTTCTTTCTTACTTCTAAAATTCTACCACCTTTAAACTTGCTCTAATCCATTGCAACTGTTTAAATTTTTATTGAAGACGGGTATTCATACTCCACTGTATTACGTCACTGTAGGAAATCATTAATGGGGTTAAACTGAAAAAATATTACACGCTCAAAAATTTATGTTCCCTGGATATCCCTAAGGAAATTAGCGACAAAACTTTTACGGTGTTTTTAAGATATGTAATGAAATATTTCAACGCTGTAACTCTGACCACACCTAACACCCGTCTGCACTGAAATGGTTATTTTAGACGAAATCGATACATCGGTACGCCCCAGAATCAATTGTGAAGTTTATCCCATTTCGAATGACCTTTCTGATATTGGGGTCATTTTCAAATTGGTTATTGCTGAACTTTACGGGTAACTGAACATTCTGAACATTCCAAATGGAACTGTCAGTTGCACGCTACTCGTTTTTTTTTGTTTTACTCAAGTGTTGTTCATTGAAATGTTTATAACCTATATATTAAATAATATATATTAAAACCTATGACCATTAGAGAAGCAAGAGCCAATCTATCTCAGAGTGGTTTCGAAAAACTGTGAAACAATCTATTTTGAGTAACGAATTCACAATCACTTTTGTATATTTAGGTTCTAAGAATTTATTTCTTAAATAAGACATAACGCAAATAATTAGCCTAATAAACAAAAATTTTCAAATATAAAGTAGGAATTCGGTATATATAGTGAGTTATAGTATAATAATTTGAAACATATCCGATGAAACATATACTAAAGTAGATTTTTAATGAAAGATTTCAATTTAATTAGTATTTAATTTTTGCCTCCAAAAAAATATCAACATTACTGAGCCGCAAAGCCTTACGAATATTAACTTCTAAATATAACACAGCGACTGTTGTAAGAAAAAATAAACCAACAGCAAGCAGTAATCAATGGTCAGCAGTAGACAAAAAGTACATACCTTTCTATAGCATAGTATGCGAATAACTCTTTAGTTCACCATCTCCCTCTGTTCACTTCCCTGTAGAGTAACTATTAATGTATGTTTTCTGTAGCGTATTCATAATAGATATTTTACTGCGTATAAGTATATATTTTTGGTCCACACCACACTTTTGTCCGCACGACATGACATGGTGGCGACGCAACGCCCTGCATCAACTTGAGGCATGAAGGTAATATGTTTAATGTGCCTGTATTTTCATCGGCACGGTGCCACCCCTTGAACTGGAACAGTTAAACTGTTTCACAGCAGAAGTGTACATCCCTTGACGAGCCCTTCACTAAGAGCTCTACTATTATTAAAATGTTATATGGTAGTAAAGTAGAGCACAATGCTTTTATTAAGTTTCCACCTAAAACTCTTAAACCATTTTCACAGCAATCGCGAAGCTACTTTCTTCATTTTCAGAGATCGTTAAAAGCATTACCAAAAACATGATTCGCGAAAAATATTCTCACGATATTAAACTTTTTCAGCATTTTCTTGGCAAACAAAGATTGAACTGCCGAACTTTCTGCAATAAAGTTAACGATGTTTCTAATTAAAAACGGTAAAAGGGCATCGGGGATCCCTCCGTCAATCCCCAAACAAAAAGAAGTCTATTGCCTTTCTTGTCACACTTGGCTTAATGAGCATCTGTTAGGAAGAGAGGAAAAATATTTCAATTAAGATCACTAAAGAAATGTGTAATTTCGCTTTAATGTCGGCTGTTGGCTTTTGTTTGTAAAATAAAAGACTCTTTGAACGAGACACGAAAAGATAATACGGTCGGTCAGTGAATGGTTTTACATCAGGATGCTTATCATTCGAGACCCATCGGGTTACCTCCAACCTTTACCTACCTCTTTACTGGACATTTCATAAAACAACTACCCAAAGAGCTCTGTTTCAAAAAGCTCTAGTTTTTGAGCTTTAAATCTCGGCCAGCTTATATATTTGTCTGAACACCTAACAGCATTTGTACTTCTTTTGTACTTTAAAGTGTTGATACTTAAAACAATGAGGGGTGGGGGGAGGCCTTGAAAGACAAGCAAGAGGTGCGAGGGGGCTCTTGAAAGACACGCAATAGTTTAATTTATGATATTAATAGTTTGTTTTATGTCTGGATGTTTTTATTATAACTAAGTTAGTTTATCTCCGCCTGATTATAGGCTTTGGCTGGTTTGAGTTAAATTGACCGTAATAATGTCTTATAATGTCCAATTATTGATAACTTCTGAGGCGCATCTAATATCTGATGCCTTCGGGTTTGATTCCCGCCGTAAGAAAGTAGGAAAAGAGTAGTTATTTATTATAAATTAACTTACATAAAAAACAATACTAGCGGTGGTAGGAGCACACCCTTTACAAAATAATGTTATGTTTGTTAGAAACCAAATTATTTTGAGTTGTTGATGTTATTGTTCAGACAACATATTCTAGTCAATGCTGTTATTTCAAAAGAAATTATCATTCAATATTATTTTAAACTTTAACCATGAATCTAAACATTGTTGTTTAGTTTGTGAGCCAGGCCTAACTGCCTAAATAAACATGGATGGTTAAAATTCTCTGCTGTACGTTAGAATAAACTTCTAACTGATTGCGTGGTTCAGGTAAAGGAAAACAATATTATATAATTTCTATTATTCATTAGAAGGTCCATGATTCTTTCTTCTTCTTCGGCCTACTGTAGATATCGGAACATATTTTAGTGATTTGGGGAGATTTGCAAAAAGCAAATTGCTGCGCTTAAAAGACTAATTCGTCACTGCAGTAATAAGGATATTAGTAATAAACTACCTACTTAAGTAGATGCTTCTGCCTATCTATCTTTATAGTAATCCCTCAGGTGCCTCTTTTAAAAATCACAGGAGGAATAACTAAAAACATTACATTCAGACCGCCGAGAGTAAATTTGAAGGTTACCGTTTCGAGTTCATTTTCTTAAATTCGTTTGTAAATACATAGAAACACTCCACATTTCTATCTCTATAAGGAAGTCTTATAGGACCATCGACAAATAACGTTAGAACACTCAGATACTAAAACTTGCTAGATACTGTCTCATGGGAAAAGAAAATCGAACCTTCCTAAACACTTAACTTAAAACCTCCTGTATCATAAAACTGTTTTAGGACTATTTCTTGAAAATCGACCTATCCTAAAAACTGTACTAAAAACTCATCTTGTAAAACTGTTTTAAGGCTTACTTTTTGTATAGTAAAATAATTCAGTAAAAATGGTTAGTCGTGGAAAAATGGGGATCACAATAGGCTTCTTAGCCACAGTCCATAACACTCAAAACAACTAAATAACCATGAAATAAATTCACAGATCGCAACTACTTTTTCATCTTTTTATGAGTTAGTGGCCAACTCTGATGTCCGAAATGGCTTAATGACTTAAAAAAACTAGGACCATAACGTACCTTCCGAAGCACGGAAGCATTAAAATCTAATGCCACTTAGCGGATACCCATCATATAGTGACGGGGCGGAGAGATGCCTAACCAATAATAATCTGCGAAGAACACATCATCATCATCATTATCAGCCTATAGCAGGCCACTGCTAGACATACGCCTCCCACAATGAGCTTCATTGCGCCCTGTCCTCAGCTCGACGCATCCAGCTACATCATAAGTGCTTCAAAAGTATCAAATTTTGCATTTCATTGATTGTATTTGATGCTGGTGGCGTCGAGCTGAGGACAGGGCGCGGTGGCGTACATTGGGGGAGGCCTATTTCTAGCAGTGGACTGCTATAGGCTGATGATGATGATGATGATTTAAAATTATGTCAGTTAGCGGTAGCTGACAATATTTTGGAAGGTTGCCATTTCCATGATTGCTATATAAAAAGTATGACACATGCCACAGATCAAAACCCCCTTATTGCCGTGCATATCACGACTGTCATAAATTGGTGCCCACGTCTACCCTTTTCAATTAATGCCAACCCTCGCATTAGACATCGTTATCAAAACTAATTATGATAAAAAGATAGAATGGGGGAAGAGAATGAGAGCAAGTCACGTGATATGAGGAAGTTCTTAAAGTGAATGATTGTAAGTCGATTGAAGTGCTTAGTGAGATATTGGAAAAATGTTCTGAACTATTATTACGTGAATGATTCGTAATTCAACTGATAGTTTGATTCATTATTCTAGGTAAGAAGATTGAAAATTATATTGACAGATGGTTATGGTGTTGAGTTCATAAAATGTTTGGTATAAATTATCTTTTAACCTTTTACCGATATAGTTATATAGACCACGCCTTGAGTAGAATTTCCTTTCGGCTTCGGTGACTGGCTTTTACCTTATCAGACCTTGCTTTTATGTGACTGATATATAAAATCTTAGAAACGAAGCACATTCAGCACCCGTCAAAATATTACTTTCAAAATTATACTAATGTTTAAAGGCAGTTTTATTTCCAATTAGGTATATCTACACAATTATCGGTACACTATGTACTCCAATACAACACCCCCTTATGTTCGATTTATCTAAAACAGAGGCTCGATCACAAAGACAAGCGAAAAAGTATTCGTATCGTTAAATTTAGGCCAATGAGAAAGCGAAGATTCAAAATAACGCTTTATCATTGGTCAACATTTTTCGTTACGCTTACGATACGATAATTGAAATTCGTGATAGCCGTAAAGATTATAAATAGCCTATCTTCGGCCCAGTCATGTAATCGACGCATCACACACCAGACTTACGAATCAAACGACCTATCAACTACCGTAAGCTCGTGTACTCCCGTAAAGTGTGAGTAACGTGAGGGTGACGAACACTCCCCGCAAATTAGGCTGAGTGCACAACTCACTCGAATGACTATAAAACGTACGGCGTGTAAAAGTTGAAAATGTTTGTATTTCAGAAAAGTTTTCGAAATGAATACTAAATAAAAATAAAAACTGTATTTCAGACTCACACTGTCCATATTTTTGGTCAATTTATAAAACTAAAACCAAAAATAATGTTAGAACATAACTAATAGGTATATTTGTCTTGCTCACTGAGAAGATATGGCATATGCAATTGGCAATAGGGCGTTTTACTCTAAGGTAAGCTGAGAGCACTCATTGTCGTAGCTTAAGGGTGTTTCGTAGCAGATAACTATGATTAATCAAGACTCTTTCTGGTCAGTACTTGAATGGGTGACCGTTTAGTGGCCTAGAAACTCCGACAACAGAGTTGTTCAGCTCATACGAAGATAAAAGGCTAAGCTGAATGTAAAGAGACAATGTTTACATAATTTCTGGGGTCTGTTCCATAGTACAAAATAAAAAAAAATCTTATTCTATCCAATAACGTCATGTTCTATAGAACATTTGGGAACTACCCTCTCCGGGTGCTTAATTATTTTATATAATTAGTTTGACTTTGATATGTCATTGGAAAATATAGCTCATACAAGTCTTGATTTTGTTAGTAATTTGTTACTGCGGTATATCTAAAACTAATTATTTCGGGTATCTAAATAACTCTAGGCTCAATGCTCTAGTTATCCAATATCCAATCTGAAACGCAATGTGTACTACACTGCACATTGCGTTTCGGACACAAGTCGCTACGGGCGGCCGAGCTCGTCTATAAAATATGCTGGCATTTCGTATCAATTTCAGCAGCTATTGCAGTTGAATATAATAATATATCCGGATAAATGTTGTTCCGAGCTGATGCATTTTAATGTACTTCGCTTTGACTATAAATAAGCGCATGAAACCAATATTTTTCGATAAACCGTGCAAAAACATTGAAAGATATCCAAGCAGGCCATGTTTAATTTCTTTTTTCCTTGTTCCAGGTTTATGAAAGGGAGCATGGAGACCGTCGTCCAATATTTACTCCTTGCCCTGGCGCTGACTTCTGTGCAAATATCCTATACTGAAAGCCGTCTAAATGAAAAACGCAGAGATAAAACCGAAAGAAGGCACCATGGCGCGCTAGTGAAAGATAATATATGTGAGATTACCAACAGAGAGTCTAAAGTTCATTGCTACTGTGAGAATACTGAAGTGAAAACGGCGACTCGGGCCGACTGCTGGGTGTTCAACGGAGGAATCGATGCGAGCGATCCAATATGGGCTACTTTCAACTCGCAGCCACATTTAGAAAGACTCACTTTCAACGTCCGGTCAGACGGAGCGCTCAAATTCATACCTCTACACGTTATACACCGCATGAAACGCCTGCAGAAGCTGTACATTCACTATGCAACATTGACGAAGATTGAAAAGAAAACCTTCTCAAATATAACGACGCTCAGAGAACTGACACTTATGAACAACAAAATAACTGAGCTCGACTTTTCCTCCTTCACAAACTTACCCTCCCTCGTAAACCTAACCATAAAGGATAATAAAGTGACCGAGATACAGAGAGACGTGTTCGTCGATCTCCCGAACCTTCGGTGCTTAGACTTGTCGTTTAACAGCATTAATCTAGCACATGACGGTGCTTTCGAGCATCTGACCGTTCTTAACGATCTGATTCTGGAGGCGAATTTAATTACAGTGCTGACTAGAGACACATTCAGAGGTCTGGCCAATCTTACTAGATTGGATTTGAGGTCGAACAAGGTGTCGATGATCGGAGATTTGACTTTCAGCGAATTGTGGAATCTGAATGAACTGCTTTTGGATAACAATGAATTGAGATATCTATCTGAAAGGGCGTTCGACGGACTCGCGCTGCTCCAGAAATTATCTATGACTGGTAATAAATTGAAATCCATCAATGAGGGGCTTTTGGAGGGGGTGCGTGGTCTTGAGTTATTGGATTTGAGGAACAATGACATTGAGTATTTCACGTACGATACAATTAAACCGATTTTGGAGAATTTGAAGATGAAGACTTCGGTCCTTTATTTGAGTGGTAAGTTTTGCTTTTGTTACGATTTTGTTACTCACCATCGACTTATAATTGGATACGTTTTTTTTAATTACTACCACCACCAAGTACTTATTTGTGTCTGGCCTGGCATAGGTCAGTCGGTAGTTAGTCTGCCTTCTGAGCTGTGCGTCGCTGGTTTGAATTCCTTCCAGGACCAAAATTTAAGTGGTGAACATGGTTGTTCATTCTGTGTGTGGGTGTTTGCAATATGTATCTCTGTACAAATTGGATAAACTCTGCCTAGTTTAGGATCAGTTGACCAAGTCTGAGAGGTCCCGTATATCTATCTGGTGTATTTATTTTGTTTATAACAAAAAAAGACATCTAATATTCTTAAAAAAATTCTAACTGAAATTCAACTAAGTAATACAATTACCCGTACCTTGTCAATTCATTACTTGTTAAAGCGACATGTAATTTACCAGTACATCTATTCAACGCACTCATGGGAAGAAATAACTATATTTTGCAAACAATGGCTTTTCCCTATAGGGTTTTAATCCCTATCAGGCCCCCTTCACATTAAGGACTATAAATGAGTGTAACAGCTCCCTTCGAATCAACAATGACGTAATAACTCGATTTAGGTACAATGCATTGTGTTTTTGTTACTGTAAACATATATTTTTCTCATGATTATTAACCTTTTTTATGAGAAGACACGTGGCATTTTTATGATATATTTGGATAAGTCAAAGTACCCCACAGGCTAAAATCCTATTAAAAGTAGGTTGGTTTGTATATTTATTTATTTAGCTACACCGATAAAGTGAAAACTAATATAATTAATGGAATGTTGTCGCCGATTAATATTTGGTAAATGTCAATAATTAGTGCCTCCATCTCGTGGAATTGTGACAAAAATTTTATTTTGTGCATCCAGGCATTATCCAGTTATTTGCGAAAAACAGATTCCGCTAGAACAGAGGTTCCCAAACTATTGTTTTCCGTAGACCACTTTCAAAATGTTACTGGTTTCAGTGGACCCCTTGCTGCTACGTTTCTATTTTTTTTACCATATTCCCAAAACTCGTCGAAAATGTTAAGTAATGTTAATATAACCTTAAATCTCCCCTGCCTGTGTAGTTGACTCTGGTCCTTTTTTGAAATAATTTATTGAGTAGTTTATTGTCAGCATATATTGATAGATAGGTATAGCCAAGCCAAGATGTTTGCTCTTTACTATGAAAATCAATTACATTTTCGTTGACCCCCACTTACAGTTTTTGAACCCCCATTTTTTCTCGCCAACGTAGACCCTCTTCGAGTCTCCTGTGGACTCCTGGGGGTGCACCTGGACCTTTTTGGGAGTCACTGCGCTAGAACAACGTCTTCCTAGCGGAATGTTACAAAATAAACTCAATGCTATAATTATATTGTTATTTAGATAGGTGCAAACTGCATGCAAAATTAGACACAGTACATCAAATAACATTAATAGGAAATTCAAAGTTTTATTAAAGTCCATCAGCTACCCCTCAAATACGTTAAATACCTATATTGAATTACTTACCTATGATTTGCCTTAAAATAAAATAAAAATTTAAAGGAATACACATAACTATAAACACAAGATCACTATTATCTGGCACTCAAAATCTCTTGAATATCTCGAATATTGAATAGTAAAATAGTTATGAATACTTATTTTCAACGTTACAATTTAGAACTCAACCAAATATATGAGCCCACTCCCTTTGGATCAAAGTTGACTCCCACTAGTAACACTGCTCCATTACGTATTATTGAATAACTACGCGTAAACCCACTCACATAAAGCAAGTTAACTGATCTGTAAGACTCAAGTTTGTGTATTTGGGATTTAAACTTACTCGAGCAGAAGAATTTATACCCGAGAATAATCTTGCAAAGTTTTGAGATTCAAATTTGAGAATTTACATAGCACTATATTTTATGGATTTCAGTTTTGAAATAACTCTGCGAGATGTTTTTGTTAGTTTTAATGTAAATTCTAGCAGCTTTATTATAGACTGTGTTAATACATTTTATGTCATGAATTTTAAAATGCGAAATGTTTTTTCGTGACAATCCTACTAATATTATAAATTCAAAAGTTCGTGAGTATGGCTGTATGGATGAATGTTTGATACTCTTTCACGCAAAAACTAATGAACGGATTTAGATGAAACTTTGAATATACACAGTTTGTGACCTTGATCAACACATAGGTTACTTTTTATTCGGGTATCACTCGAGCGAAATCACGGTGGAAGCTAGAATCTAATAAATTGTAAAAATGTTAACCAAAAACAATTGTAGCTACCTACATAATTTCACATCTTAATAGTACACACACTAATAAACTACTGGTGTACACTATCTTAGTGATTGTTATTATTACAAATTGACACGATTAATTTATTTGCCTTGGCCAATTTTCAATAACTTTTAGGCCTCTAAAATGTTTTTTTTTTTATAATGTAAATTCTAAAATATAATGCGTGGACCATCAGTAGGCTTTATATCTGTATAGGCTTTTTGGAAAATAATAATCTATTATCAACGCTCAACATCAACACATATTACAGATGTCGAAACTCAGCAACATTTTAGGTGAATACTAAATAACACTTCCTTTAATTCCCCTTTGTAAAGAGCATATCGTTTATATAGCGAACTGGCTTCTAATGGTGCTGGGTATTTATTATTATTTATTAATATTTTCGATCAAAATATGATTAGATAAAAGAGATGCGTTATCAGGTTTCTATTGCAAATTATAGTAGTTTTATTGTGTAATAAGTAGGTAATTTTTTTCCTGTTTTGGGTTAATCATAATATCGAGCTAGCAAAATCATTTTTTTCTGTTTAATCTTGCCAGGATGTAAAATATTTGAGTAAAGTTTAGGTCAAAACAAAGTTATGTTAACTTAGCTTTTTATAGATTTTACTCTGTTTTGTGAACATAATAAAATAAAGATAAATAAACTATTTGTATTTGTTTGTAAAATACAAACATCAAATTTATAATTTCAGTAAGAATGGTTTCAAATTAAAATAATATCTATACAGGTATCCGATAGAACGCTTCAATAACGTTTTGATTGTAATCTCCGAAAGAATTCCATTCTTTCCAAGAAATGTAATAAATGGGACCCAAAAAAAACTCACCCATCTATCTTTGTTTGCAGGTAATAAACTGACTTGCGACTGTCGGCTCTCCTGGATACAAATGCTTCGGAATGAAACAAAAAGCGAACCCCTACGATCAGCCCTTGATGACGTCACTTGCATTCCCGCTGATAAAGATAGCACAGTTAATGACGTCATCGATGACGATGCTACACCTAAAGCTGAACAGATGTATGTAATTGAAGCGAATACTGCCAATCAAGATGAAGATATCAAGCTCGAACCCACAGTTCAACCAGTAATCGCCAGTCAAATTGCAGTCGTGGATATGCCGTCGGAATTGATGCCGTGCCCAAATGAACTAGTCCAGAAAGGCGAAGATTCTTTGATGCTATCATCAAAAGACGAAAATTTCTGGCAAGCGAGCTCAAGTAACCAAATAATGATGGACGTATCCCTAGTGCTAACGTTATTGATGATCGCTTTGTAAGTGAAAGATTGCAGATGAAAATGGACTCTAAGGGAACAGTGAATGTATGCAAGTTCGTTGTAAGTTTTGTATCTAGAACATTCTTTAGATGTTACGAATAAAGACTGGTTTAGATTATTTAAATTATTCTTCGACTAGAATAAGATGAGCCAAGTGATATTTGTAATTGATGCAAGAGTTTTGATCTCTCTATCATAAAATTCATAATTTAAGATCTAGTCTTTAAAGTAATAGAGTGATCTAAAGAAACTGATTGCGTTGATTTGAAGTTGTTGCATCAAAATTATAATAGTTTGAAATTTATTGCACCTAACATTACAATAGACTTTTTTTCTTAGGCGGTAAAATTTAAGAATTAATGTTTTTCGTTTTTATTTATAACCTAACAATGTACCTTATTACCCTATTCAATTATTATTCTATTAAGTATAAAATTATTTTTCTTCATCACTTCTTTTTGTAACTTATATTTTGAAACCAGTGTGAATTAGTTCAGAATTGTACAGGATTGTGAAAAATTTAGGACTTTGAGTAATCAATATTAAAAGTTTGTATTTTTAACTTGATTTGAAAAGGGTTACAAGTAAAACTAGATCGAATGTCTATTTTAGAAACCTTGTATCTAATGGAAGTAAAGATGGAACGTGTTAATGAAACGATAACATAGCCCTAGGAGAGTAGAGAATTTCCTCTATTCTAAATGAAAAAAGTTAATAGAGTGGTAAGAAATCAATTACAGTCAAATCTGAATGAACTATAAAAGATTTACTTTTCTGTTTATGATCTTTTATCAATAAACACTGCATTCTGATGTCCACTAACATTAATTATGAAAATTATCTGTTCAGATAGAATGGTTATGAATTTAAAGTTCCCTTTTTTTTAGGTAAGTACCACTGAAAGAATTAACCAACTTAAAGAAAGAGTACAATTTTACAGATGCCTGAGTGAGGGAATGTTGTAAACTATCTGTATTTGTGTGAAAAACGGCGCGTTTTGCACGTAAAATAACAACAGATTTGTAGATTGTATGGGTGAGGGAGAGAACAAACCGGCGACAGCGGTTCTGCAATAAATGCTTACGCATTACCCTTTATTGGGTTAACTTTTCTGTGGTAGGTACCATTTAGTTAGATTGAACAAAAAATACTAATGTAAAATGGCATATCTTTGCTTCATATCCCCGATAAATAATAAGAAAACTAATGGTGACATCTGTGAATGATGCTGCAAAGTGATTGTATTATATTCTTTCTCTAGTTTTTCATACATATTATAAAATACTGTTTTTTCATCGTGACAGTTTTTATCAGCATAATTTTTAGAATTTTACTCCTAGAGGTTTCGTCTAACAAAAAACGTACCTAATGCGGCGTCAACATGTTAGGGCACTGCGTACTGACGTTACGCTACGCTACGCGTTGTTCTACCTACTGTTCGAAGGCTAAGCCGCCGTCAAACTGAATGCTTGACGCTGACAGAGCGTCGCGAACGGCTAACGCGCGCGCTCAGTGTGGCAGCCAGACTCCTCACAGTACAACTCAACGCGGCGATTTAACGGATCGTCGTCAGTACGTGGCGTTATAGCGCTTTCTAATTGACCAAACCTTTAAGTGTTATTTTACTGACTTGTAAGTATTTTGGTAGTTATTTTAATTTGCAATAACATTGTATTAGAAAGCTTTGAGTCGTGCAAGTTTTAGCTTTAAAGTTCTTACCAAAATAAGTAATATTAATTCATTTACCATAGTTTCTAATATAGCTTAAGGTGATGTACATATTCAAAATAAATTATGAATAAATATGAGACTAATTTAATGTTTTTTTACCCTAAGACCTAAATAATGTAAATACTCTCCCTAAATCATACTATAAAAAAAATAAATTCAAATCCAAATCATATTATAAATAGGAATATATGTGTGCGTGTGGCTGAACGGATTTGGATGAAACTGATGAAACTTGGATTTTACGTAGTTTATATATTTGAATATAAATAGTTAATTTATTATCATGCGAGCATAGTTTATATCGGGTGGAAGCTAGTGTATTTTAAAATGGTTGGACAAAAAACAGCATAATAGCCAAACTAAGAATCTTCTCCTTTTTTGAAATAACAGCTCTATAAACCTCAAATAGATAAAATGCCGTTAAATATCATATCCTCTTCTTATTTATATTTTAAATGACAGGGACAAGGTTTCTTTATCGAGCGTTATAAAATGAATGATATTTGGTTATGAATAAGAAGATCTTTTCCACTAATAAGACTAGTCCGGTGTACCTACTTAACCGTAAAAACTCAATAATAATGCTGAATATGCCGATAATATTAATATATTATTATATTCACAACCATGATAGCTTAATACTTTAAAGTAAGTATTTCCTTATTTATTGAGAAACAAAACTTATAAAATTAGTTGATTTTTGGGGTGGTGTTTTTTTTTTCTAATTTAAATGGGACCAAAGGTATGGTAAACTCTCACAAACGAAAACCAAAATTCTTAATCGGTTCATAAATGATCGATTTATTAGCTAACAAACCTCCTTTTTAATCTCCTTCTTTCTATCTACTCCTACTATCCTACTAATATTATAAATGCGAAAGTTTGTGAGTATCGATGTATGGATGTTTGTTACTCTTTCACGTAAAAACTACTGAACGGATTTAGATGAAAATTGGAATATTCATATTTTGTGACCTGGACCTAACACATTGGGTACTTTTTATCCCGGTACCACGCGAGCGAAGCCGCGGGCGGAAGCTAGTCTGCTTTAATATTATAAATGCGAAAGTTTGTGAGTATTGATGTATAGTTTGTTACTCTTTCATGCAAAAACTACTGAACCTATTTGGATTATATTTAATTATTAATTTGAAATATACGAAGTTTACTAGGATTAACTTACTTTTTATCTGGGTAACACGCAGCGAGGGCGGAAGCTAGTAAAACCATAAAAAAGAGGAACTTATATCCGCTTGTCAGAAGATTCTCTTTTTGAAGTTGATTAAAAGTAGGTAGTCTTATCTGAAGGGATTCATTGGCTAATCAAGCGTTGTTTCCTAATATTAGTAATACAGTTCAAAAGCCAAACTATTCGGGACTGATTTCAGAAGTTGGCTAATGACACTGAATTATAATGTAGTTTGGTTACCTTTGGGAAACTGTGGGGTAACTCAGGGGAAAGTTCGTAGCCGGCTTCCACATGATTACAGGCGCGAGTATGTTAGTTATTTGTAACTAAGTTATGTTGGAGGAAATAATAGTTTCTTCATGTAACACAGTGACATAACTATATGAAAATTCTAGATAATTTTGTACACAGATTTTTTTTATAAAAAACGTGAATTATCGTTATTGAGTACCTATCTTAGTAGGTACAAAAATAGCGAATGACGTTCTCATAATAGTAATAAGTCCATATTTTTCACTGTATATGTTTTAATAGAAAGTATTGTACAAGAATTATTTTAAGCTCTATAGCCAATTCCAGCAATTTGTTATTTTGTAACTTGACTAACAATAACCGTGCATTTCCCTAGTCAATGAACAATGTTTATTACTCAGAGTCTAATCAAACTAGTTAATGCTAAAATGTCAATGATGATGATCATTAATGAAATAATATCTATAATTGGCAGACGACGGGAACAAAGATCAAGCACTATGTATATTACAAACATGTAATCACTTCTAGTACTGACTTAGTTACAACATTATTAGTACATTTGACATTTTTTGTTTCAATTTTCGAAAACACCCTCCAATCATGTCACTAGAAATATACAAAGCGACTGTTTGGCTCTCTGCATGTCACTGTCAGCTGTCAGTTTCATCAGTCAACGTCATTGCCCCCGAGTGCATGTTTGTTGCCAAAAAGCTTCAAGAGTTTGACCTAGTAAGCCTTGTTCGTTGATATGTTCACGAACATAAACCATTTGACTGCTTGTTTTTCGACAGAAATTCAATTTTTCAAAACGATAAATACATTGGAAATCGTTAAGCCGAGATTTGAACCCAGAAGTCTACCGGAAGTCGGTGTAGATGCCACTAGACCACCACGCCTATTCTTATTCTTATTGTTAAACTATTCATCATCAGCCTATAGCAGTCTACTGCTGGACATAGGCCTCCCCTAATGAGCGCCATTGCGCCCTGTCCTGAGCTCTACGCATCTAGCTTCTACCAGCAGCCGCAGCAGCAGCAGGTTAAACTATTATATATACATAACTGTGAAAATATAGGGTATCACTGTATTGGCGACATTACATGAACACACGGATACTTCTACTTGTCAGTAATCATAAAAGATTAAATCCTAAAACTTAAGTCCATTTTTCGATGATTTTAAACAGAAGCGCGCGACGTTGGCAATGGTGAGTAGCCCTTACACAGCATGGTTCAAATTGTGAGTGATTTAGTTTGTTTGAAGAAAGAACATTTTGAAAAATAGTCTTTCGTTTTAGGATTTTTTTTTAATGATTACTGACAAGTAGCACTACCCGTGTGTTCATTTAATGTCGCCATTACAGTGACACCCTGTATTTTATTATTAAAAACAACAAAAAAAATGTGTTTTTAAGCAGCCTTAGAACAGCTGAATTTGTTCAACTTTGTCCTTGACTTATGATAACAATTAAAGATCTGCCTTAATTTTAGGGCTGCCACACACAACACAAAGATAAACTAAGTCTTTGGGAAAAAAAATAGGTATTTTTAGCAGAGGTTTTAACTTGTGGACCAACCATGGTCCAAATCACCTCCTCTTGGGATAAAATACGAATTAAAATAAGTATAAAATAAAAAAAACTAAATTTACCTTCACATTTTCAATAATTGAAATGATAAGTGTTAATTAATGGTAGTGGTGAGTACTTTCCCTTACCACAATACAGAACATTCATTATCTCGAAACCCGACGTAAGTGTCACAAAAATATCCTATATCTTACGAAATTACTCCAACAAACATTTCTCCTGTGAGTAATTATGTGGGAAAGTGAAAATTACTTGTTACATATAACATGAAAAGTATAACGTGGAATGATGATGAAATGATGAACTCGTTTTGGGGCAAAGAGTAGCTCAAATTAAATTATCAGTCAAATTAGAAGGCTTCTGGCATGGTAATAACTATAATTCATTTTGAAAATTGGCGGTCTTACAGAAAATCATCATCATCATCAGCCTATAGCAGTCCATTGCGGGACACAGGCCTCCCCTAATGAGCGCCATTGTGTCCTGTCCAGAACTCGACGCATCCAGCTTCTACCAACAGCCTTTCGCAAATTATTACTCCAACTTGCTGGAGGGCGTCGTACACTACATTTGCCGAGTTGCGTTCTCTACTCACGCACTTATTTACCCTATTGATTTTCGGTTCTTCGGCAGATATGGACAGCCCACTGCAACTTAAGCTAGCTAATTCTCTGAGCTATATCGTCAACTTTAGTTCTATGTCAAAAATAGGATAATATCAGAATAATACAAACAACATTATAGAAAATCAAAGGAATACCAAAAATAAAACCACTTTTGGATTGCCACCGCATATTTGCACACGCAGATGCTTCTAACCACTTAAATTTTGGTTGAAATTTGTTGACTGTCAAAATTTTCTATTACAAAAAGCGACATAATTAGTTTTCTATTCCACTATTGATGCAGTCATAGCTATCATTTTTTGTACCTCTATATGTATACATAATAATTAATTCAATAATTTGACGGCCTCTGTGGCGCATGAGACGCAGAAGGTTGTGGGTTCGATTCCCGCTGCGGGTCAAATGTTTGCATGTTCTCCAGATATTTGTCTCGGGTCTAGGTGTTCTCTATGTATGATATGTACTAAAAAATATATATGTAATATAAAAATCATGTGGTTCCCATAATACAAGCTCTGCTTAGTTTGGGGCTACATGATGCTCTGTGGTTACGTCCAGCATTATTTATAGCATTATTATTTATTAAATTGTATTTTTTTCCAAGATCTCAGTATAATTTGATTGTTGAGGATCTATAAATGTAGAAATTTTCTTCAATTATTATTTTTCAGTAGAGATGTGTAATTAACCTTCTATAACCGCTTGAGACGTCCTCTAAAGTTAAGATTGCTGTCCCTAAAAGTGTAATTCAAGAAACAAAGAATAATGCTGAATGGCTTTTAATTAAGATAATACCAAGATTACCACAAGACGCGTTTATGCTTTATCATGAAAACTATAATATTGGCCCCAAAATTAATATTTACACACTTATTATTTACAAAATTATTATTGGCTAAAAAATGAGAGTATATTTACTCTAAGCAATTTCTTTCTTCTTCGTAGGAGTTAGTGGCCAACTCTGGTGTTAAAGTTTGAAGTCCTGTAACAGATCAAAACTTATACAAACAAACACATAAGTAGTGGCCAGGCGCAGTGTTGCTTAACTAAGATGATCTACTAAGAATAAAATATAAGCCATCCCACATGCGCTTCCAACAAAAGAAAAAATTGAGGTGAATATCAGTTCCATCGCAATTTGGTGACCGCAATATTGCTATTTACTGCTTTACTGAACAGTTAGGTACTATGTCATCTAAGCACTAAAAATTGTTATAAAGTGACATTAAGAATAATTAGTAAAATAAAAATCATTTCAGATTTCTCTGTCTTGTAAAGCTCTGAAAATAAATAGCCCCGAACTTAAGTCACTTATCTCGAAAGCATCTTACAAAAACAAAAGGACTGGGACTAAAAATATAAAAACTGAGATTTTAAGTAACAACGCTAAGTAAAATTGCAAAAATGTAAGAAACTCTGCGCCTTAAAATGTTATCGAAGTACAAGTATTTTAACGTCTAGAGTACCTTTGGCACTACTAATGTGCTAGATAAAAATGCGAGCAGAAATTAAGAAATTCGTACACATTACCACGGATTTTAGTGAAAAGATTTGCGAATATGCTTTCGACTTTGATGATGTTTGTTTTACATTTATCTTGAAGAAATATTCTGCAGAACAGAAGTCCTCATGAAAGTACTGTTAGTATCTGTATACGTTAAGCTAACAGGGCACAATAACGCTCTTTAGGGCCTTTCTTTTCGCCTATATCCAGCAGATAATTACTGTAGGCTGATGATGATGATGATGATGATAATCGTGACTGGTCACGCGAATAACAAGAGCTATGACACCGATCTCGGAAAATCAAAAATAAAATATCACAAACGAGAAATTAATATTTTCGGGGAATATTTATCATTTGCCAAAGGTATTGCACTGGTGGTCCCCGGAAAACAATAACATAAGCTTTTGCCCAAGGTATTTAATGTGATTTTTACTAAAATGTAACTTGGCTTAATTTCTGCACGCAACAAACATGAGAATATGTTTTCTCCATTCGGTGTTTCACAATTCTGCGGTTTTCAGATTTCGGTGTGCCGAATTGAGAAAACTAAAACATTGAATTGAGTTTTGCGAAATAAAGTAACAATTCCTTAAAGCAAAACATGGCCAAAGATCATTTTACACATTATACATGTTACTCCTACTACTTAAGGCTGGGTAAAATTAACAGCTTGTCAATATTATCATCTGTTACCAAAGGCATTAGCTTTATTGACTGAACATTCTTAGCAGAACATGAAAAATATATTTGAGACATGACTGCTCCCATCAATTTTTTTTATTTTTATACAAATTTCTCGAAGACGTGGAGTCATTTCTCAATTGGGTGGCGGGTAAAAATTTAAATCAATATTTCTCGTGATCTAATATGTCAACTAGTTCCCCTTTTATACCATTAAATTCAAAGAGCCATCTTCTTTTAGATTTCGGTCATAAAAATTATAAAAACAAGACAAAAAAAATCTGCCACCGAATCGATCAAAATTTGCCTAAAACGTAGAATCGCCCTAATGTTAATTAGGATTTCCTGAAGCGGTTTTAATGATTATTATAAAACAGTAAGTAAGAAGGAAAAAAATAAGAAGTCATCTGTAGAAAATACCTCAAAAAGTGAGATATACAATCGAGAACATCAAGTAATTCACCGAGATTCCCTCCCCGCGAATGTTAATGCGTCGCATCTAGATGGCTACCATTTACCGTTATTACACCTCTTTGGTGCGAGTATCTCGATCACGCGAGAAAAACGACACTCTAAATAAGACGTTTGTAGCAATGTATTGGGGGACGTTATGTTTCGTTCGGGACGATTTGAAGATGGCAGTTAAGATAACGTGCCTTAAATTGTTGGAGATGATTCAAGCTTGTTTATATTTATCTCGATAATCATCGTAATCATCATCAGTTAGACATCACTGGCAAATGTGCCTCTCAGTAAAAATAAATACAGTAAGGGTGACTGGAACAGTTCCACGAATTTCTAAAATTTTGCTATTAGAATTTGGTTACTTCATGCAATTTAAGTTTTCATTTAGATAATTTAGGAATATACAGTAGTACCACCAATGACTGTTGTGACTGGCTCAATGCTCAATCACATCCATGAAGGATCATCAGGTAAACAAACCAAGCTTTTTGTGCAAGAATATAAACTCGGGCTTTCTCAGAAAAAATAAGGCTATTGAAACTTTTTACTTTAATCTTCAAAACTTTAAAGATAAAATTGAAAAAGAGGAAGGCGTTGCAATGCAAGCTTTTTGGCAGCACTCTCAGTATTCTTTTTTTCAACAATGAACTCTAAGTAGCTAATTTCCACCGTAGGTAAACAAATGTTACATTTGATATCATCAAAAGTTTGTAGTTAATTATTTTTTAATGGCTATTACTCTGGTGACTGAGTTTTTAGGCCATCCAAAGAACTCCGAAATAGCCGGGGCCAACATCTAAACTCGTTCAGACTTTAATGCCACTAAACGGTCACCCAACTGCTAGAAATATCCATAAGCACTTCCCGAATAAGCAACTTAATTTACAATAAATAAGAAAAGAAAAACAGACAACATTTTTGTAACCTACCGTACCTATATCATGAAATAGTAATCGTACTAGACGAATGAAACTGAATTATTAGAGAACCATTTATCGCGAACCAATCAGTGTCGAATAGACCAATTGAATTCACTGCAATTAATACCAGAATGCACTAAGAGGCTAATTTGAAACCCTCAATTTGGAAGGCTGTTGTATTCTAATGATCGTGTACTGTGGCGCAAGAATAAATCTTATTTTCACCAGCTACCTGGCATCATATTTCAATTCTTTGTAGCTCTGCCTTATGAGCTGCAGGTTGCTGCCCACCTCAGACACTTTTATGATAAATTGATATTTGTTCTGTGTCTGGGTTTTAATAAGTAACTAAATGTATGAGTCTTTTTAGACAAAAAGTTGTCACGCGTTCGAGCGTTCTGCGTTTTATGCCATGTATTAACTGATGCCCGCAATTTGATCCTTTTTTAACCGACTTCAAAAAAGGAGGAGGTTCTCAATTCGGTTGTAATTTTTTTTTATGTTTGTTAGCTCATAACTCTGTCATTTATGAACCGATTTAGAAAATTCTTTTTTCGTTAGAGAGGGTATACTTTCCAATTGGTCCCATATAAATTTTAAGAAAAAATAACAACCCTTAAGAAAAAATACCTACCTGTTATTTTTGGAGTCGGTGTCAGCCAAGGCACGCCAAGGTAGGTAACTATTGCGTGAGCGGCGCAGGAGGGCATGTCCGAGGTGGGAGGGGTGTAGTTGCTATAATGCCGTACTCCAAAGCTGACTCCGACTCCAAAACTAACAGGTAGGTATTTCGATCTGCCTATGTGGTAAACGAATAGATCGTAAGGGATAAATTTATAGAAAAAAGGTGGATGAACCAAAAAATAAGCTATTATTTTTAACTTTTTAGTTATACAGTTTTTTCAATAAATGTTTTTGAAGTCGGTTTTTTTTATTTTAAATTATTATTTATTTAAAAGGTAAGTCCTTTTCCAGGATGCAATCTATCACTTTTAATGTACTGTTCAGTGGTTTAGGCGTTCATGGCGTGGCTTACGTCTGTGTTCTTAGAAGATCAGCTTGGTTAAGCAACACTCCGCACGGTCACTACTTGAATGGGTGACTGTTTATTAGCATTAGGATCTAAGCATTTCTGTGTTTCGAAGGCACGTTAAGATGTTGTTCCCCGCTTTTTCAGCTGTTAAGCCATGTCGAAGACCTTCAGGAGATTTCAGGAGGTACATTTATGATTAATGTGTTTTTTTCTAAATCAGAAACTGTTTTAGGTACATGATCATCCGCTTTAAAATTTCCAATAATAGACAGAAGGCCTTCTTTTTAGTGGCGATTACTGGGTAGCAAATTATTTCATCATCATCATTCTCTGGCCCATGTTTTTTTTACTCCCGTTTATCAGCGGCATCAACCAGCCTCTGTGTCCACTTCATACATTCTCATATCCTCTTTCACAAAATCTATCGATCTAGATTATTGGCCTGTGGTTAATTACTAGAGACAATCCTGCAACTTTTCCTGCATAAAGGTTTTTCCCCGCTTGACTTTCGAGGCCTAATTTTAGGAAACCCTGTCTGTCTACACCCTAATACCATATATAGAACTTGACCTAAATGATTGTTCCAATCTTAAAGTCGAAACCACACCATAATACACTTTTCATAAGAATCACCAGTTACTTACGCCATATCCGAGAGTAATAAATATGTAACGAAATAAGGGGAATTCGAATCTGAATTACAGATATTTCATGACGAATAGTATAACAAGTTATAATTGCTATTCGTACTTGCTAAGTGGTCCCTTTAGCGTGGCAATTTACGCTTAGACCATTGGTTATATTCAGATCAAATATTAATTTGAAAACCATTGGTTGGTTTGAAATCTATCGTTTTATTGGAACTTTTAGGCTTCTTGGAATCAGGTTTACTGGTTTAAGTAGGTGCTTTCATAATGTTCAGTCTACGTAAACTCTTTGTGAAGGGCTTGACCGGAAAAGTAGTGTCATGCCTATTTCTGCTTTGAAGCAGCAGTACTGTGTTTTAATTTGAAGGGTGCTAGTGAAATTACAAGCAAATGAAGCCTATCATCTTCATGCCTCAAGTTGGTGGACGCAGGGCGTTGCAGCGTGGGCACGTTTGAATCACGCGTGACCCTGCAGTACATGATCGTAAATAGGTAATGGTAACCATTTAGCATTAGATAAACCATGTGCATAATTTTTGTATTCAATGATACAAATATACCAACTAACCAAATTTTATATTATTGAACTTCCATTTGAAAAAACATTTCTTTATTTTTTACTTAAAAGAATACTATTATCAAAACATCAATTAATATTTTATTTGAGAAATCTTCGTGAAAGCTCTGACATCTCTGATCTAGATGCCGGTCAACTATTTTTAACTGTGGTTAATAATAGTGGTCCACGATTGGAACTAGCTACCTGAATGCATTGCATAGTGGATCACGTTGGGATCGTGCTCTACGATGCAACGCCATGTTTCCATCAATTTGAGGCATGGACCATAAGCCATATGCATAAATCTCTTGGGCCTGTAATTTCACCAGCATCCACACCCTACAAACCAGAACACAGCACAGCTGCTTCACGGCAGAAATAGTCATGGTCGCAGTACTTCCCCGGACGAGCCCTCCACAAAGAACTCTTCTACTACTAATAAAGTCAGAGTAGTATTAATGTCCGAGTCGTATGGAAATTTTCAATCGCTCATCACGTATCTAAGTTGAATCTGTCTGTGACAAATGAGTAAGGCATGCCATTGCGTGTCGTGTTTGACGCACCATCGATTTCTAGGATTTCTCGAATCGAACAAAAAAGAAGAATTGGACTCGGAAATTTTCCAAACGTTTGAAAACACAAAAGATTTGAAGTGAAGATAAAAGAAGGACTCGTGTACAGCCAACGTAGTGCGGAGCTCACTTTGTGCAAATGAAGTAACGATCTGTAAAACTACTGGTAGAAGCTGGGTGCATCGAGCTTAAGATAAAGCGCATGGTACTCATCAGGGGAAGCCTATGTCCACCAGTAAACTGCTACAGACTGACGATGATGATGATGAACGAAAAAATATATCCGTATATATTTATGAGGGCACGTGACATATACCCTAAATGTGTAAGGAACCCAGACAGAATAGTTCTTTCCACAGTTTTTAGAACAGCGCTTTATCACTTCTTTATCGGTGTACGGGGTTCCAACCCCCATCTTTGGAACCCAAGCCCACCTCTCCTACACGTGGTGCATCCTGCTAAACAACGAACGGGGCTCTGGCGGCCGGCTGATTGCGGCATAGCGCAGCCTACATCGGCACATCTAAATCCCCTGGCCACCGACGGGCAGCAGCATCGGTGGTGCGAAAAGCTGTGCCCTGCGATCCCCAACCCGCATGCCCAGCGTGGGGATTATGGGGATATCCCCCTTTTATTAGGGGAGGCCTATGTCCAGCAGTGGACTCATATAGGCTAGTGTGGTGGTGGCTTTATAAAAAAAAAACACTTTTGCTATGTGTATACAAATTATTTAATAAAATTCCTGATGAGATAAAAAAAAATTACCAAATGAGTTATTTAAAAAAAAATTGTGGCTCATTGTCAAAATGATTAGATGAATTTCGCAACACAAAAAAAAACTGAACCATAATCTAACCTAACCTTATTAATTTTGCATGCTAATTGTATTTGGTGTAATATGATAATCCTGTAACATAGCACTTAAGAACCTTGTTACATATTTATAGCAAATTAACAATTTCATTTAATTTCATAAGATACATTTTTATCAAATATAAAATACAAATGGCTTAAACGCAACTACGACTCGTTATTTTTAAAACCACTATTCGAAGGTGTTGAGCTTGACAAATGATAGCTTATGAAATTCACTATCGACATCGCAGTAATAGCGGTCTAGACGTCAAGTGACCGTTAGTAGACCATGAATAATTCCAGGCTGAGTGTGATGTAACGATTGAATAAGTTTACGCTTGGGTCCTTTAGTTTTATGATGGATTTTTGATTTATATAGTCCATTTTTTAAGGGTTTTGTGTAAATCTTTTGTTCACTTACACTTGCGTATTATTATGAAGTATTATTATGAGACTGTAACTGATACACTAAAAAAACAATCGTAATATGTACGTTATAGTGTTACGTTGCTTTATAAATTGTAACTATCAATAATATCATGTTTTCTTAGACACCTAGGTTATCGATTGAAACTGAAATACAAGACAACATTGACAGTATTTTCAACTAAGTAGTTTAGATTCCTAGGTATAAAAAGTTAAACGGTAGAAACTATAAACTGATAGAAAACAGAAGCAAGATACGCTTACAGAATAATCAAAATAAAAATCCACAATTTGTAACAGCTGAAACACATCAAACGCATGTCCCTCTCATATTTCCACCAAAAAACGTAACCAACACGTCTGTACTGAATGACCACAACAAAACGTCACACAATATATCAACCATGTCAATACCATACAAATGTAATTTCCACCCTGCGGTAAACTCGCTGACACTTTTATGAGAGCGAAATATCGTTATACATAAAAGGGCGATGGTTCACAAAAATATGAGAGCATTTTTTTTAAATGTATTAAATAAAGTTAGAAAGAGTATTATAGTAAAGCTAGTCCCAGCTTTTTCAGTTGTTAAATCATGTTGAAGGCCTTCGGGCAGCCTAAAAACTCAGAATCTGATGGCGTTTAACTTATACGATAAAAAAAAAATAGCTTTAAATAGTAAATCAGTAACTGTGAATTCAGGAAGTATATAGAGCCCAAAAAGTATTTAGTAAAGTTAGAAATAGTATAAAAGTAATATGTCAGTCCGGCTTTTTCACTAGTTAAGTTATGTCATAGGTCTTTAGGCGGCCTGTAAACTCTGACTCTGTTGGCCTTTAGCTCATACGACGAAAAAGAAGAATAGTTTTAAACAGTAAATCAGTAACTGTGAGTTCAGGAAGTACATATAACAGTATGTATGTAGTCACTGGAACTAATTACCGAAGCGTAAACGTAAGATATCGGCACATTATAGCAAAAAATCTTAAAAGTGGTATAACAATATTTGTATGAATCTTCATAGAGAAAGCCGTTTCAGAAGCCTTCGGGTGTCCTAAAAACATTCAAAAACATGTTGGCCACTACTTCAAACAAAGAATAAAAGATTGAGATTGTTGCTCAACAAAGAATATTAGTATCAAGAATATGAAAAATCGCTTATAGATCCACAAACTGCAAAAGAATAAAACAAACCTTTGCATCCCATATTGATAATTTATACTGTATCCTAGAAGTGGTAAGTGATCAAATGTCATCTTTTGCTTGCGGTGTGGCTTTGCTACAAAGTTTGCGTTAACTATATTTTTGTATGGAAATGTCAATGGCGCTGTTCCTTTTTTATACAAAAATATAGTGTTGACGTTCAGAGCATAGTGAATTTTAAGGCTTAATCTAGTTATCTTCTATATCTGTGATTTTCATACAAAAATATAGTTAACGCAAACTTTGTAGTACATAAGGAGTGTTTTTCACACTCAAGCCACAGGACGCTGTAGTGCCTGGGATAGGCATAGAGGAGTAGGCTGACGTATAATATTCTCTGTACCACATCTGCGCGCGACTGTACCATTGTTCCATCCCCCATCCACAAAATCATTGTAACAGCTCAATAATACTTCCAACAATGGTAATGATCGTCAAACAGCATTAAAGTGTCGAAACTGAATCAAATTATACTTTTTCTGACGTTATTCAGGCCACAAATCAAGTATTTAATAAGTGCCGCGTATTGTGTTTATTTTGGCGCATAAATAACTTTTATGAGGGTTATGATAATATGGTGAAACTGTATGAAGTCATGTTGATTTATAAGTAACGCAAAACGATTGAGTTATTTTATCTTAAGCCCTGGGAATTTACTATTATGCTAGACATATAATAAATGCTTAATTGTAGACACAAAAAATAAAAATTTACAAAGGTAGGTACATATTTTAGTGAAATATTTAGGTCACACAATTGGTGGTCTTATCGCTAACAGCGATTTCTTCCAGACAATCATTCATATGCCAAGGAAACTAAAATCTAAGACTCTATAAACTAGGTACTTAAACAAAAATATTTTTCACTTCTCTTGCTCAAAAAGTGTATCATAATAGTGTAGCTTAGCGGGCCTAAAACTCGAGTTTAATACCTAGGGCTAAAAAGTATTTTTTCTTTTTAATTTTTGTCTAAAATCATCAGCCCGTACAAAGCATTCGTTCTCTTATATAAAAACTCGACTTCTTGGTGCTCCGTCAATCTTTTTTTTGAAAATAGAACCGTCTTGGTGATGTTTTATGAAGGTTGATTCTTCCCTTCACGGTAGAATGCGAACTGTTTCGTTGAGGGTTATTGAAGGTATAGAGATTTTAAAAAAAAGATGGTATTGGCGCTAAATCTCTAGAATTTTCTTCATTCCAAATCACAAACTTTTACGTTTAACTTCCTGACTTTAACTTTCAAATTGTGAACGTGAAAAATGTCATCAAGTGATAGTGAAGATGCTAATATGCAAATGGAAGAAAAGGGCAAAGAAATAATTATGAATCTGTTGCCGACAAAATCACGTGAAATATATTTAAAGAGTTACGAAAATTTTATGAAATGGAGAGATGAGAAACGTGTGGATTCTTTTACAGAAGGGGTTTTTCTCACTTATTTTGATGAATTATCGAAAAAATTCAAATCGTCGACTCTTTGGAGCACATATTCAATGTTAAGAATGACCTTAAAAACGAGACACGACGTCGATATTAAAAAATATGTAAATTTAACGGCTTTACTGAAGAAATTGTCCACTGGATACAAGGCAAAAAAATCTAAAGTCTTGACGACACAAGAAATCGAAACATTTTTAAATAACGCTCCAAATAAACAATACTTGGCAACAAAGGTAACCTACTTATGTACTCTACTCAAACTAAATAAATAGATACCTACCTACATACCTAAATTATGTACCTAGATTATTACGATTATTAACACACTTATTTTTTTGTTCAACAGGTTGCTTTAATTTATGGAATCAGCGGTGCATGCAGAGGAATAGAGCTTGCCAATATAACGCTAGAAGACGTAGAAACGGATACAAACCTACAAGCTGTGAGTCTGCCGAACACGAAAACAAACAAAGAGCGTAAATTTGTCATCAGTGGAGAATACCTTAATATAGTTAAAGCCTATCAGGAGTTAAGTCCCACTAATGTTTCAACGAGAAGATTTTTTCTAAATTATCAAAATGGTAAATGCACAAGGCAAGTCATAGGCAAAAATAAATTTGGTAACATGCCTAAAGATATTGCCACTTATCTAAATTTACCAAATCCGGAACTCTACACGGGCCATTGTTTCCGCAGAACATCCGCGACTCTGTTGGCGGACTCTGGTGCGAATATAACGACATTAAAACGCCACGGTGGATGGAGGTCCGATCAAGTGGCTGAAGGTTATATAGAGGACTCTATACAAAACAAGTATCACGTCACGCAGCGGATTATGGAAGGAATCAATATTCTACCAAACATTACAGAACCCCAAGCATCTACATCGCGGGATTGGATGAATATGTCAACTCAGCTGAAGCCGCACTCAGATCTTAATAATGCAGGAAACTCAAGCATGATTCGAGTCTCTCCAACTTTTACTCCTCAACAATCAACTCAAAATATTATCACATCCCAATCACAGAGAACCGAAATAAAATTGCCCGGGAAAAACATATCACTAAACATTCAAAATTGCTCTAACTGCACATTTAATTTTTAATAAAATTTCTGAAAATTGACTAATTTGGAATTGTTTTATTTTCTCGCAATCGAAGTGAAAAGTAGAGTGTTTTACTCGGGCCAAAACCACCCATTATAACTCGGTCTTGTCATCCTCCCTCGCTAAGCTCGGGAGTATAACAACCTCGTATATAATGGGATGGTTTAGTCCCTTGTAAAACAATCTACTATTAATTATGATACAAGCAAAGGTCGTGTAAAATCAGCACACATCAGTGAAACTATGCGGTTTGTACGCTTACCAATTTCCGAACTAGTTTAAACTGTATCTCAAAAGAAGGTTTAAATCCCCACAGCACAAGCATCGTACCAACTATATTAGACAACACCTTTGCATTTGGCATACTTATTGCATTGCCCTTGTTAAACTACTTATTTTAGAGCTGTTAAAAATATTTAATAACATAATCACACAGCATCACCTAACCCCAAATTAAGCAGAGCTTGTATTATGGGAACGACATGACTGTCAAAATACTTATATATAATATTGTTTGTACATACATACATACATATTAAAACACCCAGACCTATTTTCGTTAAAACATACAAATCATACTTAGAAAACCCCCAGACCCGAAACAAATGTCTACAAAATATGCTAACATTTGTCCCGTAGCGGGAATCGTACCCGCAACCTTTTGCTTCTCAGGCGGACCTCTCCCCACAGAGGTCGCCAATTATGGGAAAGTGGTCTTGGCTTTGCTGTCCTGTTATTTCCTTCCGAATTGATCGTTCAGTTAATTTAGTTGGACTAAATCTTTAGATTTATTGCCATTTATGGCAATGTTTTATGTTTTTTTATATTTCTGGTTAAATGTTTGTTCCTCCATTTTTATAAGAAATAGCACCATTTTAGTAAATGTTTTTGATTTTACAAAACCCTTGATTTCAGTTTTACAGATACATACCTACTTAGTAGGTATTCATTAATACATACACTCAAAAACCTCCTAATTTCCGCTGCAATATGAGCTATCGTAATAAATTACAGAATATTGGTCTATCGCCGGTATATAAGTGGAATTGAAATACATTTCATAGGTTAGCGTTGGTCAAACGTACGACAAATCGTTGAAAATTTGGAAAGCGAATTCATTCAGCCATTTTTATCTATTTCGCATTCTATTTTTAACCAGCATCAAAAAAGGAGGAGGTTCTCAATTCGTCGGTATCTTATTGTCAATATCTCACATAGCTTTGATACTATTCTAGGATTTTCTGATAGTTGTATGGGCATCAGTAAGTCGTAGGTATTTAAATAGTAACGTACTTTCACAGTCTATCCCCTAAATATAATAGATATATCCCCTAAATATAATAGATCATTTGTCCCCTAAATCTAAAAGATTGTAGGAACACAAAACTGCGAATCGGCGCGATGCAGATTCGCAACGAAAAAGCTGCGACACGTATGGCTGCGATGCGATTTCGTGTGGCAAGGCAACTTCCTTCCACGATTCGTCGTGACCATTCCTTCGACGACCGTCAACCGTACTGAAAGTGTTTTCTAAACTAAGTCGTGGCATGGATCGTAAAAAGAAGTACTCACTTCTGTTATTGCTAAGAAGATACAGGATAAATAAAGAAAAAGATTTTCGGTTCATCCATTTACGCGATGCGAATCAATTCGCAAGTTCTTGAGAGGCGTCGCCCGAAAATTCTTCCAAAATACTAGGTTTCATCACTAAACAAATCACATCGTGACAATTAGTATGAGATTACTTTATCGATTCAAAATTTTACAGGTGAACAATCTCAATATTGTGTCGCAAGTTTGTAACATTCCCGATACATCTATAACCGCGCAGGATATTGAAATTCTGTGAACATCTATCTCGTTGTCTATTTCACTCTAATCATGATTTTGTATGAAAAGTTTAAGTTTTTTTTAAGGCTTGCCTCGGTGTATAATTATATACATCATCATCATCATTTAGCCTTTAGCAGTCCACTGCTGGAAAAAGGTCTCTCACATGAGCGCTATTGTGCCCTATTATACAGGGTGTTTAGTGGAAAAATAAGAATTAAAATGATCAAAATGGTACCCTTGTCAGGCCTCTTTCACTCCGCAGAATAGGTATAAAAATATACCTACACATCGCCGGCCTTGCGAGCGTGGTTCGTTAGTCGGTTGCCGCGTTCTGCCCGGAACGAAAGTGTCCTTGAGCAGCCGCGGCATTTTAGTTTGCTTTTGTTAATGTACCTCTATTTTTCGCCAAATGAAGGCAAAAAAATACTGCACAGTATTTGGTTGCCTGAATAATAATAAGAAAATGTAAATAATACCAATAGTAGGTACAGAACTGAAAGTTTTTCTACCAAATAATGCGTTGTTTAGATATCAAAGTCTCCCGTATTTACTTAAGTAGGTAGGTACAAGTTCTATTTACATACATGTAAACACTTGATCAGATCGTTTTATCCCTACTACCAAACAAGCTGTATACATCATTATCAAAATAACATTTTGAGTGCTGGAAACACAGATTAGGTTCTGCACGTCCGCGGACAACGTGTTAATGATGATATAAACCATGGCATGTCTAGAAGGCTTCAGCTGCTTTTCTTCGCAGATAAGCCCTTTGAAGTATAGCAACTTTGTTTTATAGCATGTCATTTTAATGGGCAAAGGGCATTTTTATCTGAAGCTTTGACAGTTTATCACAACATAAGTGACCGGTGAAATAAAACTATATCTTATTCTGTGTTCCTCTCATGTGAAATAGACTTAAAATTTTCATTTCGCTCCAAAATGTAAAATTGTTATTCATGCAACAATTTATTTGCAAATGAATTGTGGCATTCGGGATGGACATGACGGCTGAATATGGGAGAAGTACGTAAGTGACGTTTTGAAGGTTTCACTGAAGAATATTTTCTTATTTTATAAATAACTATTAATTCATTGTATTACTACAGTCCACTACCACTTTTAGACATAGGCCTCCCCTAATTGGCGTAATATTGCGACTTGTCCTTATTTTCATGGTCTAGAACTAGGTACGTTTTGTGCAAAAATTCAAGTCAATCCGCTCTTTGGACTTAACTTTTTAACAGGGAGTAGAGTTCTCTGTGAAGGGTTCGTCCGGGGAAGTACTGCCACCATGCCTATTTCTGCCGTGAAGCAGCTGTGCTGCGTTTCGGTTTGAAGAGTGTGGGTGCTGGTGAAATTACAGGCACAAGAGGCACCTTCATCACATTCATGCTTCGAGTTGATGGACGCAAGGCATTGCATCGTAGGCAAGTTCCAAAATAGCGTGATCTACGATGTAATGCTTTGTGATTGGTAATGGTGACCACTTGTCACCAGGTGGGCCATGTGCTTGTTCCATCTCCATGTGGTGTCCAAACTATTGAACATGTTTTTATACATTTAATTATAACGTAAAACTAGAGTAAGTAGGTAGTATTAATTAATTAAAAGAAATAATATGTGTCTGTAGAATCTTAACCTAAACATAATTCTTACTTATAATCATTACCTAGATAAAAACTATATTAATTGTATTGTACAAACTAAAGAAGCAAGCCAAGTCAACGGCAAAACATATGCCGTACTACTTAATAAACGCCGTCATAGCATTTTTTCTACCAACTAATGTAAGTCGAGGGCAAAGATCTTTCTGAGCCAGCAGAATAGTGCAATTCAGCATGTACACCGACGGCACACATGTAAAGATCATCTCATATAAATACTGTAAATTTTGTAAATAAATTAATTGGAACCAAGAACTGAGTCGAGTTTTACTCCTCCTCCACCACACGAAGACCCTGCCCAAGGAGCCACCAAGAAGTCCCCAGCAAGCCGCTGGAAGCGCTGCCAAAAGGAACCCAGCACACGCCGGTGGAGCCGACCAGAGGCTCTCCGCAACCACTGCCCAGAAGTGCCCAGCAATCCGCTGGAGGAGCCGCCCTGAAGTACCCAGCTCAACCCGCTGGAGGAGCCGCCCGCCCAGAAGTGCCCAGCAACCCGCTGGAGGAGCCGCCCTGAAGTACCCAGCTCAACCCGCTGGAGGAGCCGCCCTGAAGTACCCAGTACAACCGCTGGAGGAGCCGCCCGCCCAGAAGTGCCCAGCAACCCGCTGGAGGAGCCGCCCAGAGGTTCCCAGCAGTCCGCTGGATGAGCTGCCTTCCCATACCCTAACATCCTCTCACTGCGGCCAAGATTCCTTTAGCCGTCAGCACCCTGATCGGTCTTGTGAGCCTGCTTGACCGGCAGTGAGAAAATCATTCCTGTGTACATTGCACGCCGTACACATCCCTACTTCCTACCCACCTTCCGTCTGTTACCTTAGGTCGCTTGGTGACAGACTTCCCGCACTTATTTATATATTTATATATCACACTTATATGGTTAGGGCTAGGGTGGTAGGAACACATAGGTACACACTTGTAGGGTCGTTAGGTTACACCGCTAGCTAGGGATACACTCGCACATAGCTAGGGTAACACACCATAAGGGTCCAACTGTAGGCAACTTAGGTAGGGGTTAGGTCTTAGGGTTAAGTGCTACGTAGAGTTAGGCGTAGTAGGTAGTAGAGACGTTCGGTTCTAGTACACCCGTGTACCAGGACACGTAGGGTAAAGTACTGAGGACTAAACGGCCTCTACGGTAGGAGTTAGGTAAGTAATATTCCGTAAAGACGCCTACTCACTACACACCCGTGCGTTCACCAGAGACGTACTGTAGGGTAAAGTGCCGGTGGGTGGGCGCCTTTACATTTGGTCCTTCGAACGTTTTAAAGTGAACCAGTAGGTAGATTTCGCGTTTCCGTTTATCCTTGAAGGACATTTGGTCCTTCGAACGTTTTAAAGTGAACCAGTAGGTAAATTTCGCGCTTCCGTTTATCCTTGAAGGACATTTGATCCTTCGAGAATTTTTTTTTTGGTAGGTTTCGCGCTCCTTTTGTCTCGCTAGGAACATTTGACTGACTTAACACTTGACGTATTGCAAGCTAGCGTACCTAACAAAGCGCTAGTGTTGTGGTACGTTCAAGTACTGACTATAAGCACTTAGTTGCCATTCGTACAGAAGCGGTTCGGGTACCGGCTTCCCACAAGCGGGTTCCACCGGCTACTTGAGAAGTCGCAAATTCTGTATCGAGGACAAGATTGCAGCTAAGTGTAAGTTAATTCCCTGATTAGACGGTTAGGATAGTGTAGGGCTAGGGGTAGCAAGAAAGAAGATGGATACCGAAGAAATTAACAAACTTATCAGGAATCAAGAAACGGATTACAATGAAATTAAACAAATATTGACAAACATTAAGAAAGATTCAGCAGCAAGAAAAACTGGAAAGTACATAGAAGAAAGGAGGACTCGACTCACAGAAACTTTTACCAGAACAAGTTCCAATCACACGCTACTTAAAGATCTACCAATATTAGGAGATCACAAATACATTACAACAAACTACTATGAATCCATCAAAACTATTTACAACCAAGCAATGGCGTACTTAGAAAAATGTGAGACCAGATCACAAGTACTAAGCAAGCTATACATACCAGAAGACATAACAACAATTAATGAAGATGAAAGCAGTAGTTCGTCAAAGATATTTATACAACTATTTCGTATCTCACAACTTCAGAAAAAGTTAAAAACAGCAACACAAGCTATAACAGAAGACAAACCGTCATGGTACTGGGAAACTCTTATTACAACCTTACAAAAGCAGTGGCAGGAAATCGAAGAAACTCATTTACTCATTTTAATGGAAGATAGCACCTTAGATCACAGCTATTTCCAAAACAACGTGTTCGATACTACACAAACGGAATACGAATTTATCATTGAGTGTCTTCTCACTAAAGTTGGAGAAAAAAAGCACACAACTTATAGTGAACATAAGGTTAAATTACCGAAGATTATAATTCCAACTTTCAGTGGTAGCTACGAGTCATGGAGTTCATTTTATGACTTATTTTTAAAAATCATTCACGAAGATAAGTCACTATCAGCCACAGAAAAAATGCAGTACCTAAAGACGCATATAAAAGGTGAAGCCGCTAGACTAATCAAACATCTGTCGGTCTGTGATACCAATTATGAAACAGCATGGACACTTCTAATAAAACGATATAAAAACGAAAGAGTAATAGTGATGAAGCACATAGATAACATCCTAAATGTCAAGAAAATAACAAGAGCAAATACGATAAGTTTAAAAACACTACACGACACGATAAATGAAAGTTTAGAGGCGTTAAAAAGTCTAAATATTGATACAAAAACCTGGGATCCTATTTTGTGTAGATTTTTGAGTAGAGTTTGGGACTCCGACACAGACGAAAAATATGAACAACAACTAGTTGAGCCTAATAAGCCACAAAAATTTCAAGACATGATGGAATTCTTAGAAAAACGATTTAAATGCCTAGAAACTACAAGCTCTAATAAAGAGGAAAGAACTAACAAACTTCGCTATGACACACACGAATACAAAAAGAAGGCAGAAGATAATAACTGTTGGTATTGCCACAACAAAGAACATACGATTTATCAATGCCCTAACTTCAAAGCATTAACAATACAAGACCGGTCTAAAGCTGTAAGAGATAAAGGAATGTGCAAAAATTGCTTGATGCATAACCAAACCTTACAATGTCATAGCCAAAGAAATTGTGGATACTGTGGAAAAAAAGGGCATCATTCTTACTTACACCAAGAAGTACACAAATCACTCGTCAAAAACACGACAGGTGAGAAACATAATGGAGTAAAAGGTGTTAGTCCATCCACATCAAACCATGTACCAAAAACCAGAACTACTAATTTTCATACAAGTACCAAACCAGAGATAAAAACAACACTACTAGCTACAGCCATAGTGAACGCGGCCGCCATTGATGGTACACCACACTTACTAAGGGTACTATGCGATCAAGGGTCTGAAGCGTCATTTTGCACTGAGCAAGTAGCACAACTATTAGCATATCCTCGAAGCAGGGTTCAAATAGAAGTTGCCGGGATTGCTGACGAAAAACCTAAAACAGCGAATCATTCGATAGAAGTGAAGCTGAAACCAAGATTTACCAGTGAATTTAAGCTATCTGTAACGCTTATAATTCTTCCAAAACTAACTAGTGCACTACCAAATACAACTATACCACAACTAGAGGCCAGTTATTTAGAAGATAAACTGATTGCCGATCTAACGTACTACAAAAGGGGACCGATAGATATTATATTGGGAGCTCAAGAGTACAGTAAACTGCTGCTGAACGGATTACAAAAGATCCACGATGGAATTATCGCTCAGGATACAGAATTCGGGTGGATATTTTCTGGAATCAGTAGTAACCAAACTACAAATACTATGAAAATACTTAGTATGACAACTAGAACTAACGATATTGAACAAATAAACAGATTTTGGGAATTAGAAGAAGTCCCAAGACACTACCAATTATCCAATGATGACCAAGCTTGCGAAAACTATTACCACAAAACTACTGTGAGAAATCCAGATGGAACCTACACAGTAAGGATTCCATTTAAAAACCCTGAACTAGAATATGGACACTCACGACAAAAAGCGGTGGCAAGACTGCTACAACTAGAACGAAAATTTAACAAAGATAGAACCTTACAAGTAAGGTACGAAGACTTTCTCAATGAATACCTAGAAATGGGTCATATGAGAAAAGTCAACAAACTAGATTACTTTCAAGGAAAATATTATATTCCACATCAACCAGTTATAAAAGAAGATTCATTGACAACCAAACTAAGAGTAGTATTTGATGCATCAAGCAAATCAAGTACTGGGGTAAGCCTGAATGACAATATGCTTACAGGCCCGAGATTACAATCAGACTTGGCAGCAATATTGTTACGGTGGCGAAAACATAAGATAGTATTCATGGCGGATATTGAGAAAATGTATCGCTTTATTAAAGTGGACGAAGAGGACCTATCCTATCAACGTATACTATGGAGAGAGTCACCTAAACACCAAATCGAGGAATACGAGTTAACTACAGTGACATATGGAACTGCGTCAGCACCATATTTAGCTATCAGAACCTTACAACAATTAGCTATTGATGAAGAAACGAAATTCCCAATAGCAAGTCAGGTAACCCGTAAAGATTTTTATGTTGATGATGTACTATCAGGCGGCAATTGTATAGAAACAACGGAAGAGTTACAAAAACAACTAATTCAACTACTAAAGCAAGGTGGTTTTAATCTTAGAAAATGGTCATCTAACAGCGCAAAACTATTAGAAAATATTCCAAAGGAAGAGCAAGAAGAGAAGATGTTGAAAATACCGTTAGATGAAACCAGGAAATCATTGGGAGTGTTATGGTCACCTAAAGACGATAGTTTCTGCTTCCAGATTACAGTAAACAAAAGAGAAAATCCTACAAAACGATTCATTCTATCAGAAATCGCAAAGTTGTTTGATCCATTAGGATGGTTAGCACCAGTTATTATCAACATGAAGCTAATAATACAAGAGTTATGGATAAAGGGTGCAGAATGGGATCAAATAGTAGACGATAAAATCAAGGAAAGGTGGATCACAATTCAAGACCAATTAAAAAGTTTGGAACACGTGACCATACCCAGGTGGTGTCGGTTTACGACAGGATCTAAAATAGAGCTACACGGCTTTAGCGATGCGTCAGAAAAAGCTTTTGGAGCTGTGGTCTACTGTCGTATTCAGACCAAAGAAAATGAGTACGATATTACGATGTTACAAGCTAAATCAAAAGTAGCACCGATAAAACAAAAAACCACATTACCAAAACTAGAACTATGTGCAGCACTATTACTCGCTCAATTAATGGAAAAAGTTATCACTACAATGGAACTCAAAGACGTAGAGATGTACTGTTGGACAGATTCAATGATAACTCTCGGTTGGATCAAAGGAGAAGCTGAGCGATGGAAAACATTTGTAGCTAACAGGGTTTCTGACATACAGAGCTTGGTACCGCAAGCAAAATGGAATCATGTCAACTCATCTCAAAATCCAGCTGACGTTATTTCAAGAGGAATCGAACCAAGCAAACTACAAGATTTTGCATTATGGTGGAACCGCCCGGAATGGCTGAAAACCAATGATACTCTTCCGACAACAAAGACAGTACCAGAAATATGAGAAGAGATCAAACGAAACTTCAGAGTAATCACTACTACAATTAAACCACGTTTTGAAATTTGGGACAAATTCTCCAGTTTTCATAAAATGGTACGGGTATTATCATATTGCTTCAGGTTCAAAAACAAAATAAGAAGCAAAGAACCCTTAAGTTGTGAGGAAATCCTCATAACAACAAACAAAATTTTATCACAAGTACAACAAGAAGTTTTCCTCAAAGAATACAAATCGATCAAAAAAGGAACTTCACTGGAAAAAGGAAGCAAGTTATCAAGCTTAGATCCATTTATAAGTGAGGAAGATAATTTGCTAAGGATTGTGTAATGTAGGTAGTTTGTAATAATTAGTTTTGAATGTATGAATACCGTCGATAGCCAGTCTGAAATAAATGTCCGTTGCAAACACTTCGCGTTTCTATTTAACCCGTAAAATAAGTAAATACAGACTAGCTGGCAACGAGGATAAAAGTTTTAAGCCATGTCTATCGGGAAGATTAGCCAATTTGATGTGGAGAGTGGAAACTGGACACTTTACTGCGAGAGGGTCGAGCTGTATTTCAAGGCGAACAGTGTCAAGGAGGAGCTAAAGCTGCCGACGTTAATTACTCTGGCGGGTGATCGCACATACGAACTCATGGTGAATTTGTCAAGTCCTAAAAAGCCAAGTGAACTAACCTATAACGAATTGGTGAAGTTGGTGTGTGATCATTTACAACCCAAGCCGTCCGTAATGGCGGAGCGTTACCGCTTTAGACAGCGGCGGCAGTGTAAAATGGAGAACGTCACACAGTACATTGCGGCACTGAAGCAGCTTTCGAGATATTGTGAGTTCGGAAGCGCCTTAGAAGAGAATTTGCGTGATCAGTTTGTGTGTGGTGTGGTGAGTGACCTTATTCGTCAGAGGTTATTCGCCGAGGAAACCCTAACTTTCGCGAAGGCAATGAGCCTTGCAAACACACTCGAAGCAGCGGAGAGAGATGCCGCGTCAGTTGAATCGGTCACTAATGGAGCAGGAAAGAATAGTGGATCGGACATTCAGACTCAAGGAATCAACGTGATAAAGTCGGGGCGCGGACAGCGGTACGGGGCCACTGGTGTCGGGGCGAAGGCCGTGTCCAAAAGACCATGCTCAGCGTGTGGGTACCAAGGGCATGATGCCCATAGATGCCGGTATCGCAATTTTGTCTGCGATAACTGTAAAGTAAGAGGGCATTTAAAGCGCGCATGCACGAAAACAGCGTCGAACAGGGCCGGCGCTAAGGATCACGACCGCGGGGGCAAACAACGCAACCTTTTTGCGAGTGAGGAGTGCGAGGAAATACTATCGTCAGAGTCAGAGGAAGAGGAGGCAATATTTCAGATGTCTCTGAGCGAGTACAAACCGGTGAGTCTCACTGTGCTTGTCAACGGCGTACCTTTAGCTATGGAGGTAGATACCGGGACCCCTGCATCGTGCATCAGTAGATCAACGTATGAAGCGAAGTTTAGCGATTTACCTATAGAAAAGATTAGAACTCGTTTTAATTCTTATACGGGTGATAGAATCGACCCGATAGGAATAATTACACCGATCGTACAGTATAAAAATAAGAAGAAACTTTTAGATTTGTATGTGGTCGAGAAAGGCATTACCACCCTAATAGGTAGGCAGTGGTTGGCTAATTTTGACATTCAAATACCTAGGTTTCAAGTCAGTAATAACGTTGGAGTCAATAATTTGTCTAATGATGTGTCACGCAATAAGAAATGGGAAAATTTGTTCAGCAGATATAAGAATGTATTTGAAGAGGGGCTGGGGCGCTACACGGGCGGCACGGCGACGCTGCGCGTGCGTGGTGACGCGCAGCCGGTGTACCACCGCGCGCGGCCGCTGCCGTACGCGCTGCGCGAGCGCGTCGATGCCGAGCTCGACGCGATGCTGCGCGAGGGTGTCATCGAGCCGGTCGACTGCTCCGACTGGGCGACGCCGCTGGTGCCCGTTCATAAGAAGGATGGTGGTTTGCGCGTGTGTGCTGATTTTAAGGTAACCTTGAACCCCGTTTTGTTGGTCGACAGATACCCGTTGCCGAAGATACAGGATGTTTTCGCTAATTTAGCCGGGGGAGCTCAGTATTCTAAAATAGATTTATCGCAGGCTTATAACCAGATCTGTTTATCGGAAGAATCAAAACCATATACGGTAATAAACACGCACCGGGGCTTATTTCGTTATAATCGTCTCGTCTACGGGCTCTCGTCCAGTTGTGGTATATTCCAGAGAATTATAAGTAATTTGATTAAAGATATTCCCAATACACAAGCATTTTTGGACGACCTAATAATAACGGGGCCCGATGAAGCCAGTCATCTGTGTAATTTAGAACTAGTGCTGAGACGCTTACAAGACAGCGGTTTAAAAGTAAAAAGTAGCAAATGTGTATTTTTGGCAGATGAAATCAAATACTTAGGTTACATAGTCACCAAACAGGGCGTTAGACCAGCCCCCCTATTTAGTAAAATTGACAGCTCAGTGTACAACCGACTCTCGGTTGGCAACCGAAATGAGTGGGCAACTGAAAAAATAATTTATTCGGTATTCACTACAGTCGATATGTATGGGTGCCTTTCAGAAAATCACCGGACGTCTCTATTGTTTTATCGATAATATTTTTGAGTTTTGACAATCGTTTGACGGCATGAATGTCATTTTTTGTGAGATTTCATTATAAGGAAAGTGATTGTATTGTGAAAAGTGATTTATAAAAAATAAGACTTAATAATACCTACTATAAATAGGCTTACACAGGTACTGCTTAACACATTTAGCTAAGTATACAGTAAACTTAAAGAAACACCCAACAGGCACATAGAAACATAGTATTGCTTGACCCAACACAATCATATTCTCCTGTGTCTCCTCGAGTCCACCCACCACAACACCCAGACATGGAACAAAAAAAAATTGCAGATCATGGAAACATTGTCTTGCAGAGGAAATCGATCCCGCAACCACTACCTCTTACGTCTCAGCTCAGCTGGCTATTCGTCCCTTACCTCAAAGAGGATGTCTCTCCCATATTTTCATTATTAAAAACCAAAATCGGAATGCAATTTAGTGTTGGCGAAGCCACTGGTCCTTAAGGCGACTATAAGGGTCAAACCTCCCTCTCGCTCGCACTATTCAACATGTTTGAAGATATAAAATGACTGAATGTACTTATGCAAAAAAGCAAACCTTCACGGCCTTGAAAATAACAATACAAAGGTTCAGCAAGAATAAATAAGAATATCATGTTGAACCCAACACGTTTTCCTACCAAAAAATTTGCACCAAAATTGATCACATTGCTGCAAGTTTTTTGGTAAGAAAACGTGATAGAATCAAAATGATATTATCGCTGAACCTTTGTATTGTTATTTTCTAGGCCGTGAAGCATTACTATTTTGCATACCTAAATTCAGTGATATTGTAACTTCTAAAATGTTGAATAGTGCGAGCGAGAGGGAGGTTTGACCTGTATAGTTGCCTTAATGAATGTCAAAATATTAAAATACCGCTGGACTTATGCCTTTTCCAGAAAGCGCGACTAAGCCCGATCTTTGGATCTCTACATCCACTATTTATTATTATATTATTATCATTTAACACATATTTTGTTTTTATAGTTCTTCAAAATGGGAGACTACCCCGTTGCTTTGGGCCTACGATCTAGAGTGGAGTCGGTTCAAGGTTGAAGAGCGTCAAATGGCTGCGCTGCGCTGGAGAGTATCGCGTCTGCAATCGAAAGAATACTCGCGGGACAAGAAAACGACCTTATGCGTCGAGACGAGGGCAACTAGTCTCTCGACTACATACATCCAACCAAACAAAGTTTAACATTTAATAACTAGAACACCAATCGAGATTATTTTGATAGTTATAGCTAAGCTCCGCGCTTAGCTACCTGAATATTGGTGGACTACCTTCCGTCCTCAGAATTACCTACCTGAGTGTACGCTTGATAAGTAAGGAGCAATAAAACATTGTTTTTTCAAGACAAAGTGTTTCAATTATTATTTCGTTAGCCTAGCAAAGTAGTTGCTCAATAAACGAACAGCCATCTTCTGCAGCACAAAATAATATGGTCTTGATATCTACAACATTTTCCCACAATTCAATGCTGTAAGACAATGCTGTGGAAGTAGCTGAAATAACGTGTCCGTGATGCTAGCGTACACATAACCGTATTCACGTTTGTTCATATGCCAATAAATAGAGCATAAATAGAGCATAATTAGTGCAATAATAAAATAAATAGTTCCTCTTTGGTTTTAAGAAATAATGACCATTCTTTGTGTGTACGCCAGCATAACGATCAAGCTGGCGTACACATAACCGTTCTCAAAAACGGCTTAGCCGATAGGAACGAAACTTACACACAAAAATAGAGCATAAATAGTTCCCGAGCTATGCAAAATTTCATAATGATTGCTCTTATAGAAACGGAGATAATGAACAAGACTTTGAAAAACATTCCGAGCTGGCGTGATGCTAGCGTACCCATTAAACAACGCAATATTTCTTATAGAAAACGAGCTTTTCTTATTAAAAATCCTGTATAGAAAAATAGTGCGTGAAATAGTTCCCCTGTCGGTAGTAATACTTTATGGAAATTCGTTGTAAAACAATACAAAAAGTCCATGTGAAGTTCTAGGAACAAATTAATTGTGGTACAATCGCACACAATCAGGGTTGCCAGGCGTTGCTCAATGAAATCGCCAAATTTTCTGTTGAAAATGGCCCAATTTTTTTTTTTACTAATATACTTAGCTTATAGTAACCCAAATATTCATCTCAAAAGTTAAATATTAGGCTTTTAACCGACTTCGAAAAGAAGGAGGTTCTCAATAAGTCAGAATCTTTTTTTATGTATGATCACCGATAAAAAATCGGAAATTAAATCCTACCGGCCGATCTCCCTTGTCCCAGCCATCAGCAAGATCTTTGAAGTCGGACTCAATAAAAGATTATTATCGTTTATCGGAGAGCGAGATATCATGTCAGACAGACAGTACGCGTATAGAGCCGGGCGCGGCACCACAGACCTGGTGAGGTGGTATGTCGCGTGCTGAGCGCTCGCGATGGTGGTCAATGCGTGGCGCTGCTGTGCTGCGACCTGTCGCGCGCGTTCGATACTGCTGACCACCACCTCATCTCCGACAAACTAAAGTTCCACGGCATAAGAGGCCCGACTCTGTCCTTGTTAAGGTCTTTTATGACAAATCGCACTCAAACCGTGGTAGGGGATTATGGGCGATTAAAGTCAGCTGAACTAATTAACACCATGGGTGTGCCGCAGGGCTCATGCCTCTCAAACACGTTGTTCAGTCTTCTGCTGAACGACCTTCCCAAAGCCGTCGGCGAGGCCGAGGCGCAGGCATATATGTACGCTGACGACGTAGCCGTCATTGTGACCGCGCCGAAAACGCCTGAACTAGAGGTAAGGCTGAACATCGTTGTGCAGAGTCTTGAGCGGTGGTTCCGGTCGAATGGTCTAGCACTGAACAGGGATAAAACCTGTTATATGACATTCCGCCTAAATGGCACCCCCAGGCCGCTATTTACAGTGACTGCCGGAAACACCGCTTTAAAGATGGTTGAATCCACAAAGTTACTGGGATTTCAAATCGACAGCGGTCTCACCTGGGAGAACCATATAGAAGAGCTCTGCTCGAGACTAGGCCGCACATGCTTCGCGCTGCGCCGCCTCGCCGCGACTGCCACCCGCAGCGTGGTGCTGGCGTGCTACTACGCGACGGTGCACAGCACCATCACGTACGGCGTGGAGCTTTGGGCGCGCGCTGCTGACGCTGAAAGAGTCTTTGTCATGCAGAAGCGCGCAATGCGCACCATCGTTGGTGTGCCAGACGACGTGTCATGCCGCGAATATTTTAAAGAATTACGTATAATGACGCTCGCCTGCGAGCTAATATTCCAGGTGGCGACGTTCACCCACAAGAACATCGATGGCTTCAAACGCAGAGGAGTAAACACTTCCTGTGCTCTCCGCAGCAACAAGCTAGCCCACCTCTTAGTCACACCCATGCATAAGTTGTGCAAATCGGAGAGGTCCGTGTTCGTGCTGGGTCCCTCTGTATATAACAGGCTGCCGGGCACTATCCGAGAGGATGCAACCTCCACGACGGCCTTCAAATCGAGGCTACGCAAGTGGCTCCTCGGAAACCCGTTCTACTCCATAGAAGAGTTTTACGAACTGCCAATTATTTAAAAATAATAATGCATTAATTTATATTATATTCATATTGATTGTTTATAAATGATTGATATTTAAGAAATATGATTGTGTGTGTGTGTGTGCCTACCTTGGTACCTGACCTATAACCTGGTGTTATTAATAAATATATTGTATTGTTGTATTGTATTGATATCTCTGTCAATCGTGGACCGATTTCCAAAATTTTTTTGGGTTTGCTCCCTGTTGATTAGATTCTGATAGCGTTGTGGTCTCTTTCATGTCACGCAAACTGAGAAGCCGAGAGATTTGACAGTTCATGTGAGAAAAGTCAAACCTACCAAACAACCAAAAAAAAGGTGTCGGGACCCGGAGCGCGGGGCAAGGGAGAAGAGACGGATCAAAACAAGGGCGCAGAACATCGCCCTTCTCCCTGGATCACTCGGAATCTGTAGCCTATACCTTAGACTTCCACGCAGGGGCCACCGCCGCCGCGCAGAAGTAGTATAGTAGGTCACACGCACTGCGCGTGGCTACAGAAGGAAAGTGGCTACGAAAGAGAGAGTGGATCGCTAAGACTGGCTAGAGACCTGGTGGTTCCCGCCCGTGACCGAGCAGGTGGTCCTTGTGTATGGCATTTGTGAGCTGCTACCGTCACTTTCGGTGCAAACTCTAGCTTTCCCCCTTCATAAGTACTAGTAGTACACGTAGTTATTTTTAAAAAAATCTAATAATTCCACGCCGCCGCCGACCAAATATGACCGGCGCGGCGCCGTCGACTATTTTGAACGCGGCGCACATATCTACCACATACTGACGCTAGGTAGGCAGACACAGGCACCTAGGCACCAGCTATTTTTTAAAATTGATTTCAGTAGGTAGGTTAGGTACCTTTGTACCTACTCTTTAGTAAACCCACAGTGGCGATTAATTAGGTTTGGATGAGGGGGTAGCGCTTATAATAATTTATTTTTCGCTTTTGAGTGCCTATTTGTATTTTGGAGTGGGTTTATTACAAATAAAACACGTCCGCTCACTTCGCTAGTTCGATTACATCTAGCACGCTGGATGCACGGCTGGATGGTGTGTATGCTTGAGTCCAGCAAGGTGTCCTTTGTACAGCAGTACAGCATGTTGGATGGTGTGTGAGGCGTTTATATTATCCAAGTAATATTTTCCGACAAGATGCTTTGATTAGTTTTACGAATGGAATTGTATTTCGTTAATTTTAAGTTTCTAATAAATAGTTAACAGAAGTCAAACACATGTATGTAGGTACTTCACTTTTCATACCTACGCTCGGCGGTCGCGCTAGGGCTGTCAACTTTAGGGCGATTGAGGGAAGCTACTCCAGACCCGCGGTATACGGGCTATAAAAGGGCATAGCAAAAAACTTATTCTACAATATTAAAACAAAACAATAAACTTACTATTACAATACAAAAAGTTTGCAGAACAAAAACATAAAATTTTACATTTGACAATTTTCACTATCGAAAATCTCTAATAACTTCTAAACGGATTACCCTATTTACACAATTTCTTTTGCCCTATCCGTTTTAGACCAAAACCTATCAAATAACACTAAAAACAACACAATATCTACACAAACAAAAAATCATGATTTTAACTTACGTAATGCTGTGTCCGCCTGTAATTGGTTTCTATAATCAGAATGAAAACTTTGTCAGTGTAACTCTACAATGTATTGATATTTAAGCTGTTGGCGTTCCTATTAAAATAAATAAATAAATATTCGGTGGCGTGATAAAGATTTAGGTACCTACCTATACCTACTTGCTTCGTTTAAACTGATTCAAATAGGTATGGTAGTAAGTAAAAAGGTACGGAAAACCGTACCTTTTAGTACGTTCCGGCAACACTGACTGGTTAGCGAGGCGGCTTCTTCAAAGCCACCGGGCGCCGCGCCGCGGCGTTGCACAAAGGCAAAAAGTGTTAGGCAATCAGCGCTGTGCGAGCTATATAGCACTTTATTGCGTGGTGACAAGAGTTAGTTTGAGTGAGTTTATTTAAATCTTTGTGCAGAGTGCGATAGTAAGTACTATTAAAGAATCTGTGCCACTACATTGCCTATAGCTTTATGTAAGCAAGATCTAGTAATAACAATACGCAATTCCATTCGTGAAACTAAACAAAGCACCTTGTACGAAAATATTAGTTACCTACCTAGGTATTTTATGGGTGGATGAAAATCACTTAGATATAGGTACCTACTTATATCAACAAAACTCATGGAAGGTTACAGTAGGTAACAAAACTAGATACCTACCTACTTATATTCTTACTACATAACCTACATACACTCGCATCTATGTAGTGTCAAGTCTGTGCTACCTATCTTGTTCGGTGTAGGTAAGTAGGTAGGTATATAAATTCACTACCAACCTAATAACATATTACTCAGTTGCTTGTTTGTGCGACTGTACCACAATGTATATTTTGTTCCTAGAACTTCACATGGACTTTTTGTATTGTTTTACAATGAATTTCCATAAAGTATTACTACCGACAGGGGAACTATTTCACGCACTATTTTTCTATACAGGATTTTTAATAAGAAAAGCTCGTTTTCTTTTAGAAATATTGCGTTGTTTAATGGGTACGCTAGCATCACGCCAGCTCGGAATGTTTTTCAAAGTCTTGTTCATTATCTCCGTTTCTATAAGAGCAATCATTATGAAATTTTGCATAGCTCGGGAACTATTTATGCTCTATTTTTGTGTGTAAGTTTCATTCCTATCGGCTAAGCCGTTTTTGAGAACGGTTATGTGTACGCCAGCTTGATCGTTATGCTGGCGTACACACAAAGAATGGTCATTATTTCTTAAACCAAAGAGGAACTATTTATTTTATTATTGCACTAATTATGCTCTATTTATGCTCTATTTATTGGCATATGAACAAACGTGAATACGGTTATGTGTACGCTAGCATCACGGACACGAAATAACTACTAGTTAACAAATCTGATTCTACGTCAGAAAAAGGCTTATTACACCACGCGGTATTCAGTTTGTCTTAGTAAGACTGCCTTACTAGATTTACTATGACTGACTTAGTGGCTTACTCTTATTACACTACGCTAAGTGCGAAGACAGTCTTACTAAGACAGACTGAATACCGCGTGGTCTAATAAGCCTTGTTAAAAGATCCTAGCTACTGCCTAAGCTGTAGAACCAAGTCTGTTTGGTAACCCATCTATGTGAGCGCTCCATTTACTTTAAAACAAATAAATAAGATAATGAATAATCGTTTATTTCAGGCACATATAAATATGATTAAAAAAGCCCATAGCTATTCGCCATAGCTTCTGCTTCGGTGCCGCTTCTCTATAGCTGGCTGAAATCACTGGGCTGAAATTCGGATCCATGAGTACCTACATCCATGTGCTTTGCCAGAATCTGGAGAGTAGGACTTGAAACCAATATTTCTACTGCTCTCCAGCCTCTGAAGTGACATTGAGACCGACCCCTGACACCGACCCCGGTCGTCTCATCAAAACGGGAGAGGCAGATCTTGATAGTCGGCTGGTATCGCGGCGGTACTGCGCTTGTTGCGGGCCGAATCTCTGTCGAAGTGTCGTTGTATCTTCTCCACTAGGATAAAGTCTTCCTTATCGACCTCATTCCTGTCAGGGACATTGAACTTCGATTTTTCCAAACTCTTGCGTTGGAACTCGACGCAAGGCGCCGGAAGCGATGGCTGAGGTTAGCGAGACACTTGCGCTTCTTAAGCTGGCGAGGACATGAAGCAGGAAAAGGCGTACCTAGGTTTACTAAGGTTGTACTTACCTGAAAATATAGTAATATCCTAAATATATTTATTTTTTTATCTTTTATTTAGTTTTACCCATAGATAAAAGTATACTGTTAGGTTAACCTTAAGGTTATTGGTAATTAAATTTAACCTACTTCGAGGTTTTTGAATGAGCTATTTTGCATGCATTTGGAAATCGGATGGCAATGAAAAATTATTTGACATGAAGCCATGAAATCTTGATGACGAGGAGGGTCTGAAGATGGAGCCGCAAGAATGCAACTGGAACTCCCTGATGAAATGTGCTAAGAAAAGTATTGTAGAAGCCGGATTTGTTTGCTTTGTTGTCTTGAGTAGGTAATTTCTAGGCCTACCTAGTATAGAACGTGGTTCTTTAGTCTTGTACCATATGAGGGTGTAAGCGGTTCCAACCTCCATCTTTGGAATCCAAGCCAATCTCACCTGCCCGTGTTGCACCCTGCTGTATAACAAACTAATGAGGCTCTAGCGGCCGGCTGTATGCGGCATAGCGCAAACCGGCACAGGTAAATTCCCTGACCGCCAACGGGCAGCAGTGTCGGGTACGAGAACGTGTGCCCTGCGATCCCCAACCCGTATGCCCAGCGTATGATTATTATGGGTATTATCTCCCAGTGAACTGTACTCCCAATGGCTGGTGTGATGTGGTGCGGTTTGGTGGTTCTATATCTCCTCAAACCTTACCTCAAACCACGAGAAATTTAACTCGTACTTGAATAAAAATGTAAACAAAGAAATGCCAAACGTAAATTTGACAGCTTCGGTGGGCAACCGAAGTGAGTGTGTAACTGAAAAAATAATTTATTCGGTATTCCGTACGAGATTGTGAGATGATGCATCAAAGGTGGCTTTCAGCAAGCCACTGAACGTCTCTAGTATTCTATCGACGTTATACGACTGATTAAAATATAGCCATTTTACCACCAACCGAATGGGAATAAAGACTATCGTGAGACTATCTTTAATTATTAGCGTACCTTCGCCATAGATAAATTAAACGCTACCCACCTTCACGTTTTGAGTAAGTAGGTAGGCTAAAAGGAGTTAGGTTTTAGTGCGAAAACAAATATAGGTAGGACAATATAGCTAGCTAGATAGAATACCTACCAAAATTGCTCGTGTAGCTATTGTTCTGAATCTTTGTTTTAGTTAATAAAAGGAAGCAAGATTAATATAGATACTGGATTAGATTCTATGTATTTTCCATTTACAAATTAAGTTTATTGAAAATTACAAGTTTTCACATTTTTATCTCTTTATTATCTCAATGTGAACCCTGTGTATGACATAAGGTTGACCCCAACTTAAAAAGCAGACACTGATCATTACATGGGCTGGGCAAGACCGCAATAACCCTCTTCAAGAAAGCCTACCTACGGCAGCCAGTTGTTTCATCAGTAGTTGGAGATAGGTCACATAGCTAGGCAAATAAATCAAAAATCCTAATGATTTTATGATCAATAATGTAACCAAGGAAACAAAAAGAATCAATGCCACTACATTTTATTAAAAATCAGACAAAAAGTTCATTTAAATATTGTACTACCAAAATACAAATAATGTAAATACAGAACAAATTCTAATAGACTACCTCACACAACAATTAGTCGAATAATAGTGCCGATCACTTCCCAATCATCAAACACTGCTAGAAACTAGTTCCTTTCGCAATGCATTTCACCAAGGAGATCGACTACCAATTTGATCTCCACTTTGGATACTGAATACCAAATGATAAGATATCGATAGAAATATTCGATGTAAACCGATGACGTCATCACAGTGTGCAACTGCAGATAACATTCTAGCCACCTAGCCCCAAAGAGGTTGGATTTTTTTTACTAAATCTATGCCTAGCCCGGTTCATAACATTGAGGTGGGCAACTGATATAATAGGTAGTAGTATTATTTAATTTTCCTACCAATCCGTAGGTAAATGTTCAATATTCATATTTCATTACCAGTCACACAATATAGGTTTTAGTAAAGCGGTACATTACTGTTTCTAGCTTTATAAGAACAAATTGTGTTGAGATAATAAAACAAATTATGTTAATTAGGTATAATATTATTTTATCTCACGGTGAGGTACAGTGCCCATAACCCTCAGCCACCAAACACTGTTACAAACTAGTGTCTCTCGCAGGACCTTATACCAAGAAGGTCAGTTACCAATTTGATCTCCACTTTGGTTACGGAATACCAAATAAATATAATTTCGATAGAAACTGTCACAACAAACAGGCATTCGTTGTACACTGTGACGTCACCCAGACGCCCCAGTTTATAACGCAATTGATGCACACCGATGACGTCATCCTAGTTGGCAACTGTAGTTAGCGAATACCAAATCAATCATTTGACGTACATTTGTTGCACACCTAGCCTCGGTGCTCATCATTTCGGTGGACAACTGACTTAGTGAATAGCCCCTCAGATCCAAGCAAATTAGAATCGATAAAGAAAATGCCAGCTCCCGTAAACGTATCGGAATTGAGATCATTTCTAGGTATGGTTAATTTTTATGCAAAGTTCGTACGAAATATAAGCGATTATTTATTTCCTTTATATGAGTTATTAAAGAAGGGTCATAGTTGGCAATGGAGTGCGGAGTGTGCTACGGCATTCGATGAAGTGAAGGAGTTATTGTCGTGTAGTAGTGTGCTGGCGCACTACGACCCCAAGCAGCTGCTGGTGCTGACGTGCGACGCGAGCGCGCGCGGCGTCGGCGGCGTGCTGTCCCAGCGGGACAAGGCAGGCGTGGAGCGGCCACTCGCTTACATATCGCGGAAGCTAAACAGCGCGGAGAAATCATATTCTCAGATACACAGAGAAGCACTCGCGATCGTGTATTGCGTTAAGAAATTCCACCAGTATTTGTATGGTCATAGCTTTTTGTTGAGGACTGACCATAAGCCACTGGTCAGTATATTTGGGCCGCAGAACGGAATTCCTAGCATGGCAGCCAGTAGAATGCAACGGTGGGCAATAATTTTATCAGCTTATGATTACAAAATAGTCTACGTTAAATCCGAGGACAACGGGGCCGATGCACTATCTCGCCTACCGATAGACGGCCCGGCGAGGGAGTTATGTCCATCTGATCAGTCATATTTAAACTTTGCATCGACCGCATTGTTGCTAGATTGCGAAGATATTAGGAAACATACCCAGCGCGATCCTATTTTAAGTAGAGTATCAGGATACATAGAAAATGGCTGGCCTAAGAATTTCGAGGTCGAAAATTTGCGTCCCTATTGGAATAGGCAAAGCGAGCTGTATACCGAAGTAGGCTGTGTGATGTGGGGGCATAGGGTCGTTATTCCAGATGCGTGTCGCGAGAGTGTGCTGCGCGAGCTGCACGAGCCGCACATGGGTATCGTCAAGACGAAGGCCATGGCGCGCAGTTACGTGTGGTGGCCTGGCTTGGACGAGGAGCTGGAGGCGTGCTGCCGCGCCTGCACTGTGTGCGCAGAGTGCGCACACGCGCCGCCCAAAGCACCGCCGTCACCGTGGCGATGGCCCAGTCGTCCCTACGACAGGATTCATATAGATTTCCTGGGGCCGATCGATGGAGTTACCTATCTTATTAGCGTGGACGCTCGGTCCAAATGGATAGAAGTTTTCAAAATGCAAAGAACGACGGCTGATAGTACTATTAAGAAGTTACGCGAATCATGGTCGAGGTGGGGACTACCCAGACAGGTCGTTTCGGATAATGGTCCACCATTTTCTAGTAAAGAATTTAACGAGTTCCTGAGTAGTAATGCAATAAAACATATCTATAGCCCGCCCTACCATCCGGCATCGAACGGGGCTGCCGAAAATGCGGTAAAGATAATTAAGAGCGTTATTAAGAAGGCACGAGTATCGAGGGAAGATACGGATACAGCTATATATAGATTTTTACTTAATTATCACAATACACCTCATACAACGACGGGCGAAACGCCCGCGAAATTACTCCAAGGACGTTCGCTAAGAAGTAGAATGGATGCCTTGCGACCAGATCTCGATGCACGGGTAGGTAATAAGCAAATAAAGAGAACGGATGAAAAAACTCCTCATGCGAGTACTAGAATGTTAGATGCGGGCGATTCTGTGTGGTATAGGAATTATAATTCTCGAAATAAATGGTTACAGGGTCGCGTAGTAGATACAATAGGTAGGAATAACTACAAGGTATCTTCGGTCGGGGGCGACGTACATCATCGCCATGTCGACCAATTGAAGCGGTGTTCTAGGCGATCCACATGCGTGTACCCCGGTACCTCAGAACAAGCGGACAGCAGCGGCGTCGTCAGCGGGCAGGGCCCGGGGGAGTCGGCCGGCGCGGCGACAGCGCTCGAGAGCGACGAGGTCGGTACGTCGTGCGCACCCTTACAGGGCGAATCTCATCCGGCAGGGGACGATGCTTCATTAGTATCAGATCCTCAGACAAGTAATAAAATTAGCAACGGTCAGAAGGGCATGACACCCGTGCCGGAGGGGATGCCTATGTCCCAACCGGAAGTGGCGGTGAAACATCGTTCACCGCGACGTATTAAAAAACCAGTTAAAAGATATGGCTTTGAATTTGATTAAAGTTAACTTAAGTGTATATTAACTTATTTGCTCACAAGTATCAAATTTGTGTAGGTACAGATAATATTGTTTTTTTTTGTAAGTTTACTTGTAAATGATTGTATGTAAGTGGTTTTCACTGTTTAATTAAGATATTATGTAGGTATAATTTTAAGGGTGGAGGTGTAATGTAGGTAGTTTGTAATAATTAGTTTTGAATGTATGAATACCGTCGATAGCCAGTCTGAAATAAATGTCCGTTGCAAACACTTCGCGTTTCTATTTAACCCGTAAAATAAGTAAATACAGACTAGATTGGAGGAAGATTACAAAATTCTAATCTACCATATGATCAAAAACATCCAATATTGCTACCACATGACCATCATGTCACACTAACTATCATTCAAGATGCACACTTGAAAACCTTACATGGAGGTAATACTCTAACTTTGGCGTATATACGACAAAAGTATTGGATACTAGGAGGAAAGAGGAAAGTCAAAAGCTGCATATCCAAATGCGTAAAATGTCTTAGATACAAAGCATCCACAACATCACAAAAAATGGGGACGCTACCTAGAGCACGAGTCACAGAGTCGATTCCATTCAGTCATACAGGCATAGACTACGCAGGTCCAATACAAATCAGAGCAATGAAAGGTAGAGGACACAAGTCATACAAGGGATATATATCCGTCTTTGTATGTATGGCTACAAAAGCAATACACCTAGAGCTAGTAGGTGATTTGTCAACAGAGTCCTTTATTGCAGCGCTGCGTAGATTTACGTCGCGAAGAGGCCCAGTGTCCCACATATACAGTGACAATGCAACCAATTTCGTTGGAGCTGCTAACTTCCTTTACAAAGAAATACTAGAAATAACTCAGTCAGATGATTTTCAAAATACAATAACATCGTTTGGCACAAAATGGCACTTCATCCCACCTCACCATCCTCATTTTGGTGGGATTTGGGAAGCAGGAGTGAAATCTATGAAACATCATTTGCGTAGAGTTATAGGAGAACAGACATTAACGTACGAAGAATTGACAACTTTTCTGCACCAGACAGAAGCGTGTCTAAACTCAAGACCATTGTGCGCACAGAGTGAAAATATAAATGGTAACGTAGTACTGACTCCGAGTCATTTTCTAATAGGACGGGAGGCTGTAGGAATACCAGACCCTATGGCATATATAAATATTGATTTATTGAACAGGTGGAAGCAGATCCAAAAGATGAAAAGAGATTTTTGGAAAAGCTGGACTAAAGATTATTTACATCAACTACAACAGCGATATAAATGGAAAAACAATGAAGACAATCTTACCATCGGAACATTAGTGCTTATAAAGGACGAAAATATAAGTCCAAGCAAATGGCCGCTTGCAAGGGTTAAAGAAATACACTCAGGTAACGATGGCTTAACCAGAGTTGTAACATTACAAAAGTCTTCGGGATAACATCGAACCGAAGTACAGTCAGATACCACGAAGAAAACCACCTAGGGCTCACACACCAAAAGATGGCACTGGCGAGCAACCAACTGATGTAATCGAATTATACCAACTAAAATCCTGTCCTGGAGAGGCCCCAGAATGTCCAAACTATTGAACATGTTTTTATACATTTAATTATAACGTAAAACTAGAGTAAGTAGGTAGTATTAATTAATTAAAAGAAATAATATGTGTCTGTAGAATCTTAACCTAAACATAATTCTTACTTATAATCATTACCTAGATAAAAACTATATTAATTGTATTGTACAAACTAAAGAAGCAAGCCAAGTCAACGGCAAAACATATGCCGTACTACTTAATAAACGCCGTCATAGCATTTTTTCTACCAACTAATGTAAGTCCAGGGCAAAGATCTTTCTGAGCCAGCAGAATAGTGCAATTCAGCATGTACACCGACGGCACACATGTAAAGATCATCTCATATAAATACTGTAAATTTTGTAAATAAATTAATTGGAACCAAGAACTGAGTCGAGTTTTACTCCTCCTCCACCACACGAAGACCCTGCCCAAGGAGCCACCAAGAAGTCCCCAGCAAGCCGCTGGAAGCGCTGCCAAAAGGAACCCAGCACACGCCGGTGGAGCCGACCAGAGGCTCTCCGCAACCACTGCCCAGAAGTGCCCAGCAATCCGCTGGAGGAGCCGCCCTGAAGTACCCAGCTCAACCCGCTGGAGGAGCCGCCCGCCCAGAAGTGCCCAGCAACCCGCTGGAGGAGCCGCCCTGAAGTACCCAGCTCAACCCGCTGGAGGAGCCGCCCTGAAGTACCCAGTACAACCACTGGAGGAGCCGCCCGCCCAGAAGTGCCCAGCAACCCGCTGGAGGAGCCGCCCAGAGGTTCCCAGCAGTCCGCTGGATGAGCTGCCTTCCCATACCCTAACATCCTCTCACTGCGGCCAAGATTCCTTTAGCCGTCAGCACCCTGATCGGTCTTGTGAGCCTGCTTGACCGGCAGTGAGAAAATCATTCCTGTGTACATTGCACGCCGTACACATCCCTTCTTCCTACCCACCTTCCGTCTGTTACCTTAGGTCGCTTGGTGACAGACTTCCCGCACTTATTTATATATTTATATATCACACTTATATGGTTAGGGCTAGGGTGGTAGGAACACATAGGTACACACTTGTAGGGTCGTTAGGTTACACCGCTAGCTAGGGATACACTCGCACATAGCTAGGGTAACACACCATAAGGGTCCAACTGTAGGCAACTTAGGTAGGGGTTAGGTCTTAGGGTTAAGTGCTACGTAGAGTTAGGCGTAGTAGGTAGTAGAGACGTTCGGTTCTAGTACACCCGTGTACCAGGACACGTAGGGTAAAGTACTGAGGACTAAACGGCCTCTACGGTAGGAGTTAGGTAAGTAATATTCCGTAAAGACGCCTACTCACTACACACCCGTGCGTTCACCAGAGACGTACTGTAGGGTAAAGTGCCGGTGGGTGGGCGCCTTTACATGTGGTATATAAAAAAAAACTCAATCGTAATATACATTTCATAGATCCACAAAAACACATTTCATATTCTTTCGCATTTTTTAAATGTTATCATGATCGATGGAAACTAATCTAACGTATTTGTTTATACCGATCAAGTGAAAATCGTACTCGCACACGAATAGTTCCGTACCATAAAAATATAACACTTTTTAAATACTTCATACTAAGTATGTTTTTTTGGTCACTTTGCTAAGTAACGGCTGAACGGATTTGGGTGAAACTTGGAATATACATTGTTTAAGACCTGGATTAACACATAGGCTTTTATTCTGGTATCACGCGAAGTTGCAGGCGGAAACTAGTTTTAGTATAATTTATTTTTGTTGTAATAAAGGCAATATAAAATACACCACCACCACCACCACCACCACCACATCAGCCTATATCAGTCCACTGCTGGACATAGACCTCCCCTAATAAAGGGGGATATACCCATAATCCCCACGCTGGGCATGTGGGTTGGGGATCGCAGGGCACAGCTTCTCGCACCACCGACGCTGCTGCCCGTCAGTGGCCAGGGGATTTAGATGTGCACCACGTGCAGGTGGGGTTGGCTTTCCGAAGATAGGGGTTGGAACCCTGTACACCCTCACTTTACACTATATAAAATACACACTCTGTAAAGATTGCAACTCTCCATTATAGTTCAGTTACATTTACAGTTCATGAGATATAAGCTCGCTGACAGACAGACGAATGGACAGCGAAGACTTAGTAAAACGGAGGAGATCCCGTAGGTCACCCTTCGAAAACTAACTACTTAGGTGATGATGATAATTATGTCCTCCTTGACGTATCCGTCAACGGCGAACCTTGTTAGTTTTGGACGTGAGAGCGAAGATGTCTTGCAAATTTTGCCGAATTTTCTCTTTCCTTTCATCTACAGGTATATCGCAAGCAGTAAGATGGCGCTTAATTGCATCCCTATAGCGAAGGAACTGACCCCTGGTCTGCGCTTACCCTCCTTAAGCTGTGAATAGAACACAGATTTAGGCAGCCTGGAGTCGCTCATTCGTATAAGATGACCACACCATCTCAGTTATCCTTTATTGAGCATTGATTCTATGCCGGTTAGCTGAACTAACTACTTAGGTATCTAGTCATCTTCTTCATCATCATCATCAGCCTATAGCAGTCCACTTAATTAGTTTATCAATGAATGATTTTCGTAAAATTTACAACTTATATAGCGACAAGTTTTACAACAACATTTATGTTATATATTTTTTTCATTTTTTCGCTTACACCGCTTTCCACCAGATCAGAGTGCATTCAATAAAGACATGAATGAAATGAAATGTTTCGCACTTCGACGTGATCGCTCTAGAGAATGCTTTTGCACTTTGTTATAAGTTCATCCACCTACCAACCCACGTCAAAACAGATGTTAAAGTACCTAATAGGTAGAAAGTAAATAGATACAATGTTCATATTGAAAAATAGAAATTTGTCACGTACCGTGACATACCGTACATATGAATGAGTTGATACACGTTAGTTTCTTAAGTGAGATACAATATTTTTTTTTTAATTTTCCTGCATCGCCCCACTGTAGAACAAAGGTCTCCTTCAAATTACGCCAACCATCTCTGTCCTTTGAATTATCGCACCATCATCTCTCGAAGGCTTTGAGTTCGTCCCTAATGGTGTGGTTATAGCGTGAAAGCGTAAAAAACAAACAAACAAATAATCTCACTTTTGCATTTATAATATTGGTTAGGTAAGTCCTAACCTAAGTTTAACAAGTAATCGGTAGGTACATAATACATACTTATATTATGTACATAAAAAAAACTGTCCTAAACCTTCATACGCATGCGTGCATAGGTACAATATATATATAATATGAAAGTATAGTTATAATAATAATACCTAAGCTATCGGTAAATGTACGCGTTACCTACACGTTCAACCTCATTTTAGATTTGAACAGAAACGTTCCCAAGACACTAATCAGTATAAAACTGACAAGTCTTAAACCAACACCCGCAATGCTCTTTGTCCATATGCAATCTCCGTAAAATGCGGGTGTCGTATAAACGAGCACCCTGTACCTGTAGCAGCGCTACTTCATCGGGCACCTTTCATATTTTGAAGCTAAAGGTGAAGTTTTGATAACTGCTACCTTTTATTTGCTACACCGAGATGGTGTCGCGAGCTTGTAATCGCTTAGTGAATGAATGAAGGCAACATGTGCCCTTAAAACTTTGATTAAGATAATCTTAGTCAAAGTTTTTAGGCACATGTTGCCTTCATCATCATCATTGGTCTACAGCAGTCCACTGCTGGACATAGCTCCATTGCGCCCTGTCCTGAGTTCGACGCACTAATTTTGCCTTAGTTCCCGCTAAGCACAATTTGATATTATGTAATTTGTTTGATATTCTGGTTTAATTGTATTCCTAGACATCGTTAAGATTACAGTTAATTTTCTGGATGAAATGGGCTGGAACGACCGTTTTCGAGGAAATCCTTGGGAGAGACCTTTGTTCAGCAGTGGACTTCTATAGGTTATTATTGATAATGATGATGATGATAATTTAGTCTATACAATACTGGAATAACTTCATGTAGTTAACTTAAAAGTATCTATTTAAAATTTGTTTTAAAAATCTCAAGCTGTCGCTTGTAGTTGAGTCTTTGTAAGTATCTGTAAAATGCAAAATTTTGTGTAACTTATCTTATTTAATAATAGTGAAAAGTCTTAAACTACCTGCCAAATTTAGTTAAAAACTTTTGTGTTTTAGTAAAACAGTATGACTCGATACATCACTATGTGTTGCTTTTCCAGAATCACCAAAATAACAAACAGGGTGAACGAATCAAATCGATCAATCTGAACTGGACTTGATGGATGGTATTGCGCCCTCTCAATTTTGGAGGGACATATCAACTGTGAAAACAGGTATTCATGGTGCACTATTTTCATAGCTGGACAGTGTTTGACATGTTGTCATTTTTTTAATAGGTTATTAAAACCTTCTGACGTTTTAACTTTTTGTAACATTTTTTTTTTTTACAGTTTATAGGCTTACGTTTGACCGCCATCTCACCTGTTGGTAAGTGATGATGCGGTCGAAGATGTAGCACGCTTGCCTAGAATGTACCTATTTACTCTTCGCTTGAAGACCCCTAAGTCGTAGTGATCAGGAAACACTGACGCCGGAAGAGCATTCCATTCCTTAGCAGTTCTAAGGATGAAAGTTGCAGCAAAGCGCTTCGTGCGGGCATGTCTGTGAATGTCTACCGTGTATGGGTGACGAAATTCCGTGCGTCTGGTCGTACGATAATGAAATGGTGATGGGGGGATTAAATTGTGTAATTCTTGCGCACACTCTCCGAAATGTATCCTATAGAACACTGAGAGGCGAGCGATTTTTCCACGGTGTTCTAAACTATGGAGTTTGGCGGTTGCCAGTGAGTTATCGCCAATGAGTTTTATGGCGCGTCGTTCAATCGAATCCAAGGCTTCCAGCTGGTACTTAGCCGAGCCATCCCACAAGTGACAGCAGTACTCCATACACGATCGGACTTGCGCTTGGTACAACGTGAGCAGCTGTCCTGGTGTGAAGTACCGCCTCACCTTACTAAGGACGCCCAGTTTCATGGCCGCAGTTTTGGCCTTGAATTCAATGAACGAGCCGAAGTTGAGGTTTGCCGTGAGGTGGATACCCAAAAGCTCTAGGTGGTCTGTCACTGGTATGAATACATTCCGGAAAGTAGGAGACAGGTTTAGTGGACTCCTTTTAGCAGAAAACAAACAACATAGGTAAGAATGTACAGTTAGTTGCATGGATTTATATTTTTAGTCAGGAATAAGCAGAACACATTTTTATAATTTTGTATTGACTGTTTTTTACATTTTATCTAAAATAATAGCCGCAAATCTGATGTACGACCTAACCTGCTTTACGTAACGTAAATATTAATCTCTTTACTTATAGACACTACTCAAAGTTAACCAATGCTCCAAGTTAGTCCTGTCACTGTTTGTCGTTATCAAACTGTAAGAGATGGCAATAGTCTAAGCATAGTTTATGTTTCGAAAGATGTTCCTATGTCAGGCCTTAAATAGTTACATTTTTTTAAGACGGTTCCTTGTTTATTATTTCTTCTTAATTATACGAGTAATTTTGGAACTTTTTCTCAACGTCATTTTACTCTTTCTTTTAATTTTAAATTCCTTGTCGCGTTAGTGAGACTGCACCTTAGTCCGTGTCAACACATTGTGCCGGCACGTAAATAATAAAGACGTCGCAACCGAGACGTAAATATTGTGTAGCACTTTTTATTACGAATGTCACTCATTACAGAAGTAGCATATTCTTCAAACTTTCGCAATATTCAGTTCAAAGTTTATTCCTTGATATGTACGTACTTATTTCATACATTTTTCATCCTCCCATCTCGGAAAGAGTATTTTTGCTCTTCGATATCTGAGTGCAAAAGCCGTTTTTATCCGCTAGAGGATAAAGTAAATTGAATTTAGAACATCGTGTGCACTAAGTTTGTAAATTCATAACATCATTAAACCTATTTACTTCTACCTCCATGATGCCGAATTTATCATACAACCTATTTTAATTTGTTAAACCCTCAGATTCAGAACCTTCTTGGTGTACTTTATTGTTTTTTTTACTCTAAATGTTAAACTAAAGTTCATCTTTTTTTTTCATTTAGTTATTTCCTCGCTGAGGTGGGATGAAAAGTTACATGTATCACTCGAGTGCAAAGATTTTTCACCTCATGCTCATTTGATTCCCTCGCTAACACTCAGCATTCTAACTTTTGAATCACTCACAATCAATTTTATAATCCTTCGCTTGCTCGGTCATCAAAATTGAGCACGCGGTCAAAGAGCAACTTTGCACTCTTGTATAAAAAATAACTATTGTTTGTTATGCGCAGATATAAATGAACAATATTCTATGCGTACTTTTAGCTAGACCATCGATAATAAATTACTTAAATATTGCTTGATATGCGTTTTCATGTACTATGCGTCTTTTCTTTGTTGTACGCAGATAAAATATACAATATGCGTATTTTTTCAGCTAGACCCTTCGATATACTTAAACCTACTGTTACTACATGTTATGTAGGTACATGATGTAGTTATTTAACATACTCTTTCATACTCTCTTCTCATTTTCGTATAATTTTTTAGTGTGATGTGATTTGAAGTCTACATAATTGCTCATACGGTGCAATAAAAACGCAATTACAGTAAACATGATTTTACATTAGAGGCAATCAAAGATTGCAAGAGTCAGAACATGGTGGCCACAAAGCATACCCACATTTTGAAAAAAAAATTAAATGCTTACTTATTGCAGCGGATAAGCGATATCATGTACAAAATTTCAGCTCCTTCCATTCAATAGTTTTAACGTGAGGGAGGGACAAACTTTTCACATTTTTCACCATGGCCCACCTGATTTTAAGTGGTAACCATTACCTAACACAAAGCACTGCATCTTAGATCAATTTTTTTCGGAACGTGCTCTACGATGCAACGCCCTGCGTTTATCAACTTGAGACATGAAGATGTTAAGCCTCTTGTACCTGTAATTTCACCGGCACCCACACCACACCCTTCAAACCGAAACACTGCACAGCTGCTTCACGGCAGAAATAGGCATGGTGGCAGTATTTCCCCGGACGAGCCCTCCACAAAGAACTCTACTACTACACACATGTCCTAATCATGTTCTAATTTCACATACTTTCGCCTTTAAAGTATTAGTAGGATACTTGTAAAGATTCTTCGTTTTACATAATACAAATTCCTTGTTTCAAACGTGTATTTACAGTTCTAGTTTTCGACTATAACCAAAACCTTTGCACATTCACACATTAATTAGTTACCTAATAATGGTGAAAGCATTCAATGAAACTCCTTATCAAACCAAACATTACCAACAAGAGACAAGCTAGCTACCTAACTTCTAAGCCAGACCCAACTAAGCTACTGAAGAGATTACCGGAAACATTCAAAGGTCTCCAAAAGCCATTTAACCCTATAAATGCTAATTGCCACCAGTAAACTACAAAACCGCGGGATCCATAACTAAATTACGTCCAAGCCAAGGGTTGTAAATCATTGGCACGTTCAAAATTAATTCACTACAGTTACCTGTGGGCCTATTCTGAATTATCTGATTTTTTGTATTAGCAATTGTAAAAACAATAATATATTTATTAAGTTGCCAATATTATTAATTTATGTAGAAAATAGCACAAGTTTTATATTTTTTTCTAATTTATTGGTTTTACTGACTAATGAAAGAATAGCCCCAAACTTGGTTCACAAAGAGCTTTAAAAACCAAAGCCTTAGATGGAATTATATAAGAATCGAATTCAATATTATGAAAATCTGAATATTCATAACATCGACAAAGCTGTGAGCTGACCATAGCAGCAGCGCCCTACACACGTAAAGATCGGACCGCGCACCGGGACTGCGTTCCAAACCGCAGTCCGATCTGTACGGTTTGTACTGTGGATCAAACTGTCGTGCTAATGGCGCGTAAAGATTGGACCGCGCATCTGGGACTGATCACTGACATGATGCGCGGTTAAAACTGTGAGGTTGCCTTCGCGTCGACATGCCAGATCGGACTGTGAGCCCGCGCATCTACACGTTTACGTAGTACGTTTCGGAGTGCTGGTTGGAATGGCGTGTGCTGTTTCCCGCGGTCCGAACTTTACGTGTGCAGGGCGCTATTGGCTAAGGATGGTTGGGGTAAACGAGGTCTTGGGCGGAAACCATATCTCGGAATGTAGTGTAGGACACACTCCAGCCAAGTTGAGAGGCGATCTGAGAAAGGCTGCTAAAAGAATCTGGATGCGTCAAGTTGAAAATAGAGCTAGGATTAGCAAAATCTTCTAAGAATGCGTTCAAAACATCATAACAGTATTAACACGTTGACTACGGGCCTCGAACATGACGCTCCGCACCATGCTCGAGAGCGAGCTCGAGCAGGAGCACCGTTGTGTTTTTAGCATTCAAAGCGTTATACACTAGCCAATTCTGCGCTGGTAAGTGTAGTTACATTAACAATGGATATACCTATTTCGGAACATCTAAATTTATTACTACGATCCACTTTCTAAATTGCCATTACGACTTTTAAAATGAAACTGAATTGCAATTTCATCCAGAATAATCCTCTGATCTCTAATCCACGGCCCAATCAGTCCGCTTTTGTGACCAAATTTAGGTGTAGCTGTGTTTCAATGATTAACTTAATCGAGTTACCAAGTTTGTAAGTTATTTGTGTAACGTTCTTACAATAATTTCTACTGATCTTAACCTTTATATATCTTGTTTAGGTTTAACGAAGAATAGGTGTGAGCATCTAATTTTATCTGTATGAAAATCTGTTTTTATACAAAGCATTTCTAAATCGTTATGTGCAGATTTGTAGAGTTTACATCCTTATTATTATTTATTCTTAATTATTTTGATTTACATCATCATCATCATCAGCATTATAGCAGTTCACTGCTGCGTAAATATGCTTCCCCCGAAAAGTGCCACTGTAACCTGTCTTCAGCAGCTATCGCTATTCCTTGAAGTTCAAAATTTGAAACTTGGCATTAATATTGTATACTTAAAGTAATATGAGACGATATAAGAAAAATCAAAACTACCCCTCCCCTATCCTTATAGGCACCTCCTTAGGTGCAATGTCTTAAAAATAAGTGTAAAGGATGTAGATAATTTTTAAACGCGTCGATTGGCTTTGTACATATCGCACCCCTAGAACAACACGGAATTATGTCGAAAAATCTCGACTTTATTGCATATTCGAATCCGTAAAGTTTTCCCGCGCACACCACTAAGACAAGCTTATTTAATACATAAAACATAAATTAACAATAATTAATAATAAAACATTCAAAACTTTGGCAATAACTTCGATACATAAGCAGATAACTTTTTTTCAAAGATTTTGAAAAAAGTAGTTTTTCGACATAATTCCGTGTTGTTCTAGGGGTGCGATATATTCTGTACTACAGATGGTTAAAGCTCTACCCCTTAAAGGGATGAAGTGAAGTGTTTTTTGGTATTTTTTTTAAATGGTTGGGGATGAACCTCTAAAAAAGGGTGCAACAGAATAAATAGTTAGTAGTAAATAGTAGTAGAATAAATAGCAGTAACCGAAAATAATGAATAAAAATCTTCTTATTTTCTCCAGATAATACTGTCGCCCAAAATGCCTTTCTGTCATTTGATTTCCCTTCGCTTAACGTAACGTCTAAAAAAGATCCACAATAGTCTTCCACTCATAAGGGCTCTCTTAAAGTTTGCCTTATCACAAATTCAAATGGTGTTAGCAACTTGCTCACTAGCACGATTAGAAAGGTCCATTTACTTGAAAGATATCAGGTGCACTCTTTAACGAGTTTAGTTGGAACTTTCACTTCCGTTGTAGTTGAAATCTCGTAATTAGTTATGAGGATTAGAGCCTTGGCTTTAGCGGCGAAACCTTTTAAGAGTTCTAAGATCCCTAAGAGATTATGAGAATGTACCGCGAAGTTAGTCTTGTAGGATGTTTTTGGTTAGTTTGCTCTCTTTGTTAATAATAATGTACTCTTGCGTGGAACTGGAAAAATATATTTGCAAAAATTCAGATTCATTCAGATCATAAAGACTAGCGAATTCGAAATTCGTATCATAGACGTGTTTGGGCCTATAAAGCGTAGTTTCAAAATAACACTACGTACCTGTGTCAAATATTCGTGATCGCCCTCGTACTTGTAGTATTGACGTGAAGGAGGAATAAATATACAAACTGTACATCATCATCAACCTATAGAAGTCCACTGCTGAGCATAGGTCTCCCTAGGAATTCCACGAAAAACGGTCTTTAGCCCTCTCCGTCCACCGACTACCTGCAATCTTGACGATCTCGTCGGTCCATCTGGCGGGGGGCCTCCCTACACTTCGTCTTCCAGATCACGGTCGCTATTCGACAACCTTTATTCCCCAACGGTTATCGGTTCTACGAGCTATATGGCCTGCCCACTGCCACTTCAACTTGCTGATTCTGAGAGCTATGTCGGTTACCCTGGTTCTCCTACAGATCTCTTCATTTCGGATTCGATCATGCAGAGAGACTCCGAGGATAGCTCTCTCCACAGCCCGTTGTGCAACTTAGACCTTGTGTATGAGGCCATTAGTTGGCGACCAAGTTTCAGTACCATAAGTCATCACTGGTAACACGCACTGATTGAAGAATTTTGTCTTGAGACTTTGTGGTATCTGGTGGCGACAAGAAGTTATGTCGTAATTTCCCGAACGCTTGATTCGACTTGGATTCGTCGGTTGACCTCTTTGTCGAAGTTGAACCTACCTAGTTGAATTGTTTGACCAAGATAGACATAGAGGTCAACAGCTTATATTGTACATAGCCTGTTTGCTATTTTACCCAGTACCTTCTATATTTGTTATTTAAAAATCGTATTAATTTACAGTGCTCTGACATAGCAGGTAATAATATAATATTGTCAAATCTTTACAGTTCTGTGAGAAAAAAGGGTTTTTATAAATGAACAAACACAGATTTATCAAAGATTTAAAAATAAAACTGTATTTTAAATCCCAAATAAAATAAAAACGTAAGTTTATACGCGATTTGGGCCTACTGCTGGCACGAGGAAATTGCAACCGTGCCAATTTGTTGTTGTACCGCTAGATGTATTAATTCAACTGGGTTTCTGGGCCAAATATTGCATATTATATATATATTGGATGATAATAGGTATTTTATAGCTTTTTCACGTTTTTATTCAGGGTAAATAACTAATTCCCACTAAAGGATTTCATCATGATAAGCTCAATGCAATTTACTGAAGAATATAAGCCTTCGCTATTCTACTCTGTCCTGTTTAGACCAGCGTATTGGTGAACGCGGTACGCACCTGCATATACATACACACCTCTATGCCACCTTGCATAGAATTGTTTTTGAAAATGCATGTCGCGTGAGCCTTTCACGAGTCACCGCGTGATTATATTGCCATTGCATATTCAGTTAGCGATCGAGCCCCAGTCATTAGGAGCAATATCATCATTCATCGTAGTTGTTCGGGAATAAAATAGCAAATCTATCATTTCATCTTATCAAATCGAATACGTGCTAGCGGTCGCGTATAGTGTGCATGATTTAAGTTTTCATCAAAACCACAGAACATTTCTAAACATACAGTTATAGGTACTTTTCCTTCTAAAGTTTCTTCTTACTATTCCAAAACTACGAAACGAATTGAGCTGAATTTTTTCACAGAAGTTCTAAACTAAGAAAAACATGCCTACCTATGCTACTAGTATATTTTATGTTTACGCAAGCAAAGCCGCAGGCGACTAATATAATGAAGTAGCTTTCATTATATTAGTGTAATGTAATAAGCTAGTTTATATAATCTTATACGTTAAATAGTGCTCCACTTCCATTTTGTTTTGATAAATGAAGACTTGGTGCCTATGTAGCTTTTAGTTTCTATAGTCTATATGTGTTTGTTTCTTCTTAGGCTTACTAATAATATTTTTATAAACTGACATAATAAAAATAAATAAGTAATAATATGATACACACAGAAACACAGGAAAATATAAATGCAGGTAAAGAAAATAAGGTAGTAGAGTTCTTTGTGGAGGGCTCGTCCGGGGAGATACTGTCACCATGCCTATTTCTGCCGTGAAGCAGCTGAGCTGTGTTTCGGTTTGAAGGGTATCGGTGCCGGTGAGAATTTACAGGCACATGAGGCTTATCATCTTCATGCCTCAAGTTGGACTTAGGGCGTTGCATCGTAGAGCACGTTCCGGAAAAACGTGATCTACTATGCAATGCTTTGTCATAGGTAATGGTTACCACTTAACATCAAAAAGAAAAGAAAAATAGTCATTCCATACATTGGATGATGTGATTTGACGTGTTGTAATGAAACGCTAAATACATCTATAATGTGAGTTAACTTTAAAGCATTTAAATTAAATGAATAAGTACCAGATGAATGTAGCATTGTAGACAACCCTGACATGAATTCTTACAGGGTAAACGTATTTCTTCAAGCAGAAACTCCAATAAAAACATGGGATGATCTCTTTACTTAGCGTCCTAATTTTGTTTTAGGCCGAGAGCTCTTGTCGTGTTGGCATACTTGTGGTACTTGCGTTGCGATACAATGATAAAGCGGAGCTGGATATGACTAAAAATGATTAGTTCTAGTGAACCGAAAAGACCTACAATATAAATAAAAGCAGGTATAAAGCTCTCAAGTACCTATCTTCTAGATGACAGTCAGAAAGCGTGTATATAATTCTTGATTATCTAATAAACAGGTGATCATCATCATTTTCAGCCTATAGGTAGCAGTCCACTGCTAGACATAGGCTTCCCCAAATGAGCATTCAACGACGCATCCAGCGTCTACCAGCAGTAGCTCAATTTTGATGTCCGAGCAAATGAAGGATTCTAAAATTGAATCAAGAGGGTAGCGATTGATTCAAAAGAGCAACGAGGTGAACAATCTTTGACTAAGACTAAATGCAAAAAAAATTACAATCACAAAGGTTCTGAGACTGAGTTTTTAACAAATTAAAAAAGGTTGTTGGATAAATTCGGCACCATGGAGGTAGAAGTAAATAGGTTTAATTATGTTTTGAATGCACAAACATAGTGCACACGATGTTCTTAATTCAATTTACTTTATCCTCGAGAGATGGGGGGATGAAAACGTTTTTTTTTTTTTTCAATTATATAACTTCAATATTAAGATATTTAAAAGACAAAATATTTAGTACAAATTCCGCCAACTCTCTCTCTCTCTCTCTCTCGAAGGCGGACAGCGAGTCTATCGTTTCCTGATGATACCTTATGGGGAAGGCGAAACATTGTCGAATTTCTGTTCAGTTTTTATAAAACTCGTCAGAGAGAGGTGGCGGAATTTGTAATAAATATTTTATGTTTTAAATATCTTATAATGGATTCCGCAAAGTCACGCCTGATTCAATTCATTAACTTCAATAATATTATATCGGATGCGTCTAGCTGAAAGCAATGAGCGCTAATGCACTCAGCAGGGGAGGCCTAGGTCCAGCAATGAACTGCTATACTGATGATGATGATATTAGTATTGAATTAATCTGGCAAACTTTTATCCTAATTTTGAGGCACATCCAGTACCTAACTATAGGTCCTTTGAGGCTTTATTTACCCCATACCAGTGGTTAGTGTAGCGCAAGTCCAAGTTTTGGCGTACAGCACACTACATTTTAGCTTAATTAGATTATACACAGTATACACTTAATGGCAACTTATGTGCATAAAACACATGGCCTTAACTTAAGATGTATAGGTTTGAAGAGTGAATTATTTAAGGCTAAAGTTTTCGTGCAGAGAAATTGTGGTGAAGACTTTGTTACTGGCTTTGTACGGAAGCATTGTTGAGTTAACTTGAAATGAGTGGGCATAAAGTTAACTTAGTTAAAGTTGTAAATGTCAAATACGCCAATCAAAATGAGATTTCAAGTAACGCTGATGAGATTTGGCCATGATTTGGCATCAGAATAATAATGCAGGGTGGAGCAAAACTTTACCTCATTCAGCTACCATTTATTTTGTTGGTCTCAATTGACTCTATTTCTCAACAGAAACAGTTTTCCCGAAGTAGCTTGCCAAATAAAATTGTAAGATTTAGAAAATGAAAAAAAAATTTTTCATACATATTCTATGAAATGTCATTTAGCTTGGGGATTTCGCCAAGTATGACAATATTTCCGTGGATTTGAATGGCTGATGAGAATTTGACGCAAAAATTGTTCAAAAAAGTATTTTAATTAACACGTTGACCGCGGGCCTCGCACGTGCTTTGCCCGAGGAGCTGATCCTGCGGCAGATGCACCGTTGTGAATTCAGGCCTCAAAGTGAAGACCTTTTTAGGCGACTTCAAAAACTGAGGTTCACAGTTCGGTTGCGGTAAAACTGTGATATTTTTTGAAGTCCATATGTGGTTTTGACGGTAATAATTGGTATGGATGGGAAATCATCATCATCATCATTTTCAGCCTATACCAGTCCACTGCTGGACATAAGCCTCCTTTAATGAGCGCCATTGCGCCCTGTCCTCAGATCGGCACATCCAGCTTCTACCAGCAGCCTTTCACAGATCGTCACTCCACCTGGCCATGGATGGGACAATTATGATTTATAATCAGAAGTAGATTATTTTAGGGCCACTTATTTATAATTCATCTATCTGTATAAATAGACTAAAATAAAAAGTTTTTCAACGTAAAGGACGGTACCAAGACTAAAGTGAGTGCATTGAAAAAATCTCCAATAAGTTTTTAGTTGATTCTACTGTCAAAATAATTAAAACTGAGGGTTATTGCCATAGTAACACTTTATATCAATGTTTGCTGCCATAGTAACGTATATATCATTGGTTTTTTCAGTTTAATAGTAGCGCGCGGCGGAAACCAAATCAATATTTTTTTTTACTTGATTATTAATCCCGTCGATGTTTAAAACTAAAGAAAATGTTAATGTCATTTATAAAATAAAATAAATTTTATGGGATACGTTTGGTTGGTGACGCAATTGGTACGGGTTCTCGGCATTCTCCTTTAAAGTAGAAACATTAATAATTCTAAAAGGCCTTAAAATATTAGTATGATCTTGCCAATATCCAATAAGCTTATTGGAAGAAGTTTTTAGAGCTCGGAAATATGTCCCGTTCGTAAATGGATTACCTGCCGCTCTAATTTTCTTATTGCTTTTGAACTATTCTCGTGATAAAGTCATAAAATTCTTATAGAAATAATCAGTTAAGTTATTAAAATAAGATTATGGCGATATTTTTAAACTGCCACTGCAACGCATAGACATAACACAGCAAATAGCAGTAACAGCTTTATGAAAAACAACCACAACAACATCCCTAGCCTAAATCGGTTCACTGCTGGAATTAGGCACATACACAGGCATAAAAAGGGATAGTAGTATGTTGTAGAGATCTTTGTGAAGGGATCATCCGGGGAAGTACTGCCACCATGCCTATTTCTGCAGCAAAGCAGCTGTGCTGTATTTCGGTTTGAAGGATGTTTGTGCTGGTGAAAGTACAGGCACAAGAGGCTTATCATATTCATGCCTCAAGTTGATTTGACGCAGGGTTTTGCTTCGTACGTAGAGCAATTTAAAAAAAAGGTGATCTCCGATGCAATGCTTTGTAATAGGTAATGGTTAGCACTTAAGATCAGGTGGGCCATGTGCTTGTGCCATCTTCAAGTACCATAAAAAAGGCCCATAATCCCCACATGGGTATGCGGGTTGAAGATTGCAGGGCACGGCTTCTCACACCTACCCCACGTTTTCGCCCGTCGACGGTCAGGAAATTTAGCTATGCCGTTTAGGCTACGCTGGCTGTCATATGCTCGTTTGTTAAATAGCACGTGCGGGCAGGTAAAGTTGGCTTGAGTTCCGAAGGTGGCAGTTGGAATCCCTTACTAAGGTACATTACTAAGGGCATTAGATGAATCAAGAACGTAAGGTACACCATGGTACCATATGACCCACAGCAGAAAGCAGTATTTTTTGATGCCAGAACTAACATGTTATCATTTTGGCATTTCAGAATGGTAGATAATATGTAATATTTTCAGTGATTCCTTACTTATTCAAAGCTTAAGTTAATAAGGTTAGAAAGCGGCTTACAATTCCAATTATACAGCACCTAAGTCTTCAACGCTGGCCTTTGTGGAGCATGAGTCATAATCGCATTAATTTAGCAGAAACCTATTAAAATATTGAAGATAAAAGCTAAAAAATTACATTGTTACTGCAGAGTTCAATGTCACTTTGCCCTTGAAAGGATTAAACTTGGGGTTTAACTTTTTTTTTTAAGTGTTACATCATTTTTATTTAATTTAATTTTTTTAGAAACGACCAACAGTCCTACATTTGATTTCGGCTAGGTAACAAAATATTAGGTAAATATATGACAGCAAAGGCTCCTCGCGCTCCATCCAGTCATTTTAATCTTGAGCTATTTGTACATTTGTACACGCTTTATCGGAGGTATCTAGTTCATCTCACCATTTTTTATCTGTCTACCGCGGCAGATAATTGACATCACAATATTATGATGTATGTCAATTTAATATCTCCTGCCTATGACATCTGCTGAATTGCGCTTAGTAAAGCCTGCAGTGCTTATGGATTTATAAATAAAAATCAATGAACATTGATTTTAATTTATAAATCCATAATAACTGGTCATTTACTCACACTTATGTTAAGTAATAAAAGTAGCTTTACTTATTTTAGTGTTCTTTGAGTGACAAAAAAAAATTGATGTCGTAAAATACATGCTGTAAAAGTCAGTCTCTGTATTGTTATACAATGTATTGTCATACTCTATACTATACCATAAAACTTTCATATTTTTATAACAGAAGCCAAAAGTTTCTAACAAAATAACCAGAACGCACTCTGGGGGCAATCTCAAATAAGTTAAACTCAATAAGTTTCAGTACAGCCTCCGGGGAGCGGGAACTAACTTCACACCTCGACTGGCAGCTATTTTGTATAGGGTCAGTTGCTCTAAGTAAAGTTATACATCTCTACAGCTTTTGTTTCAACCCATCGAAACCTTCCAATATAACATACCTACTATTTCTGTTTTTAAAAATCTGGAGGCTTCAACAACAACGTTTTGATTGTTTTTCTTTTTAGGTTTATAGGGCTAGGTAGGTAGTTACGTTAAAAACTCCTTGAGCGTTTATAACGTTTATGTACAGACAGACCAAAGATACAAAAAGCGCTGTCAATTTACCTGCTAAACAAGCGCATGATTAGAAAAAATGAATTTAAACATTTTACTAAAGCCACCTCAACTCTTTCATCATTATAATTATTAATCCTATACAATTTTAAATGTTATTCACAAAAACCGCTAACGAACAGCAATCCGTTATTCCAATAAGTAATCTGATAATTCCTGCCTCGACAACATTTAACTTTGATTAAAACCACCCTTTGAGGAAAAATATTGCGATACGATGTCTTTTTCTTACATGGTTATTATAGATAATTTTGGAAATAGTAAAGTACGTACACACAAACACCATGCCTATTTCGGCCGTGCATTGCTGTGTTTCGGTTTGAAGGGTGAGGGTGCCGGTAAAAATTCAGGCACATGAGGCTTAACACCTTCATGCCTCAAGGTTGCATCATAGGGCACGTTATAAACATGCGTGACCTACCTACCTGATTACAGCTAATCTCTCACCAACATTTTTTCATACTTCTTGATAAATTTAAATACTTTTGTAATAAATATTTTCTAAGCCTTTTCAATTGACGGCTCGGATATATGAATCCGGAAACCGAGACCACAAAAAAATTGATAGTACGCATCTATTATCTGCTTATTCTGTGGTAGGTACTAATGGCTGAATAAATATTATTACTATGGATTTTTACCAGACTCTGGATACGTTTTTCTAAGTCTTTGTAAAAAGTGGACATGTTTTAAATTTAATGTTATGTTTGGACTTTGCTTCTGACTACTCACTACATGGTCTCTTCATTAAAATTTTTCACTACTTCGATGGGTGACCTTTTAGTTGCAATAAGATCTAAGCGCCATAAGATGTTGGTCTCGGCTTTTCAGTCATTAAGACATCTTGGAGGCCTTCGGGAGCCCTAAAAACTCCGACACCAGAGTTGGCCACTAGCTCATACAAAGAAGGAAGAAGGAAGGATATTTGCATACAAAAGAAAAATTCATACAGATGTTGTTTGTTTTTGTTTATGCTAAGTCATTTGATAATTCAAGAATTAGCCTTTTAAGATAACAAATTCACGATAGATATTGCCTGAATAATTCAGATAAACAAAAAGCAAGAAACCAATAGGATTCAACCGTTCAACTCTGTTTATTAGTTCTGTTTGATCGGACCCTTCCGATTGTTGGCAATTTGGTTTTAATTGTGAAATTAATATTCTGAGTTTATTGCTTTAGGGAAACTGCTCTTTTATTAACCCATTAGCTGTCGCTGTACCTGATTGGGTACACCTGATTGTTATTTTTTTACTAGAAAACTGTTACCTCCAGTAGATCTGTTTTGTTACATTATAAAACACAGCAACACTCGCCATTTAAAAAGAATATACTTTTAGAGAAGACTGAATTGGTTTATCCAGTTTGTGTAATCAGAAGTTTGACTACGAAATGGTGTGCAGATGTGAGTGCATTGTCAACTATTTATTTATTTTCATTTAAAGTAAATGGCATTTTCTGTAATAAAACCGTTACAATACATCTTTATGGTGATCCTGTAAAATAAATTATATTGTTATTACTTGTTATCTCTGAATTATTACGTTATAAATTATACTGTACCCAATCAGGTACAGTGGCCATATCCCTATATCAAATTTCCAGGTTTTTTTACATTCATAATTATGAGCAGAAATAGTTACGGTATTGCAAATAACTACAAAGGACTTCAAGATGCCCTAGATGCTGTTATGCAGGATAGTCATGATGATGCTGAGTATGACTTAGCCATTATACCTCCTGATCCCGACGTAGTCACGGATGAAGAAGAAGCTAGTGATGAGATAATTACTGCCAGACCTTTTCCCCAAGATGTTCAGGTAGTGTTTAGGTATTTACGAACAATGAAAGTGACTATGCTTGCAATAATAATGAACCGTTGACTGCAAAGCGCGTTCGCCTTCCACCGCATCAGCAAACTCCAGTGTGGCGTAAATATTCCTCCGACGTACCTACAGCTCGAATTCTCACGGCACTACTGAAGTACACACAATGTAGTAGTGAAAACTACCTGGCCCCACTTCAACTGATAGGTCATTGGAGTCATTGGGGCCATTGGGGTGCCGAGTGGTATATCATTCCTCAACAAGCTTCGAACGAACGCAGCAAATCATTATTGTATTCGACAACTTTTTTACCATCTTAGACCTTTTGATGGATCTGCAGAAACTGGGATACCGTGCTGCTGGAACAATAAGGGAATATAGAACCAAGAAGTGCCCCTTGTAATCTACGAAAGAGATGAAAAAAGAAACTTGAGCCGACTTAGGGTAGGTCACATTCGACCACAGGTTTGATAAAAATAACAAAGTGTTGCTGATGAAGTGGAAAGAGTGTGTGCACCATGGCTACAAGTATTGATTCCATTGAGCAGATGGGAGTGGTATAACGATAGTGCCCAATAAAACGAGAGAGGACTGATGCTGCGAATCCGCATCTCTTCCAGACTTAAGTATAATAAATGTATGTCAGGGGTCGATGAGCTAGAGTCGCCGGTATCGCTCAAAAAATTGCAATTCATGGAAAGAAGTGGTGGTGGGTTCTTTTCACTTACATGGACACTGGACATGGCTACTGCTAATTCTTGGCATTTACATGTTCTAAACAGAGAAGATAAAATGGACCAATTGATGTTTCGACGTAGCATCGCTAGGTTCTATCTACGTCAAGAGATCCAGAAGGTATCATAGAAGGTTTGCCTCAAGATGGGTCAGATCACAATCAAAGAAGGCTGGAGAAACCACTGTGATGTGTTATGTGCCATGCTAGGGTGCGATGGCAGTGCAAGAAATGCCATAAAGCGACTTGCGTTGAAATGCCTTGCTGTAAAAAAATTCACCTATAAGAGGCCGTTGTACCCAAACGGGTACACCCCCCTCACCCCCTGAAAAATTGTCATATATTTTTTTTTCACTCAGAGTTATTTTGTTTAACCCTTTAGTGATATAGAATTAAAGTATTTGTGTTAAAATTACTTCTGGTTTTGATTTGGCCACTAATGGGTTAAATCAATACATAAATGTTTTAGTTTAAAGTACCTACTTTAAGTAAGTAGGTATATCGAGTTTCAACTTAAAATTTCGGAATCCAAGCCTAACTCACCGACCCGTGGTAATCTCTGCTACCCCAACAACAGGGGCTCTGGCAATGGGCTGATAGCAGCATTGCACAGCCAAACACTGCTATAGCTAAATATACCTTTAATTTACCAGTTCTGCATTTTGATCAAAGCGCGTTCGTACTTTGAAAGACTTAGCCATCAAACGGATAAAAAACTTCGTCACTAAAATTGGTCACTAGGTATCTCATACAAAAGAAACCAAATGTATTACTCAACATTCTAATTTATATACAGATCACGTAAGACTTCAAGATTTGAATCAAGCAACTCGACAAGATCCCTCTAGCGAAGTGCCACTTAGGCCTAAGACCCACCGAAGTTTTATTAGAATTCTTAGCGGGCCAATAAGCTCACACTTGAGATGCGATGGAACAATTATTTTGATGATAGATACGCCACTGTATTTTGCAATGTTGTTGAATTTACAAAAGAAAATGAATTTTCTCCTGATTTTATTTTTTTCCTATGTCATAAATTTGTGATATTTCTTGACATTAAGAATTAGGTACAATAGGGATGACGACTGGGTACAAAAAATCGAATTCTAATTAGTCCGTCAGATAGATCAACAAAAAATATAGGAAACGTATTTTTTTATTTCAATAAATTCATTAATATTTTAAAGTTCGGGAGTGGGGGCTCGTGACGGCTAGGTAAAAAGTGTACTAAGCCGTGACGTCACGCGGAACTTCAACGCACTATATCCTTGTCATTTTTTGTGTAATTGACAAAAGAAAAACTACGTGTCCAATATTATTTGATAATGTAAATGGCGGACAAATTAGAATTTTTCATCCGTCATCCCTAATGCATGTAAATAAATTAAAATCCTAAGGGTGTAAATTTATTCAATTTTGGTGCTCCAACCTCCATCTTTGGAACACAAGCCGACCTCACCTGCCCGTGGCGCACCCTGCTGTACAACAGACTGGAATCAAGCAGCCGGCTGATTGCGGCATAGCGCAGCCTATTAACGGCCCAGCTACCCCTGGCCACCGACCAGCGGTCGATGGTGAGAGAAGCTGTGCTCTGCCATCCCCAACCCGCATGCCCAGCGTGGGGATTATAGGCATATCCCCCTTCGTATAGGGTAAGCCTATATGAAGTGGGCATAGCCTGGTGTGATGTGGTGTGGATCTTCAATGAAATATTATAATGACAAGTCGATTAAAAGAAACCTGAAAGGTGTCTATTGCCAAAGCTGGGGTGAATCAATTGCTATTCTTACGTTACACACATTGGCACCCTGTATATAAATAGTCCAAACCAGTTTGTCATCTATCTGTCAAAGATTTGGGAATAAATACATCCAAATAAATAAATATATGAAGAGGGGTACATCTTTGGAAAATTTATCGAAAATTTTCTGTTAGCGACGGAATATTTTGTAGAGCAATGGCTGTCATAGATAAAATACTTATCATCAACATTGTCTTTTATTCCTTCAAAAGCATCAAAGCACTTCTCTAAGTGACTGTACGGACATGATACCTGCTTTGAAACAAAATAGGAATCGGATGAGTTAACGCACGAAAATAATAAAAATTATTCAAGGGATCAATTCATCCGAAGTGGATGAGATTGGCGTGGATGAGATGACCCCTTACTCGGCATGTGGGACCGACTTGTCGTGTCGTAGTGGACATTGAAGGGGGACTTTAATAAATAGTTATGGATTTTAGCTTTTATTTATTATGTATCTGATAAGTTTTGTCTAATGATTTGTGCGATAATTTGCGTTGTTACTGCGGACACTTTGACAAACCCTAAAGGTTTTTACAGTGTACATTGTTGAAAATATTATTAAGTTTTGATAAATAAAATAAATACAAAATACAATTACCAACTTACCCTGAATAAACAATGACATCCAATACTAAACTAAATACATTTTCTAACCCATCTTTAAAACTAACATCATCGCCCACGAAGGAAAAATCGAAGCCTGATCAAGCGGAAAATTACTTGAAGAAAGCACGCTTGTAATAGATACCCACCTACCGGGGATTTGTTGCAAGAATTTTGTTTCAAACTTTTCAGGCTGTATGAAAAAACTTATGAAATAGGTTAGCGCTTTTCGTGTTAACGTTGGATGGGGTGGTATATTATAACAAGTTTATTATATTTATGAAGAAACATGTACATCTAGATTTAGGGTTCTGTAGCCAAAGAGTAAAAACCAGAACCCTATTACTAAGACTCCACTGTTCGTCTGTCTGTCAGAACCATGATAGAGAGTTGAAATTTTCACAGATGATGTATTTCTTGAACAAGATTGAACTAGCACATGGTGTTTAATGGTAGGTGACCATTACTTATAAAAAAGTATTGCTTCGTAGATCACACTTATCTGGAACGTCCTGCGTCCATCAACTTTTAAATAATAAAATAAAAAAAAAAATATAAAAAAACAACACACTTAAAACTAATAGAAGAAAAACTAAATATTAAAAGTAAAATAACAGTTAGATCACCCTCCGCACGAAGCAATGCCACATGGGAGAGGTGATCCTGCCAGCTTCAGTTTGTAGGATAGTGTTGGGGCTTTCACGTACTCTGCGCATCAGGGATGCAGTCTTCTAACGGAGAATTGCTTCAAAACCGTCCGTCTCATATTCTGCAAACATCCCTGATGCACTGCAGAAACGTGGCAGTCGCAATATCATCCTTAAAATATTATTATATTGAACTCGTAGGGTCTCCAGCGGCCGCTTGGTAAAGCATCATGGGCCTGTTATTTCACCAGCACCCACACCCTTCAAACTGAAACACAATAATGCTGCTTCACGGCAAATGTGGAAATGGTGGTAGTTTTTCCCGGATGAGCCCATTACAAGGAACTCTACTACTTCAGATCATTGAACGTGTTACTTTCATGGATGGCTTTATCTAATTTAGGGAATAATTGTTTATAAGTCTTCTAGATACAGGGTAGGGCAAAACTTTACCTCATTGAGGGCAACCACCTTTTTTTGTATTTAGAAGGTTTTGTTCTGACAAAATTATAGGTTTATTTTGCCAAAAAAAATTGCATTTACAGAATTTCGAAAAAAGTCAGCCTAGAAAATGACGTTTGTCAAAAAAAAAAGTTAGTCTCAATCGACTCTATTTTCCAACAGAAACACTTTTCCCAAAGTAACTTGCCAATTCAAATCGTAAGTTTTCGCGAAAATAAAAAATATGTTTTCCATACAATTTCTATGAAACGCCATTCGCCACAAAATTGAGTATAATCAAGAGTGAGTATACATACGGTAAAGTTTCTTCTATACCATGGGCTAAAACTTTAAAGTACTAAGTAGCTGTTCCTGTTTTTATTAGTCTGTTTATCACACTAATCCTACGTCATTATTATAATTGTGAAAGTTTTGAGGATTGATTAATTGGATGGATGTTTGAACGCTTGAACGCAAAAACTGTATTTTGGATGTCACATAAAATATACAAATTTTGTGACCTCGATTAACAAATACATCTCGCGAAGCCGATGGTGGAAGCTAGTATGATAAATGTGTGGCAGTTTGGATGGATGAATGTTTGTCTGTTTAGTTAGTCACGCCAGACTGGCTCAACAGATATAGATTAAACTTGAAATATATTTCAAGTTTAATTTATGTATACATAGATTGTGACTTGTATTAACACTAAGGGGCAATACATATCTGACGGAAGATGCGCTGCACATCGTCACTTGCATAAAGCCAGATCGGTCGAATTAGATAATAAAACATCATCACAATGCGTTAGTACGTCAGCTGTACTAATGATAATGATGCAACCGTCAGATATGCTCCCATCCTAAGGCCTGGATTTTTAACGGCTACCACGCGAGCGAAGCCGCGGACAGAAGCTAGTTTTAAAAATAAACTATCACTATAAAGGTTACGTTTTAACACGTAGGCCTTTTTGGTGGTCTTTAAACTCCGACCGGTGTCAACTTACTTATATAAAGAAGGAAAATAATTTGAACTTTTTCGCAGAAAACACAAAATCAATTTATAAATAGCCCATAAAATATTAATTAGTGAAAATAATTAATACCAACCTGAACTTTCCAAGTGAAATAAGGATTAATTTCATAAACCAAAAATAAATGTTCCTTGAATCTCTTATAACATCTTTACAGTGTGATTCGCTCGCTGTCTGAGGATAAATTTAATTATTTTAGGTACATTTAGTCTATTGGTTGATTTCGTAAATTTAGGTGAGATATATTTTTTATACTAGCACATGACCCATCTGACTATTTTGTGTAAAAAAATAAGTGGTAATTATTATATGTAAGATTGTTAATTCATATTCATATTCATATTCATATTCATATTCATATTCATATTCATATTCATATTCATATTCATATTCATATTCATATTCATATTCATATTCATATTCATATTCATATTCATATTCATATTCATATTCATATTCATATTCATATTCATATACATATTCATATTCATATTCATATTCATATTCATATTCATATTCATATTCATATTCATATTCATATTCATATTCATATTCATATTCATATTCATATTCATATTCATATTCATATTCATATTCATATTCATATTCATATTCATATTCATATTCATATTCATATTCATATTCATATTCATATTCATATTCATATTCATATTCATATTCATATTCATATTCATATTCATATTCATATTCATATTCATATTCATATTCATATTCATATTCATATTCATATTCATATTCATATTCATATTCATATTCATATTCATATTCATATTCATATTCATATTCATATTCATATTCATATTCATATTCATATTCATATTCATATTCATATTCATATTCATATTCATATTCATATTCATATTCATATTCATATTCATATTCATATTCATATTCATATTCATATTCATATTCATATTCATATTCATATTCATATTCATATTCATATTCATATTCATATTCATATTCATATTCATATTCATATTCATATTCATATTCATATTCATATTCATATTCATATTCATATTCATATTCATATTCATATCCATATTCATATTCATATTCATATTCATATTCATATAGTTTATTTCCACAAAACGGCACATAAGTATCCTATATAGGTAACAAAGTATTGCTTCATATGCCACGGATGTTTGGAACGTGCCTGAGGCATGAAGGTGCTAAGCCTCATGTGCCTGTAATTTTACCGACGACCACAAATCATCATTCAGACCGAAAAACAGCAATCTCTCGGCCGAAATAGGCATGGCGGCAGTACTTCCCCAGATGAGCTCGTCTTAAAGAACTCTACTCCTGACTAGACCTTTAGAATGCTAGAAACAATAAGATAACACCATTCAAGTATGTTCACTTCTATAAATTTAAATTAATTGTCTCAGTATTGAAAAATAATCACGAAATTATGTAACTAATTCAGGTCGAAAAGAAACATATTTTATTTATGTTGCCCTCCGATAAATTTCACAAAAAAAAACAAAAAAAATCTCAGATTTACGGAGGTGTAAAAATAAAACGTCCGGAAAAATCTTTTCATGGCAAAGTTCACTGGATTTTATTGAAGTTCACCGGATAAATTTATCGTTTGTCGATTTATCAACGGTAAGATCAACCTTTGCTACCTGCAGAAGTAAAACAAGAAAAGGTGACGGGTTCAATTCCCACCCACGGCTTCACTCGCATTGTACCTGGTAAAAAAATAAAAGTAGTCTATGTGTTAATTCAGGTCACAAACTATGTTTATTTCAAGTTTCATCTAAATCCGTTTTGTAGTTTTTGCGTGAAAGAGTAACAAACATTCATCCATTCATCCATACATCCATCCATACTCACAAACTTTCGCATTTATAATATTAGTAGGAGTAGGATATTAGGAATAAGATAGGATAGGATTAGGATAGGATAGGATTAAGATAGGATAGGATTAGGATTAGGATAGGATAGGATTAAGATAGGATAGGATTAGGATTAGGATTAGGATAAGTAGTTCCTATATAAAAATGTGGTCCTATAAAATAAGCTTAATTCGTGGCTATAATTAACTATGCCGTGTTATAGTGTCCAGCATAATTAATTTATTTTTCTAAAACATCTGTTTAGTCTAGCTATTAAACTTAAATAACAGTTAAAATTATTTGTCGGTTAATCGTAAGAAAACGTTATTTACGAAGCTGTTGCAACTCTCACGCAAAATCTGCATCTTTTAAATAAATCATTTCCACTAACACCAGCAAAGCACTCACTGGACGTAAATAACCGTTTTAAACTCAAAGACAATACCAAACGACTCTAAGTGCCATTTTGAAGCGGAAAGCTATTGGTTAATGTACCGCGAAGAGTTTAGGTGTCGCGATCGAGGCAGTGGGCTGTGCTAATGCGCTATCGAAGCTTAATGCGACTGACAGTTATTGGCACAGCTAATTTTTTATGCTGAAAACACCGTTCAGAATAACGTAATCCTTTTCACCTGTCCTTATCCTACGCTAGGTAGAATTATCACAATATGTTTTCTTCGTCCCATTATCATAAATGACTTTTATCTTGTTTTTATGGTACTTGAAGATGGAACTATATAATCTCCGTCCTGGGTATGCGGGCATCGCAGCCAATCACACCGTTGACGCTGTAACCCATCGACGGCCTGCAAGGCATTTAGCTGTGTTGGTGTAAGGTTGCGCTATGCCGCAATCAGCCAGCTGCTAGAGCCCCTTTTAGTTAGCAGAGTCTACAGGCAGGTGAGGTTGGCTTAAGTTCCAAAGATGAAAGTTAGTACCCTTTACACCTCTAATTACTAATTACCAGCTTTTGCACGCTTCGCAAAAATATCTTCTAACAAGACAACAAGATTTAGAATTTAGTGTTCGCAGGAGCTGCATGACCTTATTCCACCTTCACCTTTCTTCCATAGGAACTTCAGACGCACTGCTAACTACCATCAGCATCAAGTTGATATTCCATTTACCAGAACTAAGCGCTTCCAAACATCATTTATAATGCGCCCTGTTAAATCTGCTGCCAGCGTCTGTTTATCCATCGAATTACGACCCTAACGGCTTCAAAAAGAGAGTTAATAGGCACCTTCTGGGAGAGCTCGCCACATCGTCGACCTCATCCTTTCCTATGCGAGGTCAAGAGCTGGCCCATAATAAACAAAAAAAATCTATCGCTGGCGAATAGGGTACCTTATATCCAACAACATATGTAGCAACAAGAAATAACAAGCAACAATATATATAGCAACAAGCAATAATATCATTTTGATTCTGAGTGCGAGCGACAGGGATTTGTCATGTATCGTCACCTTAAGTCCATGGGAAAGTTTCCCAACTGGAGAAGGAAAGCCAGGGATCGAACTGAATAGCAGTCCATCATAGAAGTGGCCAAGACCCACAAAATGCCGGAGAAAGTAAAGTAAGTAAAGATAAGGATTACGATATAATGCTTTAATGAACGTAAATTCATCAAACCGAACATAACAAAAATATTTCTGAGACTATTCTATCCGGATGTCTGTCTTCGTTTTTTTTCTGTTCGGCCTTTTATTTCAATAGTAACTCTACCTGTGAGTATTTTTTATCAGCTTCGTTTATAAAGTCCATAGTCAATCCCCACCAACAATGACCATGTCATAAGACGTTGATCTACGAAGCCAGGCATTTGCATTTGAGCCATTGCTACAAACGACATCGACAGTCAAGCATTTTATTATTTTAATAAGTTTTTATCTATTTATTATCAGTCTGTATAAAAGTGATAACAAATCCAGACATATTTTTATTTTCGTTTACGACAGTCATGTTATTTTTGTGATAAAAAAATATTGTTCTCTGGTAAGTTGTTTTACAATTCAAATATTTGTATGTTTACTGTGATAGACGGGTTTATTTTGGTGACCGGTTTGTTTGAATATTTTGATGATGATTCTAGGATTTTGAGTCGCGGTTATTATTTTTTGACTACATAAACGAAGATTGTTTATTTTGTTTGAGGTTGTTATATCCTTTACCAGCTTTTTTCCCGTGGATTTGTTCGCGTGAATGTATATTTTAAAAAACGTAACAAACGAACAAACAAACTCTCATTCGCATTTATAATATTAGTTAGACAATAGAATGTGTGTTTCATAATTCATATTAAAATATAAATCTTTTTTATTATGGTTGTGTTTTAAAAGAAATAAAGAGTGTTCTAAAAATTCTATTCTATTTCAGACTTCATTTATAAATTAAACTTACAATACTTTTTTTGAGACAAGCTTATTTGGAGATCTGTAAATAAAAATGTTTCACTTTACAGCGTAATACCTTTTACGTACCTACCTACTTATAAACGTATTAAAATGTTGAAAAGTAGAGAAAATATCAAGCTTGCAAAATAATAATAGCTTGAGAACAAAAACATGACCATTATTAAAGAAGAAAAAGTTAATTAAATACCTAATAAGACTTAAGAAAACAGCAGACTAAAAGTAATAGACAAGAAATATTGGGAGCACTAGACTTGTTTTTTTTCTCATCGTCGCGTCGGTAGGAATTTAAAGTAGCCTTAATGCCAACCTACTTTGAATATTTTATTACAAAATAATACTATGCTATATAATGAAAAAAAAATAGTATATGGGTTACTTAGAAGCCATCTCATCATCATCATCAACATTGAGCTCCACTTTCAACTGCGCTAGATGATCGTCAAGCCTTAGAGTCCGTTGAACTTTGCCAGGGTCAGCTGTTTCAGGTAGCTCGTGGATTTCTAGCAATCTCTCCCCCGCCGTTACCATGGCTGCTACCATGGCCAGGAATAGCAGCCGGGAACTGGAGACCATTTCATTTTCGTGTTCATCATTTTTATTATATATTTAGGTTTATTATGCTCATAGCGGGTTGGGGATCGTAGAGCACAGCTTCTCGCAATATTATTTAGCAGGTTCCAGGTGAGGTTGGCTTGGATACCGAAGATGGATCTAGGAACCCAGTATACCCCGTAGAAACCTTTTAGTCAACCTTATTTACATTGAAAAAAAAACAATGTTACTAACATCGGCTGCTGTTAGTCTTGTTTGACTGGTTTCATACACTCCTCCTTCTACTCTGCAGGTAGCGGGTTCGATCCACGCCCAGTACCTACGCCCCAAACATTCGTGTGGAGAACATAAATGTTTGTCCTGTGATTGAGTGTTGCATAAGTATCTATGTTTGTTTATCTGTCTCTGGTACCTATAGTACAGTCTTTGTCTAGTTTGTTATCAGTTGACAGTGTCGGAGATATCTCGTTTATATTTCTGATTTATTTATTGTAATTACTATTAAATATCTATAAAATTTTAAATAAATATCGGCCAATTACTTAACTGATAACAACACATCGTTATCTTCAACCTAAATAATTTTTTAAATGTTATTTACTTTTCTCAAATTGTACATTGTACCTTGTCTTATCGGATTACATAAGAATTAGTAGGTAGTTTCAGTCTGGTCAATTAATAATATTACTTAACTAATGATAATATAATACAATCGAATTGTATTTAAATAATACAATCGAACTTTGTCATCACAACCCTTTTTGGGTGGTTAAGGCAGCCTGCACAGTGAGCCACTAGTCGCGGCCACTAAGCGCAACCACTACTTAGTCAAGCTACTAGACGTAGCCACTAATTGCAGCCGCTAGTGGCTTTGTAGCGGCCACCAGTCGTCGCCACTAAGCCTTACATTTGGCTGAATTCCTTTCATTTCAGTCGAGAGCTTGCAGGGGTCGAACGCGTTTGTGAAATGGAAACACTACTGGTTTTGCTGTAATTGATTATACTGCGACGTAGAAAACGTTACTGAGTTCATCCAATTCTAACTTCTACTTCCAACTATTGTGTGGTGAATATGCGCGCGATGCGAGCGACAAAACGCGGCCACAAGTATCGAGTTCGGGCGAATTCTGCAACTTGGGGCTCGAGCGCGATTATAAATGTTCCAATCCTACATAACATGGGATATAGGCCGGCAGATGATGATAAATTTATACTAAAATTAAAATTTCGGTACTTTAATAGCTTAGTCATTCAATTATCAGTCAATGAATAAGTCAATGCACCACTACCACTACAACCAGATCAATTTATTTAATTTTATTTTGAAAATCATGCAATTATTAAGTTTTGTCCCGCAGAGGGAAACAGATTTGCAATCTTTTGCATCTGCCTATAAAGCTTCATATACGCCAATGTACCAATAAGTTCAGCAAAATATATGATTACCTAGTTAAATGAAGCGTGTTTTTATTTCCAGTAAAATGGCCGCCAAATGCTTAGCAAAATCCACCAGTAGGTTGCTAACATGCAAGAATATTCCAATGTGCTCTTCAAGAAGTCAGAGTGTTTGGACAACGGATAAGATCATAAAATCTCCATTCAAGGATGTAGACGTACCAAACAGAACAGTTCCAGAGCATATTTGGGAAAACTTGGGGCGGTGGCCTGATAAACCAGCAATGGTAAATCAAAATTTAATCATTTGAGAGTAAAAGATGAAAAGAAGAAACAAAGAAAGAAAGCATGGTAAAAGCGATCATGTAATAAAGTATGAAAGCCATGCAAAGAGAAAAATAACCTAGCTACCCACAACACTGTATTTCTTGAGTGGGCACTTTATTAATAATAGTAGTTTTTTTTATTTGATAGATAAAGGAGAATGCCGTCTGATGTATGGCGCTCGGTACCAAGACTAAAATGGATGCGTCAAAAAAAATCTCCAATAAGATTTTAGACGATTCTACTGTCAAAATAATTAAAAATGAGGGTTATTGCCATAGTAACATCATCATCATCATCAGCCTATAGCAGTCCACTGCTGGACATAGGCCTCCCCTAATGAGCGCCATTGCGCCCTGTCCTGAGCTCGACGCATCCAGCTTCTACCAGCAGCCTTTCGTAGATCGTCACTCCACCTGGCTGGAGGGCGTCCTACACTACGTTTGCCGAGCCGCGGTCTCCACTAAAGAACTCGCTTACCCCAACGGTTATCGGTTCTTCGGCAGATATGACCAGCCCACTGCCACTTCAGCTTGCTAATTCTCTGAGCTATGTCGACAACTTTAGTTCTATGTCGGATAGTCTCGTTGCGGATTCTATCCTTCAGAGAAACTCCAAGCATGGCTCGTTCCATAGCTCGCTGAGCGACTTTAAACTGGTGGATTAGCCGTACTGTGAGTGTCCACGTTTCGGCTCCGTATGTCATGACACTTTACATCAATGTATGTTGCCATAGTAATGTGAATATCATTGGTTCTTGCAGTCTAATGGCGGCGTACGGCAGAAACCAAATCAACAAAATATTTTTTTTACTTGATTCTTACTTCCGTCGGTGTGAAAAACTAAAGAATTTGTTAATGTCATTTATAAAATATAATAAATTTTATGGCATACGTTCGGTTTTGACGCAATTGGAACGGGTTCTCGGCATTCTCCTTTATATTGTGTCGAAAAAGTTGTATTCAGCTAAGTGTGCCTATATGTTTATTGGTAAAACTATTGTAACATACTGTAATAACTTTAAATAAACTTTACATACTTACTATAAGTAGTACATAGAAATAGTGTTAGATCAAAGTTATTACATATATGATTGTGGAAGATGACATATCAGAAGTGTATTGAAATGAGGATTGAAACAAGGGAATGGATGCAAAATGGTATTCGTTTAAATAACGTGGTATATACGTGCAGATATATGATGATTTTAAAAAAATGATATATCATCAATCAACTTTTTGTGCACCATATTATAAGGCCAGTAAATTAGATGGAATTGAGGATGTTATTTCATATCGTGTCGTGAGGCACTTTAAATCAAAAGAAGCTAGCAATGGAATAATAAAAAACTAATTACCATGTTATATTAATTTTTTGGATAGCAATGACGCAATGGCGCTCGTTAGGGGAGGCCTATGTCCAGCGGTTGACTGCTATAGGCTGGTGATGATGATTTTTTAACTATTTAATTTTCTTTCAGGTATGTGGAGTTACAAACCACTCATATACCTACCACCAGCTATACAAATACTCTCGTAACTTTGCTGCTAAACTACGGAACAAGTTAGGGATCCAAGATGGCGACGTGGTGTGTATCATGATGCCGAACTCACCAGATTATGCGTTGGCTATTCTGGGTATCCTGCAAGCAGGTGCTGAGGTGACAACTGTGAACCCTATTTATACGGCACGTAAGTTTATATTGATTCAACAACATTGCTAACTGATAACATGCCATGTTTGTTTATTATGACAATATTGTCTTTCCTCTTTTTTTTTGGCATGAGCCAAAACTACTAAACGAATTTAGGAAAAAAAAACATGTAGTTCCAGACTCGTTATAACAAATAGGCTACTTTATATCCTGGTAGGTACTTTGTATCAAAACCGCGGGTAGAAGCTTTAAATAAACCAGGATTTGTTCAGTTGTTCACATTAGCAAAACTATTAATATTTCTAGACTATTTTGTACATCAATTTCATCTCTAACGATAGTTTTCCTGTTTCAGATGAAGTACACAGACAACTGCTGCTCTCAAATCCCAAAATAATAATCAGCGTACCAGATTCCATAAATACTGTGAAGGATGCACAAAAACTAGCTAAATTAGATGTTCCTATCATTGTTGTTAAGACTGCAAACGAAAGTAGACCCCAGGGCACGATTTCATTCGAAGAATTTGCATTGGACAATACTGTAGATCACAGTGTCTTGAAAAAAGTTAGCAAAAAACCAGAGGATATTGCATTTTTGCCGTACTCAAGTGGCACTACTGGGTTGCCCAAAGGCGTGGAGCTTACTAATAGGAATTTAGTGACAAACTTTGTACAGTCAGATGTCGATGGAATCAAACATTATAGTGATACAACAAGTGAGTATTCAACTTCAATAAAGCTGATTAGATAAGTGCCTGTTAAAAACTATAATTTACACAAGAAAATCGTGACTCAAAGTGATGGAAACCGGGAACAGGATTCGTATATTATCCCGAAAGGCGGTAATTTGAACCATGGTTGTCCACGTGAGTTCGTTAAAAATGCGTCATTCAAAACTTTTCTCCAAAATGTTTATAATTATCTTTATGTTATATGTAAAATTAAAGCAGAGCTTTAATTATGATGATCATAATTCAAGAACACCTTTAAACAAAATCAGCGGCTTTTCAATCAAAAGCTGATTCTAAAAGTTCTCGAACAAATATTTTTGACTTTTGGAAGTAGATTTATCCTTTTCGGGATAGCATAAATCAAACTCACTCTTATAACATCTGCTAAAAACCACGCATTTGGGACGGGAGGAAAGTTCTCTTATACAGTAGTGACTACCATTCTCGGCACATTTTCAGAGTCAAAGCTACTCTTTTGTCCAGTGATTTACTACCCACATCGTATGATTGCTCCATCCGGTAATAAAACCACAAAAGAAATGATCGTTTCCAGTATCTTGCATACCTACCTATGTCTACATCACAGCTTTATGGCAACTAGTTGATAACTCATGAATTTACCCGTGTATTCCATGTTTTTATTATCTTTTTCTTCTTTTGAGCTTGTCTGATCCTACTGCAGGGCCAAAGCCTGGCCCAATAGAGGGAAGGTCCTCTTTCCACATTTCACGATCTTGGGGATCTGCTTGTTTCTAAGTCTGGCACTCAGAAAAAAACGTACATTTCGACACGCCACCTCACTATAACCAGTTTGTCAAGGTTTTACGGCTGTCTACTGGCGACAGCTTAGGAATCGTTGGTAACAAATAGCGGAAAGTCTAGTTTAGATATTTAGTTCATCGAGAATGGATTTGTTAGTTTGTTTTGCTGGGCTAGGATGGGACAGCCACGGGACCGCGTTGTAGATTTTTAAAAATCTTAGTAAATGTAAAAACTCTAAGTCTACTTACTACTACTATTTTTTTGGATCACAAAATGTCATCAGCCTATCTTCATCAGTCCACTACTGGAAATAGGCCTCCCCTGAGCGTCATTGCGCCCTGTCCTGAGCTCGACGCATCCAGCTTCTATCCGAAGCCTTTCGTGGATCGTCACTCTATCGTCAAATTTATCTTGTCAAACGTCTAAACATGGGGTTGTTTTATATAGGAACAAGTATATGAATGACAATCAGTCAGACAGTTTATGGCTGTATAAATAAAATAAGTCTTCTAGTCTTATGACTCCCTAGTGACCCTGACCGTAATTAAGAGTCGGCCAGAAACCTATTTTCTTTTATTATCCTTTGGTTTTCGCTGAGTGTTTAAGCGATTATTACATTATCAGGTGCTATCGAATGTGTGAACGTGGATCTGGAATCAATTTTGAGTTCTAATTAAGAGGATACTAACAGGAGAGGTTATTTTTTATGCAAAATTAAAAAAAAACATTTTTTGTTTTTCTTTTTTGAAAGTTTCATATCTTTTTTGACAATACCCTATCAGCGCGATCAATAGTGATATGATATTTTTCTCTGAAATTTCAATAGGTTGGTATGTAAAAGTGGAATCATTTGCTTTACCTGAGTAAAATCTAAATCAAAAATATCATATTCCCAAAATTAGGGATGAATTTAGGACTATTCGTTTTAATCACACATCATACTGATTGCATTTTTAGTGGATCAATTTTTTATCCATTATTATAACTTTTTTAATCTTCATTAGTATAACTACATGACATATCACCAGACATTTTAAAAAAAGAACTTGTAATTTAAAAAAAATTGAATTGGTGCCGCAATTACAAGATAAGATAAGATAAGATAAACCTTTATTTGGCTCAAACATTTACAGCACAGACAAGTAGGAAAACACCTATTGATGATGTACAAGTAGGTACATAGGTAGGTAGTTACATTACAGTAATAAGTAGGTATAACAAAGGAATTATATCTACAGAGAGAAAATAAAATGAAAATAAATCTAAACTATTTGAACACGAATAAAACTAGGAAGAACTATAGGTAAAGTATGACTGAAGATGTGTGGGTGTTATCGGTGCTGCAACGGTATGTGCCAAAAAGGTCCCTTCTCAGCTTGATGCTACTTTGCCTGGGGTGGGCTAAGCAGCGTTGATTTTCAGAAGGAACCTGAAACTTGAAACCTTCCGACCACAGAGCAACGTATCGGTCTGTCAGATTGTCGTCAACTCTTGAATGTTTGAAAATAATTTAGGTACATATTATATACTAATAAAGTTCTAACTACTTTTAAATCAATAGGTTATATGTATATGTGTATGTATAGTCTGCTATAGTCTTATTAATCTAGTCCATCCAAAGGTTGTCTGGAAGAGATTGCTCTAAGCGATAAGACCGCCCATTGTACTTTCAGTATAAGTTATTGTTTGTTTTGTATTTTATGTTTAAGTTGGCGTGAGTACAATAAAGAGTTATCTATCTATCTATCCATCTATGTACTAATAAAGGTTTAAATGAATAAATTAGATAATGTCACATACAACAATATTGATATATTATACTCTTAGTTTAAAAAAGATAATAATTTGGTGCAAACAATGGTTTTAAAAAAATCAGTATAGCCGTATTAATTTTCTCCAAGAATTAGAAATTGATGAACCAGGAGACCTATACAATTATACTAAAACTAAAATTACAATTATTTCCTAAGCTGCTTTCTAAAGCGTGTCACACACGCTGAAGACGCTATAATATTTTTCAGTTTCATATAAAATATCGCTCGCCATACAATCACTTTGAGCCATCACATACGGTTAATACCTATAATATATATTTTCATATGACGGTATCTTAAAATACTTCGTGCACAAGTCCGACTCGCACTTGGCTGGTTTTTAACATAATATATAATCTCATATATTTCCATAGCAAGGCATCTTCAGATGAAGTCGCCCTATCCCTCAGTCCAGAATCCCGTTTTTACCCTTTGTCTTCTAAAAATATGTATGACACCTTCGCCGTTTTTCTTCACTTGAAGAACGGCCAGACCAAAATATATATTATTATGTCTTAACAGTGTGTTTGATCCTTCAATCCGGTGTTGGAGTTTTTATGCTGCCCGAAGGCCTCCGATATGGCTTAACGACTGAAAAGCCGGGACCAACATCTTAACATGCCTTCCGAAGCACGGAAGCCATACCATATAATACCATAAGATGCTATAATATTTTATCAAAAGGTATCTTATGATTAAATGTAACAGCATCTTCACCCTATGTGACGACCTTAATTTTGTTCCAGGCCACAGTCAAGATTCAATCTTGGGAGTGCTACCGTTCTTCCACATCTACGGACTCTCCGTTGTACTACTCCACAAGTTGTCGGTTGGTCAAAAAATTGTGTCACTGCCGAAGTTCACACCGCCCAATTTCTGTAGCGCTATGAAGGAGCATAAGATTAATATGCTCATTGCTACACCACCTTTAGGTAAGTATTTTGTTTTATAGAAAGCAGTATATTACCTGATGAGGAGTAGAAGTGTTCTTTGTCAAGGGCTCATCCGGCAAGTAATACTACCATGCCTAATTTTGCCGTGTAGCAGCATTTCTGTGCCGATTTTAAAGGTGTGGGTGCCAGTAAAATTACAGATACATTTGGTTTAATTCCTCCATGCTTAAAGTATGGGCTATGGGCGCAGGGCGTTGCATCTTAGGACTGGTTCCAAACATGTGGCAGTAACCTACGAAGCAATACTTTGTTATATAATAGTTACAACATAACATGACATAAGCTAGTTACATCTTCAAGTATCAAAAATAATTAAAAAAGGTAGGTAGAAATTGGCTCAAGAACATAAGAACCTTTGACAGTTTCTCTTTTTACGTTCTTTTGAATTTCGACAGGTGAAATCGTGATCTAAAAACAAAACCGGTGCTTATCATTTCAGTGTGCAACTGAGTTAGCTGATGGAAGCTGAATTTACTTCTACTTAGTTACTTTTCATGTAAATTGATTTGAAATACAGTAGGTGTTCACTATTTCACTTCTAAAATGGTTGATAATCCACGTTATATAACTGACAAGGAAAATCAACTAAATTATTAACTTGGCTGGCATCTGCAAATTAAAAAAATGTCATTAATGTTTCAGTGCTTTTTGCGGGGTCACATCAAGACGTAAAAAAGGAACACCTTGCCCATTTGAAAGTAATAACTTCTGGAGCAGCTCCACTTCCCCAGAATGATGTTCAGAAAGTGTTTGAGAAAGCTGCTGTAAGTTATGATTAGATGCCTACACAATAGACAATAGACAAATATTTATTTACCACTTATCACACAAAAGACATACCACAGCCAAATTAAGGAAGTATAAAGTAAGTAATTAAATAGTAGGTAAACAATATCGTCCCGGCATGAGTTGTGTGCTACAGCAGCAAAAAAGGCCTCGACTTGGCTTTAATACCTTGACGCGGAAAGTAGCTAGGCGCTGGTATTCTGCCGAAATCTTTCTACAGTCACTAGGCCCTGTGCATCACATATCAATAAATCTTACTGAACCATAGCTTTAACATTAAAATAATCAGCTACTTTTTCAGTTGTTATCAGATTATCTAGAATATATTTTCCTAATAATAAAGATGAAAGTTTGTGATGTGAACTTATGAAATGTTTGTCCATCCTTGACGCCAAAACTACAGAATGGATTACAAATAATGTAGTTATAGACCTGGAATAACCTATATGCTACTATTTTCCGGATACCAAGCGAGCAAAGGCACGAGTGGAAGCTTATTAGCAAATTATTTAGCAAATAGTAATTATTATAGGAGGTAACTGCTAATTATGATTTTTGAAAAAGTACGTTTCTCTTTATTGTGATTGAAATTTTGGAAGTTATTATATTTCTGAGCAGTTATGCTCCGTAGGTGGGTGGTTGTTGTAAGAGGGTGTGACGTAAGCAAAGATCAGCTACTTCTGATGTTACTCTTGTCGTCAGGAGTGTGGTATTCCCCCAAAAAGTAGGGGTAGCTAACAGGTGGGTAGTGGTAGCCAAAGTCAAAATAGCGGAAGAGACATCTTTCTGTTCATGGATGTTAATGGATATCTATGACCTGATGGTTACTCAATTTTATAATTGTTTTCAGCCAGGTTTAGAATTCCTCCAGCTCTACGGTCTGACAGAAACCTCGCCATTAGTGACTGCTATGACACCAGGGTCAGTTAACTACGATACTTCTGGTTTTGCTATACCTATCACGGAACTCCGTATTGTTGATTCGAACGAACAAAATTTGGGTCCTAATGAGGTAGGTAACCTAGCCATATATATTATACATTCTAAAAAAGCCAATTTGGAAAGCATTTTGTACGATGACTTTCAGACAAGCTAATGCATGTAAATACTTATTTATATACCTTTCAGATGTGCCCGGTCCTAAATGTATTACACCTAAAAAAATATTTAGTGTTCACAACATATGTACTCCTTTCAAAAGTTTTAATAAATCTAAATTGGAAATAGCATTAAAAGATAAATAGATAATAATAACAAATTTCAAATTTAAAATAATGTAAAAAAACTATTTTTATTATCTTCTAGGACAAGCCCAGGTCTAAATATAACACTTAAAATGTAGGTAGTGTTATTTTCATAACACACCGCTTTCAAAAGTTTAAACAAATCAAAATTAGATATAGCATTACAAAAATTAAGTAACAAATTGTTATTATCTTCGCATTAGCCTAAACATAACATTTTCACAATCTTCCTTTCCAATAGTAAACAAAATACCTACAACTACAAAATTATATCTATGAGATAAAGCCGCAATTACTTATTTAAAGATACAACAAGAACAATTTCCAGGTCGGTGAACTCTTCATTAGAGGACCTCAAGTTATGAAGGGCTACAGAAACAACCCTGAGGCCACTAAAGCAGCTATTACTGAAGACGGTTGGTTCAAGTCTGGAGATATGGCCAAGGTAGATGAACGTGGAGCAATCACTATTGTTGATAGATTGAAGGAACTTATAAAGGTAAGTAACGTCAAAAAATCTAAGATGATTATGTCTTTTCGTATCAAAGTTTAAACTGAGGCTCGATCACGAGGACAATCGAAAAAATAAACGTATTGTAGACGTCATATTTTGGCCAATTAGACAGCATAGATTCTAAATAACGCTTTGACATTGACCAAAATTTTACGTTACGCTTACAATATGTCGAGTTGTAATATTCGTGATTTGGCCAACGGGAAAAAAATCCCGTTAACCAAAATAGTCTGATCTGATCACAAGAAAAAATCCCGAAAAATTCTGCAAATAGGAACTGTTAATGTTCTCCTCAAATATATTTCTGCTTGGCTGAAGACACTTATGTAATTTAGGAAGATAACTTAAGAACCTAGAAAGATAATAGATTATTTATACATTAAGTAAATATTACAACATATTAGAACCAAGTCTTATTACAAAATACGTCTAATGTTTTCGTCGATAGTTATGGTTAAAATTTCATTTGTTCTTTCGATTGATTGTCAGCAAGATTAAAGGATAAACGTTATAAGTAACCCCCTATAAAAAGGAGGATATATCCATAATCCCCACCTTGCGTGCGGGTTGGAATTGTAGGGTACAGCTTCTCGAGCTACCTGTCAAATATGAGCTGGTTAAAAGTTCAAAAATCCCTCTGCAAATTATTGTTGTAAACTACCACAAGGCCATTCACTCGTTTGCACTTCTTTTATCATGTATCATAAGAACACTAATTATGTAATTTTTTATTATCAACAATACGCAATTATCAACCTAAATATCCGGATTGGTACGTTAAGCATAATTAAATATTTTAAAAATAACCTCTTAGAATATCTTCATCGAATAAAATTATATTTTATGGATAGGTAAACTTTCTCATAAAAATAGTAGGTGGGTATTTATTACTTTTAGTAAAATCTTAAATGCTCAAGTCGATGATTTCAGAAAAATCATGGCTTAAACTAGCGCAAGACCATGTCAACTGTTATAATCAAAGGGAACCCTATGCAGCAGTGAGCCAAAAATGGCCGTAATGAAGATGATGATGATAATATCCGGTCCTTGGTGAATTTTGTGGAAATATCTCTTATATTAATGAATCTAAAAGGCAACTGAAGTTTCAACTACAAGAATTCCTTTACTAATATTTGGTCCCTGATACACAGCAGGTCTCAAAAATTAAAAGTACACTATGGTAACACAACGGCCAGAGCCAAAAGCTTCAGATAGTCCCAACATTTGTTACATATCGAGAATCGAAACCGCAACCTCTTGTGACTTATGGCCGGTTCCTATATTATACCGTAACCGATAACGCTTCGTTTTCCTTTGAAAAACTGTCAAAAATTAACAACGAGGCGTCGAAAATTTGACAGTTTTTCAGGGGAAAACGAGGCGTAATCGATAACGGTATAATATAGGAACCGGCCATTAGCCAACAAGATCATCAATCTTTACATGCCAGTGTCATTGCCAAGTCGAACGAGCTAAGCTCATTCAAGCTGGCCGGCCAGCAATGTAAGGGATTCCAACCTCAATCCTATCCACGGTGCACCCTGCTATTTAACAAACGGGGCTTTGCGGCCAGCCAATTACTGCATAGCGCAACCTAACACCTCATTTCCTGGCCATCAACGCTGCTGCAGTCGGCGGTGCGAGAAGCCTTACCCTACCACCCCCAACAAACAGGCCTAGCGTGGGAATTATAGGCATCTTCTTATTAGGCGAGGCATAATGTCCAACAGGGTTTTTTTAATGATAACTCAAGCTGTAGGATACCTATTCCCAAAGTAACTCGGGCATTTTTTAGGTTTCAATAACTTTGTTACAGCTTGAAATACTGTGCTAGAAATTATATCACAGATACTATATACTAATATACCTATATTCTACATGTGTATGTTTCAAAAATAAATGAATATCTATCTATCTATCATAATTTATATTACCCATTGTTGCACCATCATTCAAGAACACTACATCATTCCAGGTAAAAGGATACCAGGTCCCACCCGCAGAACTCGAAAGCGTACTCAAAGAACACCCTTGTATCCTCGACGCAGCTGTTATAGGAATCCCTGATGTGAGACAAGGAGAGGTACCAAAAGCCTTCGTTGTAGTCAAAGAAGGGCATAGCTTAAAGACTGATGACGTAACAAAATTCGTTGAAGAAAGAGTAGCGCCTTATAAAAGAGTAAAAGAGGTTATGTTCATGGATGCTATACCAAAGAATCCGTCGGGAAAGATATTGAGGAAGACGCTTAGGGAAGAACATAGCTAAGAACCGCTAGACGGTATAGTTTCGTATTTTGGGATATATCAGACAAAGGGTATTAACTAAGTAGATTTTGTACATGTAAGAATATATACCTAGTTTAAGTTATGAATATACTTTTTTTCTAAAAATTGTAAAAAAAATGATTTCAATTACAAAAAAAAACACAATTAGTTTATTAGAACAACTCAAAAGGCAGATGTTGTTAAAGGTATTGGTATATTATCATGGAAAGAATCCTTAAACGAGGGTTTCCCATTAAACATTGGGCTGATAACTACTATGGGTCCTTTAAAATAAATTGAAATATTATCGGGACGTAAACAGCACATTGCCGAATTGGCCTCGGGGTAGAGAAACCCATTTAAGTCCTACTGTTTTCGTCCTTTATACGTTAAAAGTTGAACCTCAGTTACACCGTTTTGTAGCATTGCGGCTAGTTCAGGTAAGTATTTTATTTTAGACATAAGATAACAGGGAACTGATAAAAATAATCTAAAAACACAATGTCAACTGGAAGATTTTTGCTCAATTCTTATGAAAAATAATATAATTAGGACTATACTTCTTGTGAAGATTAATATTAATATAATTTAACTGATTGATTTCTTGTAAAGGTTACTTCTTTAAAGAAAACTATTCCTCCTAATAGGAGCTTACCCTGAGACCATAGAACAGATATGCAAAGACAAAAATAACGATTTTGGGTCTTCATCTGTCACGCTCAGTAAATCGTTTTCATACATTTCTTGAACACCCGTATGTTCGTATGGTGCGTAAGAGGCAATTGATTTATAGTTAACGCAGAAAAAACAGAAATTAACGACAGGGTTTGTTTGCCATAATTTCATTAGTTAGTTTCTTCTTTCTTTACATTAAAATGAGAATATTATGATGTCATCATTTTCAGATTTTTAAAACCCACTGTTGGACATCAAACGCCATACTTACCAACATCATCATCATTAACATCATCTAATGTCTAATGCTGGACAATGAGCGTCATTACGTCCTGTCTTTAGCTTGATATCCAGCTTCTGTCAGCAGCCTTTCGCAGATCGCACTCACCACCTAGCTGGAGGGCATCCTACACTACATTTGCCCAGCCACGGTCTTCACTCAAGAACTTGTTTACCACAACTGTTATCGGTTCTTCAGCAAATAATGACGTACCTACCATAAGATTACGTAAGTCTATGTTACGAAACAGTCTAAATTCTTCCTAACAGATTTTCCTCCGCGCATTTGTAGGTTAACCCGTCGCCATTTCTGAAAGTATAATGGGAATCTCGGATTAAACTAAAGTTTTAATTAGTTGCAATAGTGAATTGGAAAAGTACGCCGGCAGTTTTCGGAAACGTGGCAGCCGTATTTGACTTGCAAAGTGGCTGTTTGATTGTTGGTAGGCAGGTAGGTTACTTTGGGCTAATGGGGCATCTTGTTTGGTTAACGAAGCATAGCTAAGTATAGTTTATCTGTTAACAAATTGAAATGTATTGTTAAACTAAATCTCTGTAATAACTTTTACTTTAACTTTACAGTACAATTTCTGATTATTTAGATGACGAAAAAGTTTAGGATCGAATTGTCACCAACTCCCTCAAAAACAATTTGCACCCCTAGAACAACACGGAATTATGTCGAAAAATCTCAAAATCGACTTTATTGCATTCATTCTAGGGGTGCGAATTAATAGCTAGAAAATAGCAATTGTAACGAAGATAAGACTTTAAAAAATATAAGCCAAGTAGAGTTTCTTGCAGAGTTCTTTTCGGTTGGTCTTAATTTAAAAAATGACTACTCAGAGTATTCCAAGTTTTAGTGAAATAAAAAAAAATGTTGGAAGTAAATACCTGAATACTAGTGCCTATATGTTTTACCCTGCAATATGGTATTTGATTCCTAGGCGATTTTCAATTAATCACTAGCTCCTGTAGCTTTGCTCGCGTTTCGGATAAAAAGTGGCCTATGTATGACGACATTTGTGGCGCAGTAGGCGAATACCACAGAGACGCAGAAGGTTTCGGGTTCGATTCTCGCCGGGGGATAAATTGAAAGATCTGCATTTGTTTTGGGTCTGGGTGTTTTCAGTATTAAATATGTATTTACAAAAAATTAAGTAGGTACGTACCTATATAAGTAGAATATTAACAGTCATCTGGTTCCTATAATACAAGCTTTGCTTAGTTTGTGGATATATGATACTGTGTGCAAAATGTCCAGCATTTTATATTTATTTATTTACTTAAATGTATTTACAAAAAAAACTATATATAAGTAGTATATCAATCATGTGGTTCCCATAATACAAGCTCTGATTAGTTTGGGGCTACATGATGCTGTGTGATTACGTCCCGCTTTATTATTATTATTATTATTATTTAATTATTATCAAATTATTTCAGCTCAATCCGTTCAGAAGTTATGGCGTCACCTACTTGAGCTTTTTCAAAATTAGTATGAAGCATTTCTGAGGACGCATTATTAGGTCAGTTATAATCACAGAATGAATTTTAATATTAAAATCTTAAGTGGTGATAAAAAAGGCAGTTACCTACCAGTACCTAACCCATTATATTAAATAATCCTGTACGTTATATTTGGTGGTTAAATCCAAAATCAACGAGTCTTCATGCTAGATCAAGAAGTAAAAGAAACAAAAATATTTAATTCAGCGAGAATTAAACTCAACGTTTTCATAATAATTTAAAGTATCAATACTTTCAAAAGGACCATTAAAATAAATACAAATATTACGTTCTCAAAAACGAATCAGAATATCAAACAAAACTTACAGTAACGAGAAAAATCTCATACCGAATGAAAAGCAAAGTTTCTAGAAACAAGAGCTATTGAAGATAAAATTATTCATCGACCATCACTGGCAACACTGGATAGTTATAACGAGGTTTTTGCAAACAATAAGCGAGCACTGGCAACTTTTTCGAACAATAATCTGTTATAGCGTTTCAATACCTTTTGTGCGGCGAATCCAGTGCCTAAAATGAAAATAGTTCGGTGATTCCCCGAAACACTTCGCATTGAGCCGGTAGGCTTTTTGTAGTCAGCTTAGCGGGTAGGTTTATTCAGTAGAGTCCAGTCCTGAATCATCATCATTATCATCATCCCAATTTCCCCCATTATTGGGTCATCATCCAACATCTCCTCAGCATCAGCCTGTATTGGTCCACTTCTGGGCATATGCCTCTCCCAATGAGCGCCATTGCGCCCTGGCCTCCTCCGGCCAGGTGGGGTGATGATCTGGGAAAGGCTCTGGTAGAAGCTGGATGCGTCAAGCTGAAGACAGGCCACAACGGCGCTCATAAAGAGGCAGTGTACTGGTTCAGGCTAATGATGATGATGATGATGATGATGATGATGAATTCGCTTTCTAAATCAGAGAATATATCACTTCTATGTGAAGTAACTCAGTACCACTATCTGATGGGACACCATACCAAAGAAGGTAGGTTGGAAGAAATCGCTTTAAGCGATAAGGCTGCATAATGTACATTTTTTTTAAATTAACATTGTGTTTTTTTAAATGTTTAACGCAAGTGTTAATTCATTTATTCATTCATTCAGTCAAGGTAGGTAATTTATTCTGAACGTCAGTAGATTTCATTCAGGTGAATTTAATAGTGAGTTAAAATGAGGACAAACGCTTACGGGTTTGAACGAAACAGAAAATAAGTTCTGGACTTGACTTGTTGATAAGTTCCCTGAAAATTGTAATTATTCTATAATTTATCCAATAAATTCCTATAGATTTGTCCTCTACCAACACCACCACCAGCTTGTATAATGAAGACCTTTGCGGCGCAGTGGACGAAAGCCGTAAAAACCTGAGACGCAGTAGGATGAGGGTTCGATTCCTACTGCAAGACAAATGTTGTCTTCAAATAGTTTTCTCGGGGTCAGAGATCACCCAGGTTACCCAAGACATTTGCATCATTTTCAGTTCAGTTGATCAGTTTTTTATAGAATTTCTACTTAATGTATTTTTGTGTTTTTTATGTTCAATATGTATGTTTATTTTTGTTTAACTTGTATAAATGTAGATATTTAATTAGTATATCAGTCATGTGGTTCTCATAATACAAGCTAAATTAGTTTGATTCATTAGGTTATCATAGAAAGTTACTTTTAAAAATTGAGAATATTCCCTGGTGAAGTATCTTGTACCTTGTATCTGATTATGGTACATTTTAATCAACAAAATTGAAATTTCATTTTTTAAATTCTTATTCAGATTGAATTTTATTTACTATTCTCAAAAACAACCCTTGCATTTGAATGCTCCATTCAATGCTTGTTCCCAGAATATAAAGCAATCAAAAGCGTAGACTTTTGAGTTATTTCAGGCTTCAAACTACATCAGGCAAACATTCCAATAAGTGGAAGTAATAAATTGGTAACTAGAATTGAATCAAAATATTTCCATTGAAAAGATTTCACCCCATTCCACCTCATTAGAAAGTTTTATATTACATGCTGCATTTTTGTAGCCAGATTGAGTTTCAGCAGAGATTCCTTTAAAATAAACTTTGCCTCTTTAGAACCTAAGTAAGTATTTTAAAACTGACCTATATTGACTGACTGGCTGGTCAGATGTCTTTCAGATTTCATAATGATGTCATTATGACAATCAAATATTCACCAGGGGAACCAATTTTTTCATCTGGAGCGAACCGTCATTTTTATTTGATTTTAAAGTCTTTTTCTGATTTATGTCGCTTATAATTATTGGGATTTTAACCGTTATACATTACTTATAAAATAAATGGAATAAAAGTGAATTTGGACTGGAATTCTCTGATGAAGACAATTGTTTACCGATCGTTTTTAGGGTTCCGTACACAAAGGGAAAATCGGGACCCTATTACTAAGACTCCACTGTCCGTCTGTCTGTCTGCCATCGGTTTTTTTTTTTTTTGTTTTAGTTGCCATTGCTAAAGCAGACTATAACCTGACTGAAAACTGGACTTATAAAACGTACTACGTTGATTCATATTATTACGAATAAAAAAAAATGTGGTAAACTGTCCCAGAAGCCAAAAAGTGAAAATAAATTTCATCATCACTAAACTTCTTTATTAAAATCTTCAGATAAAATCCACCAAAACAGAGGCTTTCACAAAATTTCTACTCAATGTTAGTGAATCTCTCTCAATTTTAAATGTGACTTTCCGTTGCATCTCGTTGAGCGACAGTAATTGGTAATAGCTTGCATCCCGTGACGTTTAGTCCTCCGATTCGAGATCTCTCGATTCAGATAACTAAATAACCTAAGAAAATATAAATGCATTTATCCATATTTATTCCTCAACCCCAGCCTATTCAGTCCATAGCTGGACATAGGCCTCTCCTATAAAAAGGGGGATATGCCCATAATCCCCACGCTGGGCATCCAGGTTAGAGAACGCAGGGCGCAGCTTCTCACACCATTAATTTATTGATCATGTCTTTTCTTGGGGGTAAAGCGGATTAACCTAAGAGAATAAATACAAAGAATAGAGCTCATTGGCCAAAATTTTCGTCTACGATACTCGATTTCTCACAGTGCCGTTTAATCTTTTAAGACCATAATTATAAACCAAAACCGAATAAAAACGTTGTCTTGACTTGCATGATCTTAAATTTGGGTTGGTTAAATATGTCACCAAACCATTTTTTGTGCTACTTGATGGTGATGTTAGATTTTCTGTAAGATTTCCATTAAAATACCTGTATATTTTATATTTCAATGCTTGCGTCTTCATCTCACCTGATGGTAAGCGAAGATGCAGTGTACGATAGAGCTTGCCTAGAGAAAATCTGTTCACTTGCCTTGAAGACGCCCAGATTATAATAATCGGGGAACATACTCTTGACGGAGCGCATGATAATCGTGGAAGAGAACCACTTTGTACGCATTATAAGGTATGTCTACGATATAGCGATGTCACCATGCATAGTGCCTGGTTTTCTGATGGTGGAATGGAGCTAGTGCCATTGTCCAGTCCCTACGCACACTCACTACAAAACAGAAAGCATTGCATCTTTCCGATGATACTCTAAGCTACGGAGTCCTGCATCAATCAAATCATCTAGGAATGCGATTTTTAGTTTGTTAAATGCACATAAATCAGCCGAATGAGTGGACTAGTATCAGTAGCTGTCAGATTTTAATGGCGTCGAGCACGGCAACATGATTTAGTAGTTATTAACGGACTTTTGTTTTGGTCCATATTTTACTTGTAAGCTGGATATTACATGCGCGAGGAAATGTGATAATGTAGGTGAAACGGATTTTTCAGTTTGACATAAAAATCAGAGTTTTTAGTTGCCCTAAAATTTTTGGATCGGCGCAAACGAGCAACACGCGAGAGCTAAACGCGGCCACTGGCATAATTCCTGTAGTTTCCATAGACTCGCCGCACACGGTTGACGCTGGAAGCCGCCACTCATCGCGGCTAGCTTCTCATCGCGGCGTTTGTGGCTATCGTGAGTGGTCCGTTTGCGTAGAGACACTTAGGTACTAGGTAATTTTTAGTTACTTATTATGAATTTTATGACGAGAGATGAGTCATATATCAAGGGGTTTAAGGGGTTTGTAAGGGGTTCCAACCCCTATCTTTAGAACCCAAGCCATCCTGCACGTGGTGCACCCTGCTTATTAACAAACGGAGCTCTGGCGGCTGGCTGATTGCAGCATAGCGCAGATTACACTGCGCTTTGCCGCATTTAGTCACCCGCTTGCATCAATCAGCTGAGAGTGTTTAAGCATGTTGTAGGATGTACTGGTTGAGGTACAGAATAAAGAAAGGACAGAAGTTTAAGAGGCGTAAAAAAACTACTACTAATTTTATATTCGATATTTACCATGGTAAATCAATTTAAAAATTCCCTCTCTCATAGGTTTTAACTAAATTTAATTTTTTCCCCATGTTGATGTTGGTATAAAAAACACGTCGTGCTCAAAATGAATACGTGCACAGTACGACGACGATAGCGGCGTGGACGCAAATGCTGTACTTGTGGTGTGTGCCCCGTGTGCATTTACCCCCGCTTCTCCCCGCCGCACCCCGCAGCACGTCACGGCTGGCGCGGCGCGGCGCGTTGAGCGCGTCGGCGTCCTTTGGCATGCCGTTGCCTAGCACAGTATCACAAGTACCTACGCCACGGAATCCCGCCGCAGGAGCTTGCGGCGCGACTTTCAATGCCGTGCCGTGATATCCCTTTGAATGCCACGGGATTATTTTTAAGCATAGGAATTTGTAGATATCGTATTTCTATTTCGATAGGTTTTAATGTCATAGGTTTAATGTAAAAAATGAAACCCTTTATCTGTGCAGGCCTTAAGTAGGTACTTACCTAACCTACGTAAGTAATAATATATTGATATCCAATTAACCCAACATTTGGTAGAAAGAAAACCTTTCATATTCTGTACCTACTATTGGTGATAATAAGTATTTACATTTTTAAGAGGCTCCTATACTTATTATTTTTATTTAATCAACCGAATGCCATACAATACTTTTTTGCCTTCATTTTGGCGAAAATATAGGTAACTAAATATAGGTACTTATTGAATGCTGTGGCTGCTCAACGATGATAGCGCGGTGCGGGCATTACGGTCTGGGTAGAGCTCAAAAAGCTACTAACGAGCCCCGAACACCGCGCGGGACCGGGGCAATGCCATGATGATATAAATTAACTCACATACTCTTGAGGTCATCATAACATTCCTAACATAACTTTATATGCCAGTTCTTCAATGAAAAACTAAAAAAATTATGTCTTTTAATAAATGTTGTGGACCTTCGAGAGTAGATGTACCTCTATAGCAGGTGTACTACGTGCAGATGAGGTTGGCTTGGGTTCTAAAGATGGCCCTGAAGTTATGTGTGCGGTGCTTACGCGTGCTTGGTACAAATATTGGTGTATCAATTACATAGATACACCAATATAGATAGATTCTTTATTGTATATATATCGATAGATAGATAAATTCTTTATTGTACACCAAAAAAAATCAACAATTTACAGGAAAAATTACAATTAAAAAAAGGTACAATGGGCGGTCTTATCGCAAATAGCGATCTCTTCCAGACAACCTTTGGATGGACAGGATAACACGATAAACAAAAGACGGCGGTGTACATACGAAAGTAGCTACATAAATAATATCATACACATACCTAACTAATTTTGAAATACATTAGATACCTTATAAAATATACCTACTACATAAGATATTAATATAATAAAAATGAAACTATAGACTACATAATAATAATACATAAACTACATAAGTACCTATTTGCAAAATATAACATTATTAGTATCCCTTAGCAATAAAACCTAGCAGATAAGATAAAGGAAATGTTTAGAGTTTTTTTTTTTTACTTATAAGGACACCCAACACAGGTTAACACCACACACACACATTATCATGTAAATGTAAGTTATATACCTAGGTTGGTTAGAAAACACATAATAACAATTAATTAATAGGCAATTTAGTCTAGTAACATAAAACTAAATTTAAATGTGTAGTTGGTAACAATCCAAAAATGTATCAGTTAGGTATTAAATTATAAAAAGGTAGGAAGTATAAAGCATGAAAAGTAGATTAACAGATAACAAAGATAAGGATCGAAAATAGGTACATAGATATATTATGACATTGTATACTTGCATTTTAAAAATATAAAGAAGAAAGAAAGTTCAAAATATAGTAGTTAAAATATTGATTTACATATGTACTAGTGTAGAAGTTCTTATAGCTGTTTTTTGAATTTAGGCAGGGGATCAGTTATGTCCAATTGGCTAGATTTTGACAGAGAGTTATAGAGCCTACAGAGTATTTTACGATCATATTGACGACCTCTGTGGCGCAGAAGGTTGAGGGTTCGATTCCCGCTGCGGGACAAATATTTGCATGTTCTGCAGATATTTGTCTCGGGTTTGTTATTTTCTTTGTATGATATGTATGTGTTTACAAAAACAAATGTATCTATGAGTATATCAATCATGTGGTTCCCATAACACAAGCTCTGCTTAGTTTGGGGCTACATGATGCTGTGTGATGACATCCAGGATTATTTAGGATTATTTAGCACTGATAATAAGAAGGATGAGCTCACAAATATGTGGGCAGACGCTGTTGAATCTGTGGAAGAGGCCTCGCAAGCATCCATGGATTTGGCATAATAGCGCTATGAAAGAACATCGTGACGGCTTGGACCGGTTGGAGTTCGGCATAATCATTCTGTTGTCCCGTAATGAAATGGTATCCATGCGGATTTTCCCACGTAAAACAGGGGTTCTATAGATAGTAGAACGCTATGGATTACATAGCAAATTCCCAGAATAAGACAAGTGGCTACCATTATACTTTTCCAGTCAGTCGACCTTCAAAACTTCTTGGCACACTAAATCGTGCAGAATTGCATAGATATGAAACTCCCACACTAAAATAGGTAAATATTGCGGGAGATCGTTTCGAAAAATACTTTTCTGTAAGCCTTAGATTGCTAAATGAAAATGCAAGAAATAAAGAAACATTTAAATGACAGGAACAAGCTTACTCTATCGAGCGTTATACAATTAACATTTGGTAATGGGGTTAGTGTTTTTTTTTTGGGGAATCACATACATTTAAACATATATATATATATATATATATATTACATTCATTATATATATATATATATATATATATGTAATGTAATAATGTAATTGTATAACGCTCGATAGAGTAAGCTTGTTCCTGTCATTTAAATGTTTCTTTATTTCTTGCATTTACCTTTAAATGTAAATAAAAAGAGATGTCATGATATTTAAACTGCTTTAGCAAACTAAGGTTTACAGAAAAATATTTTTCGAAACGATCTCCCGCAACATATTATATATTGGCTATGGGGCATTAGAGTAAGATTCCAAAAAACATTTTCACGAATCACATTTCTGTAACGCTAAATCACGGAAGAGCTATTTCAACCAATGGTTTGTTGATTATTGGAGTATTTTGTCAAAAACTCATTAAAGACTTTTTAATGAGTTTATGTGTTTAAAATATATATATATATTTATAATATATATATAATATGCCCGTTATGATCACCAAGACAAATATTATCAGATTGCGCACGCATTTGCGCACGCACATTACAACTCCTAATATATAATGACTTTTTTAATGAGTTTTTGACAAAATAGACCATCAATTAATAAACCATCGGTTGAAATAGCTCGTCCGTGATTTATCGTTAAAGAAATGAGATTTGTGAAAATGTTTTTTGGAATCTTACTTTAATGCCCCATAGGCCATACTTCACTATGCTTACAGCGCTTGCAACCATACTTGAAAAGAGTTGCGCCTCTATACATTACTTTTCTACTGTTCGGGTGCAAAGGTTAGGGTTGCCTCTATCTGTTTCCGGTAATGACCAATTAGGGTTTGCACTGAAACATTTCCGATGAAGAGGAAATAAATTGTGACATTTATCAAGGGTAGGGGTAGGCAGGGTTGACATGCCGATTTAAAGCTGGTCGGGACAGGATGAACTTATTGATTTACATCCTGTAACAACATTTAGGAGAGTTCTACTCGATTTACTATTAACAGCTTCTGTGGCGCAGTGGGCCAAGGTCTGAGGCACAGAAGTAGGTTCGTTTCCCGTCACGGGACACACTTTTGTATTATTTGCAGATATTTGTCTCAGATTTGGGTGTTTTCTACATAAACATATGTATGTGGTATTTATAAAAATATATTATAATAGTAGTTTAACAGTCATTTATTGCATCATTTTGTGAGATCTCTTTATCACAATGGGTAAGAAACCAGCTGAGACACCAATGATACAGGACAAAATCTTTGTGGTGGGTTCATGGTCGGTGTGAATTTTGGGTGTTACTTACAGAGGTCGAAGCTCGAATCGAACATCTCGTGCGATATGGGCACTTAAGATATCGATTCTAACTTCGTATTTGAGCTATATCAAAAGCCTTAAAGCCTGCCTTTAACCCTTTGAGTTGCAGGTACAATTAGTTGCAGTTTTATCTGCTCTGGCCAGAATAAACCACTGTATTAAATGTAACCAACTCAAGGGTTTAAAACAGCTGATAACAGAGTTGGCCACTAATGCATACAACAACAAGAAAACATCTACTTCTTTCAAATAATGCTGGATATTTTTTTACTGGCCTCACAGCTCAGTTGGTAGCTCTGCCTTCTGAGCTGGTCATGGGTTCGTTCCCGTATGCGAAAATTGTGCGATGAACATTGATTCTGTGTCTGGGTGTTTTATAAGTATGTCTGTATGATTATCAGTCTCGTACCCATATTACAGGCTCTGCCTAGTTTGGGATCATTTGACCGTGTGTGAGATATTCCTTAGGTATATGTTTTTTTTTTCACACAACATCTTTATAGCCAAATCAAGCAGAGCATGTATTATGGGAACCACATGGCTGACATACCTAGGTATTTACTTCTTATATAAGTACCTTTTTTGTAAAATACATACATATTATGCATAGAAATTGAATCCAGAAATCACCTAAACCTGACAAAATCTACGACGGCCTTTGTGGCCGAAGTGACGCGGACGGTTGTGGGTTCGATTCCTGCCGGGTACAAATTTATCTATGTAGGTAATGTATTTACAAAAAAAATATCAGGAATGAGGTTCCCATAACTCTGCTTAGTTTGTGGGATGGTAGAATTATCACTCTAATTTTATTTCACATTTCTGGAAGAAAATCTTATTTAGCATTTTTTTTCGTCTGTGTACTTTTTTTATTTTATATAAAAATTATATATATAGGTAAAGTATTTATTTGGCACATATTAAGTTGAAAAGCAGTAAAAGTAAAATAACAGCACATAATAAAATTATATTAATAGAGAATAACACAAATAGGTAGTTAGTTGGTCTATTTATCTAAGACTAGCGGCTCATCCCGGCTTCGCACGGGTTAGGGCACTTTTTTACACCTTGGGTTACGTTACTTAAGTTTTAGTAAGGATCTCTAATCTTTTCTAGCAATAAATATAGCCTATGTTACAGAGTGGCAGGGAGAGCAATGTAGCTTTCCAATGGTGAAAGAATTTTTACTACGGCACTGTAGTTTTTGAGTTTATTCATTACAAACGTACACACACACAAAAATTTAAAAAATCCTCTTTTTAATATTAGTGTAGAAAGAAAGATACATTAATTTCACCCAAATTTTAAAAAAATGTGATTATTAGGTAACTATACTAAGGTTAGTTGTGCTTAGCTTTAATCATAAAAATCTTATTATTAGGTATAAATAATTCACTAGAACTTGGTTAAACAGGACCCTTACTCAACATAGACAGCAGAAGAAATAAAGCTCAGATGCTGCGCTGGTTTAAATCTAACATTTATCTAACGGGAATCGAACCCGCCTTCTGCGTCTCAGGCCTTTGCACCACAGAGGTTGCTTATCTTTGCGACTTGAAAGTTACCACAAAGTCACTGTTCTAATTAAAGCTGTGAGCGTTGTATCTGCAAATCCATTCGAGTTGCGAGGACTATGAATATTCAGCCGTCGGTGTGCTGTTAACTCCGCGCCAAATGAACTGCATTCTGCTTCACCTGAAAGCTAGTCGCACACTCAACAGCAAAACATCCATTCGTCCATTCATCCATACATTCATCCAAATAAAAGAACACAACAAACAAAATAAAGTTTGGGGTAACTCAAGAGGTCGTTTACCCCAACGGTTATTGGTTCTCGACTTTATTTCTATGTTAGATATGGCCAGCCCACTGTCACTTCAGTTTGCTAATTCTCTGAGATATTTCGACAACTTTATTTCTATGTCAGATCCTTCAGAGTAACTTCGAGCGTAGCTCATTCCATAGCTCGTTTAACGACTTTAAACTGGTACGAAACACACTGTAGGACAAATTGATTGAAAAGTACTAGCTACTAAAGACTGCTGCAGTGGCACTCATTAGGTGAGGCTTATGTATGTCCAGCAGTTGAATGCTAAATATTCTGATGATGATGATGATAATAATTCTACTTTAGTATGCGCTGTCCCTTACAGCTGAGAGATTGTGTAAGCAGCTAATACGAAGAAGCGGGAGATTTGGCGCGCAACTTTTTTTGTTTAGTGTACGGTTTACCTTGTTTGTTTTGCTGAAGGCTTTCTCTAGCTCGAACACGGCTGAGACACTGTGTCTATTGATAGATGAAAAGATACTAAGTAATATATAATTTTATAAGTTCCTGCTTTGGAGAGAGGTAGATGGAAGGAGCTGCATAAAATGAGCCGACAAGAGCACAGCTCTTAAATAAATGATGATGATGATAAGTTCGTACTGTAATTACGTCTGTGCTTCGCAAGGTACGTTATGATGTTGGTCCCGGCTTTTCGAAAACCTTCGGGGGCGGTCTGAAAACTTAAACACCAGCGCTGGCCCTAATATCCAGAAACGTAATTATCTACATAAAATAAAATAAACGATTCCAACGAATTGAGAACCTCCTCCTTTTTCGAAGTCGGTCAAAAAGATTAAAACAATAATTATCTACACATGAAATTATAAAATACTGAAAATAAATTCGTGGGTTTTTCTTCTGACGGGATCCATGATCGAGCATTGACGTACTATCAGTAAACTTGTATGAAATCTCTTTGTCTACGAGTTAATATTTCAAAATTGCCCTACGTACATTTTTAACTACATATAAAATGCTATATACATACCTGCAAAAACCTAACTACTGCATAAACATTACCCTATTTTTCATTTTTGCAAAAATGCAAAATATTGTGATTCCACTTTCTAAGCACTTTTACATAAATGAGCTTTGTAGTGAAAATCAGGATAGGTACTGGAATGTTCTACGAATGACGCAACACCGCTCATCAAAATAGCATCTCATAATAAACAAAATGCCTAATATAATTTTAATCTCACAAAAGCTCTGAACAAAATTTATATGCCAATATTACTTCCCTCATTCTCCTTGAATGGTGCTCCATAAATTCTAAATTGAACGGGAATAGCAACGTAAACAATACAATATTCATTGCTATGAGACAAATAACCAGGGCATAGTGATAGCGTGTCCCAGAATATTCATTTCAAACTAGATTTTGCACGCGGCTCCACTCGCTTCGCGTATCGGTATAAGTAGGAGCCTAGTTATCAAATTTTTTGTAATACTTAAAGATGGGTTTGTAAGGGGTTCCAACCTCCATCTTTAGAACCCAAGCCAACATCACCTGCCTTAATCACTCTGCTTAATAACAAACCGAGCCCTGGCGGCCGACTGATTGCGGTATAGAGCCTAACACCGAAAAGGATAAATCCCCTGACCACCAGTGGGCAGCAGCGTTGACGTGAAAGAAGATGTTCCTTGCAATCCCCAACCCAATGCACTGCCATATGCCCATATTCAGTCCACTGCTGGACATAGGCATTCGTGCAATTTATAATATGGGCCCCAGAGAATCACTTAGAACTAAGTTTAAAGATATAAATATTATGACAGTTCGATGCCAATACATATATGAAAACTTAATCTATGTCCGAAAAAATATCAAATTGTTTAAGAAAAATAGCGACACTAGAAATAAAGATAAACTAGCTGTTAAAATTATTTTGATTTTGATTTTTGATGAGTGGGATATGCCCATAATCCCCATGCTGGGCATGCGGTTTAGGGATTGCAGGGCACAGCTTTCTCGCACCGACGCTGCTGCCCGTCTGCGGCCAGGGGATCTAGCTGTGTCGGTGTTGGGCTCTGCTAATCAGCCGGCCGCCAGAGCCTCGTTTGTTATATAGCATGGCGCATCACGGGCAGGTAAAGGTTGACTTGGATTCCAAATATGACTTTGGAAACCCATACACCCCATGCGACAATAATTTATATTCCTGAGAATAGGGGCCCTGTCATTTGCAATGCCACTTCCTTCACTCATACTAGTGTTGACCGTACTGGACGTTGCCTAACCTATTTAGGCTAGTCGCGAACGAGAAATATCTTTGCTTAAACTGCACTCAGCCATCGAATATGCCCGAAGTGCATCCACGTTAGCTCGGTCGGTCAAATCGCCACTGTCAAACCACACCTAATAGTGCGGAAGCTAATATGACTTTTTCTATGTCATAAGTATAAAACTACTGCATTAAAAGTAATGGTCTACTGGGTGACAAGTGGTCTACGCCACCCACAGAACATTGCAACTTCAGAGGCATGTTGTCGGAACTCTTTGGCCACCCAAAGACCCCGACATGGCGAGACGACTGAAAAACCCGGAAACAACATCTCGAAGTGCCTTCCGAAGAACGGAAGCGCTTGGAGATAGATCTCAGGAAACGGTCACTATTTCAAGTAGTGCGCGGGTGAATCCATCCCCACACATTTCACAATAAGAACATCGAAGTCAGCGATGTCACGAGCGCTTCACATCAGAGGCGATGCTGTGGCGCTTAACTAATTAGAGGCGTAGAGCCACACTAATGATTGTACTTAAACACAATATTTATTTGTGGCCAATACCAAATGTCCAGCAGTGGTATAACACAGGCTGAAGATGATGAAATAATTATATCTCCTTGTTCTACTTTACATTTACCTACAAAAGTAAAGACAGTCAACGTCTTTGTTGATGATTGATGTTGTATGTACGCTTGGACGATTCAATATCTTTGGTATGACATTTTATTATGCGTCTGCCTATTTACAAAGCTGTGATACATTCTATTAAGTAATCTTAATAAGCTTGCTCCATCTTCAGGTACCACAAAAATAACATACTATATTTTGATGATTTTTATTTATGTGAATGCCTATTTTATTTTAGTTTTGATTAATTTTGATTTTATGTTTTCTTTTGATTATTGCCTATGACTGCTTTATGTTTTTAGTTTAACTTCGAGTTTCAGTAACATAAAAAAATATAGATTATGTTTAAAATAAATAACATATTTATGTAATAGTTTTCTGTCCAAAAAAGCAACATTATTGTTAGAAAATTGCTATTACCTCCCGCACTACCTCTCAATATCAGTTGCTTATTCAATCGCCATCGATTTGAGCGAAAATTCAGTTCGCCACTCTGAACAATTTACAATTCGCCTGCTTGCAAAGTCATCTGTCTCTACAATCTGGCTTGCAGTAAATATGAGTTTTATTGCAGTGCAACTCAAGGTTGAATATCATTTAGATATAAGTAAAAAAAAAAAAACAGTTTAGTGAAATGGAATAAAAGCGGATTTGGACTGGAATTCTCTGATGAAGAAAATTGTTCGCCGATTATTTTTTGTATTTATATTTTTTGTAATATAAGATAAGATTATATTTTTATTGAAATAACAAACATAAATACAGTTCAGGTTGAAACCCTGGCTCCTGAACTAGCGTTAGTTGTATGTAGTCAGTTCCTTCCCATTTCTTAGGTAAGTTAGAGGTAATATTATGAATAACACAAGTTAGTACATAGATTAAGTTAATTTCAAAGGGTGTCGATTGATGTGTATATATAGGTATGTGAGTTAGTGTGAGTGTGAGTGTGTGAGGGTGTAGTGTTGTGTAGTGTGTATGTGAGTGATTGTGGGTTATCCTGTTCCCCCCAGTCTCTTGAGTCTGGTTATCACAGCGATAATGTTATAATCGCCATTGCTATAGCGCAAAACCGGACCTTACTGAAGACTGGACGACTATTAACAATAACAGACCTCGCAAACACGACGCTTTGTCTTCGCGCTTAGTCGCGAGCGTCTGTCATATCTTGCTGTCGCAATTGTCGCCGTGTGTGCGAAGCTTTGAACAAAATGTATGAAAATTGTCCCCCGCAGCTTGTCGTAGCGTCTAATCGCTGACGTTTGTCGTCCAATGTGCGCAGGCTCTAAATTGTGTTGGGTTGCAGCCCATGTTAAGATTCGGCATAAAACGGCTACATATTTGCGGGAATTTTTCATATTCTAATAACAGTACTTACTCATCATAAATTAGTGGAACATTAGTACGTTAGTATTAGTATCTCTTCTGTGGTGCCATGGACAATGTGCGCCCGTGATTTGAGGTTTGATTTGAGTTCGAATTATGCATTGCTGTTGGGTGGTAGTTTTTTCTGCAATAGTAAACTTGTGACACGGTGAAAACAGTTGTTGTAACAGCCATTTTTTTCTAACCTTTGGGGCCAGACTTTTTTCTGGTAAAAATGTATTCTTTTATGTACTTCTGAAAACATGTATTGCATGATGTTCAATTAAGTAGTTAAGGCGTGAGGGGAAACAAACTCACTTTCGCAATCATAATGTTAGTTGGGATGAAGCTGAGATCAGTCTCTTGATATAAACTTTAGTAAAGATAAGAATAACGAATGATTATCTGCGAAAGGCTGCTGGTAGAAGCTGGATGCGTCGAGCTTAGGACAGGACGCAATGGCGCCTATGTCCAGCTGTAGACTGCTATAGACTGATGATGGATCGATGAGGGAAGATGGAGATAAGAATAATAAGATTACATTTATTTATTCTCATTATTCTTATAACCAAAGGAGTTTATCTACTCCTGAAGGTCAAAAACATTTGTTTAAACTTTTCGAATTATTTACTTTTTCATTAAAAAACTGGCTTGTAAAGTAACGCTTTATTTTATACAAAAACATGTGGGGCAAGCCTAGAACAGCTGATATTTTTAAACTTTGTCCTTGAACTAATGATGATAATGTAGGTCTGCCTTAATTTTAGGGCTGCCACTTGGAACGCAAAGATAATTTTTAAAGTTTTTGACGTTCGATTGATCTGTCTTTATCATTCAAATACCACAATAAACAGTTGGTCCTGGACCATAAATTTTGAACGACGGTTTTATCATTTTGGAGAATTTGTGGACACTTTTGGAATAACATACGAACTCAAGCTCACCTTGAATAACCAATCAAGTAAGAAAATACTTTGCTTACAATAATTATTCATTAGGTTTGCACAATATTTTCTAGGACTATTATCAGTTTATGAAATGAAATGAAATGAAATGAAATGAAATTTATTGCATAAAATGTGGTAATAACAAGATGTCAATAATACTTAGATGTAGGTCCAACACATTTTGCTTAAAACTAAGCATGCAATCATACATTGATTAGAGTAAGATCATTTTTTTTTTTAATTGAGTCAGCTGGTACATTATTCTAGAGTTTAATTAAAAAGTCATCCTTATTAAAAAATTAAAATATTTTTCCATTTTTTTTTTATAAATTAAATTATACATGTCAAATAAATTTTAACGTTGTCCAAAAAATTCATTTAGATTATAATAACAACCTTTTACTAACCAGTTATACAATTTTACTTGGAACCTTTTTCCTGGTAGTTCTTTAATGCTGTTTGGTATATGGTTATAGATCTTTATTGCCATATTGTAGCAATTCCTTGATCTGAGAGCGGTTTTAGCTAAAGGTAGCAAGCACTAAGCGGTTAGGGTAACGTGATTCAAATCTTCTCACTTGGTCATTTTTTTTAATAAATAAGTTTTCTTGACATTTCACAAATTTGCACATTTCATAAATATAGATACTAGTCAAGGTCAATAAATTAAGATTAGTAAATAAGGGTCTACAAGACTCCAGGGGGCCAGCTCCAGATATCGCTCTTACACATTTCTTTTGTAACATGAATAGGTTTGTCACATCTACTGAATTACCCCACAGAGTAATACCGTAACGCAGCGCAGAGGCAACATACCCATGATATGCAGTCAGAGATGTTTTCTGATTGACTATACGTCTAAGTTCTCTAAGGGCATAAATAAATCTATTTGTTTTCTTTTCAATTTTTTCTATTTGAGGCTTCCATGATAACTGTTGATCGAGAGTTATCCCTAAAAAGTTGTACGTTTGAGATTCGGTAATTTTTTGTCTATTTATAAATATGTTTAGATTTGATTTTTCGGATATTTTATTTCTGTTAAAGAATTGCATGAACGTAGTCTTCTCGGTATTTGCATGTAAATTATTTTCTTCTAACCATTTCATAACGTTTATTACAGTATAATTTATGTCTGATTTATAGTCAATAGTATGACAGTATTCTATTACAATTGAGATGTCATCAGCAAATAGAGTACACATGTGTTCTGTGATGTCGGGTAGATCGTTTATGTAAAGCAGAAATAGCAAAAGCCCGAGCACGCTACCTTGTGGTACACCATATTTGTTTTCTTTTGTTTCTGATTTAAATGTTACAATCTCTTTATTTCTATTTATACCTCTTATTTCAACGTATTGAGTTCGATGGGTGAGATAAGATTTGAGCCAGTCATTTGCAAGTCCTCTTATTCCGTATCTTTCACATTTGGTGAGCAATCTTTTATGACAAACATAATCAAAAGCTTTGCTCATATCGAAAAAGATCATTAGGACCGGCTTGTTTTTGTCAATTGCTTCCATTAGCTTTGTTACTAGATTAAAGCACGCAAGGCTAGTTGATTTTCCTTTTTGAAAACCATTCTGCTCGTTTTTTATGATTTTGTGTTTGTCTAGAAAAGAGAACATTCGTTTGTACATTATTTTTTCAAATATTTTTGACAGAATAGGAATCAGGGTTATTGGACGATAGTTGCTCATATTATTTGCCTCGTTTTTTTTGTGTATTGGTCTTACAATAGACATTTTTAGTTTGGTTGGAAAACCACCTTCAGCAAAAGAGACGTTTACTAGATGAGTTAAGATTCCCGCAATCTCGAATTTACATAGCTTGAGTATCTTGGTCGATATTTCATCGTATCCCGTCGATTTTGTATTGTTTAGAGAGTCAATAGTTTTGACCATTTCCATTTCGTCACAAGGTCTTAAAAATATACTGGAGTTGGTGGATGTTGTGTGAGTTACTGTCTTCTGTGATAGTTTTGGTAGACCATCATCACCTTCTTTGTTGGTTAAACCAATAAAATAATTATTGAACTCTGAAGCTATACTCACAGGATCGTCAATGATCATGTTATTGTCCACCTTTATAGATTCTATGCATTGGTCTGGATGGATTGTTGTTTTGTTTTTGATTATGGACCAAGATGCCATGCATTTATTTTTTGATTCGTGTAAGTATTTCGTATTAATATTTTTTTGGGATATTTGAATAGATTTTTGAAGAATTTTGCTATACTTTTTATATATGGTTTTATTATTTAGAGATTGCTTTTTATAATATTCATAACGTAATTTTCTTTTTGTAATACACGATTTTTTTAGTCCCTTAGTTATCCATCTGGGTCTTTTTTTGAGATTTGTGTCTATTCTTACTTTCATCAACGGAAAACAAAGCTCATAGAAAAGGCGAAAGTCTTCATAGAAGGTGTCAAATGCCAGATTTAAAAAGGGTGTTTTATAAACTTCAGCCCATGTCAGGTTGCATAAAATTTCTTTAAACTTTTCCACATTGTCCGAGTTAAAGTCTCTTATCATTTTATAAAAGTGTTAAATAGGTGTTATAATTTTAACAACTGGAACGTTTAATATTTGCGCTGTATTGTGATCGGAAAGGGCGATGTGACGAATGCTGCCTGTTGCATTGTCCATATTACTAAAGATATGATCTATACAGCTATCTTGTCTGGTTGCTTCTTTGATATGTTGTTGCAGGTTGTAAGACTCTAGTATTTTCCATAATTGTTTAGTTTTTTTTGTCTCCAAAAGAGTATTTACGTTTATGTCACCTGCAATTATAACTTTATGTGTGTTTAGTTTATTACGAAGGAGATGGAGCAATGACTCAAGTTTATCGTAAAAGATTTCAATAGAAGCACTAGGGATTCTATATACGCAAATAACAATACATTTATAAACCGGGATTTCAATTCCACAACATTCAAAAACAAAATCTTCGCAAATACTTTCTAATGTTTTAAGTACCTTACTTTGTAGATGACTTCTTAATAAAATGCAAGTGCCGCCTCGTTTTTTACCGTTTCTTCTGCAAAAGGTTGCACCTAGTTCGAAGCCATCAAGTTTTATAAGGGATTCATTATGTTTTTTGATAAATGTCTCAGACAGGCATATTATATCAATAGGGGTATTGTTTTCAGTGAGTTCATTAATGGCCAAGAGAAGCATATTTTTTTTTGATAAAAATCCTTGTATATTCTGATGTAACACGTTTATGTACCTATTAGGAACGAAAAAGCTCGTCATTACGCACAGTATGGTTAACGGTTATTATCCGTTAGATATAAATAAAATAATGCTGGACTACCACACAGCACCATATGGCCCCAAACTAAACAGAGCTTGTATTATGGCAACCACATGATTGATTTACCTAAGTACCTTTTTTTGTAAATACATATATATTATACATAGAAAACACCCAGCCCCGAGACAAATATTTGCAGAATACAAACATTTGTCTCGGACTCGATTTGGAATCGAACCCGCAACCTGTGTCTCAGGTGGACCTTCGCTCAGTGCGCCACAGGGGTCGTCAAGATTAGTACTCTGACACGTTGGTTGTAAGCTGGTGATGATCAACATTTCAATGGTGTGTCGTAGACCACGCTAGCATAGATGTAGTAAGTGACATCCATTATTTTCTCGTTATCGCCCCGCACACACCGGATGATGGAGCTGAAAACTTTGGCCTGAAACTGATTTGAGCTGACGTTGACTAACTACAGCTTCTGGTTACTCTAGTCGAGTGTACTTTGTAAGTGTCATAAAATCATAATCTAAATTTTGATGCGCCGCCTGACGCTGCTACCCATTGGCAATGACAATAGCAATGACAAAATGTACACGCAAAATTAATTCAGCCTGTTCCACACACATCCCAACACACGACCTATAGGCTTTTGCATAAAATGACATCATACCGTATATCTATGCTCATTCTAACACAAACACCATCCAGCTATGGATATTCAGGTATTCGAATTTAGCCAATTGCATCCGCAGTGCGTATTCAATATCCATGTTAGCGGAAAGATATGGAAATAGCCTTCGCTCCCACTGAGGAATATTGGACATCGAAGCTCGATTAATTGTGGACAGTTGGTAAGTATTCATTGCACAGTCCACAATATTTCTTATCATATAACTGGGTGTTTTAAATGTACCTAAGTATTTATAAAAATAAAACTACAGATCTCACACTTCGCGCAACTATCAAAGGCATTGAAAATGTAATTTAGGAATAAAACACACGATAAATTTGACTTTATTTCAAAAGTTACCGACCGATTTTGGGAATTCAAATTTCACTTTAAAGCCCTCTGGCATACGCACATTTTGACATAGTTATATGTAGTTATAACCTCTCATATCTGAGAAACTACAAGCAAATGTCTCAATTTCATTAAAAGGGTCACTATACTCGATCAGGAAAAGGTAAACATTTTAAATAATAAAAAATAAGTTTCAGTTGGTAGTTATATTAGTCGTTATTCATGACAGAGCTCCCAGGGAACCCTTATGGGAGCATTATCACGGTGTGTTTGAATTCGTACATACATATGCTATCCCGAAAGTGGGAACATTTAAACAATTATAAAAACTTGTTATTCTTTTTCTTCTTTTTATTTGTATCAGGTAGAAGCCAACTGTGGAGTCACCATGTCGGCTAAAAACCCCTGAACCACCATTTTATCGTGCCTTCCGAAGCACGAATGAGCTCAGAACAAAATGCCAGTACGCGTCACTAGTCCAAGTAGTAGCTGGGTTGAGCGATGGTTAAGTTAAATAGTCTGTTAGTAAGCCAAGCCACGAGCACTACTTCTAATTGTATTGTATTGTATTCATTTATTTCAAATAATTAGATAGTCCATATCACACATAGTTACACAAAATTAAATTAAGGTCAAAATTCCGCAGTCAATAAAATGATAATAAATTAGGTTACAAATTCAAATTGTTGAAATAAATTACATAATTTTTTTAAAGCCTACATTTTATTTAAATTACATATTTAATTTACATGTTCAATAGTCTTTGTTGGCCAGTGTTAACCGACCGACTAAGGACCAATGAACACATGCAACTCCAAAGACTACACTGATACGCTGCATTTAAAGTTTTTTTTGCCAACTGTATCTTCTCGCACTGTGAGGTTCCAGAGGAATTTCCTCCCGCGAACATTCAAGCTGTTAAATGGTCTCCTTGCTAAGCTTTTCCCAAGGGACTACAATAAGCCACTTTTCAAAAAGGGCGGATTAGCCACGCGAATGTGTAGGGTAGCTACCATGCGAGCAAAGCTGCGGGCAGAAGCTAGAATAGTACCTAGCGCGTGCACTAAAACCTTTTTAATTTCGTCATAATCTTTACAAATAAACATTTAAAAAACATCTATTTGTTCTAAATTGGCTATGACTTTTTTTAAGTTGGCTATGACTACGTAGAACAAATAAAATCTTTCGCGAGCGTAAAAAGGCGTGGGTTTAGTTTATATAAAATTTGTTTAGACAAAGCTTAGAATTAAAATGAATAAATTAAAGAAAAACAAAGGGTGAGGTCCACCAAAGTCCTGGTAACGCCTTTTTGCGCTAAGCGTTCATAAAACAATAGCATATGGTCGTCCTAAACTGTTTTTGGACTATCTGCAAATGACGTCACGCACAATTTATTAGATTTGGACATAATAGGTAATGGTAATCATAAATATTAAAATTACAAGAGTTTTGTGGAGTTGTTGAAAAACTTTTGAAAAGCGTTTTTGGAAATGAACGCGGTGACACTCTCTTTAAAAGCTTATGAGACTCTAGAATTTAATATAGGTAGGTACTTACTTAACCTTTTTCCACAAAAACATTGAAATCCTACGCTTCTATCCTCCTATATTTCTATGTGAAAGTTTGTGAGTATGGATGTATGGATGATGAGATGTATTTTATGTTACTCTTTCACGCAAAAACTACTGAACGGATTTGGATGAAACTTGAAGTATACATAGTTTATGACCTGGATTAACACATAGGCTACTTACTTTTTATACGGGAAAATTTTCGGGTGGAAGATAGCTAAAGTAGCTATTAAAAAAATATTTCGCCTACTAATTTATTAGATACTTAATATGAAATTGAAATTTGGTAGCTACCTTACATCCCCATCTTCTATTGAGGATTTCATGTTATTTGCCCAATCATCCTCGATTCCTTACTCTACACTGTAGCATTGGGGATATGAGGTATGAAATACGATTGATATACCAAACCATACGGTCGAATTCCCACCCACTTTTGGGGATTTCATGTTTTTTGCCCTTCCCAATACCCCTATCCCCAATTACCCATTCTACGCGTGGGCTTTGGGGATAAATCCAATTAACCTGCCGAACCATAGGTACGGTCGAACTCCACATCTTCCATTGGGGATTTCATGTTATTTGCCTAATTATCCCCGATTCCCCATTCTACACTGTTGGGGATAAATACGATTGACCTACAGAACAATACAATCTATCTAACATTAATCTTCTTCTTCTTGTTCTTCTTTTTCGTATGAGTTACGAAAACGTTAAAGGCCTCCGACAAGGTTTAGTGACTGAAAAGCCGGGACCAACATCTTAACGTGCCTTCCGAAGCACAGAAGCGCTCAAATCAAAATGTCACTAAACGGTCACCCATCCAGATAACGACCGGGCGGAGTGTTGCTTAACCAAGGTGATCTGCTATGAACACCGAAGTCAACTACGCCACGAGCGCTTGATTATTATATGCATTTTACTCCTCATTCTAAATTATTATATGCATTTTACTCCGCATTCTGATGATTAACCTAGTTTTAAATAGCTAGTCAAAAAAGGACAAAAAATACACCCAACATAAACACCGTTCAGCAAAAATACCTCTCAATCAATAGATATTTTCCACCGCTCGAAAAAATCATGTTTTCGCCGCAACGAGCATGCCCCGGCGTGTGCCAACTAAAATTCGGTTCCCCTCTCAATTTACAACCTACCTGCAGGTACACTTCCGAGCTATGCGATGGTAGCTGCAAATTGACGCGACGCTACCATGCGTGTACAGCGAGGTTAACTTTCTAGTATCGTAATTATGAATCGAATTTAAACATTATTGTCATGATCTTGACTTGAGCATGGATTTAATAAGTTTATAATAATAAGTTTACATTAGACATCGCTACCGTGCTTTTATAGCGAGGTCTATTTCTGATCGTATTTAGGAATCGAAAACATTATTGTCATGTTCTTGTCTTGAGCATAGATTTAATAAGTTTATTATAACAAGTTTACTTTAGGCATTTTTTTGTTTGAACACAGATTACTGTGATTATTTAATAGCTCAGTGATCGATAAAAAACAATGAGCGAGTCAAGACAAATAACTTATAACGAAAATTACACCTTCAAGCTAAGGCATTCGGATAGTTACTAACCCCTTTTTAAAGTAAATATAATTTAGAAATGAATCAATATTTTTTTTCTGAAATTAACATTTTTTATTACTCCTTTTAGTAGGTAGGTAAGTTCATAAACAAGTTTGCTCGATAACTTTACGTTGTGAAAACTTTTAGCCTTAGAAATCAATAAACAAAATAAAAAGAGATCACGTAATAAATCCTCACGGAGACACAGACGCAAATTTGAGACGTAAATAAAAATGTAGCACAATCGTTGCTCAGAAGTGCACATCTATACAACGAGCAATTCCCAGCGGTAGTAACCAAACAACGCTTGTCAAAAACTTTCAAATTTTCTATTAAATCTACCCGAAAGTTATGGAATTTCATCGCCTTTTTGTCGACCATTTTTAGGGCTGTGGGACAGGAAAATATACGGCTTTTTGTACTGCTCTTACTAACTGAAGAGGCATGTTAGAGTTTTGAAGGAATTATTAATTATTTAGTATGGCGCATTTTGGATCGAAGCGGCCTAATTAAAGGGAGGCATATGCCCAGCAGTGGGCTCAAAATAGCTAAAATGATGATTTGATTTTTAATTGAAAGAAAAGCTTTAGTTAATAAATTCAACCAATAATAGGTCTCTCTAAATAAATTAGGAACTTACTATACTTGACTTTTTGTATTCAATTCAGAGAAAATCTAAGATTTCCATATATCCCAAAAATTTGGACTCAGGTGGGACTAACTTGTGGACAGTACTATATTTTTAGGCATAACTTTAGATAATAAGCTTCAATGGGGCGCTCACATAGATGGGTTGTCGAACAGACTCAGTTCTGCAGCATACGCAGTCAAAAGAATCCGTCAACTTACTGACGTAGAAACGGCTAGACTAGTTTATTTCAGCTACTTCCATAGCATTATGTCGTACGGCATTTTGTTGTGGGGGAATGCTGCAGATATCAACACCATATTTGTGTTGCAGAAGAGGGCTGGAATTTATAATATGGGCTCCAGAGAATCACTTAGAACTAAGTTTAAAGAAATAAATGTTATGATAGTGCCGTGCCAATATATATATATGAAGACTTAATGTATGTCCGAAAACATATTAACATGTTCAAGAAAAATAGCGACAATCATAATGTTAACACTAGAAATAAAGATAAACTAGCTGTTCCTACTGTACAGCTCCATAAAGTTAGTCAATCTTTTAAAGGGATGTGTGTACGCTTTTTTAACAAAATCCTAACTGATGTGATTAGTCTATCAGTAAATAAATTCAAAAATGTTGTTAAACGTAATCTATGTAATAGCTTATTATAAAATATCTATTATTTAGATGACAAAAAAGCTTGGGATGAAACTGCCTCCAACTCCATCAAAAACAATGTAATAGTTACTAAGAACAATGACGTTAAAAAAATATAAGCCAAGCAGAGTTTCTTGCCAATTCTTCTCTGTTTGGTCACGTTACGAATTGGTGGTAAATTAAAAAAAAAATGACGTTTCAAAGTGTACTATACAGTTCCTACTGAATAAATGAATTTTTACTTTACTTTACTTACTTTACTTATAAACCCCCTTACTTATGAACGCTACTTAAATTTAATCAATGCTTAAAGTTAGCCTTGTCACTGTTTGTCATTATCCAACGGTAAGAGATGGCAATAGTTTAAGCATCGTTTATCTTTTGAAAGATGTTCATAAGAAAGGCCAAATATTTCCTACAATAATTAGCCAACAGTTTTTTCAATCGACAGTTATGGTGCATTTTAAATTAAACATTCAGTGTGAACAATATTAGAATGCGATATACACTGGTTGGAGTAGCTTAGAACCAACCGTTGACGAATCAACAAACACATTGAATTCTCTTGATATAAGTACAATTTACAGGGTTTTCACAATTAGTACAATTTACAAGTTTTTTTAAGTATATACAAAACTTTACCTCATTGAGGGGGCAGCTACCTTGTCTTTTGTAGTTAGAAGGTTTTGTTCTTTGTAAACTATGGGTTTATTTTGAAGGAAAAAACAATTACACCTTTAGATTTTTTTTCAAATGTACATTCAGCCTAGAAAATTACATGTGTTAAAAAAACAGGTTAGTCTCGATCGACTCTATTACCTATAGTTTCCTCAGAACAAATCCTTCTAACTACAAAACAAATGGTAGTTGCCCTCAATGAGGTAAAATTTGACCCCAACCTGTATATATTATATCACTACACTTATATAGGCAAATAAACATCTTGAATCTTGAATTCCCAAGTAAGTACTATTATCTCGAGTTTGGCTTTCTATAAAAATGCGAACAAGCATCCACTCGCATTATACTACCCTGACAAGAAAATTAAACTGTCGATCAATCTAAAAAAATAGAGAATTGCGTTCGGTAAAAGTTTTTGTGAAGAAGAAAAGGGTACGCTCAAGCATCTATTGACTTATCCATTTATTTGCTACTCCAAGTTGCTAAAGTTCTAAACCGCTTTTTGCTCACTTGTACTTTTAACCCAAAGATACGGGATTTGTAAAGTTTTGTTATTTTATACGTAATCTGATACGTAAGTTTCTTATTAGAACTTCTTATATATTACCTGTCACGATATCTGTAAATCTTGCAAGTAAAATTTCATCCATCGCCAGCTTCCGAAATGGCACTGATCTGATGATGGAGCGGGAAGGTGGCCATGGGAGCTCTGTAATTCATCTTCTTCGTATCAGATAATGGATAAGTCTGGTCACGAAGTTTTTAGGCCAACGACTGAAAATGCCAGGACTACCATCTAAACATATTTTCCGATGCAGGAAAGCCATCTAAATGCCACTAAAATTAGTGACTGGGATCAGCTGATCGGCTAGAACACGCAACGAGTGCTTTTCTGTAATAAAACGACGCAATAACTCTCAGTTTCAGCTCCTTTGATTCATCCTATTTAGTTCTCATTATAAAAAAACAAATACGTGTTTAATCTTTCAAATCAAAGAATTTTGGTGTAACGTTTTCAATGTGAAATATCGAATTTTATTCAACATTTTTTTGTGATATATGCCACTGCGAACTTCAATCAAAATCAGCTGAAAAAAAATGCAAAAAAACATACCGGTGGCTCGAGAAAGTATTCCCAGAAGTGGACTTCTATAAATACTGAAAAAAAAGGAGTAGGTACTTTTCATTTGCACAGTATGTAGGTACTAATATATGAAAAAAACACGATTACCTTATAAAACTCCTTAGAAAAATTGAATAATTTCAAAAACGAATTAAACCTCGTCATGTGACAAAGTCTCAACTTTCGTACTCTGTCAATTTCAATGATCCAAAGTCGATACGAGGCTGACGTAGCATTCCACCTCATTTCCTTCGAGAGGGCTTCGAATAAATCCCTCTCTGACATCCCCATACTCCTGACGCCTACATAATAATAATCCAGGCGAGACAAGTCTGCCTCTGTATTTTATCAGGGATTCAAAATACTTACGGATTCAGCGTTCCTTTCAATATTGTCAAGAAAATGGGATAAACAGAATTTTTCGGCGTTATTAGGGGTTTGCTGTTTTGCATAGGGGATTAGGTAAACATTTTTCGATATTATTTTGGTTGTAGGTACATTAGGTACTTAGGTATGTATGTATACGTATTTAAGGCCCATGTGAATTATAGAAATAAAGCTTCAATTCAAGATACTACTACTTTACTAGATTTATATATGTAACTAGCTGACCCGACATACGTTGTCCTGTCTCAAAGAGGTATCGAAGCTGAGAAAATAATTCTCATTAATTGCTTTTTCCACATCGATTTCTTCTTTAATTATTGCTTCTGTAACATCAATATCCTCTTTGATAGCATTTTCCACTTTATTATCCTCATTGATTGCTTTAATCCTATTCAATATTTAGTTTTTTTAATTTCGATCTTTTTTGGATGTTTCTTTAGACAACAACAAAACCCCTACCCCTGCCCCTACCCTACCCTACCCCTAACCCTACCCTTGACAAAGTATCCTGTTTCTAAAATACCTACCCGTATAGGTACTTTAGGTACAAAAGTGCAAACAAATTTTCCAGCTAAAATATTAATTTAAATTTAAATGACAAAAGATACGTGAAATCGTAAAAAAATAGCTTAAATGTAAGTGATATTCATATTGAAAAACGGGAATTTTCACGTACCGTTACATCGGTGAAGGCACCGACGGCGTTTCACCCTGATGAAGACTCTCTTAACGAGTCGAAACGCCGTCGGTGCCTTCACCGATGTAACAGTACGTGAAAATTCCCGTTTTTCAATATGAATGAGTTAATTCACGTTAGTTTCATAAGTAAGTGATATTAAAAATATGATTATTAGATATTTTTTTTTTTCTATGGATGAGGCTTGCTAGGAATTGAAACGAGTGGCGTATGAAATAGTAGGCCTTTTCACAACATTGGGTGTTCATAGGCTAAATAGTGATGATTTATTTTTATTTTATTTATTTATTTATTTTATTGACTGAATAACTAGAACGGCTTGCGCCAATTACTCTAATTATAAAAATTTGGTTGATGTTGATTATGTTTTTTCCGTTAGGTTTTTTGAAATAAGATGTTTATGACTACGAAAATGGCTAAAAGCAATTTGCTAGCACATAGAAAAACTATAAACATGTCGACACCTCCAGTCTTTTACACCAGTTTCAGTTAGTGCTTACGTGTGCATAGCTTTATTGAAACAGCTTGTTCGTATCAATATTACAAAGCTATATCTGCCAAAGAACCAACAATCGTTGGGGTAAACGAGTGGAGTGTCCCTCTGTATTTCGAGTTTCGATAGCTCGTTATTTCGACGCGTCTCTAACTTCGAAAGAACATAGTCCGACAAATCATTGCTACGATGCTTAAGTGGAGACCGTGTCTCGGCAAACGTTGTGTAGGAACTCTGCGAAAGGGTGCTTGTTGATACTGGATGCATCTAGTTGAGGACAGGGCGCAATGGCGCTCATTATAGGAGGTCTAGCAGTGGACTGCTATAGGCGGATGATGAATACAAAACAATCATCACAGCTTCTTTATCATATTTTCGGACATTGTTCAGTTTGCAAATCTATTGAGCATAGCGTAAAGGGGGTATTTAGAGGAAAGTACAAACATAGCATTCGATACACGCTTACTTTTTGCAATTAACATTTTACGTGACAGTTTGTAAAACGCAAGAACATCGCACGCTTACAATAGGTATGAGGTGCTTTCCACCAAAGCAGAAAGGAGAGGAGATGAGCTGCGAAGCTGGCAGGTAAATTCCCCCAAAGCGGAGAGGAGACACGTAGCAGAGAGGAGATGTGAGATGTGTGTAGCGGAGATGTGAGCTGTAAGGTGCTTTGGGGTGAGCAAGGCGCGGGGAGAAGGCAGCGGGTAAACATTGAGTTTCTGCAAGCAGCATTGCTGTATTAATGACATGAGGTGACTTCTCTCCATCAGGTAGCGAATGAGATCGTCAGCTGACTAGCATAAAACAATTTTGGCTGCTCAAAGCATTGTCAAAATACTTTAAAAAAACTTCCCAGCGAGCTTTCTGGGTGTAAGGCGTTCCAACCTCCATTTTAAGAACCCTTTTTTTGTTTTTTAACGTGGGGGAATCCTCATGGATGTAACAGAATGATTATGCCGGACTCCTACCGGCTAAAACCACCACGATGTTCCGTCCTAGTGCCCAAACCATGGGTGCTCTTGAGGACTCTTCCACAGACCATCTTAAGAACCCAAGGCAACCTTACCTGTCAGTGATGCACATCGCTAACTAACAAATGGGGGTCTGTATGATTGCGGCATAACAAGAGAGCCTAACATCGGCACAGCTAGGTACATCCCCTGGCCGCTGACAGGCAGCAGCGTCGGCCGTGCGAGAAGCTGTGACCTGCGATCCCCAAACTACATATCTTGGAGATTTTGGGCATATCCCCTTAGTAGGGGAGGCTTTTGTCTGTCAGTAAACTGATATAATCTGGTGTTTTTAAGCTATTGCATAGCTTCTATCGAGGGCCTTGAGCGCGGGGACCGAATCCAGAAATTCCATAACGAAAAAAAACCTCACGCTCCCCTCTTTTACTTAATTTTATAATCTGGTGCTTGGAAATAGAGTTCATATTCAAACTTTTGTATTCTATTAGTTCTTGGTTATAACGTCGCAGCGCTAGTGTTCAACACAGTAAAGATAGCTACACATCCATGATTGGCCTCTGACACGAACTGACGTCTGACGTTTTTCACCTGAATCTAATTTCAGATTTGTTTTGAAATTTCTGTCATCACAATCTTTTCTTTGGAATTTTTATTGCTTTTAGATGTTTATGTGTTTCAATTATAAGTGAAATCGTATAAAATGGGTGCTACTAAATGTAGTGTCCCTACGTGTGAATCAAAAAATGATAGTGGTATCATGATACACTATAATTGCATAAGTTGATACAAAATGCTATGCAATAGCTTTACCGCGGCAGTCCCCGAGTGCCACACGTCTTTTTGTATTAAGCTTTCTGATATAGGTACAAAACTAAGCTTGCATCTCAATTCCACAAGGATCACCCATACAAATAATGACAAGCACATCCTAATTTACTAAGACTAACTTAGCTAAGGTTTTAGTGACTGTAGTCGGAAGTATTCGCCAAGAAATAATTAGGTAGTTATTAGACACTAAAAAGAATGGAATTGCCACTTAAAATTCTTTGAAGTTTCTAGAAATTCTTTTTAAGTTGTAAAAGTATTTAAGCTTAAAACCTTTTTGAGGGAACTTCAGGTCACTGTCGTAATCTTTAGTAACGGTAAAATATACAGTGACGTCCTACCTAGAAAAGTTAGAACGAAAGCAAAGTTATTTATTTTAACCAAGATATAAAAGTAGGTAAGTAACTATAGTAGGTACAATTATACTAAAATGAGAAAAAAAATGAATAAATGTACTAGAAAAGGGTAAAAAAGGGTAAAAAGGATCCTTTTTACCTATTGTTATTGTCCCCATCACGCATAACTTTTTGATACAAGAGATTCATAATTTTAGTTTAATCTAACTTATATTGTACCGCAGTTGATTTTTCAAATTGACAATTATCAATTAAGTTGAGCTTGTGCGCCCTAACTTCGCTAATCGAATGAATGCAGAGCTACAACAAAAAAATTAAATTAATGTTTTTTTTCTTTGTAAAATTTATGTACATATAATAACCAGGAAACTATGAATTTTACATAGTTTATTACTATAGCTCTGTTTAATTTCAAACAAGTTGTCTACACCTAATACTGGAATATCACTTAATGTGTATCTTCTCTGCTCTGTGTATTAGCCTATATTTTTGTGTTCATTATTTTGGTGTTCGTGAAAAAAATAAAATAACAAAATAACCTATACTAGTTTTGATTAAGCTACCCCATCATCAACAACCTTTAGACTTGACTAACAGCTAATAGAAGAGAAACTACTAAATACATGAAAAAACCATAATGTTTTTAATTTAAAAGTTTTAAATAAACGGCTCTCTCATTTAAAACTGGGAACTTCACGTCATCACTTATTAGTGGGGATCTGAATACTTTATGAGACAACGTTTAGCCATTTCTTGCAAAATTGCTCTTCATTTTAAACTAGAAGCGAACTAGACTGAGTTCTTCAGCTTATATTGAGTAAGAAAGTATCGTGCGAACCAGGAAAGTGTAGCCTTACAGGTTTGGTGTGTATACAAAAAATGATCTAACTATTTTTAACTATCAGATAATCTAGTTGGTGATTAAATAGCTAATCAATTAATAAAAAAAAATAAGGGTATGGATTTATAATCTACTTTTTCCAGTAAAAGGGGCGATGGGCGTGTAGTTAGTCCCATAGAATCCGAGCTATATTTGCAAATGCAACATGTAAGTAAAGTAAAGTAAAGTAAAAGTAAATTAAAAATCTTCTTTCATGAGGCACTTTGAATCGTATTTCTTTTAATTTACCAACAATTCGTAACGCGACCAAACAGAGAATAATTGGCAAAAAAAACTCTGATTGGTTTATATTTTTTTAACGTCATTGTTCATAATAACTATCACATTGTTTTTGAGGGAGTTGCAGGCAGTTTCATCCCAAGCTTTTTTTGTCATCTAATAATCAAATATTTTATAATAAGCTTTATTATAGTGATGACGCTTAACAACATTTTTGAATTTATTTACAGATCAATTAATCACGTCATTTGAAATTTGTAAAAAAAATCGTTCACTCATCCCTTTAAAAGATTGACTAACTTTGTGGAGCCTTATAGTAGAAACAGCTAGTTCAACAAACAAAATTAATATGTTTTCGGACATACATTAAGTTTTCATAATTATGTATCGGCATGGAACTGTCATAATATTTATTTCTTTAAACTTAGTTCTGAGTGATTTTTTGGGGCCCGTATTATAGATTGCGTAGCTCTGTAATATTAATCTAATTAAACAGTGAAAAACAATAAAAATCGAAGTGGAAAGTACATAATTTATGTGAAATAACTCAATAATACGTGAAGTGAACATAACAGAACTGGATTTTATGCAACACTCCCCCCAAAAAAAGAACAATCTAACATGTACACAAACCAGAAGAATTAAATAAAACTTAATAGATTTCCTCCGAGTTTCAAGCTCCGAAGGAAAATTTGGTGCACAACACAGACTTTCCTACATAGGCACACAGTAGCAGCAACAGTGAGTCAAAACCAAATCAAAAATCGAAAAAAGCAACCTAAAAAAATAATTGTCATTGTGAGTCATAGTCTGTTGAACTACAAAACAAAAGCAATTAAAACGCCACCTAGCGGCAAGTAGCAGATCCAACGAGACCGTTCAATATTGCTGTCAACGTCAATGTCAAAACGACGTCAAACTCAATCACTCTGATCAAGCAAGACACTGCCATCTACCGGGGAGCGGCTACAAATAAAGTGGAACACGGTGCCAGTGCGTGCCTACAGAAAAAGTTACCTACCTTGGATAAACTCATTCAATATCGCAACATAAGTCCACTCCAAATGGAAAACATGGAAAATATTACTTCATTATTAGTATCTATACAAAAGGAAATGTTAGAGCAAAAAGAAAGTATGAAGAAAATGGAACGCAATATTACTTCTAACATAAACAAACACATAGATCAAAAATTCAGCGAACTTGAAACTAAACACAATAAACTGGAAACTCTAGTAGAAGAGCAAGAGCGACGCATAAATATGTTAGAACGAAAATGCATGCTTAAAAATATAGTATTATTCGGTGTGGAAGAGTCTGAACGAAGCTACCAGAATTTAGAAGAAATTGTTTTAAATATATTTAATTATGAAATGAAAATACCATGCGAAAAGTATGAAATTGAATGTGTCAGAAGAATCGGCAAACGAGGAACAAACATAAGACCGATATCTGTAACCATCACAACACTGGGAAAAAAAATACTACTACTTAAAAATAAAAAAACAACTTGAAAACACTAAATACTATATGAAAGAGGAGTTTTCACCAAAAGTTATTGAGAAAAGAAAGATGCTAAAGAAAGAGTTAGAAAAACTAGAGGCTGAGGGGGTCAGGGCTATAATTAAGTATGATAAAATCATAGTACTGGAAAAAAACAACCACCAAGCCTCCAATGAACAAGCCCAAAATAACCAAAAAAGAAACATGTCTATATCTCCTGAAGAAAAAAGAAACCACACAGTAACTTTACAAACTCAAAAAAAACCCAAAACCAGCATTAACTCCTTCTTCGCCGCAAGAAAAGATTCGCCTCAGACACAACAGAAAAGTCAAGAATTGGCTGGTCCTAGCTAATCCAACCAAAATAAAGGTAACAAATAGCAACGAGCACGAGCCCCTCTTCAAACATCCCCAGTACGGCCTGTCACCGCGGGGATATGCGACTACAACCCTCCAGAGCAAGATCTCTACATCTGCACCTACAACGCAAGATCTCTACTATCAAATGAGAGAATGATTGAATTTAAAGAATCAATTCGCCATATCAAATATGACATAATAGGAATCGCAGAGATTCGAAGAATAGGCAATATAATAACTGAAGACGCTGACCATATTTTCTGCTACATAGGAGAGACATTGGGGCAACGCGAGGTCGGTTTCCTTCTAAGGAAAAAATACAAACCAAACATAAAAAGCTTTACAGGAATTTCTGACCGAGTGTGCATACTTAACCTGAAATTCGTAGCTATGCCACTATCTCTAATACAAGTCTATGCTCCTACACTAGAAGCAAAACAAGAAGAAGTTGAATTATTCTACAATCAGGTGAACTACGCTCTAGAACTCGCCGAAAATAATGTTATTTTGATGGGTGATTTTAATTCAAAAATTGGCAAACCAGACACATCAGAAAACTTAGTAATGGGTAAATTTGGCTATGGGAAAAGAAACTGTAGAGGCGACCAGTTAATACACTTTGCGCTCCAAAACAAACTCACCATAATAAACACACTATTCAAAAAAAGTTCAAAATCTAAATGGACGTGGATCTCCCCAGACAAAAAAACGAAGAACGAAATAGATTTTATCCTCTCAAATATCCCAAGAAAATTTACAAACTTGGAAGTCATAAACAACCTAAAATATCCTAGTGACCATCGACTATTAAGAGGAACTCTTCAGATGAAGAAATTGAAGCAAAGTAGAGCAAAATATTCTAATACACCAAATACATTTAAAACACAAGAAGAAGAAAACAAATTTGTAGAGATCTTTAACAAAAGCGATTTATACCCGGAAGAAAAAGAAAACGTAGAAATGTACTACAAAAGAATAACAGACAGCATAAAATCAAGCCTTAATGAAATAAAAAACGAACCAATCCCGCAGAAAAGTATTCTTAGTAAAGAAACAAAAGATCTTATAGAGAAACGCCACAACCTCTGGAATAAAAAAATACTATCTCGCGAAGACAAGATAGAATTATCAAAGATGTACCGTATAACCCATAAAAAAATCAAAAAAGACTATAAAACTCACCGACTAGACATCATAAAAAAACATATATTGACATCAGGAAGTGCTAAGAGAGCATACAAGCAGCTGAATACAAACAAATGCTGGATCCTATCTCTTCAATCAACTGTTACCACAAATAAGACACAAACAAGAACAGAAGTAGTTACCGCCGCCACCGAATTTTACAAAAAACTATACAGCGGTCCAACCTCTACAACCACCTACCAACAAACAGAAGCAGAACCGCATTGCGAAGAGGAAATAAGAACATTTAAAGAAATTCATATAATAAAAAAAATAGAATCACTGAAAGAGAATAAGAGCCCAGGTCCAGATAATATATCAAACGAAATAATAAAGGCAGCCAAGTTTGCCTTGGCAATACCTTTAACCTGCCTGTTCGACAAGATACTAAAAGAACAAAGAATTCCTTCAAGTTGGTCAAAATCAGACATAATACTCCTATACAAAAAAGGCGACCCTAAAAATGTTGGAAATTACCGCCCTATTAGTTTGCTTCCCTGCCTCTATAAACTGTTTGCATCATGTCTGGAAGAAATTATTAGTCCAATTATAGAAAAATGTCAGCCAATCGAACAAGCCGGATTTCGTAAAGGATACAGCACTGTGGACCATATTCAAGTTATAGAACAAATAATAGAAAAGTATCAAGAGTTTAGAAGACCGCTCTACCTGGTGTTCATCGACTATGCAAAAGCATTTGACTCCATATCCCACGACAGCATCTGGGCTGCATTAGAGCAACAAAATATCCCAAGTATCTACATCAATATTCTTAAAGTACTAGTAGACCACAAAAGTACTAGTAGAGTCAAACTAGACCAGTCGGGCCCAGCATTCCCAATACGCAGAGGTGTAAAACAAGGCGACCCATTATCACCAAAAATTTTTATCGCAGTCCTAGAACACACCATAAAAAACCTAGACTGGTCAAAAAAAGGTATAAAAATCTATAGAATTCTTCTTAGCCACCTTAGATTTGCGGACGACATCGTGCTATTTTCAGAGTCACCAAAGCAGGTAGAGTCAATGGTAAATCAACTACGAAATGCAAGCCAAAAAATTGGTCTCGAACTCAACACAACCAAAACAAAAATAATGACAAATAGCCACCGCATACCCGTCATGACAAACAATATACCACTGCAATATGTCGAAGAATATGTATACCTGGGCAAACTGATATCTTTTAAAAAATGTAGACAAATAGACGACATACAAAGGCGGATAACATATAGCTGGGGAAAATTCTGGAGCTATAAAGAAATCCTGAAATCGACTCTACCACTCCACCTTAAGAAAAAAATCCTAGATTCATGTATTCTACCCTGCATCACCTATGGCTGCCAGACATGGATATTTAATAAACACAACAGAAGCAAGATAGAAAAATGTCAAAGAGCTATGGAAAGAAATGTATTAAATATTAAACTTAAAGACAAAATTAGAAGCTCTGAAATCCGCAAAAAAATACAGACCATAGACGTTCTCCACCACGCGCAGAAGCTAAAATGGAAGTGGGCAGGTCACCTAGCACGCACGAACGATCAGAGATGGACTAAGTCGGTCACACTGTGGAAGGGGCCCAGTGGTAAACGTGCCCAAGGCAGACCCCACGAGAGATGGAAGGACGAGCTAGTATCGGCAGCAGGAACTAACTGGGCAGAACTAGCTCAGGACAGAGAAGCGTGGCATGCTCTGGAGGAGGCCTTCACCCAAAGAGGGGTACTCACATCAACAAATTAATTTCTAAATTTTAAATATGTGCATCCAATACTGTGTTTTTTCTTTCGATTAATATGCATGTAACATGTAAACTTTGTAGTGAGCAAATAAAAGGCTATTTTATTTTATTTTATTTTTATTTTTATTTTATTATAAATTGCACGAACAGCCCTTTTTTGCAGCACAATTATGGTGTTGTAAGGTAATTGTTGGTAATTGTTGTAAGGTAACGTACCTACTGCAAAAATGAGTTCATTTGGCAAGTTCTTATAATGAGGAGGTTAACATCCTGTAGTGGACTTATGGTTGAAAAGGCCTGTTGGCTGATAGATTGAACGAGATATAAAATATGCAAGCGAAACACGAATAAAGACGGCATGATGTTTTTTATGGTATCTGAAGATATAACAAGCACATGGTCTACCTGATCTTAAGTGTTTTACCATTACCTATCACAAAGCATTGCACGCTTTAGGTCACGCTTGTTTCGAAAATGTCCTACGATTATATGCCCTTGCGTTCATCAACTTGAGACATAAAGGTGATAAGCCTCTTGTGCGTGTTTTTTCACTGGCACCCACACCCTTCAGACCGAAACATCAATTCTGCTTCACGGTAGAAATAGGCATGGTCGTAGTTCTTCCCCGGGCAAGCCCTTCCCAAAGAGCTCTACTACTACTGCATATAAGTGTTATGGCGGGTACAGACTTACGAAATGTAACATGCAATGTAATACGCAATAATAGTAGATTAGTAGCCAAGGGCTGTAAGGCATCAATTGCAGCCCGAGATATTTAGGCACACGAGCGCAGCGAGGGCGCCTATAGTTTGAGGGTGCAATTAGTGCTTACACCCGAGTTAACTATTCTGCTTTACATCTCGATTGTGAGGCGACATTTTTTTTTTTTTTTTCAAGATTGAAATTGAGCTTCGCCGTTCGATAATTAAAATTGATGACTATTATACTCACACAAAGACAAGGCTGAATAGCAAAGCGACCTCTTTGGTCATTGGGCTGAATGCATGATGTGTATTGCCAGTATGATGGTTAATTGTATGCGAACTTTTTGAAAGAAAGAAGTGTTTTTTTTTAAATTACTTACTGCCCTAGGGCTTTTTTAGCTACATTATTGCCCTAGAGCGCTAATTAGTCACCTACAAGCCCCATTTGGAGGTAATTAGAAACTACTTACCCAACATGAGAGATGTAAAAAAATTAGCAGTTTGTGTAATGTAACACACAACGAAATAAAATTCGTCCTAATTGTCGCAATGTTCATGCAATGTAACAAAATTACCATAGAGCCTTGCGCGTACGAACTGTGCACACTACGCGCACGAACAGAGCATTTCTGCTTACATGCTCACTTTATGCGTGCACTGTGTCCACACTTATGAAATGCTCCTTTCTTGTTACAATGCATGTAACGTTACATCAGTCTGTGAACACGCAATGAAAGAAAATTCGTCCTAATTGTCGCAATGTTCATGCAATGTAACAAAATTACCGTAGTGTGGATGTCTTGCGCGGGCGAACTGTACACTACGCGCACGAACAGAGCATTTCTACATACATGCTCGGTTTGTGATTCTCGGGTTGATTTACTTTATCTACCATCTTTCATATAATGAAAGTAAGTTCAGCGCACCCACCCAGTTCCTTATAAAAGAACGTTGCCCACAGCTGCATAGGAATCGGCAATATTCATTTTGCATGCGACAGTCGAGCAGGTGCTACTCGCTCCCCCAAATTGGGGATGCTACTAATCCAATTTGTAGTTTGGTTGTCTGTCTATTGAAATATTGTATGCACAAGTCTTGCTGAATCTGAGTTTATCGTAGTTAAATAATTTTCGAAAAGATTGACATATTGTGGCAAATTATTCTGGACGAGTGTGATGAAAAAACTGTTCCTCACAGTACCATTCCGAAGCGCTCGTCATCATTATTATCATCATCATCATCATTATCAACCTATTACAGTCCACTGCCCTAAGAGTGGTATGGCTTAATTTAGGTTCTCTTCTTAGGTTCTTAGCATATCATTTTGGCTAATCTACACTCCGCCCACTGTCACTACTTGGAATGGTAATCGTTTAGTGGCTTTTAGTGCATTTGGCATCGGAAGATGTTGGTCCTGGCTTTTTCAATTTATAGCATGTCGAAGGCTTTCGGGCAGCCTAAAACTCCGATACCAGTTTAGTCACTAACACACACGAAAATACTCAATATATTAGAACACTGTCTGAGAGTATAGCAATATGGTAGGCATACCGAGGCTTTGTAGGAAGGCAATACAAATAGGTTTTTTTATTTATTTACCAGATAAGTAAACTAAAGTAACAAGTTACAATGTAATAATAGCAAGTATAAACAACTAAGGTTTGTACTTGTGCTATCATATTGTCTAGGCCATTATAGCAAAACAATAATTATTTAAAGTACTTAGATATCAAAATTATCGTAAAAACTACCTACATAGGTACACATGGCAGGTACCTAGGTAAGACAAATTTCATTATGTTAAATAATACTTATTATTATTTTTAGATATGTTAATATTATGTTTATATATATAAAAAAGAACAGTTCTATTAAGAAATTCTTTGTAAAACCAGCCGTAAATCCAACGCCAACATATTGCAAAATTTTATTCCCCAGTCGCACCTGTGCTTTGTCAGTGATGGGCGTTTACTTAGTCCATGTATACTGTCTTTCTGTGTCGTTGACAAGCTATTCATAACTTTATATTGCAAATAATAAAGTCAGCAAAAGATAGAGCATACTTTTTATTTATATTTACATATCAAGAGTAAGTAAACTGACATTATTTAAAAAAAAATGTCATATTCTAACTTGACTTATTCAATTTCATACTTATGTTAAATTTATTATGGAAATATTATTGTATAAATAATGTTTTAAAATGGATATTTTTTTAAGGTTATAGTATTAGAGTAACAGATGATAAGCTCGAACAAAAATACTGGGCCCTGACAGGGTACATGTACAGAGTAATTAAAGCTATATACAGGGTGTGGCGTAATAAGTAGTCAAGCCGTCACCTGTGGGTGTCTTGACTGATAATGAAAAATTGTGTTCAGTAAAAGTTTTCAAGTTATTGACCATTTTCAAAATTCCTTAAAAATTACACCCTTGGTCACTCTTTTCGATAGCATGATCACAAATCAAGGTATTTCCTCATTCTGTTTTTTGCAAAGTTCTCTTGGATAAATGAACTATCAAATGTAAGCTATTGTTTTTATGTGGTTATCTTAATTTTCTTCTTATTAATCAATTTATTTCAAAATACGTAATCGAAAAATAAAATCAAAAGTTTGGCATCTGTGGTGTAAAAAAATGTATAGAGACCTGTGTGCCCAAGCCATAATAAATTTGTTAATTTCATAGAAATTCTAAAATTATAATACGTGGTATTTTGTACTTTAAGCTTAAAGAATATGGCATTTAAATGGAAAAAGGGTCTATTTTTTACAAATACTAGTAACCAGGATATTCTGTTCTAATATGTATATCTAAGATGATATTAATATCTATTCCTGAGAAGTTTCCAGTCTTAAGTCAGGCCTCGGACTTTAAGAATGGACAACTGGTCTGATGAACCGTACTACGTTGCCTCTTACTATTATGATTATTCTTGGTACCGGCGAAATTGTGGAAAAACTATCCCAGAAGCCATAATTAGAACACATAGAAAGCACTCGAGATCTTGGCGTAGTTTTGACTCAAATGTCCATGACTGATCATATCGCGGCGGTGGTTACTGAAGCCTACAAAAATATAGATTTTGTCCTTCGAATGAGTCGACCGTTCTCCGACGTTGAATGCACAAAAGTTCTTTACTACGCTTACGCACCACTTTTACACACACACTAACACACAAATTACCTACACATGATGAGTGGGTCATCCTGTGATAACCAAACTCTTAAGAGATTGGGGGAACAGGATGACCCACTTTCACGCACACTCACATACACACATTAAAACTTTCACTCTCACCCTACACTTCCTTCTAAATGCGTATACTTTATTTTTTAATTTTCACATTTAAGTTTATATAGAGCGAATCTTTTATTGGAAGTATATTTTATTTACCATTAAAATATCTTGAGTGCTGTTGATTCTATGCGAAATAAATAAAAAAAATGAATCTGAATTTAAATCTCGAGGCTCCAGTTACCTTCACCTTATTGTTCATTAACATCATAATTTTTTTTTTATATAAATAAATAAATAATGCGGGACGTAATCACACAGTACCATGTAGCCCCAAACTAAACAGAGCTTGTATTATGGGAACCACATGATTGATATACTACACATATAGTTTTTTTGTAAACACATACATATCATACATAGAAACACCCAGACCCGAGACAAATATCTACAGAACATGCAAACATTTGTCCCACAGCGGGAATCGAACCCGCAACCTTCTGCGTCTCAGGCGGACCTTCGCCCACTGTGCCACAGAGGCCGTCAAACATTGACATGTAATTGTAAATACCACCTGACACTCGTAGAGATCGAACGCGTCCCAAACCGAAGGCAGATCCTCGCAGTTCCAACTGCAGATCTTACTGTATTGCTAATTAATTATTACGCTTTTACCGTGACAACCATTTGGATCGCTGTCAATTAGCTTACTTACAATACGAACTGTATGCGTGTAAAAAAAAATTAACAGTTTGGACTAGAGCATGGAACGGTTCGATTGCACTGTCTTGTGTTTACATGTTCGATTCGGAGCGAGGGAAATTCGCGTGCTGCTTCCCTCAACCGACTGTACCGTCCAAACTGTACGTGTGGCTGGCGCTAAAGTAAACATTACACGTATACCATTTAACAGGTATTAATGTAGTTTATTTCATTTTCATTTTATTTAAATTGATTAGAACGGTCGCAGGCAACCACTATATATTATTAGGTGCTTACCTATGAAATTAGCGTTCTGTATGGAGAATTTTGAGAAAATCGATTTCTCCATACATACGTTTTTGTATTTTTTTCTGGAACTACTAATCCTATTCTCCTAAAATTTTGTGTGTATGATTGGACAACATTGTGAAAAGTATGCGTAGTCTTATTTAAGCAAGAAAACTAACACATAAAAAAATACGACCAATTTAAGCATTGAAAGTGACAACACGTGAAATGAACTGTTTTTAAGTTTAATTTTTTGCGGATGAACTTCCTCAAAAATAGTATTTTATTAAATTTTCAATTATTGCAATAATGTAACGTTCAGAAAATAAATTAATTTTGTATATGACTGTTGAATGAAATAAAATATGTGCAAAATGAAATAGAGAGAAAAAACGCCAATTTCATAGGTAAGGACCTAATATTATTATGTAGCTATAACTATATTTAATATCGAATATATTTCGTAGTTAGTTATGTATATGATATTATTGATGTAGCTACTCGTATGTCTTTTGTTTATCGTGCTATCCTGTTCATCCAAAGGTTGTCTGAAAGAGATCGCTTTCAGCGCTAAGACCACACATTGTATCTTTTTTATTAAGAGTAATTTTCTGCAAACTTTAAAATTTTTCTGGTATTCAATAAAGAATTTATCTATCTACACGCTACGGTCTATCGGCACAGAATACAGAGAGGATTATCGGCGAGGTTACCTGCACTTTGCCTGCGCAGGTCAAATGCATGTCCGTAGCGTGTATAGGTATAGGGACGGTTTATAATTATAATATATATATACCGGAGCGGTCTTCAAACACCAAACTGTGTCACCCGATTTTCGATCTTGCACCGGTAACCTGGGCACTCTGAAAAACCGCCAAAATTCCCACAAACGTTCCAATTTACATGCGCAGGCATACCTTCATAGGTAGACCTCTCAAGTGGACTGAAGCTGGCTACAATGGCTACCATAATGCATCATTATCATGCTATAAGTCTCGCTTTGGATGAGCTAAGCTCTGAGTCGAATAAAAATCTACCAAAACATTACAAGTGCAAGTAAAATGCACGCTCACGTAGCTATTTATCATCACTATAATGCCTTTATCCCCTTAACACCATTAAAGCCGATATGGAAACATACGAGTTAATATCACGCAAAGAAACGCAGAGTTAGAAATATTTGGTTTTAAGTACATACTGTTGAAGTAATGTAGGAAGAGGTAAACTGCTATAGAACCCTGGGTAAAGAGTGCCTAAAGCATTCAAATGTTGAATGTATGCTATTTACTACTTACATCTAACCAATAATCGAATTATATATCAGTCTGGTTCCCTGGTAACACAAAAGGCTTTTCTATGTTATATGAAAATGTTGAGCATAAATTATTTATTTTAATTCCTTGCATGAGCTAGCTAATTCTGGTGTTGGAGTTTTTAGGCCACCCGAAGCACAAAATTAATTATTTACTAGCTTCCACCCCTGGCTTCGCCTGCGTAGTACCCGGATAAAAAAGCCTAATATATTAATCCAGGTCACAAATTATGTTGCTATATTCTATTCATCCAAATTCGTTCTGCCGTATTGGATTTGACTGGGAACAAAGTATAATACTATAATAAGTGAATACTTACTCAAGCACACAGAAACTTTCACATTTATAATATTAGTGTGATTTAATTACTAATTACATCATGATTAACACTTTGACTGCGGGCCTCGCACATGACGCTCCGCATTATGCATGGGGAGCAAGTGTGTTTTTAGCACTCAAAGTGCATTACAATTATTACGGTGTTCCCGTACGTTTTAGGGTCCGTATTTTCCACCGATTCCAACCGAGGGTGGAAGGAAATCGTTTATAAATAAACACATTAGTGTGAAAGCCGGATTCGGGGGTGTTAACAATGTATTCGAGATACATTTGACAGGGAAGTATCTACTTTTACGCTTGGCTTCCCTTTCAGTAGGAAATAATAAGTAAGTAATTGAGTGCTTTTCTTTATAGGCACATTGAAAGAATAAAATTATTTAATATATTTTTAACATAAAATTTATTATATTTTATAAATTACATTAACATTTTCTTTAGTTTTACACACCGACTCGATTAATAATCAAGTAAAAAAATATTTTGTTGATTTGGTTTCCGCCGCGCGCCGCCATTAGACTGCAACAACCAATGTTAGATACGTTACTATGGCAACAAACATTGATTTAAAGTGTTCTACGGCAGTAATCCTCATTTTTAATAATTTTGACAGTAGAATCGACTAAAAACTTTTTTGACGCACTCACTTTAGTCTTAGTACCGAGCGCCATACATCAGACGGCATTCTCCTTTCTGGTTTTCATCATCATCATTTATTTAAGAGCTTTGCTCTTGTTGGCGCAACTGATTCAGCTCCTTCCGTCTGCCTCTCTCCAAAGCAGCCTCTTTTTTCTTTTCCTTCTGGTTTTATATTATTTTCTCTTTTAGATACAATAAACAATTACACTATAAAGATAGGTAGACTAAACTAAAAGACTTGTTAATTATGCAACCCACAACATTGTAAGAAAGGTACTCAGATTAATAGGAAAACATTATATCCTTAGAAACGTAAATACGCATCGACTCAATTGTTCTTACTATAACATGATTTATTCAAATATATTTATTGCATACTAGTAATTTGTTTGGTTGTTTAAATAATGTGATAAATATATCGAATCTCGAGAATCAGGGCCCTGGTCCTATTCTGCTATAGCAATGGAGACTATACCAAAAACTGTCAACGAACAATTTTCTTCATCTGAGAATTCCAGTACAAATTAATTTTTATTCCATTTCACTACACTTGTGTCTATTAATAACCAATAATTGTAAATATTTTGAAAAATATAATAATAAAGAAAAACACTTGAAATAAAATCAAACAAAAATGACAACCGTCGTTTAACTAATGAAAAAATGGTTCCCAATTCAAAGTAAAAACTGTAAAAACTGTTTGTAAACACTGTCAAAGTAAATGACAAACTCTGTAGGTATTTAATCAAATCACCACTGAATCGTCAGAAAGTGTTGTTGTATTTTATTAGTGTTTTCAACGCCATTAAGTTTGAGAAATACGACCAACATAACAATGGTCAAATACTGACGCATGTACCTAATGGCCGACATTTATTTATTTCATTTGATGTGGTATTTTATCATAAAATAGTATTTTTATATATTTCAATAAGTAGGTACTTGAAAATTACTAAGAACTTTACTAAATCGTTTTCTATAGTAACTTCCTCTTAGATCATGTGAGCGGTGCACGTTATTTGTATCTTACAAAACCGCAGAATAGTTAAATCAAAAATGGCAATTAGTTGCCAACCGTAAAAACAACTTCTGTTTCCGGAACACAATAGAGTGGCGTTTGAATATAAACGCTACAATGCATTCCCTTTTTTAAGGTTACGTATCTACCTTAACACGTTGACTCAGCAGACTTCGAACGCTACTAGTTATCGTGTTTGGGCTCATTGGAATGGTCTGGATGAATAGGTTTTAGATAGATGAGGATCTGGTGATGGTGTAGGAAAGAGAAGTGAGGCATATGAGTGATATGGGTCGGAGGTTTATAAATTTTGAATTTGTACTTACAGTGTGAACTATACACAAAGGGTGGTCGAATGAAAATGCACAAAATTGTATCGCTGCGGTACGTCCGCTCGCCTCAACCGCCGTGTGCAGAGTGACGAGCGGGCCCACTACACTTTATTATTTATCAGTACACTACAGTACTTATAGTTATTTTTGATACAAAACAAAAACGTCAAGTTTTATCTTTTTCCCACTGGCCAGGACCTTGTGGAACCTAGGGCATAATTAATGGAATATCATGGATGGACCATAGATGTACCGTGGATGCTACGTAACTACAACTCATACAAAGTGTATGTTATGTACACAGATAAAACCAAACATCCGAGATGGAAGACACCCATCCAAATACAAATGATAATAGACACTAAGGCATCCAGGAAACGTTATATCAATACAGTACTCCCGCACTTAGCCCATTTGCATCACGCTGTATCGGGCTCGGCAAATATTAGCTCAAATATCCATTCAGTGTTTGCAAAGCGGGATCAGTCAGATCCAGCCGTCTTCCCTCGGCTCTCTTCCCTCGGCTCTATTAAACGATGAGGTTCAGTCAATATTGATTCGTACTATGTAGGGCTTTTTACCGCACACAAGTGCTCATTTTGCTTATTCGTTTTAGGAAAAAAGTCGAAGTGCTGAAAAGGCTTACTTCGGTGGTAGAATTATTACTACCCACGGCTTCGCTGGCATGGTACCCGGAAAGAAAGTAGCATATGTGTTAATCCAGGTAATAAACTATTTATATTTTAAGTTTCATCCAAATACTCAGTAGTTGTCGCGTGAAAGAGTAAAAACATTCATCCATTCATCCATACATACTCACAAACTTTCGCATTTATAATACAAATATTTTGTAGAGCATATTTATGTGATTACTTAAAGTAAGTTTATAATTATGTATGATATTTTAGTCTTAAGTTTATCTTTAGTGTGTTTCATGATTTGTATGTCTCATTTCTTTATTTTTGAAGTAAATTGATATAAACTTACTTTTTGTAGCTAGACCTTTCTACTAATATAATATTAAAAATGTGAAAGTTTGTGAGGTTGGATGGATGTTACTTAATCATGCCAGAATGGCTGAACGGATTCGGATGGAATTTGGAATATAGGTACGTAGATTGTGACCCAAATTAACATAGGCTACTTTTTAACAAGGTATCACGCGATTGAAGGCGAGGGCGGAAGCTAGTATAGATACATCTCTGTTGCGTGTGCCAATAATTTTGGACGGTACCTACCACAGATATAGAAGACAACTAGATAAAGCCTTAAAATTCACTATGTTCTGAACATCAACTCATACTGCTGATCTCTACTTTCTTATGTCCAATATCATCAGTTAGAAAGGGACGCATACATATATCAATGCGACTTCAAAATAGATCAAAAAGTTCATCGTACCAGGGCGCTCGAACAAAATTCTATGCAGGTTCATACAAATGCCCTGGTACGCAGTCGCAGAAATCGCATTGAGATTAAAGTATGCATCTCTTTCTAGCAAATGATATATGGAGATAAGAAAATAGAGATCAGCCGTATGAGTTGATGTTCAGAGCATAGTGAATTTTAAGGCTTTATCTAGTTGTCTTCTATATCTGTGGTACCTACAGATGATTGATTGATCTAAAACCATCAATCAATTCGATAACGCATATCCAGTAACATTCATTCGCTAGTAAAAAACGATATAAATTTTCACGCCAATTTCTTTGGATCAGTCAGTTCCTTGATTGCATACTACCTATTTATATAAGCGACTTAAAAAAATGAGGAGGTTCTCAATTCGGTGTATTTTTATTTTAGTTTTTACCGGTCATAGAGACCTATGTTACATGTTATAAACAAATGCATATTTGTTAAATGCATATTGTACTCGTTCACAAAACCATTGTACCCTCGACATTACTATCAGCCCTCGCCTTCGGCTCGGGCTGCTAAAAGTCTCGGATAAAAATGGTTCCTTTTGTGTACTTGTTGTAAAATCTATTTTAGAATTGGTTATAGCCAAAAGGAGAATGCCGTCTGATGTATGGCGCTCGGTACCAATGCTAAAGTGATTGCGTCAAAACGAAACCTATTATTTTCGAAAGATATTAAACTGTTATTCATGGAATACTAAGTCTTTTTTAAGATTAACGTAACAAATTGTTTTTATTTGATATTAGTTCTAGAGTTTATTTAAAAAAAAAAATCTTTTCCGATACCTTGTGTGTTCAGTTTTGTCTACATAATTATAAGTATTGCACTATATACATTTAACTATGATACTATATGTATGAGAAAAGGTTTATATACCTCACACATATAGGTAAAAGGGTGTTTTAACTTCTACTTCGTAGGTAGGACATTACATACCTACATTACTACTGTGTTCTACTTGTTATTTTCAAATAATGATAGTGACGAGAAAGTAGATGGGCATTTACATCATTTATCGTTATAATAGGTATTACTACTTACTGGTGAAGGTGAAATCCAAGCTAAGATTCAAGATCTTAACACATTCATCACAACCATGAAAAGGCCATGGGTGCTTCTTACAAACTATTTCGCATCACCGGTTATTAGCAAACAGTTGATGCAACGATTGTTTATCGTACATTATTGTGATAATGTCTAATACAATAAATATTTACAGAATAAACACTGTTACACAATGCCACAGAACACTCTACCGAGAACATATTAAATACATAAAGATAGGAGGTAGTTTAGTAGTACCACAAAAAGTTTTTGATCCAACTTCTTTGATTATACAGAGTGAAAGAATTCTAATGTTTACATTCGATTCTACCGTCTAAATAATTAAAGTGAGGGTGGTTGCAGTGTCATGGCGCCGTGCGCCGGAAACCAAATCAACGAAATAATTTTTTATGTGATTATTAATTGAGTCGGTGTGTAAAACTAAAGAAAATGTTAATGTTATTTATAAAATAAAGGAAATTTTATGGGATACGTTTGGTTTTGACGCAATTGGTACGGGTTATCGGCATTCTCCTTTCTCTCTTCAAAAAAGCATTTCTGCCTAAAGCTAGCAGCGTATTATCCAATCATGCCACACTTCTTAAAAAAATCACCACCCACATTTTTTTGTATTAGATTTTATCGACATTATTTAGCCGATATTGAATGTGATATATCTGTTATGGGCAAGTTGAGAAGTCTGGTCACTATGAATAATGACCGGTCTGTATACATCAAAGAGTTTGCATAGAAACTTTTTCTATTCCAAAATCTTTATGGTATGGTATTCGTTTAGCACTTTGGCAAAAGCAAATATTGATATTGACCTATTTAATACCTCAGTAACTAAGTTAAAATGCATACTTAACGAAAAATTCTTTTGACAGTACTCAATAGGTGGTTGAGAATTATTTTGTTCTATTTTTTTTCTGTGTATAACTCAATATTTTCTTTTAAGTTTATTTGAATTAATATTTTTGTGCATTTTCGTCTACTCTAAACTCTTTTTTATTTAAATACACTAATACATAAAAGTGGAAACTTGTAATTGGCCTTCAGCATACAATATATGCTTTGCATGTATTAATATTAATCTTACTACAAGTGTAAATAACTGTACGTTTTCCTAAAATTCTTAAAATAGAATAAAATAAATAAAATGGTATACATATCGCCCCTATCTAGTGGGCTATGTAAATAAAACTGCATGACTTAGCAGTTAATCAAGTTTCCCGGTCAGTATACGTAATAATGACTACCCTATCTTGGGCAATAAAATAATACAGATAAAAAACTACAGTTCATCTGTTTTTCTGTATTAGAAAGAAAGAAAGAAAGAAAGAAAGAAAATTCGTTTATTCGACCGGCAATGCATAGGTACAAAATAAGTAGGTAGGTACAGAGTTGGTTGGATATACAAAGAATAAAAAAAAAGCAAAAACACATTAAAGTAAAAACACTAAAAAAGACGTGTGACACTCGGTGACTGCCGCGGTAAAGCTATTGCATAGCATTTTGTATCAACTTATGCAATTATAATTATTTATTTATTTTATTTATGCAGTATTTCTTTTTCTTTGATATTAATTCAAGTTACACTTTTTGAGCGTGGTGACCGATAAGAAAACATTTTTTTTCTTTTATTAAATAAAAATACGTCTAGTTGCACGCACACAAACACCGTGTCGAAGACTGCCGAAAAGAAACGACGTTAGACAATGCACGGCCTTCAAGCCACACCTCCGTGCCCATCGGAGTGGGGAGCGTGAGGTTTTTTTTCGTTACGGAATTTCTGGATTCGGTCCCCGCGCTCAAAGCCCTCGATAGAAGCTATGCAATAGCTTAAAAAAAATGAACACTTAATATTATTACGCATTGCGTGGGGTCGAATCGGTCCCGTCTCAGCATGTGCTGCACCATACCAAGGCAGGAATGGCACAGCGCTGGTTTTCAGACGCAGCCGAAGTGTGATGATGACACGAACATCGGTTATATAAAAAATAAAAAAACAATTTGGTTTGAAGTATGTAGGTACTTAGGTAATAATAATTCCATGCAAAAAATAAATATAATAGATAGGTACATACGTGCTAATGTAACCAATAAATATATTAAAAATTAATTATTTGAACTAATTTATGTATAATATTTTAGAAATTACATGATTTAGATAAGCAGGTAGGCAGGGTTTCAAATAAGTAGGTACATACAGATGTTTAATATAATATTAATTAATGAAATTAAACTTACACAATTCTTATTGAAAGGTGAAAAAAAAAGACCGGTTCATATTAAAACGGTCCGGTTAATCAAGTTGCCCCTAACATAGCCATCATGATCACCATCATCTTCATCATCAGCCTATAGCAGTCCACAGCTGGACATAAGCGTGTTGGCCCCCTATAAGCGCCATTGCGTCCTGAGCTCGACGCGTGATAAATCCATATAAATAGAATATTACCAGGAAAAAAGTTTCTGATCCAACCTCTGTGGATATAATAAAGTTTTATAGCTCTTTTTGAACTCATCTGGGGAAATACTACCATCTCTATTTTTGCTGTGAAGCACCATTGCTGCAGATGTGGGTGCAGGTGAAATTACCTAGAGGCACATGCACTTTGCAGGGTGTTGCATGCGGGACTTACGAAGCAATACTTTGTTATAAGCAATGGTTACCACTTCACATAAGGTGGACCATGTGCAAGATCCATCTTCAGGTATCATAAAAAAAATCCGATTAACGATCAAAATGAAAACTTTCCGTTCAATTGATCCCTAATTTTTAAATATACATCCTATGATCTATTTAGAAATAGGTAAGGATCAAAACGAATTTATAGAGCACACCCTCTAAAACACTAAGTGGCCTATTCTACTAAAGATGATGTGATGATTTTCAAAATATATATTCAAAATACTCGTATATAAACTTAAAGATTGGGAACTCACTTCACCATTGAACCGAAAAATATTCTTGGTAAAGTCAATTTTGATAAGAAAAGTTATTAATCTAAAGTTACAGCATTCTAAAATTAATTGTCTAAACAATTACAGTTTCGCTTATGCTCTTCGATCCGGATCTGTTTGTATTGTAATATTGAACCGAAAGAAATGAAAAATAAACATAAATCACTATATCGACGACCTCTGTGGCACAGCGGGCCTAGGTCCGCGTGAGACGCAGAAGGTTGCGGGTTCGATTCCCGCCGCGAGACAATTTTTTGTATGATCTGCAAATATTTGTCTTTGATTTGTGTTTTTTCTATGTATACTGCACCAAAACTTACTTACTTAAACTTAAGGTCTAAATTAGTGTAAATTTGTTATTTCGAAGTTGATTTATGTCATATTTTTGTATAAAACACAGATTTAGAAGAGAACTAGATAAAGTCTTAAAATTCAATACGGCTGATCTCTACTTTCTTATGTCCAATATCATCAGTTAGAAAAAAATATTTATGGACATAAGAAAGTAGAGATCAGCCGTATGAGTTAATGTTCAGAGCATAAATGAATTTTAAGACTTCTTTTATGCTTTAGTCATATTTCTTTGGTTTGAAACAAAACAAACTAACATACAAATTAACTATATCTAATCATAACAAAACGTTCACTACAATCCAATGGACCAAAGTAATTTATCCACGAACAAAGATTGCAATGCATGCTGATATCAAAAACATAATTTTACATCTGGTAATTTTAATTAATTTATCATCATGCAGAGATTTTTATTTGGGTATGTTCAAGAAAAATGATTTACTTATGGCCCATGATACATTGTATAAGGAGAGAATACCTTATAGATTTACTTACGCAAAATATGGAAGGAAATTTAATTGCCCGGTAAGCAGCATCTTTCATAACATTTACTCGATTAGAGTATAAGGGGTCGGAACCCAAGCCAACCTCACCTGCCTGTGGTGCACCTAGCTAACTAGCAAACGTGGCGGCATGCTGATTACAGCATAGCGCAGACTAACACCAGCGCACAGCTATAACTCCAGGCCGCTGACGGGCAGCAACATCGGCAGCGCAAGAAGCTGTGCCCAGCTTCGTCAGCCTATGTTCCCTAATCCCATTCCTCCTCTAATGGGGAAGCCTATGTCTAGCTGTAAACATAGGCTGGTTAGTGGTGTTGTTTTCACTGTTACTAACAAAGACAACCTAAGCTTGAAATATTATCTACCAAAATATATAGCTAAAACTTTGCGAACAGAACATCCTATTTTAGTTCCGAACTAATATGTTAAATGCAAAAGTGAGTTTGCTTTTACTGAAACACTACAACACCTACCTAAACGGTTATCATGAAATTTCGTATTCCAAATTTCCTCAATTCCTCAATTCAAATTTTGGAATTGAAATTTGAAACTATTAAATTCCTTTCGTCCAAAAAAAAAGAACTCTTCCCGATGGATAAGAAATAAGCTTTTACCCGAGTGAAGTCACGGGCGATGGCATTCATTAGAGGAGGCCTGAAACGTAGGCAGACTGATGATGATGACTAAGCCGCGGGTAAACCAGTAACCAGTATTTTTACCATCAAGAAGTCAAGTGAGAGACAAGTGAGAACAGGGTGCCTAGTGCAAGTTTTTTACCAGCTCGATCGCATTCGCGTTTACGCAAATTTATAAGGAATCGAGGTAGCGCCATCTAGTGAGAAACGCGTGCAACTGACTCCTTTCCATACAAATTTGCGTAAACGCAAACGCAATCGAGCTGGTAAAAAAACTCGCACTAGGCACCCTGTCTAAAGCCTGTTTCGGTCTGTGGCTTGCGTTCGAAGAAAATACCTAACGTCAAAGTTTGCGTTAACTTTATTTCAGGGTGCCTAGTGCGAGTTTTTTACCAGCTCGATCGCGTTCGCGTTTACGCAAATTTATAAGGAATCGAGGTAGCGCCATCTAGTGAGAAACGCGTGCAACTGACTCCTTTCCATACAAATTTGCGTAAAAGCAAACGCAATCGAGCTGGTAAAAAAACTCGCACTAGGCACCCTGTCTAAAGCCTGTTTCGGTCTGTGGCTTGCGTTCGAAGAAAATACCTAACGTCAAAGTTTGCATTAACTTTATTTCTGTTTGAAAATGGAGCAGCGCCCCTAGCGGGAAGCCTAGTCGTTATAAAACCTTGATATCTCCATCCGTTAGGTATTTTTTTCGCATTCGGGCCACAGGGCCCTGATTTGATATGACTATCACATTAGATATTATATCGCGCGAACTGTTAAAACTGTATGGAAATATGACAGTTCTCTCGATATATATAACGTGACATTAATATCTATTCCTGAGAATCAGGCCTTTGATTCCTTTTCAGATAACCTACGTAAGAGTCTTAGATAGGTTAAGCATTGGGCGTGGACCTCGCGTGGAAATTATACGAGGTGGCCTCCAAAAGACGTACGTCGCCCTACGCTTAACTTCTCCTTACAATAACCCAATCTCAGTCAACATTTTCGTAGGATGTGCGAATAAAAAATACACGAACCCGCCTTGGAAAATTATTAGACCAACTATAAAAACAACTACTTTAGATCAAGATCCCGAAGAGACGGAATCAGGTCCAATTGATGAAGCCGACGAACCAAGTGGAGAAACAACAAGTTCAGTTGATGAAAACACAGATGACCAAACAGAAGGCACAGAACCATCTGAAACTACCGAAACTACACCAAGTGGATCTGTCAATAGTACAGCTCCACCTTCACCAAGTGCAACTACCGCTAGTACAACTACTGAACCTCCTGCACCCTAAAGTTGAAAGTTCAGAGACTACAACAGCGGCTGAAGGAAGTCCTCAATCTGATTAAAACTAAACGGAAGATTCAAACTTCATAAAAGCAGCTTAAATCTTAAAATATAAAACTAGCTGACCCGCCCGCTACTTAGTTTACGTGTACTTGCTTACTTGAGCCTGGTTATATTATGCGGAATCCTAAATACTTAGGTATAAATATATGGTGATCTTAACACTGATATGTTATGTATTTTTTTTAATATCCGACTTGAGTTGTTATTGTTCATTATACATTCGACAAATGTAAAAATCAAAGTTCTATCACGTAGGATTTATATTAATTCCTTGTATCTAAAATCTGTTTTATTCTAAAACGAAAACTAGATAGTCTAGGTTTAAAACTAGTGTTTGCATACAATATGTCAGATTTCAACTCAGACTATCTGTATGTACGATTTACACTTACCGGCGCGCGTCGGAAAGCATCGGAGAGCATTTTCTAACATGCTATAGGAAATTGAAACAGCCCACACCACCACACATTTATAAGTTCCATATTTGCATGCAATTTACGCAGCTTCGAGATTTGACAAACATTGACAAAAACAGATCCGTAAGTAGATATTGCATGCAAATAAGGAACTTAACTTTTTTGTGGGTGCTTCAATGCAAGTACACGCAAACTAAGTAGCGGGCGGGTCAGCTAGTTTTATATTTTAAGATTTAAGCTGCTTTTATTAAGTTTGAATCTTCCGTTTAGTTTTAATCAGATTGAGGAGTTCCTTCAGCCAAGAAGAAGAAGTAAGAGTCAATAATGCATTCTTCCACATTCTTCCTTACGCGACGCAACGTTCAAATATCTGTAGATGATAAAATGATAATGCATCATAAAAATATTTTAACTATACAAAATATTACAGTATTGATCTTTTATGCCTGTATAGTATTATAATTAAATAAACAAGAAATATTTACCGTTTTTATGCATTTTTCATACTCACTTAACTTCTTTATTAATTGGCTTCTGGGATAGTTTCCACAATTTCGTCAGTATCAAAATTGACGAGGAGAATAATTGCTAATGATGTCACTGTCGTCTATCAAGTATCATGTGTCTCATGCTGTAATGTTCACGGACTAAGTAATTTATGTGGACACCATTTTTTTCATCTTGAACGACGGTTGTCAATTTTATTAAATTTTATTTTCTAGTGTTTTTCTAATGTATGTCGTTTATTCTTCATGGTATTATAACCGATAAATGTTAGTTATAGTTATAAGACACAAGTATTAGTGAAATGGAATAAAAGAAGATTGAACGGGAATTCTCTGATGAAGAAAATTGTGCGCCGATCGTCTTTTGTTATAGTCGCCATGGCTATAGCAGAAATTAGGACCTGACCGAAGACTGGACGACTGGACTTATAAACCGTACTACGTTGCCTCATATTATTATGAACAATTGTTATACTTGATACTGGCGAAATTGTGGATAACTGTCCCAGAAGCCATTTAATAAAGAAGTGAAGTGAAGTGAAGTAATTTATGTCAAGGAGTCTTTATTATGGGAGTGCACGCTTTGAACAAAAATAAGTACCTGACTATTCCCCATAAAAATGCAGTTGTGCCCGATGGTTGTGTCTCGTGTCTTTTTTTGTATAACATTAAAGAGAAAACGAGATAACACCTTTAAGGGAGAATACGTTTAATCTTCGTTCCATTTTTGTTATTACTATCCTTTTTTATAATACTTGAAGATGGAACAAGCAAGACATCCACGACCCATAACAAAGTATTGTACCGTAGGTCACACATGTTTCGAACGTCCCCTACGTTATAAAGCTCTGCGTTCATCATGAAATTACTAATAGTAGGTACATATTACTAAACCTCCTTGGAGTCCATCAACTTAAACCATTGATAAACTTGGGGTCACGCAGGTTTATTTTTAGACCATAGATGAATCCATGGATTAGAGATAAACTTCATTTTGTAATAACGTATCTTCTAGTCCTTGGTTTAATATCAGATTTAAACCTAGACTATATTTAGTCTTCGTTTTGGAATAAGACGGGGGGGGTCACGGAGGTTTGTTTTTAGACCATAGATTAGAGATAAACGTCATTTTATGATAACGTTTCCTCTAGTTCTTGGTTTGATACCAGATTTAAACCTTGACTATATTTAGTCTTCGTTTTGGAATAAGACGGTTCTAAACATTATGCCGTACGGCATTTTGTTGTGGGAGAATGCTGCAGATATCAACACCATATTTTTGCTGCAGAAGAGGGCTGTTCGTGAATTTATAATATGGGCCTGTGATAAATGATACACATTTATCTTGGGATAAGACTTTATTTTTGCTTTTGGATCCATTTTAGATACTTTCTAGACATTATTGTACAGAGGTTACTTGGAGATCATATTGTTCAAAAACTAACGAGGCTTGTGGCTCAATCTCAATTCTCAAGACGACTTGTCGCTACCGCTTCACTTTTCGGAATGCCCAAGCCTCGTCATTTTTCGTTAGGTCCTCTCAGATAATACCTCCCTGCAAAATCCAACCATCGACCAAACCATAGACTTGCTCTCTGGTTTTCGTCAGTCAGGTTTCGAGTTGCCATAATATGCATGATTAATACTTTTTACATCCGGTAATTATTATTTGCTTATAAAATAGATTATTGAATAATAATGATTGTTAAAATAAACTTATAATATTAAAGAAATCATGACAGGCCCCAGAGAATCACTTAGAACTAAGTTTAAAGAAATAAATGTTATGACAGTTCCGTATATACCAATCTAGATATGAAAACTTAATGTATGTCCGAAAACATATTAATTTGTTCAAAAAAAAATAGCGACAATCATAATGTTAACACTAGAAATAAAGATGAAGAGCTGTTCCTACTGTAAGGCTCCATAAAGTTAGTAAATCATTTAATTTGCCCTTTAAACGTGTGTACGTTTCTTTAACAAAATCCCAAATGACGTGATTAATTTATCTGTAAATATATTCAAAAATGTTGTTAAACGTAATCTCTGTAATAAAGCTTATTATAAAAATTCTGATTATTTTGATGACAAAACGCTTGGGATGAAACAACTCCCTCGAAAACAATGTAATAGTTAAGAATACAAATTGTAACAATGACTTTAAAAAAATAATAAGCCAAGCAGAGTTTCTCGCCAATTCTTCTCTGTGTTAAAATTCTCAAATGAAATTTCATTATAATTTATTTCGTTTCGTTTCGTTTCGTTTCGTTTCAAAAACACCCAGACCCGAGATAAATAATTGCAGAACTAACACAAATTTGTCTCTTGGGAATCGAACTCGCAACCTTCTGAGTCTCAGGCGGGCCTTTGCCCACTGCGCCACAGAGGTCAAAATAATAAAGTTTTGAAACCAACGAAACATTGCACAGATCATGTGAGAAAATTATAAAATATATTATTGTAAATGATATTTCTAAAGATATGGAATTGAATTATTTCTAGCTTTGTGTATTAAACATAAAGGAAAAATATTTTCAATTAGGGCTGAATAGAATAACATTATTGTTATAAAAATCTCACGCCTTACTCTACTGAAAAAAACTCTTTTTATATAAGCTTTAATTAATTAATATTAGACAAAGCATAAGTCGTATTCAATCATTCGTTGACGAGCAGTCCATCATGTTACTGCTAATATATTTTACTTTAGTTTTTGTCAAAGTTTACTGTAAACATGAACCTTACATAAACAGTATACCATTTTCGCACGAAATCATTATTCCTAATGAAGAAAATAGTGAAACAAATTTAAGCAAAGACTTTAAGTCAGACTATTTTAAAACGTTAAGTCTTAATGGAGATACGACCTCAGTTGAAGAAATCAGACAAATAACGATTGAAAAGGACAGAAAAAGCTACTGTAGATCCTTCAAAACTTGTTTTGAATGCGCCAAAAGTGTTTTTTATTCTTGCGATTGGTGCCACGCTATCGGCTGCACGGATATCGGCCACAAGCTCTGACCTGACGCCATCGCTTCGAAAACCGCAAACCAGAATATCCTGAAGGAATGTCCATTCATCCAGCACCAAGGACCTATTCTACTCTCATCTGGCCTAGAGTCTCATATCGCTGTCCAACTGCACGCGCCAGATCCAATCTTAAATAGGATGGACATCATATGCCAGATCAAATTCAAGAACCGTTTGACACATCTAAAGGCAGTGATTGTGAAAAACTACGTACATTGCTACCCTGTGAAGTTTGATAATCTTGAGCATATGCAAACTAGGTTTGGAAGTTTCAGGATCATGTGGAGCGGTCCTGATCCATTCTCAAATGAATTGCCGGTGACTGTGTACAGTTGTGATATTTTAGCCCAGGATTGCGAGTCGTGCAGGCGGTTAGGTCCGCAGTTTGGGTGCGGATGGTGCCATCACTCACGTAGTTGTGTCACTTCAAATCAATGTAAGGACTTGATGAATTGGTCACTAAACAGATTGACGTGCCGATTTAATAAGAAAAGCATGTTATTTGTATAATTTTCTAATAAAACAAATACCATGCTTTTCATATTACTGTGTTGAAATAAAAGCCCGGATAACTATTTAGGTTTATATTTACTGTAATTAAAATATATATAAGTATCGGCACAATACACAGCACTTGTAACGCATTGGTGGCAGCCGGAGGAGAGAGCCGAACATTCGTCACAGCAGGCAGCTGTCAGTCAGTCTGACAATGACATTGACATTTCTTAGATGTACTACACGCGATGGGGTTATAGTTTACATATTTTCAACATACTGTTTACATTATTAACACTTATTGTTTACAAAAGAATCATTCTTTTGTATATTTGTAATACAGTTTTTCGTTTTATAGATCATGGAATTTGGAGAATTAGCCACTATTTTCATTGAAACTGGTTTTTATCATAGAATTATTTGATACTTTGATTTTACTGTGGTCTTGAGTACAGTTTATAGTAATATCTAGAAACAAAAAGAACCTATGTAGAATATATGAAAGTATGACTAAGATACTCTTAACCAAATATTATATAATCATCAGTGTTTCAAGGATTAGCATGATGATGATCAACGGTCTTCATAATGCATGCTCAAGTCCTAAATCGCAGTTACCCATATACTTACCTAGGTACATACATAGGTAGATACATAGGTAGATACAGGGTACTTATACTTACCCAGGTATTTATAAGCTTACTGTAACACCTAAGTAAGTAAAAATTTAAGTGAACGCAATAAATGAATATGTTAACCAACAATGGGGCATCATGGATTTTTATTCATCATCATCTACAGCCCGACTTTATCCACTGATATATAGGTCTCCCGAAGCTTGTGCCATCCACCACGGTCTTGTGCTAGTTGCATCCACGAACGCACAGCGCATACTATGTCGTCGACCCATCTCTCAACTGGTTCTCCGACGCTTCTTCTACTGAACCTCGACCACTATGTCCTTATCCACCTGTCTTCAACACGCTTTGCAATGTGTCCGGCCTGTTGGCAGCCCAACGTAAATCTATAATCTATTATTATAATATTATACTAATTGACAAATAAGACTTCGTTCAAGATGGTGGAATTGTAATGTGTGAAGCCAAGAATAAAAATTAATAAGTGTGTAAACTCTTAGTGTTTTCATCAAATCTAATTGCCTACAACTAATATAACCAACGCAGCTCGTTCCCTACATAAATGGTCCTTCGAGCCGGATATGAACCATCCCCACTTGAATCCCATGTCGGTTTCCAATAACAATTTTTACAATCCTTCCTACTAATATTATAAATGCTAAAGTTTGTAAGTATGGCTGTAAAGATGTATGAATTTATGTTTGTTACTCTTTCACGCAAAAACTACTGAAAGGATTGGGATGAAATTTGGAGTATAGGTACGTAGTTTATGACCTGGATTAACACATGTTACTTTTTATGCAGGCACCACGCGACCGAAGCCGCTGGCGGAAGCTAGTGAAATCATAATTCATAATTCAAGAAAATAATGAATTTTAAACAGGTAATTCAATTCAAAAAGGTCAATATACTAGTATAACTTTTTAACCGACTTAAAAAAGGATGAGGTTCTCAGTTGTTTGGTACAGTTGGTAACTTCCTCGCAGATTCAAAGATTGCATCCAGAATCCACAATTGTTTAGTCTGAAAATTTTCTTTCAAATTAACAAAACTCACTGTTTCACAGTTATCTTCTTCATCATTCAGAATCATAAGTAGATTTATAAAATATATTTTTAATATTATGTGTATGGTAGGTACTACAAAATTTCCTAAAAATGACAATTTAAAAGGAATATATCAGGGTTTTTAAAATTAACTCACTTACTGAATGCACCTTACACTCTACAGCCTGCTTGCTAACATAAATATATAAAAAAATATAAAATACAGGTTTCTCTGTAACATTTTTGCAAATAAATAATAAAGAGCACAAAAATCTTCAGCATATTTTATTAAAATACCAAAGACAGCATTAATCCAGCTGTGAACGCAATATGTCTTCCAAAACTTTTCAATTTACACAAACTGATCGTAAATCTGTAAGACCAATGTCTACTGAAGCGGCACGTTCATCTTTCCCATGTTAACTATTTAATCTAAAGTGTGGGACTTTAAGCGTCTATGCCATGGCGCAATTGAGAGTTGCGTCAGTCATCATCGTCATCAGCGGAGTATATGCGGTATGGAGTTCACTGCTGAACATAAGCCTACTGCTATACCTAATGAGTCTTGTGTAGTCCCTTTGCGCGCTGTCCTCAGCTCAACGCTTCCAGTTTCTAACCTTTCGCAGATCGTCACTCCGCTATGTTTGCCAAGCCGTTTGAGGTTGGAATTTATATAAAAATATTTTGAACTATAAGCGATATCAACCGTGATTTATTAATGATTGCATGTTTGCTTGTTCTTTCTCTGATTTGCATGTGAATCTGCGGGCGGGAGGGCGGTGCATGCGTATGCATTTTGTGGAACTTGTCAGAGAAAGTTAGCGGAATTTGTACTAAATATCTTGTCTTATAGAATATCTTGTAATGGATTTCCGCAAAGTCACGCCTGAGTCAATTAATTAACCGTGATTTAGTTAGATATTATGGAATCAGATGCATATGTAGAAATAAACTTTTAGCTACTACGATAGAACTTTTATTACAGATGTTTTGATCAAACTTCTTAGATTACTGTTCAATCTTGTCAGACAATCAAGCGAAAGAACAAACGTAACAATAACGGTGATTATCGACGAAAATACTAGAAGATATCTGTCACGAATGGAATGTCATGTAAACAGAGTACTTTAGTGGACATCGGGCTTTAAACAAACCGATCGTAAATCTGTTGGGGCTTTGTTTGAAATTTTAAAATATCACCAGCTAGTCGAAGGAAAACCATTTCGAAACAGAATTAGTTACTAGGGTGCAATAATTTATATTGTTTAAAATAATGTTAATTTCCAAAGCTTGGATCGCGAAAAATAATTTCACTATAAAATTCTAATTCATTATAGTTAAGAATAGGCTTGATTTAATTTGGATTATTAATATAAGTTTAATTATAATAAGGACCCAAAATTTCATCATGTTGAGATTTTAATAGGTGAAGGTAAATTGGCCAACTGGACCACTGAACTCCTGCGACCGATATCGGATAATGGGTTCGATTCCCGTCACTGGACAAATGTTTGTACGTTCTGCAAATATTTGTTTCGGGTCTGGGTTTTTTCTATGTACAATATGTATGTATTTACAAAAAAATATGTATCTATGTAGTTTATCAATCATGTAGTTCCCATAAAACAGCTCTGCTTAGTTTCGGGCTACATGATGCTGTGTGATAGTGTCCAGCATTATTTATTTATTTATTTATGAACATACAAAAAAATACAAATGTTTATTGCGGCACCAAAATAATACATAGTTTTAGACAATGATAAAATCTCTATAAGTAATAAAATACTTGTCATAGGAGATTTTGTTGTATACAGGGTGTTGCTGTAATGACAACATTAAATAAACCCACGGGTAGTGCTACTTGTCCGTAATCATAAAAAAAAATCCTAAAGCTAAAGTCCATTTCTAATTATTTTTTTCAAACAAAATAAATCACAAATAAGGTTTAAAAAAAAAATATCGTGCTGTGTAAAGGCTACTTACCATTGCCAACGTCGCGCACTTCTATTAAGAATCGTGCGTATGGTACACATCATGATTCATTTTGTTTTTTAAATTTATTATTGATTTATTTTGTTTGAAAAATAAAATATTGTAAAATGGACTATAGCTTTAGGATTTATTTTTATATGATTACTGACAAATAGCACTACCCGTGTGTTCATTAAATGCCGCCATAACAGCAACATCCTGTATAGTTTCGTGGTATATATTTTTGTATGTTTATCGGTCTCTGGTACCCATAGTACCTCGGCTCTGCTTAGTTTGGGATCAATGGACCGTGAAAGGTCTTGTATATCCTAGCGGCCTAATAAAATGCGAGAGTGAGTTTATTTGTTTGTTACGCTTTCACACCGCTACCTACTGAACCGATCATAATGTTTCGCATACCTACGCGTTTACAGAGGTAAGTACAGAAAAGTGCGTAGGACCTTCAGAGTACCTGGATGTCCGAGATTTGCTCGGGTTTTCTAAAAATGAAACCTAGATAGATCAATTAATCGCCCTCGAAACCCCCTGCATACTAAAATTTCATGAAAATCGTTGGAGCCGTTTCCGAAGTTCAATTTATAATATATATATACATAAGCAAGAATTGCATTATATATATATATACAAGAATTGTTCGTTAAGCTATTAGATTAGATAAATTAGATAAATTAGATAAAGTACTTTTTCCGAGGGATAGAAAAAAAAAGGATTCAGTGACTCGCAAAAATTCAAAATGTTTCTATCATCATCATCATCAACATCGGCCAACAATCCAGTACTGGACATAGGCCTCCCCTAATGAGCGCCATTGCGCCCTGGTTGGTTGATATGATTCTTATTTAAATTGTTAATTTTTTTAATAACAAACTTTTTTATGAGCTAAGGGAATTTTGAGAGGTTTTATCTAAAGCCCCTATATTACGTACTATTATCAAAAGTGGGTCGAGTCTCTATTCGTGTCAGGTTATTGAACAGATGTTACGAATCTGAACACACCTATTGCTAAGAGACAAGAAGGTTCATGGAGTATGAATACGATGGAGTAGTCTTTTTGAACACAGGCTGTCTAAATCGAAATGTTCTATAGAAAAGTAATATTTTGACAGCACTGCGTTCATGATCAGAGTTTCATTTCTTATGGTACTTGAAGATGGACCATGTAACCATGTGACTAAAAGAGTGATGAGTAAATGTAACTGGATGTACGAGTAGAGGGAGGCCGAAGAAGAGATGGATGGATTGTGTGAAAGAGGATATGAGAGTGAAAGAAGTGAGTACAGAGTTGACAGCCGATAGGAGTGAATGGAGAAAGAAAATATGTTGTGCCGACCCCACCTAGAGTGGGATAAGGGCAGGGAAATGATGGTACTTGAAGAGGAAACAAGCACATGGCCCACCCTGATGTTAAATGGTAACCATTACCTATCACAAAGCATTGTATTGTCGATCGCGTTTTTTTGGAACGTGCTCTACGTTGCAACGCCCTGAGTCAAGTAACTGAGGCCTGTAATTTCACCGGCACCCACACCCTTTAAACAGAAACACAGCACAGCTGCTTCACGGCAGAAATAGTTATTGTGGCAGTGGTTCCCCGGACGAGCCCTCCACAAAGAACTCCTACTACTACAATACATCATACACACACTTACACAGATACAGTACACATACAACAGTGCACACAGTGTTACAATTACAGCTTCATGAACTAGTAGGAACAAAGAGAGCCTTCCCAGATGGGTGATTTACTCGCGCGATTGACATGCGTATCCAATCAGGCTTGCTGAATGTCACTTGGAATGTGAAAGGCGTACGCATGTTGACATTCAGCAAGCCTTCAGTTAGTCGTCCATCTGGGAAGGCACTTTCTATATCACTTAGAAAGGATTTACTTAAATTTAGCCTCTGAAGTAGTGCGTCGTGGAAAAGCATTTACGCAGACTCAGTCGCGAGGCCCACTATCTAGAATTTCTATAGCCATTATAATCTCATCATCATTCGTCTGCCCTTATCCCACTCTAGGTCGGGTCGGCAAAACATGTTATCATTCTCCATTCACTCCAATCCGTCAACTCTGTATTTTCTCCTTTTTCAAATAATCCATACATCTCTTCTTCGGCCTCCCTCTACAAATTTAACCAGTTACTAAATTCATATTCATCACTCTTTCAGTTTTCAGGCTTTCATCCCTCCTCATCATTGACATCATATAATTCGCATCTCAGTAGCATAATCTCTTCTTTCGTCTGTTTTATTCATTGCTCAACACTCTGATCCATACAATGCTACAGGTCTTATTTTTCTTTTTAAGTATAAAGGGCACAAGTTGTTTTTGAGACATTTTCATATCCATCCCGCATTTATTCCATTTTTTACGTCCCGGTCAAGATTGATATTAAATAGGTACCTATATAATGTATTATTGCCAAAATTGTTGCTACATAATACTTCTTATTTAATCATCATAATTATATGGACACGTAGGCAAGCCACGGAGCCTACGGTGTCCGCGTGCGCGCAATAAGCTTATTATTTTGTGTTCAAGTACACCATGTGCCGTTTTGTGGAAATAAATTAAATAATCTTTTCTGTTTTAATTAAGCTCAAACCTTTTGAAGTTTGAGCATTGCATCTTTTCAAGATTCAAGATTCAAGATTCAAACGTTTATTTGCTAGAATACATAAAATTAATTTCACAATTAGGTCTTATAGCTATGATAGTACATGTATTCAGCCTGCATGCAGGCATGCAAATATTAATAGAGTGTCGTTACAAATTTAATTATTTAAATATTCATTTAGGCTATAAAAACAATTAATAAGTAACCAATTATTTAACTTTTTCTTGAATGTGGTTCCATCTAGCACTTTAAGTTCTTCAGGCAATTTATTATAAATGACTATAGACATGTTATAAACGTTTTTCCTATATATTTCCTTATGACATGGAGGTTGATATAGTAAGTTTTTAAACTTGGCTCTTTGCTGTCGAGTAATAACCTCACTGCGTTTTTTGTAATATGATAAATGTTTTTTTACAAAAATACACATTTCCCTGATAAACATACAAGGAAGTGGCAGAACATTACATTTTTTAAAAAGTGGTGTACAACTATCCAGAAACCAAGCTGTGTTTATGACTCGAATGCATCTTTTTTGTATTTTAAAAACCCTTTCCTTCTCCATCTTTCTCTATTCAACGTTATCCTTGTTCAAACATCTGGGAACATTGATTTCACAAATTGGTTTAGGTAGTAAGAGTATCGGGCTGACCTTATCTACAAAAACACGGGTAGCGTCCGTCCACACAATGCCGTACCGTAGCCGTAGCTGTTCTAATTGAATAAAAAAAAGTTTGATTTTGAAGTTAAAAGTTTCAATGGGTGGTATAGAACAACACCAGCCTATATCAATCCACTGCTGGATTTATGCCTCTTCTAATAAGAAGCGGATAAGCCCATAATAGGCTAAATGCCTAAAAAATTCTAATTAGTCCCTCATGTCATTTAAATTATCAAAAAATATTGGGCACGTATTTTTTATATGACAACAATATAGTGCGTTGAAGTTCCGCGTGACGTCACGGGTAAGTACACTTTTTACATACAAGTGACGTCACGAGCCCCCACTCCCGAACTTTCACGCTCTATAACTTTGTTAGTTTCTATTGATTAAATAAATAAAAAAATACGTTTCCAATTTTTTTTGTTAATCTAACTGACGGACTAATTAGTTTTATTATTTTTTTACCGAGTCATCATCCCTATTCCCAAATAGTTTAGGATTTGCAGGGCACAGGATTTTGCGCCGACGCTGTTGCCGCTAGAACCCCGTCTATTGGTCAGCAGGGTGAACCACGGGCAAATCAGGTTGGGTTCCGATAAGGACTCTTTACACAGGGAGTTTTAACCTCACCTAACCAAACTAACCTTGCCTGCTCGTGGTGCACCCTGCTGTATAACAAAAGAGGACCTATCTGAATGTGGAATAGCATAGCCTGACACTGGATCCCTGCCTGCCGATGGACAGCAGCGTCGGCGGTTCGAGAAACTGGGGGTCTACACTAATTCAACGAAGTACGAAATTGCGTGCTTCGTTTCTTGCGATTGGTAGTCGATAATCGAACAAATAAACCATAATTACAGCATAAAGTTCGTAATGTGTGACATGAGGTTCAAGAAAGACTATGTTTGTGAAAAGTTATTGCTAGGTCACTAGATGTCTTCACAGCACGGTTTAGTGTAGAGAAACCTTGTGAATCTAGGCTATAAAAGTGTACAGTTAAGTTTCTAGCTATAAATCCGCACAATTGTCTACACCTGACGTATCGTTTGTCTCGTTCACAATGGAGGCTGTTACAAAGAAGTCCTGTGTTACCTATGTTCAATACCTACCTGATTAAGGAGCATGAGAATATTCTTCTTCTTATGGCCAACTCTTGTGTCGGAGTTTGTAGGTCGCTCGAAGGTCTCCAATATGGCTTAACTTCAAATTATTTTCTTAAAACAGTAAGAACTTAGGAACACAACTTTGGAGGTAGTAGAGTTTTTTGTGGAGGGCTCGTCCGGGGAAGTACTGCCACCATGCCTATTTCTGCCGTGAAGCAGCTGAGCTGTGTTTCGGTTTGAAGGGTATGGGTGCCGGTGAAATTACAGGCACAAGAGGCTTATCATCTTCATGCCTCAAGTTGATGGACGTAGGGCGTGGCATGTTTCAAAAATTTGATCTACGATGCAATGCTTTGTGATAGGTAATGGTAACCACTTAAAATCAAGTGGGCCATGTGCTTGTTCCATCTTCAAAAAGTATTAAAAAAAAACACTGAATCGTCAACTTTTTTTAATTTACACCAATTTATAACGCGACCAATCAGAGAATAATTGGCAAGAAACTGCTTGGCTTACGTATTAAGAGCCGAGACGATGCCTTTCGAAACTCGGAAGAGCTCAGATCCACAAATGCCACTAAACAGTCAACCATCAATTGTTCAACCATCATTGTTGTCTAACCAAGAATCATTTAGCAGATCTCTGCTTCTCCTTCTTTTTCTTGTTCTTCGTATGAGCTAGTGACCAACTGGTGTTAGAGTTTCTAGGCCGCCCAAAGACCTCCGACATGGCTTAACGACTGAAAAGCCAGGACCAACATCTTACCGTGCCTTCCAAAGCACGGAAGCGCTCAAATCTAAATGTCACTTAACGGTCACCGATCCAAGTAATGGCCGGGCGGAGTGTTGCTTCACCAAGGTGATTTGATAAGAACACCGAAGTTAACCACGCCACGAGCGCTTCAAAGAACACCAATCACTGCTAAGAACATCGAAGCTACGAGCGCTTCACGCAGCTCGAGAATAAACACTCTCGCTCTTTTAGCACCAAGTGGTTCGTTATCCCATCAAAAATATAAATGTGAAATGAGAGCCAAGTTCAATTTTGATATGCTTTGGTTGTCGACGTCAACGACAAAAGAAGTGAGATCTAAATGGATGCCAAGTTCAATGGTCAGTCCTGAAATTTATTTATAACAACATAAAATAATTTTTAGCAAAATAACTTAAAATTTTAAACATATTCTTGTAACTTTGGATAATATATTGAAGCCTAAGGTCTGACATGGCTAGTTCCCATTTACGAATTATTACTAAGTCCCTACTAAAACATCCGTGCAGTAAAAGAGCCCTATTTTCGATGGCTAGTTTCTACCAGGAAGCCAAATTTTCGCAACAATAAAATCAGAACTTGCAGCTTTAGAACTTGCGAAGACTATAATAATATAATGCGTATATGAAAACTAGCCAAGTCAAACCTTAAGCTTCAATATATTATCCTAAATTATAAGATTATAAATATTGTAAAATTATTGTGTGACTCAAATAAATTTATCTTCGCGGCTGCCGCTCGCTCAGGCACGTTTGCGTCAAGGTTTTATCGCACCGCTTCCCACCCGGCTTTTCCACGGCCGCCATACAGTGCGCCGTGGTCGTGATAATGATTTTACACTATTGATGTACGCTAAATATTGAAATAATAATTAATACTAAATCTCAGTTATCGAAATTTGCCAGCTTTTAAGTTATAGCTATCCTTGTCATTTACATCTAAAAGAAAGGGATAGTATCACTTTTAGGAATGTCAAATTAAGTTTAGTTTAGGAAAATGCACAACAGAATCGACATTAATAACGTTATAAATACGAAAGTCGATTTACTCTTAGTTATAAGTAGGTCCTAGAACTGATATGATTGAAAAAAAAATTAAGGGTGGTATTCTACTTGTTATAAATACGTACGTAAAGATCCACATAAAGACCAGCTGTCATCAATTTTCAAACTATTCATAATAGAATCAATTAATTAAAAAATATAATAAAACGATAAAAATTTACCAGTTTTAGTTTTTTTCCTTTGTATTTACCCAATTACCTATCTGGATGTCAAATTTAAACTTTCTGGGTCATCTGGAACTGGGTTAGAATTTTGATCTATAGGTCAGTCAGTAATATGACAATTTTTGGACGTTAATATCTAAATAACCGTTTCAGGTGTGTTTATGAAATTTGGAGCACATATGTATCAAGTAAGTCTCAATAAATGAGCCAAATTTGACATGTTTATGTAAAATAGTTTTTGAGTTATGAGAGGGTAAAAAATGGCTGCAAATGTTTCGTGTAATGTTACGCACGGTACTGCTCGCCAGTTCTGATAGCTTGAACTTGGCTTGACACGCTCCCGCGTGTCTAGATCTGCATTCCTTCTTCGTATGAGCTAGTGGTCCACTCTGCAACGGTGTCGGAGTGTTTAGGAAAACGCTGGGACCAACGTACAACAGCTGAAGTTAAATCATCGGCGATGATTCGTTGGTCGACATTCCAACCAAGTGATTCGCTTCCACGTTTATTGCTAGTACTAGTTAGGAGTTTAACTTGCTTTCGGCGTCAGTACACTCCAGCCTAGTACAATCTCGGAGTCTTCAAATCCAGAGTGAATCGATTCCTTCTAGGCAAGCATGCTCCATCTTAGACCACATCTTCACCTGTTTCATAGTGTATATAGTGGCCAAGCGCTAGATTGTTTTTTGTATAAAAATGCTAGATCATCTAGCCCCTAACTAAGCAGAGCTTGTATGGAGAACCACGTGATGATGTACTATGTAGATAGGTACTTTTTTGTAAATACATACACTATAAACAGAAAACACCGAAAATTGAAATAATAATTAGTAAATAATACAAACATTTGTCTCGCGGCGGGAATCGAACCCGCAACATTCTGCGTCTCAGGTCGACCTTCGCCTAATGCGCCACAGAGGTCATCGTTAGTTCGATAGTTGGCTGAGACTAAAGAGGTGGTGAATTCGATTCCAGCTGGGGATATATCCCTGGAATAAATCCTGGACCCTCCAGCCAGGTGGAGTGACGATTTGCGAAAGGCTGCTGGTAGAAGCTGGGTGTGTCGAGCTCAGGACAGGATGCAATGGCGCTGAATAGGTGAGGCCTATGTCCAGTAGTGGACTGCTATAGGCTGATGATGATGATGATGAATGTAACAAAATACAACGTATAATCGATCCATTCAAAAAAGTATTTTGAAAGGTATATGTACCATAAATTAAAATATCAGTATTAAACACACAAGTATGGTTTAATAAGTAAGTAAGGTATCCATGTCAACAAAATTAAATTGTTTGACGACCATAATATTAGAAACTGGAGTTTACAAAGTACTACTTATCTTACACTTGCTTGCAAAAATAGGACAGATTCTTTTAATATAAATAATTGGAAGATGTATTTTTCAATTTTCAGTGTATGTTTCGACGGTTTAAGGTTCCTACTAAATAAAGTTTTTTTTTTTTTCATTTATGTATGGTGTTTTTTATGTCGTAAATAAAACAGTAAAACTAGAATTTAGTACCAAAAATTCAGAGCAAACTGCCAGAGCTGTTACAATGTTGGTATTGTTATAAAATACAAAACCAGTACGTGCATCGCATTTGACCTAAATTGCCACAGCAGCTGAAGCTTAGTGTTCTGTTATCAATATTTTTATGTTTCTTTTTCAAAAACTAAAAATCTAAATAATGTGGGCATCATCACAACACACAACATCATCTAGCCCCAAACAAAGCCGAGCTTGTAATATAGGAACCACTTGACTGATATAGGTTAGTACCTATATCAGTACCTTAAACAAACATTTTTGTTTAGTAAATACATACATATTATACGAAGGAAATACCTGGATCTGAGACTTATGTATTTCTTACAAAAGTTTGTCTCGCAGTGGGAATCGAACTCGCAACCCGGGGTGTCTTAGGCAAGCCTTTATCCTGTTGCAGCGCCATCTGTGCTACAACTGCTGAACCACAAGGTATGTAAGAATTTAAGCTTTATATATTACTTTCGAGTTCCTCCGATAGAGGGGCTGATTATCCCTATAAAAGGCAAAGATGGTGGCTCTGGGCCTGTCACTCCGAACAGCGACTGTCTACCTACTTACACAATATATACATATTACTATGTTTTAGCTGGGTTTTTCTCGAGCCACTACACGAGCAAATATACGTCCACTGCGCCACAGAGGCCGTCAAAATAATTGAAAATCAGATTATAATAGGAATGAGACATATTCATTAATCAATTTGATCAAGTCTCTAAAAGTTCATGACAGCGAAGAAGGAGCCAGTACAATCGTATACACCTCATTATAATAAACTAGCTTCCACCCGTGGTTTCGCTCGCGTAGTATCCGTATAAAAAGTAGCCTATGTGTTAATCCAGTTCACAAACTATGTACCTATATTCCAAGTTTCATGTAAATCCGTTCAGTAGTTTTTGCGTGAAAGAGTAACAAACATCCATACTCACAGAAACACACTAACATACACTGACTAATGTGCTAATACACAAACTTTCGCATTTATGATATTAGTGTGATGTAATTTTTGACGTTTTTTACCTTTATAAATGCGAAATTTTGTGAGTATGAACGTATGGATGAATGGATGAATGTTTGTTACTCTTTCACGCAAAAACTTGGAAACGGATTTGGTTGAAAATTGGAATATACACGGTTTGTGACCTGGATTAACACATAGGCTACTTTTTATCCCGGTACCACGCGAGTGAAGTCGCGGGCGAAAGCTAGTAAGTAATATTTAAAGCATGTTACATCAATTTCATGTCCCGAAGTGTTTTGACATAATCAAAGGTTAGGAGCTTGTTTCTAGGGAGCAATTATTATTTTATTAATTTCTTGAAGAGTCGCGACTTGGATTTAAGCGGGAAATCTTCTTTTAATATGCGCTTAAGTAGTTAATTTCGTTTACGAGAGCTGTTCTTAACGGAAGGTAATTTTGAAAATGGTTTACATAAGTAAGTAAGCTTAATTTAATCTTGAGTTTGAATAATTATTTGTGTCTAGTTGAACATTTTTAATTTCAAATTTTTAATGTTAAGTAAATAAAGAAATTTTATCCCATTGAAAAGTAATTTTGTGTAAAAGGTTCGTTAACTATACCACAAATAATTGACTTTATTTTCAGGATAATTTTGTTAATTTTGTCACTTGTAAACCTTCACGAGGTAACCCTGTGAGGTAACCCTTCTGATAACCTATCTAGCAATCAGCAATATTAACCATTTAATTAATCTTAGGAGTCTGAAACTCTTGTAAGTCTAAATTATACAATTTTTATTCATTTTCTATTTTATATTTTTTTAATTTCACTTGCTTCTGCCTGCGGCTTCGCTCGCTTTAATGTAGAGGTGGATGCGCCGACATATTTGAGTAAACAAGGTAGTTCGTTGCGATTCGGGCGGCATAGAGCTACGAACAACAATGATGAAATGTATCAATAAAATAATATTCTATAATGATTAATTATTTATATTTATGAGTTTCGTTTTAATTAGTAGAAAATAAGTAGCTTAATTTGCTTTCTGCATGTAAGCCGACCAGGCGTGCGGAGGCTAGCAGCGCGGAGGCCAGGTAAACTGGTTTTAAAAAGGGACAAATTTACCTACAATATTAATCTAAGAACTTACCTAGTAAAATGTATCCTTTCAAGTTATATATCGACTTACTATCACTTATATAAGAGGAATAAAGAATATATAAACAATAGTAGACGTTGATAAGGGGGTTCATTACAGCTGGTCGTTGCAGTTGACTAATGCACGTTATTTCCATGGCCAGGAATTAACTATGCCTCTGTTTTGCTTGTCCTTAGCGGTGTAAGTTACAAGCTCTTCCACCAGCAGCTTCTCCCGTGTGATGCCCGGATAAAAAGTAGCCCATATGTTATTCCTGGCCGTAAAGTTATAGAAAAGATGACAGAAAAATTCAGCTCAATCCGTTGAATAGTTTTGAAATAAAATAATTTAAGATTTTATTGCTGTGAACTTAACTTATTACAAATATTTAAATTAATAGGTACCCATAATAAATTTTCTATGATCACTGTTTTACAACTTTTTAAATTATTATGAAACCGGTTTTTCTTCTACAGCTTGTCTTTTGACAAAGGCCTCATCCAAAGCTTTCCATCTTGTACTGTCCTTAGCGGTCCGTACCCATTCTGGACATGCATGCACAACCTTTTTAAAAAAAAATGAAACTAAGGAAGTACAAATATACTCTTCTCACCCGACTGAAGTCCTCTTCAGTCAGGTTATGTTTTACGGGTGTATGTATGTTTGTAATATTATTTATCGGTCGCTGTAGCCCAAACGGCTGGACGGATTTTGACTAATAAGGTGTCGTTGGATTTGTCTAGATCACGAGGACGATATAAGCTATATGAAACTTCAAAAAATCCAGTATGGCGACTGTAAGAAGCCATTTTAAATTAACAATGAACTAAATAGTACTAAAATTTTCCGGTTGGGTTCGTTTTTTTTAAAATAAATACTTGTTTACAACATTCGTATACACTTTCGCCTTCAATGATCTAGAATAACAGCAGGACTAGCTTTAGATGATGAGGTATGTCAAAGGACTGCAGTGTCTGAAAACGAAAGTTTTTAACTAGTATATTCTACCCGTCATGACATACGGAGCCGGAGCGTGGACATGACACCCACAGTATGGCTAGTCCGCCAATTTAAACTCGCTCAGCGAGCTATGGAACGAGCTATGCTCGAAATTTCTCTGAAGTAAAAATAAAAATAAAATCCGCAACGAGGAAATCCGACACAGAATATTAATTGTCGACATAGCTCAGAGAACTACCAAGCTGTAGTAGCAATAAGCTAAACTTGTAGGGTAAACGAGCTGGTAGAAGCCAAATGTGTCGAGCTTAGGACAGGGCGCAATGACGCTCATTAGTGGAGGCCTATATCCAGCATTGGACTACTGGCTGTGATATAGGCTGATGATGAAGATGCTAATACGTTGGCAACCAAGTACTGTAACTGTCTTTCACCATTAGAAGATCAAGCTTGAAGGACACCTAACCTAGGAGACCCACTTAAACCTGAGACCTGTAACGTTTCCGCAGCAGACGTTGAGAATAGAAATAGGTGAATAAAAATATGTAAGAATACTGACCCCATTACTATGCGAGATATATAGCCAGAAAGCAAGAGAGAAAGAGAGAGCTTCAATCTTCAGATTACTCTCGTACTTACTAAAGACGTACTAAAGTCCAGGACGCTGGAAACCGCATCATGGAACTCAAATGGAGCTGGGCAGGACACATTGCGAGGCGAGGTGATGACCCATGGAGTAGGAAAATTACAAAGTGGTGGCCTAGGGATGGCTTTCGGAGTGTGGGACGTCCGGCTGCAAGATGGGCAGACGACATTGTCAAAGTCGCGGGTCGTACTACTAGCGACTAGACTAGCGCAGGATCACGGTGGATGGCACAAGTTGAGGGAGGCCTATACCCAGCAGTTGGTGAAATCGGGCTGATGATGATGATGAATGCAATGATCCATGCAATTTTTTTTCTCTTTTACCTATGTTGGTTGGATGATCAATCAGAGTTTTAAGCCGATTTGATTACAAGCTCATAGGAAAAGAAGACGACCGGCCTATTAAAATAAGTCATAAATAGTAATAAATAAATAAATATTATAAATTCAACAATCTTTTAATATCTTTTACCACAAAAGTTCTACGTCCTTCCATCTAACCGCCGCAATTTAAGCCCATTGTCTTAATGAAACAGGCCGTTTGTACAACCGTCTCATCGTGCGTCATTCTAAAACACATAGGTAATTTATACAGAGATAAAATTGTGAACTTTAAAAGTATTCTTCATTAGGTTTTTAGGATGTAGGAACAAAGTTTATATTATTATTGATTGCGTGGCTTTCATATCACTGTGGCCATGAAGACCATATTGTGATCGCCACTTCTATTCAAATCGCCCCTTGAGCCGGGGCGTTCATAGTTCACTTCTAAACCCTACTGCTGACAGAAACTGTAGGACCTTTTTGGGTGTGAATTCTTAGCTCCTATGGGCTTAAAGTGAATTTGCCCAGAACAGCGCTAAGTTTGTGCATTAGTGACCCACACTAGCAGATGAAGGGGTAATTCATCCGCCTCTTTGCAGAACCTGCAGGTCGGAGTGTCCCAAAGCCTTAACTTAACTAATATGCTTATTAGGGCGATAATGTCCACTCAAAGCTCTGACCATAATGTGCAGGAAGAAAAAAGTTTTTTTTTTTTTTAATGGCAATCGTCCTACTTGGACATTTCTGCCAGTGTCACGTCATAATAAGAAAAAAGGTTACTTACTCAAATTGCGTTCGATATGGCGGCATATATTCTCATCACAGATTCCAAATAAATTAGTCCCAAGATATATATAATGTCTCAAGATATATAGATGGCACTTCACTTCACTTCTTTATTAAATGGCTTCTGGGATAGTTTCCACAATTTCGCCAGTATCATGTATAATTATTGTTCATAATAATATGAGGCAACGTAGTACGGTTTATAAGTCCAGTCGTCCAGTCTTCAGTCAGGTCCTGTTTTTTGCTATAGCAATGGCCACTATAACAAAAAACGATCGGCGCACAATTTTCTTCATCAGAGAGTTTCCGTCAAAATCTTCTTTATTCCATTTCACTAATACTTGTGTCATATTACTAACGTATAACGGTCAAAATACCATTAATAAAAAGCGATAAACATTAGAAAAACACTAGAAAATAAAATTTAACAAAAATGACACAGCCGTCGTTAGGTATAGTTATAGGTATAGATGTCTATAATAATCATTGCAATGACAGATAATATTGGTTTTATCTGTCACTGAGTCAGTGCGTGATGCCATGCCAGTGCCAGTGATGACTTATGTACGATTCACGCCTACCAGCGAGCGTTGGAGAGCATCGAAGCGCATTTTAAAACATGCTAGAGGAAATTGAAACATCCACAAAGCAGTTAAGTGCCTTATTTGCATGTTTACGCAGCTTTCAGCTTTTCCCTTGAAAAACTGTCAAATTTTCACTTCACTTCTTTATTAAATGGCTTCTGGGATAGTTTCCACAATTTCGCCTGTTTCAAGTATAATTGTTCATAATAATATGAGGCAACGTAGTTTCCTATCACATTTTAATGGAATGTGTCCGTAATGAAAGCCTTAGTAATGAAATGCTTCGTTTTTAGAGACAGTTCCATTGGATTATGTAACTCAATTCTAACTTTGCCTCACTCAGATGATGTCAAGATGGTAATAGACCTTGTGAAATTTGGTATAAAATTAAGGGTTCCTATAGTAGTTTGAGTTTATTTTTTTTGTAACTTTTTTATATACATAAACTGTTTATTTATGTAATAATTGAGCGGCATATTCGCTAAGCGAAAAAGCTCAAATAAAGAAGAAAAAAAAAACGTAGTCTCGACGCCTCGTTGTTAATTTTTTACAGTTTTTTCAAGGGAAAACGAAGTCATCGGTTACCATGGTAATGGTAAGTACTGAAACTTAGTCGCTATTGTACTCATACATAAGCTCAAAGTCACACAACGGGCTATGGAGAGGACGATGACATCTTCAAGAGTGCAAGTAATCGGTGGATGGTGAGGAGGGCTCAAGACCGTTCTTTGAGGAAAGGCTTGGCTTGATCTACGTTCAGCAGTGGCCTGTTGTTTTAATAAATAAATAATACTGAACACTATCACATAGCATTATGTAGCCCCATTCTAGAGCAGAGCTTGTATTATGGGATAAACTACTTTATAGGTACATTATTAGGTATACATAGAAAACACCCAGACCTGAGACAAATATCTGCAAATAATGCAAACAATTGTTCCGCGGCGGTAATCGAACCCGCAACCTTCTGTGTCTCAGATGGACATTCACCCGCTGCACCACAGAGGCCGTCATGTTGATGATGATAATGAAGATATTTTTAACAAATAGTGAAAATAAAACAAACAAACAGTGCACTCACGGGTAGCATTTAAACCGGGTTATTTAAACTTTTTCGCTTTCATTAAATCATTGTTATCTTGGCTATCATTTTTCACAGTCCTCTGAGCAACATTCTCAACTATTTTCTCATTTCATTCTGCGCTTTCTTTATGGATCTGTGTCTTGAATATATGAGTTCGTTTGCTCATTGCGGAAATAACTGTTTAGAGCGCGTTGAGGACTTTTAAGCAGAGATGAAATAAGTAAAAACTGAACTAAAATTCAATATACCATTTCTATCATTGGTAGTTGTTTGTTTTCCAAGAGACCTTCACTGGTTTAGCACCGCATTCGCACGGTTCAGGGCTCCGATCTGTTCTAGTGAACATTTTAGGAAATTTCAAGCTCAACCCAACCCACATGCTCAGTGTGGGGATTATGGGCATATCCTCCTTTACTAGTGGAGGCCTATGTCCAGCAGTGGACTGATGGTGTTGATGTGGTGGTGGTAGAAATAAGTAGATTACTTACCTTTTTCTTTGTGATAGGTAATGGTTACCACTTAACATCAGGTGGGCCATGTGCTTGTTCCTTCTTCAAGTACCATAAACTATTTTTGACTAACTAGCTTCCGCCTGCGGCTTCACTCGCGTGTTACCGGGATAAAAAGGAACTTATGTGGTAATCCAGATCACAAACTATGTATATAGTTTCATCTAAATCCGTTCAGTGGTTTTTGCGTGAAAGAGTAACAAACATTCATCCATACATCCATACTCATTAACTTTAAAGTACGAATTAGGATATACTATAGCGTTTACTACAATACTACCTATTTGAGATTAGACGCTCACGGTGTGGCTTACTTCTGAGATTTAGCAGGTCATCTAAGCTACACTCCGCTCGGTCACTGCTTAGATGGTGACCGTTCAGTGGCATTTAGATCTGTACGCTTCCGTGATTCACGGCACGTTAAGATTATGGTCCGGGCTTTTCTAGTCGTTAAGCCATGTCGGAGGCCTTCGGTGGGCTTACTTCGACTTAAAACTCCGACATTAGAGTTGGCCACTAGCTCATACGAAGAGAAAGCTTGGATTAATCATGCAGAAGCTACACAGAATAATGATCAATGCATCCTCCTCATCAGCATCAGCCTATAGCAGTTCACTGCTGACCATAGGCGGAAGCCTATGAACTATGAAGAACCGATAACCATTGAGATAAACGAGTCTTCCAACGTTATAGGTTCTTCGGCAGATATGGCCAGCCCACTGCCACTACAGCATACTAATTATCTGAGCTATGTCGACAACATACCCAATAAAAGTTTTAACTTAATAATAATTAGTTGGTAATAATGTACCTACCTAGTAGGTCTTACCTACGTAGACCAATAATCAGACTTGGACTTGACCCTTCCACCCGGACTTTATGATAAGATTGCATTCACCAGAAGTCATCACCCAATATTTTGTTGTTTTATATACCTAAGAATCTAGTGTATGTTATTGTTACTGTCAGCCTGAACCATCTCATTGTAGAAATAAGGCCCCCATTAATCAGAAGTCATCACCTAATAAGCTAATTTTATGAAGACGTGAAATTTGTTTACTTGTCTTATGTACCTAAGGACCTAGTACAGTTACTGTCAGCCTGAACCATCCCATTGTAGAGCAAAAGCCTCCCATTTTTTCCATCCACTTCAAAGTTACCCGTTCTTTTTCGAAGAAGTCTATTTCATCAAGCCATCTTATACGCAGTCTCCCGCGACGCCGCCCGTCTTGCTGTATCCGGAATCTACTGAGTGGCATTTTTTGCTAGTATAAGTAGGTATCTTTATTGTTTATCTTATGACTTTTTTCGGCGGAATAAAAACTCCGACAACAGAGCTGGCAACTAGCTCAAACTAAGACCCGCGTTATCTCTTAAATGATGTTTAAACTAAATATAAGCCAGGCATAGTTTATTGCCGATTTTCTTTGTTTGGTCACGTTACAAATTGGTTTATTTAAAAAAGTTGACGATTCTCAGTCAAATTCTATAAGGTTTTAATATTTTAATGGAATAAACTTTTTGAAGTTTATAATTTGTGCATCGAATGGTCTTCACATAATTTCATATACCGCTGTCATCTTACAATAGAAGCCCATACTGATACCTAAAATCTCCACATTTTAAAATTTCAAAATACGTAGTTTTCTATCGGTATTACCGTCAGTATTTCGCTTTGTATGCGAAGGCTTTGCTAGCCCTGCCTCCTCCACTCACCCAATTCCGAACGCAGGAATTTGTTTCCAATCGTTTCCTTTTGAATGCGGTGCTGTGGTCAAAAAGTTCAGTTCAGGTATTCATATATTTTTAGTTCTATTTTAGTAGAAGTGCTATTGGTTCGATGAAGTTATGCGACGGTAACATTTCAGGTTTTTGTTTTTAAAATAGGTGTTTATTTTCATGACTTCGCTGGTGCAAGGAATGAATCCAGCCACACTTGTCGCGTAAAATTGATGCTGCTTCGATTCTTGCTGCGCAGCTGCGTTACTAATCTTATCATCAACATCATCATCATCATCATCATCATCATCATCATCATCATTATCATTATCATTATCATCATCATCATCCTGCCCGTATACCACGCTGTGTGGGGTCGGCACAACATGTAGTCTCCATTCATTTTCTTGTTACTAGTCATCACTACAATGCATGATTGCAAATATCTTCCGGATCTCAGTAGTGTGGAAGGCTTAGTACTCTTAGTTCCTGATACTCATAACACAAGAGAGAATGTTTTTATTCAAGGCTATTTATGTAACTGTTGGATGTTTTTTCATGTCATGTTTATGTTTTGTTACTTTAATTTAAAGAGGATTTGTAGGTAGGTGAAAGAATTTTTACTATTTAGCCCTTAATTAATACCTTCCCCTTTAAATGAATGAAGTTTTAAGACTTTCTTATCCAAATGTAACATCCATCATCGTCATCATCATCTATGATTCACAGCCCCATATTATCCGCTGCTGGATATGGGCCTCCCGAAGCTTGTGCCATCCACCGTGGTCTTGTACTAGTCGCATCCACAAACGCCCGGCGACGCGTCTATGTTGTCAACCTATCTCGCTACTGGGTGCCTAAAGGAGTAAGTACCACACTTCACTCACTAGATGGCGTTACCTCGATTCCATATCAATTTGCGTAAACTTAAATGCGATCGAGCTGGTAAAAAACTCGCACTTGGCACTAGGTTTTCTGACGCTTTTTCTACCTGGCTAGGCCACCATTCGGGCAATTTCCTGCTCCACCTATCATCAATAGTGCTGGACAAATAATGCTGGACACTATCACACATCATCATCTAGCCCCAAACTAAGCAGAGCTTTTATTATGGGAACCACATGACTGATATATTACTTAAATACTTTTTTTTTGTAAATAACACCTTAAGCATAGGAACACGCACCTGAGACAAATATCTGCAATTAATGCAAAGATTTGTCGATCGAACCCGCAACCTTCTGCGTCTCAGGCGGACCTTCGCCCACTGCGCCAGAAAAGGCAATCGATCAATTATATAAATAATAAGTTTGAGTATTGACCTTTGCTTGGCGACTGATTGTGTTATCTCTTAGTTTTGGGTAAATTTTAGTGACATATAAACTTTAATAGGTATGTCATCATAATTATTTATGTCAAATTGGAATTCACAACGGGGTTAATACAAGTAGCAGCACGAAACTCTTGCGCTGACCGTTATTGCGCAGAAGCCAAAAGTAAGGTATCATATGGGAGCTAGAGGCGAGAGAGAGCGAGAGACCCATGCGCAGAAGTTTCGTTCACCGCTAGACTTAGACTTAGCTATACGGTAGGTTTTTTATTTTACTTGACGAGTGCTTCCCCGTTGGACCCAAGATTTCTCTACCCAATGGGTACCACATGATTAATATACTACATATATATATATTTTTTTGTAAATACATACATATCATACATAGAAAAACACCCAGACCCGAGAGAAATATCTGCAGAACATGCAAACATTTCACCCGCGGCGGGAATCGATCCCGCAACCTTCTGCGTCTCAGGCGGACCTTCGCCCACTGCGCCACAGAGGCCGCCAAACATTTGATTTAAGTTGCTCTTTGTACCCACACCTACTTATACCTAATTTCGATTGTTTAAATTCAAATAAATGACACAGTGAAACAGAAACGGTCAGAAAACAGAAAAAATGTAGATACTTACCTATTATTAATAAAATCAGTCTTGTTCAGATAATAGTTAGTGTAAACTGGATCCCTTGTGTTTTCACTTAAATCACGCATTTGTAAGAAGTAGGAAAATACCTAACGACATCTTAAGAACTATTCTCTAAGGAAGTAAAAAACAAAATTTTCATAGTAACATTTAATAACGTATCATACATAAACATTTTTAAGGCAAGATTAATCTTTGTACTTAAATAGTGACGTAAGCAAGTGCCACTCCCAGAGTGTCAGACCTTGTTTTCTTGGATCGGGACTTGGGTAAACTCAAAGAGTTTGGATTTTTTTATACTAAAGGAGAATGCCGTCTGATGTATGGCGCTCGGTACCAATGCTAAAGTGATTGCGTCAAAACGAAACCTAAATTTTTTGAAAGATATTATACTGTTATTCATGGAATACTAAGTATTTTTTAAGATAAACGTAAACAAATTGTTTTTATTTGATATTAGTTTTAGAGTTTGTTTTTGAAAAAATGCTTTCTCGAGACCTTGTGTGTTCAGTTTTGTCTACATAATTATAAGTATTACACTATAAACATTTAAATATGATACTATATCTATAAGAAAAGGTATAAATACCTCACACAGATAGGTAAAAGGGTGTTTTAACTTCTACTTCGTAGGTAGGACATTACATACATTACTACTGTGTTCGACTTTATATTATTTTCAAATAATGATAGTGACGAGAAAGTAGATAGGTTTTTACATCATTATAATAGGTATTAGTACTTACTGGTGAAGGTGAAATCTAAGCTAAGATCCAAGATCTTAACACATTCATCACAACCACGAAAAGGCCATGGATGCCTCTTCCAAACTATGCTGGTTTCGCGTCACCGGATATTAGCAACTTAACAGTTGATGCCACGATTGTTTATCGTTCATTATTGTGATGATGTCTAATAAAATATCTATTTACAGAATAAACACTGCTACACAATGCCACAGAACACTCTAGTAATACATAAAGATAGGAGATAGTTTAGTAGTACCACAAAAAAGTTTCTGATCCAACCTCTTTGATTATACAAAGTGAAAAAACCTCCAATGTTTTCAGTAAATTCTACTGTCTAAAATTAAAAGTGAGGGTGGTTGCAATGTCATGGCGCCATGCGCTGGAAACCAAATAAACGAAAGAATTTTTTACGTGATTATTAATCGAGTTGGTCTGTAAGACTAAAAAAAATGTTAATTTTATTTATAAAATATAAGCAATTTTATGGGATACGTTTGGTTTTGACGCAATTGGTACGGGTTATCGGCATTCTCCTTTATGGATAAACTAGACTCCTTTTATAAATTTACATTAAATCTAAGAATATAAGATTTAATTATGACTGTAACAGCAGGTTCCACGTGACCAGCACCAGCGCTAGCAACGCGTAGAGTTTGGATTGCACATCCGGAACGCATTCCAAATCGAAGGCAGATCCACGCAGTTTAGACTGCGGATCAAAATGTCTTGCATATTTTATTTCCAAGACATTTTGCATCTAGTACTTAAATAAATTTCAAAATTCATTCATTTCACTCGTTGGTAGTAGGTGTACAGATAGAACATACCCATCAAACTTTGCTAAGAGTGCCAGATCAACATTGTACAGGTTAACCTAAATACCTACCTAAAAAACCATGTAGAGTATTCTGTTTTCTACGTATTGTCGATAATTTTTCTGCCCTATCTGACACCGTTTTTACTCGATAATTTTTTTCATCAAAAATTATAGTTTCAACATCCAAAACTTATCATTACTATAATAATGTATCTCTTTGAAAAAATCGGGCATTTCCTTTTGAAATCAGGCAATCATCGTAATAAACTCAAACCTAATTATAATTTTTCTCAATTTTTGCCGCATTTCTCCACATTAACTCCTCGTTCTTAATCTTTTTTTCAATTTTCCTTTTTCCGAAGCAATTTCGAAAATTTCTGTCTGAATTCAAGAGGCTCCCCTTTGGGCCAATTTAAATGACGCTGTTGTCTAAATCACATTTAACATCTTGGCAACAGGAAGGGTATGGTTTGCTCGTATCTTCTTCAGTAACGTGGCATTTTGGGTCATCTGTGCCGACAACGCCACACCTGGGAACAAAATAGGGACTTACTAATAGCTTTTTTCCCAACCATCACCAGTTGTTATTACCCAGTTTATAAGGTTTATTTTTGTCAAGTCCGCTGAGATTATTTATGGTTAGAAAATCAGGTGAAGTTGTCTACACAAATGACTCAAATGCTACTTTGTAAACGGATCTGCCAAACAGTAGATAACATATCCACCATTTGAGCAATACTTAGGATATTAGAAATAAGACACCATTTCTAGGTAAAAAAGCTATCGTCTAATTTCATGCAAAACTTAAATCAACAAAAATGCAAACAATTCATGAAGTCTGTGGTCCTTAAAAGTTAGTAAAAGTTAATCTGAATTCTAGTCTTTAGTGATATTGTTCTCCTCTTCGCATTTCATAGTGGGACAGCATTTAGGGTAGGGTTTGGTAAGATCTGTTTGGGTTTTGTAGCAGTTTGGGTTAGATGAGGAGATAACACCGCACCTGCAATCAAGATTCTTTTAGTCAACCTGCATCGTCTCACTGCTGGGCAAAGGTCTCCCCTAAATTCCGCTAACAATCTTTATCATTCGGTATATCCTACCTCTCTTGGAAGCTTCGAATACGTCCCAACAACGCTTTCTATATTTTTCAATGGCTTTTAAAGCTTTTGCTGCTTATCCGATGATAATGATGAGTCCACTAGTCTTAATGGTAAAACGGTAGATTTACTTTGATCAATCGCAATTTTACCTCATTCTTTTATGAAAGAACTAGTCTTTGAACTTAATTTTTTTTTAAATATTGCTCGGCGCAAGGAATGCAAAAAATGGTGCAACATAACGTCTTTTGCATCTTCCTAAGTTATAAGTGTTCTGATATAAAGTCGAAGCTTCCGCCCACAACTTCGCTTGCGTTTATTAATTTCTTCCTGGTCTACTATCTGAATTATTTTACCTCAAACAGTTCAATGGTTACCATGAAGGGAATAAACCATCTGCACATATAAAAGAGTTTCGCCTTTATAATGTTATAATAGTAGTAGTTTAAGGATGTACTTACGAGGCATAGTGTATCAGTTTACTACCGCAGTTGATTCTATAGCAGTAACCTATTGGTGTGATGACAGCCCCGAACGGTATAACATCGTTGATCTCTTCAATGTAGCACCCTTCTTTGTCCGCTGCAAAGAACGAAAATAACAATAAGCTTACCTACAAAAGCAATGGTGATCCAGATAGACAGCTACGTAGGTATCATGTTATCGTGCGTAGGAACAAAAATATGAGTAGATAACCCATGAATAATAAGTTAAGGAATATCCACGTTTCTAGTCATTTCAACAACACCAGCCTGTTCAGTCAAGTGCTGGACATAGGCCTCCTCTATGCCCATAATCCCCACGCTGGGCATGCGGGTTGGGGATCGCAGGGCACAACTTCTTGCACCGCTGACGCTGCTGCCCTTAGGGGATTAAGCTGTACCGATGAAGGCTGCGCTATGCCGCAAGGAGCCGGCTGCCAGAGCCCCGTTTGTTAGTTAGCAGGGTGCACCATGTGCAAGTGAAGTTGGCTTGGGTTTCAAAGATGCGGGCTGGAACACACAATTTATCTACACTTTCTGAACTTTGGAACACAAGGACTACATTTTACACCCCATCCAAGGACTACATTTTACACCCCTACTTTTCTAGTCATAAAGGGAAAAAGTTAATTCAAATTATAAATGAATACCGACATGAATTATAATTTTTGACAAAAACCAAGACATTCACTTTTAATGTCTGTGTTTTTATGCCTAAGAAGAGAACAAAAAAAACTGAAACCCCTTCTTCAAACAGTTATAACTGAGGGTATATTATATTGGTTAAGAACAGTCACAAAATCTCGGGGAAAACCCACTTATCTACCTATAGCATTCTTTGTAATTATTATACCGTTATTTCCAATAAAAAATTCAAAACAAGTCAATAAGGATTCCAGCAGGCCGATCGCGTAACTTTTGTTGCAATTAAAATCTAGTCGCACCTGTCAATTTTGACAGCGTTGCGATCACGTAGGACCTTCGATTACAATGAAAACCGTATAGCATCAAAACTACATCTTTGACAAGGAACTATTGCAATAAGATGTAATGTTGGTGTAAATAGCATGAAATAACGATCACGTAAGGCTGTTTCAATCGAAATGACAGCTTACGATTACTATAAGATATATTGCGGTTTGAGACAAGTAAGGTGCTGTTGCAAATGATATAAATTGATAAGTAAGATCATAATAAAGTGAGTTCTAGTGTTTTGATGTGTATATTTATTGATTGTAAAGTAGTTAATAGGTACCTAAACATACAACAAGTTTATAGTACTTACCTACATAAGTTTGTATTGTAGTGCCTCTACGAGGCTCATGTTGCGGACTTCAATAATTTGAAGACCCTAAATGTACCTACCTACCACATGAAACAATAAAGATTATGATTATGATTATCATTATGATATAAATACGAGTTCAAAATCATCTAGTGCATAACTACAAACCAATTTCATCAATTGATTAAAATTCATTTTAGTTTATCATGTCAAGAGGTTATTTGCTCGCACTTGCTGAGGAACAGCGCCAAAAAAAAATGCTTGTTGATAGTAGAAGACTGATGCGGGACGCCCGCGATCCATTATCGCTCCCTCACAGGGAGTTTATTTCAAAATGTCGCCGCCTTAGTTTTAGTGCGGCACTTGTACATATGCCAGTACTTAATAAGAAAAACATAGAACTTTGTTATTATATCATAGAAGTCGCAAAATAATGATGAACCACACGGTTTGCTTACACACATCTAGGATTATTGAAAAATTTTACCCTCTTCCATTTATCAGTGGTTTTTATAGTACCGTCCCCCACGGCATTAAACAACCTGGCACAGTGTTCCCAGGCCTTGTTATTCTGTTGGGGGGGCCGCTGCTCTTTTTATTTAGAGCAGCGGCTGGGTTTGTTTCTGCAAACTCAACCAAAATTGGCGAAATTCTAATTGGCGGTGCGAAATTTGCCGGATTGGTGCCATTGCTTTGTAAAAAATTGAAAATAACATGGTAAATCACAGGAGAAAGCTAATGAAAAGAAATAATGTAAAAGAATAAATATATTGTTTGTTTGTACTTACTTGCTAGGTAACCGTTGCATTGAACTAGGTACTAGGCATTTGATTGAAACACAACACAAAATCATAGACAAATGAGTGAACGAGTTGTAATAAACGGTCGATTATAGTGGGTTACCAATTTCTACACGGTTCCTACTACAAATTGTACTTTGTAAATTGGTCGGATTTAATTTACTTGCAGGATCTTCACGTTGTAAAATTAGTATTGCAACACATAGATAGCGGTCGAAAAATGATACCAACTAGATGCGTGATCGCTGTACTTTGATAGTATATTTTATTTGTTCGTATCAAACCTTTGATAGCAACAGAATTACGCGATCAGCCTACAGGTAACAATTTTTGAGACATCTCTGTTATCGCGTCAGAATTACCTATAAAGTGACGTCAAAAAGAAGTAGATAAAACTAGAATCGGTCGTTATGTTCGGAAACGTCATAGAGTTACGCAAGATTGATATTTTAGAATATTATAATATCAAATGTCTGAGAAGGCTGTTCTGGATTATGTATATCGTTAGAGAACACACGTGGCGGAACTGTGTTCCTGAACTTTGGAACCAAAGGTAACCTATTTGGTCACGGATTGGAATCTACCAAATAAACATCTTGGTCACAAGTAGGTAAGCCATAACATGATCTTTATAAAAATGACTTAGACACTGACTGTCTTATTCCAAAACGGAGACTAAAGATAGTCATCATTTAAATCTAGTAGTTTGTATACAGAATGTCCTATTCCTATTCCGATACCTAGACTATCTTTAGTCTTCGTTTTGGAATGAGGGGGTAACTGTCTAACTGACTACAATCAATGCATAGCCTAAGCATGTAATATAGTCTGAATACCTACATTGCTATGTTTCAGTTTGAAGTGTGACAATATGCTTATCACCTATATGCCTCAAATTGATGGATGCAGAGTAATACATCGTAGGGCCTTTCCAAACATGCGTGATAGGTGATGGTTACCACTTAAGGCTATGGGGTTTATTCATCTTGATGTACCTAGAGTTCTTTCTTCGAAGTTTTTGAGATCGCTATCCTCAAACATTATAAATACGTAGGTAAAGTTAACATCATTAGTCTATCTAACTACCATAATTTTTCTTGAGTTGATAATTGTCCTCGAATTATAAAAGACTTGTCAATTCAACCATTCTCGGAATATTTATGAGGGTTAATAAATATTATGGATGGAATTATAAGAAGCAAATATTTTAATATCTTGGCGTCGAAATTTATTAATTTCCTTGAAAATCGTCTACAAAGTTATCATTCAAATCGTAATAACCTGTCTGCTAATTTTAGCTACTCGCAATATTAATAGAATTTAAGAATATCTTAGTTAGGTCTTTCTGATAACCTTTCGTAAATTTAACTCCGTTATATAATTATATAATAACATGGGAAAATAATTACTTTCCCATGATTAATAAAACATAAGAAATAAAAATACTGTCTATACTAGGTCTAAAATCTAACTAATAAATGTAAATCTTAGGAAATTTTGTTTACCTTTAAGTTTTAGTAGAAACATAACAACAAAACTATAGACTTTAAAACTAAAAAAAACTTAAAAAATAAATACAAATTTTTAGTTTTGGAAAATGGGTAAATACTTCCCATTATCCAAATGTTGTACGGGTTGTTTTTTTAATAATTTTGCAAAATATCTTCCGTCAAAATCAACATCAACAGAAATATTTACTTATTTGCAAAAACCCCAAAATGTGACAACGGCTCAAATTATCCAATTTAACTCGTAAATCCAGTATAATAATTGCATTTTGCGGAAAACGCCTCGTTACTCATTCCCTTTATGTATTGATAACTTACCCTTCAAGAACTTCACGATTTATTTGAGTTGATTAAGATATAAATTTGTGTTATTAATAAAAGAACTGTTATAACCTGATTATGACAAAATGTGTCATTTTTTTTACATAAGACTAAGAAAAAAAATTGCGACTGTGTTGTGCGAGGAGCTTTTTTTATTAATAATCATCTTTTATATAACAAATCAAAGTGCCCCACCACGTCTGTCTGTCTGTCTGTTCGCGATAAACTCATAAACTTCTTATCGGACTTTCTTGCTGTTTTCGCCAAAAGACAGAGTATATTCATGAGAAAGGGGTAGATATATAATTTGTTAAGGTTTTGTGTAAATTGGTTGAAATTGATAGGGATGAAGAATGAAAAATTCTAATTATTCCGTCATTTACATTATCAAAAAATAATGGACACGTATTTTTTATTTTGTGAATTAAACAAAAGTTAAGACACGGCTTATTTACACTTTTTACCTAGCCGACTTCACGAGCCCTCACTCCCGAACTTTGACACTCTTTATCTCCGTCAATTTTTATTTAGTTGATCATTTAAAAAATAGTTGTCTATAATTTTTCTTGATTTATTTAGTTGATCATTTAAAAATAGTTGTCTATAATTTTTCTGACGGACTAATTAGAATTTTTTTTTTACCCAGTCGTCATCGTTATTATTGAAAATATCGGAAAAGTTCCAGCTGCCTGGGAGCTTTAACCTCTAGCGCGTCAAAACCCCTTAAGGTGCAATCGACTTCCAGGAGGTGGCTTGACAGACAAGGGGTTAATCGAAAACTTATAACTCAACAAAAATACGACAGAATAAACATGTAGGCATATTTATGTTCTACTACCCATGCGAAACCGGGACGGGTCACTCGTACTATAAAGTGCGAAAAATAGGATGAGTAGTAATTAATTAACATAAACAGACCTTCTACTTACAGCCTTGACCTCGGGTTAAGGCTTCGCGGGTTAAATAATATGTACATTACTGTATTGGCACAGTATCGGAGTTCAATTGATTACGATAAACTCAGCATTGGCGATTGTGAACATGATAAGGTCAAATAATTATTTTGTTGTGCTTCGAGGTTGACTCGTCACGAGTAGGTATTTTAATATTTGGATACATTTATAGATTTATAGATGTAATTTTTATTGGTCACGCTTTTCACTATACTTTGAATATAAGCTAGCTAATAAGTAAATCGCTTAGCGTTCCGTGTTTTCGTTTTTACATTCATACGAAGGGTTTAATGTATCTACTGTACTGAATTGATTTTGAGAAATACCATCTGTTAATTTACTTTTTTTGCTGACTTTCAATTTCGAAGCGCTCGAGGCATGGCTTACTTTGGTGATCATAGCAGATTATCTTGATTAAGCAACACTTCGCCCGGTCACTACTTGGATGGTGACCGTTAAGTGGCTCTTAAGCGCTTTGGATTGATTTTATGCTTATTAAGGTAAATTAAGGTGTTGGTCCCGGGCTTTTTCTGTCATTAATCCATTTCGGAGGCCTCCATACCGACTATAGAATCGGTGTTTTTAGGCCTAAAAATTCCGACACCATAGTTGGCCTCCATAGCCCATATGAAGAAGGAATGAATTTCTAAAGTCAAGACGAAACATACAATTTACTGTAGTGTCTATTTCTCAAACTGCTGTCAAAAATATACAAAAAAATGTATCTACCTATGTAGTTTATCAGTCATGTGGTTCCCATAATACAAGCTCTGCTCTAGTATGGTAATTTATTTATTTATTTTATATCCAACTTCTCATTACCTTGCTTCCTACCAAGTAAAAAATGAATCACAATTCCGAATAAGTATTAATTATTAACATTTCTGAATAAAATTCAATTCGGCGCAACAGCGCAGAGTCAAAGGAAAAATTACTTTTTTTGATTCAGTGAGAATTCAACTGCATTGCGGTGGCGATGCAAAGAATCCGTATGATTTATGAGAATTTCCAACAAAACTCACTCAAACACGAGTTCCATCGTAAAGAACTAACTACTGTATGCATATTTCTGCTTAAATTATTGCTTGAGCTAAATAATAAGCAATACCTATATATACATTATTGTAAGCATCGATTTAATTACTGTTACTACGTGAAAGATGTTTTTTTATTTGATTTAGGTACTATATCATCATTATCAACCTATAGCAGACCACTGATGGACATAGGCCTCCCCTGATAAGCGCTATTGCACCCCGTCCTCAGCTTGACGTATCCAGCTTCTACCAGCAGCCTTTCGCAGATAGTCACTCCCATTTGCCAAGTCGCGGTCTCCACTCAAAACTCATTAACTTAGCTATATATTAAGGTAAAAAGGGATAATTGAGTACCCAGCCTTTGTTACATTGCTGTGAATAAAATTACCTATTTATTAAATAAATTGCGTATTACTACTACGTACTAGATGGCTTCTGCAAAACCGTAACCACAAGAAGAGATTCACTGTCTCTACAGATATCTATATACACCATTTTTCTAAAATAATCCACAAACAATTGCGATAATTCTTTTTATTACTCGGCAACTTCTTCGGTCGTCTCGACCCATTTTTAGAAAGAGTTCTAAAAATGGGTCGAGAGGACCGATACATAGAGATGTACTCCTTCAATATTCCAAAAACATGATGTGTTGCGGACCTTGAAGAGGTTGCTGCAGCTTTAGGCATCACGATCTTTACTTGCTGCACCAAGATTTGGTAATAGCAAACAAAGGCGTGTTGGCGCCTTGGACGCGCAGGCAAGCCATGGAGCCTGCGGTGTCCGCGTGGGCGCAACAAGCTTGTTACTTTGTGTTGAAGTATACTTATGTGCCGTTTTGTGGAAACTATAAATCTAATTTTACACTTCATAAACAACCAAAAACATTTTTAAAACAATATGTTTCGTAATAAATAAATAAAATAAGTAATCGTCTGCTCTGTGCCTCTCTCATCCATTTATTTCATCATCATCATTATCAGCTGTTCCCGAGCCACATCTAGGCTGCTTTTGATTATGACACTCACCTCGACCCTGCGCTTGTCTGAACCAGGTTCCGTCCACGGTAACTGATAATTATCATTTGTTATTTATTTTATTTAATCATTTATTAAGCTATTGCATAGCTTCTATCGAGGGCCTTGAGCGCGGGGACCGAATCCAGAAATTCCGTAACGAAAAAAACCTCACGCTCCCCACTCCGACGGGCACGGAGGTGTGGCTTGAAGGCCGTGCATTGTCTAACGTCGTTTCTTTTCGGCAGTCTTCGACACGGTGTTTGTGTGCGTGCAACTAGACGTATTGTACGACTCTACGAAGCTCGTTTATTTAATAAAAGAAAAAAAATTGTTTTCTTATCGGTCACCACGCTCAAAAAGTGTAACTTGAATTAATATCAAAGAAAAAAAATACTGCATAAATAAAATAAATAAATAATTATAATTGCATAAATTGATACAAAATGCAATGCAATAGCTTTACCGCGGCAGTCCCCGAGTGCCACACGTCTTTTTTTTTTTAATTTAAATTAATAGTAATTCCGGACATATTTCACTCAATGTGATTGAAAGAAGGTACAAAAACTCAAAGCTAAATTTCTATTTAGGCTACTGTGCCAAAGTATATTAGTCAAATCAACCCAAAAAGTTGTTTCGGAAATCTCTAAAAGAAAGTAAGTTACATCAATAGGAATTTCCAAACCCAAAGTGCCCAAATCAAGAGTGCGGTAAAACCACCAAAACGGAAAGTTAATTAAAATGTCCATTTCTTTTCAGAATGCGAGAGACAAGATTTCAATAATTGGATTGCTTGTTTATTCCATGGCGACTATTATTAATCTGTGCTGGCCCTCTTCGAAGAACGATAGTCTTGTGTAGTTCTTGCATTTTGAGAGCTTAATTTTAAGAAGTTTTTAACCTAGGTATTATCGAATGGTTAAGTGTCATTTAATCATGTACCCTCTTACTTATGAACGCTACTTAAAGTTAATCAATGCTCAAAGTAAGCCCTGTCACTGTTTGTCATTATCCAACTGATAGAGATGGCAATAGTTTAAGCCTCGTTTATCTTTTAAAAGATGTTCATAAGTAAGGCCATTAAAATTTAGTGTTTGAAATCGTTTCATGGGAAGAAAACCGCCCTCAAAAATATATTGGAAATGTATCAAGGCAAAGAAGTTTTTTTTGTATAGTACCTAAAAATAACATTATGCTAAGAAATAATGCTAGAAATACCCAATTCTGTAATGGATATTATCATGGACTTATTATTTTGCTTGAAGAACTGTCTTTTCAACATAAAGTTTCGAGGAGAAAAACTTTACATTAAGATAATAATAAAATTTTCATAGATTGTATTTCTTTGATTCGAAAAAAAGAATAACTTTTTAAATTAAAAACAGAACGGATATGACAAACTAATAAGTACGGGTTCTGCTAAAATTTTAAGGTAGGTACTTTTTAAAATTATAATTTACGCGCCTTTTTATAAATTAAAATTACACACAAGGTGTTAACACGTTGACTGAGGACCTCGCACGTGAAGAACGAGCAACCCAACATAGAGTATTGTTTCAATTTGTTTTTTCAGTATTCAAAGCGTTATAATGATTATGAAAAAGTTTATTTGGACAAAAGCAATGGTCAGGTACAAAAATAGGATTAATTATAAAGGTAATATAGTACCTACCTATTTGTTCGTAGGATTAAAATACAGATATACTTAAATTAGCTTTGTTCCCCGCACTATAGGTCTCTTTTGGGCATGTTTAGCGAGATCACAGTACACGTCTCAGACTCTATCAGATTAACCACATCTTTCTTATCAGCAGTCAAAGCGACAGTACTAACTGCTATGAAAAAGGGTCGAGACAGTATACTATACTACAAACGTGGAAAAGTAATGTTCGCCCCAAAACTCGGCGCGCGCTGCCTATTGCATCGACATTGTACAGTTCAAGCGACATAAATGTTCAAAATTAGTGCAAATATGGCATTTTGATGTTTATGTACGTCAACGACACTCGGACGATTTTTGACAGTTTTTACTCGGAGACTTAGATAATGAAGGGCTAAAAATTGCCATTCCTCGAAAAGGCTCTGTATCCTTATTTGCTAGATGTTAATTGTCTAACCGAGGAGCATGTTAGCATTCCAACCTCGGAGTAAAATTTCACTTGTTGCGGCTTTATCCCGCTCGAGCTTTTTGGAACTTTTGAACCTTTGAAGTTCTCAACTTTCTGAATTGATTTCGTTTTTGTATCAATGGAAAATGAATTAATTTTATTTATCTGTTTATGAAAAAAATAAATTATAATTTTTAAAGATGGAATAACTTGAAGCACATGGCCCATCTGATGTTAAGTTTAACCCTACTTTAAGTATTGCGTCGTAGTTCACGCATGTTTGGAACGAGCCCTACGATGCTAAGCTCTTTATCCATAAACTTGAGGCATGGAAGTGATAAGACTCAAGTGCCTGTAATTTCACTGGAACCTACACCCTTCAAACCAAAACACAGCACAGCTGCTTCACAGCAGAAGTGGCAGTACTTCCCCGTTGGAGCCCTCTACAAAGAGCTCTACAACTAACGACTATTTAAGTTAACTAAAAAACCTAATGTACCAGTTTTTGTAGCTCCGATAGCAATGAAAATTTTAGTAACTCACCAAATTCCTTCGGTTTCATCGGCAAATTGCTCATCCATGTAGCAGCACATGCAGATCCAATAACCAAAGTAAGAAGTAACATTTTTGGCACCATCTTGGTAAATTCACGATAGAATTGAGTTCACTTTGATACGCTTTAGACGTTGTGTGTGAGTCGACTGGCCAGTGGCGCGTGGACATCTTGTTTTTATTCAAAACCGGCTGGATGCGCGCGCGCGACTTTGATAACTGTTGAGTTCAGAAATGTCGCGATAACATAATATACCTAATTTTATGCTATCAGGGGTCAGAAATATATAAAATCCTTGATCTTTTTTAATTACGATGCCTTCTCTAAATTAAACTTTAGCAATCACAAAAATAGAGGAATCACTACCTTATACACTAACATGAGGTTTTTCTTTAAAAAAATACTTAAATATTGTATAGTATTTTTTAGCATTTTTTAAGTTATCTTTTGAAAACGATTTGTAGCGTTTTCAGTTCGTAAAATATCTTCTTGGTAAGACTCTAGTGTTGGAGTTTTTAGGCTGCCCAAAGGCCTCCGAAATGACTTAACGACTGAATAAACCGGGACTAACATTTTAACGTACCTTCCGAAGCACGGAAAGTATATTATTTGTAATTAAATACACAGCCCAATTTCATAGTAAGGTTTCTACGTTCTAACTTTACGATAAACATTCGTTCAACGTTTCTTACACAACGAATAACGATATTAAATCTATTTCCTATATCATATTACTCAACGTCATTGAAATTAACAAGTTCAACGACACACCAAATTTATCACCCACTTGCGAGATTCTTTAATGTCGCGTCGTGTGTAGGCGGCCTTAGTAAGGTCGTTTATTGGAATGCGATGGGATTTACAGGTGATTCATCATTTTGATGTAAACAAACTTTTTTTATAATTTTAGTGTAGATCCGTGATGGCGACGACGCCGCGCCGCCGCGGCGACTTTCGTAGTATTTTATTAATACCGGCGCCAATATTGTGGCAACTTTTGACGAAAAACTTGTCTGGCCGGAACTTGCTCGCGAAAATGTAGGTAGATATAGATACCTACGTATAAAAACTTAAGCGAAACTAAACCTGTTTTTCTTTGAAATGCATGTCACGTGTATGGTTTAATAACTTATCACATACTCCAATTTTCCCCGTTGAGTTCGCTTCAATGGAATTTCTTGTGTTATTTTCAATAGTCCCCTTTCTAGTTATAAGTTTGATATAATTTTTAGATTCTAGTGGTATCTAGTAAAAACAATCTCTTTATAAATGAGGCATTTTGAATCGTATTTTTTTTTTATTTATTACCTTTTCGTAATGCGACCAATCAGAGAAGAATTGGCAAGAAACTTTGCTTGGCTTATATTTTTTACACGTTATTTTTCTTAACAACTATTAAATTGTTTTTGAGGGAGTTTGAGGCAGTATTAGTAAACTAATGTTTCGTAGTCAAGCTACGGCGTAGCAATGGGGATGCGCACTTTGTGTCGCAACCTTTTCCTTCATCGGAGTCTAGCGGCCATTAGAGTTTGTAAGGCTTTGAGGTCTCTTTACTAACTCAATTGCACTCGAAATGCTCGGCACCGACCTTTAATTGCAAACTTTGACATTTCATCTGTAGAAATTCGAAGAACGTCGATTATCAAACTGTCAAAGTTTGCAAAAACAGGACCGGGCTTATCATTTCTATGTGCAAACGAGGTCTCTGAAGGGCGCCAAAAAATGACTCAAAATTCCGAGACCAATATCCCATAATTTTTTATCGATCTGTCAGTGTTGCTTTCTACAACCAAAGAGTATTTGGTATCATTGGATGGCTCTTTTAAAGGCCTTTCCATAGACAACAACTACTTTTAGGAAACAAGTCCACACAAGTTGGATACCCCGTAGTTTTACTGATGGTTGCGAACTTGTGAAGGGACCGTTCTGACCACAGGCGCGGTCACAGAACGCTTAACCCGTGTCCTGAAAGTCCCGCCAATTCACCATATAGGTTAACACATACCATGCCTTACAAAAGAGGGCTTGGCCGACCAACATCCAGGTGGATGGACGACATCGTTACAGTACAGGGAAAGACCTGGATGTAAAAAGCTCAAATCCGTATGCAATGGCGTTTGAAGAAGGAGGCTTATGCCCAGCCGTGGATTTTGAAAAGCTGAGAATGATTATGATTTTTTATTTGTATATAAAACAAATTTATCACTGGTAAGACCTAATACAATATAAATAATGATGAAGATACCACACCTCTAACAGGTGAATCACAAGACAACAGGAGAAAAACCTAGAGTAAGTTATGTTATGAGGCTGTTGGATGTTATGTGAGGTAGGTAGGTATTTTATGTACTTCTTGAACAACACAACTTAATACAGTAAACAAGAGCTAAATTAATGTAACCTTTGAATAAAAATAGTTAGGTAGGTAGTTATAATTACTGTGTTCGTTACTATACCGGAACCAAAGTATTTTCTGTAATAAAAATGCTAATAATAGTCATAAAATTACAAAAATTTTCCTTCATTATCTGTAACAAAATGGAATTTATGGCCAATCAAAGCCTGTTTTTGATATTTAGTTGTAGCCTCCGGGAGTAAAAAAATACTTAATAGGCAGGTATAGCTAATGTCGCTATTGAGACATGATTATTATTAGATAAGGTACCTACAATTTGGATTTTAAATCCTTAAATCTTTTTTTTTCTATTTTAAAGAAAATACTTATAGCTCTACCTTTCTACTACAGTCCTTATGTCCTCAGTTTCTAAGGTTTGCAAGTTATTACTGGTAGGTACCTACTGTACCGATATGTACTTTTTTATTATATTTTATTTTAATAAGATAAACAAAACAGAATACAACCAAAATATTATATAACATTATACCCAAGTCAAGAACTAGATCGCATTCCAAAATATGTGAATACATCATGATTATTAGCAGTTATAAATAAATAATATGCGGGACGTAATCACACAGCATCATGTAGCCCGAAACTAAGCAGAGCTTGTATTATGGGAACCACATGATTGATATTATTATTATTATTATTCAGCCATTTTGATCCCACTGCAGGGCAAAGGCCTCCCTCCCCTCCTTCCATTCCTCGCGTTTCGTCGCTACCACGGATGAGATTATTGATATACTAAACACATATTTTTTTTTTGTAAATACATACTTATCATACGTAAAAACACCCAGACCCGAGACAAATATCTACAAAACATGCAAACATTTGTCCCGCAGCGGGAATCGAACCCGCAACCTTCTGCGTCTCCGGCGGACTTTCGCCCACTGCGCAACAGAGGCCGTCATAACCTATGTGTGAAGGGAAGAAGAAAAGAGAAAAATATATATTAAGAGATCCTAAATTTACAAAGTACATTACTCTTTTGTAAGAATTACAAGAATTGCTTTTTTAAATTTATATAAATTATTATTGAATCATTATTGATACATAAATCGTGTAAACAATGAAATTATAACCTAATCATAAAATGCGATTTTCTCAAATTTTTGCTGAATTACGAATTAAGTTATTTAGACCTTACATACCTACAATAAAAATAATAATAAAATATTATCATCATCATCAGTCCACTGCTGAATATAGGCCTCCCGCAATGACCGCCATTACGCTATCCTCGCTTTCGACGCATCCAGTTTTTTTTTAATGGTACTTGAAGATAGAACAAGCACATGGCAAACCTGATGTTAAGTGGTAACCATTACCTATCACAAATCATTGCATCGTAGATCCCGCTTTTTTGGAACGTGCTCTACGATGCAACGCCCTGCGTCAAATAACTTGAGGCATGGTGACAAGAATCTTTTGCCTGTGTTCACCCACACCCTTCAAACCGAAACAACAGCAATGCTGCTACAGCACGGCAGAAATAGGTATAGTGGCTGTACTTTCCCGGATGAACCCTTCACAAAGAACTCTAATACTAGGTACTACTCTCTACTACTTCTACCAGCAGCTTTTCGCAGATCGTTACTCCATCTAGGCCGGATTATATACGGAAGTATAGAAATACTACGTTTGCCAAGACGCGTGTCTCCTGCACTCAAGAACTCGTTTACCCATTGCGATATCTCCAGATATCGCCAGCTGCCACTTTGACTTTGATTTATTGTCATCCATCACGTTTAACACTAGGAAATATAACTTTTTACTTATTATGAAAAACCGGAAAAACGAGAGCCGGTTTTCCCTTTCTCGTGACCTGCAGATTATGACAATCAACACCAACTTTACGAGTAGGTTTTACCTAGTACATTGAATAGGGAAAAAATATGTATGAGAGTATGAGTCATAACTTCTACTTTATTATTTATCTTCTTTAGGATTTATTGCCACCATTTTGTTTTAATCGACATGCACAATGGCTAGCTGGTAGAGAATGCTTCTTAGCATTAAATTCGCCTATGTACTCATACATTGATTTTTCTACAATAAATAATATTCTATCAATGTACCTGTCTACATATAGGTACCTACTTACTATAAATACACGTATAATTTTTTTATAATTTATTTGATCTCCAACGGCTTCAACGGAAGACCAGCGTCTTGCCTGCATATATAAGCTGAGTTGGGACCATTTGCAACTAAGGATACCACCAAAAAAATACATTTAACATGTTGTTGGTGGTAAAATACATTTAAGATTTGTATCTTAAATATAAATAAAATATATTTAAATAATATATAAATATAATAAAATAAAAATAAAAATTGTTTATTTCAGACACACCTTTTGTCCATATTATGGTTAATTTATAAAAATAAGACCTATATCTTATGTTAGTACATAATCAGAAAAAAATAATAAACTAATAATACATTTCTTGCTCACTGAGAAGGCATGCACTCAGTGATAGGTGTAGGTGGCTAACACCGAGTGCACCCCCACCCATGATTTAAGATTTGTATCTTAAATGTATTAAATATGTAAGTTGCAAATAAACAATTTTACTTGATTGATTATGTTTTAATAACTTTCATTTGATTTGCATGGACCATTTCAGTATTAAAAGAGTACTTACTACTAATAAAGGGGAATATGCTCATAATCCCCACGCTGGGCAAGCGGATTGGGGATTGCAGGGACGTTGCTGCCCGTCGGCGGCCAGGGGATGTAGCTGTATCGATGTTAGGCTGCGCTATGCCGCAATCAGCCTGCCGCCAGAGCCCCGCTTGTTTGTTAACAGGGTGAACCAAGTACAGATGAGGTTGGCTTGGGTTCTGAAGACAGAGGTTAGAACCCCTTACATCCTGAATTAAAACTCAACCTGTTTAAAAAAATCTAGGTAATAAAATCATACTCCATTTGCATCCTCTTGAAGATCCTGCGCATCGAAATGATTGGAATGTTTCTCATTAGCATAATTTAGAGTAATATATCATCAAACTCAAAATACTAGAAACGTAGACTGGGTTTACGATGTCTAAAGTACCCATAACTCATTCAAGTCTTTATGAGTAGGTACCGTTCTACCTATGTTATTGGAAAGTATTAATATTTAGGTAAGTAGGTACCTAGGTACTTCGGTGTATCTAATTGAAGTTTAACGTCTAAATAAAATGTTCTATTGTAGCTATTGAATTAAAATTCTATCGAATTACTAATTAACTAACAAAAAAAAGGTTAAAGGTTGTCTGGGAGAGATCACTTTTAGTGATAAGACCGCCGATTGTATCTCTCTTTATGGTAAATTTTCCTGTAAGCTGTTGACTTTTTCTGGTGTTTATTAAAGAATTTATATATCTATGTATCTAACAACCACAAGAACGCCAGCGAAGATCAGTCTACTGCTGAACGAAGGGACAACGGCCGCGCCTAATGAGAAATGGGATTACACCCATATCTGCACGCTGGGCATGTGGGTTGAGGATCGCAGGGCATAGTGTCTCGCACTGCTGGTGCTGATGCCCGCCGCCGGTGGCCAGGTAAATTTAGCTGTGTCAGTCTTAGACTGCGTCATGCTGTAGTCAGCTGGTCGCAAGAACCATTTTCTTTATTTAGACTGCAACTCGAACACGAGCAGGTGAGGTTTGCTTTCGCTCTGAGGATAAACTCATATCACTCACTCACTCCCTTACTATCTACTTTTTGCTCAGCGAGCTATGGAACGAGCTATGCTCGGAGTTTCTCTATCTTTTAGAGAAACTAGGATTCGTAACGAGCCTACTATCCGACATAGAACCGTAATTGTCGACATAGCAAGCTGAAGTGGCAGTAGGCTGACCATATCTAACGAAGAACCGATTAACTTTGGGGTAAACGAGTTCTTGAGTGGAGGCCGCGGCTCGGCAAACGTAGTGTGGGAAGCCCTCCAGCCAGGTGGAGTGACGATTTGCGAAAGGCTGCTGGTAGAAGCTAGATGCGTCGAGCTCTGGACAGGGTTCAATGGCGCTCATTAGGGGAGGCTTATGTCCAGCAGTGTACTGCTATAGGCTGATGATGATGATGACCTGCTACCTACTTATTTTCGTTAATTAGGTAGAAGATTAGGTACTTTTTGGAAAAGATGTACATAAACTTATGAAAATTATGACGCCGATGGCTTTCGTGTCTGGAGATTCCAGCTATCGAAATTCCAGATATCTACCAATTCAGTTATAAAATTGCATTTATTTTAGGTATGTCGCGTATCATAAAACCCTTGTCACTATTTTATAGCATTTTAATTTCCATTGACTTCCCTGCGCACCTATAATTAAAAAGACCGAATATAAAATCGAAAAATATAATCATTCAAAATACTATAGAAACATAAATACCAACAACCAGGATTTAAAAATTCTGCCGACTAAAGAATGCGAATAATTTAAAAAATAGCGCAATCGGCGCCAGAAAAAAACTGGCGCCAACATTCCAAAACAATAAAGTAAAAGTATATATCATTTAGAACACATAAAAGTCGTCCAAATATTTTGTATTCATTAGCATTGTATCCAAAATTCCAAATAAGTATTGAGAGTTTTTGTTTTTTAGCGCGACAAGGACGCGGTGGGTCGCTTACGTGTTGCCGTATTTCCATAATGTCCTTAGAATTTCTTTGAAATATCTAGCTTCCTACAACAGGTTAAATGTTATTATGTATTATATAATCATAAAGCTATTTATATACTTCCATATCTTTATAATAGGTTGGTATCATTAATTCGTCTCTAGATGAGAAGTCATATATTTGTTAAACTTGGGTTAAACGTCTTACCTACTGACAAAAGGCCTACTTATGTAAGTTTACTAATAAGGTTATATCAGGAACAACCTAATATTCTGATCGTGGTTTGATCTTAGCAATTACTTAGATACATAAGTCGATAGATCCGTGCTTCAGTCGACATGCATTTTAGAGTTAAGGTCGAAGAGTTTGACCTGTCTCTACCTAACTACATTTGTAATTGATTTTTGAATATTTAATCAATAATCAATTAATTTATTAGTAAGAAAAACATGTGCTCTATCTGTGTGCACGCACTCTTGACGAGTGACGACGTCTGTGGCGCAGTGGACGAAGGCCCGCTTGAAATGCTTCGCGGTTTCGCGTTGTCTCGAGTCTGGGTCTTTTATATGTAATCATAAATGTAATAAAATGGTTATAAGTAGAAGAAGAAGAAGAATATATTTATTTGACCACAGTTTACATACCTAAAGAACTTACAGATACAAGATAACAACCAAATAGGCACAAAATAACACATAGGTACATTTAGTAATATTTTTTTTTTATATTGGATAGGCTTGCGTTTGACTACAACTGGCCTGATGTTAAGCGAAGATGCAGTCTACGATGGAGCACGCTTGCCTAGAAGAAACCTGTTCACTCGTGCCTTGAAGACGCCCATGAGCATGAAAAGAATAAAATGCCGAAGGAGTGGTAGCGAGACCGCTCTGTATCGGAAGCAGTCAAACAGGCCTAGTCTCAGCTTTATGCTGTTTAAGACAAAGCAGGTAGGTTATAACTAAAAACCTGCCCAGTGAAAACCAACGCTGATACATCAGTCATATGGTTCCCATAATACAAGCTCTGTTTGGTTTGGGGCTAGACGATGCTGTGTTATAGTGTCCAGAATTACCTATATTGTATTTTATTACTCTTAAATAAGAGTGATCGCATTATGTAGGTAGGTACATCTACATCCTGTTACACATATTTCACAAACAGAAATTCCGAACCACAAGCTAGGCATCAGTGCAAAAACATTCAACAAAAATCCGTGGTACAATTTTCGACAACAAAATACATCAGAACACTGGCGCCTGCATATCAATAAGTAATTTAATTTGGTATTTATGTAGAATTTTATGTTTACCTATACGGCTAGAGGTATCTGTTTGTTTTATCTGTTTTCGAATTTGAAAAACACCTACAACTAAACCTAAGGCACAAAACATAAAAGGATTCATTATCAAAGCGATATTATGTTATTTGATCTCCTCCATCATTGTTCAAGTTAAAAATTCAATAAACCTATGTCCCTAAATAATTAATTTTACGTAACCTGTACAGGGTGGGGGCAATCTGTGGGGGGACGATGTTTCAACTGGACATAGGCCTCCCCTAATGATTGCCATTGCGTCGGCCTCGGCTCGAAGTTTATTTATAATAATGCCATTATAATACTTAGGCATTTAGGAGGTGGGATCAAAGTGATGATGATGACCATAAATTCTGATAGAAGTGAATCCTAATCCACACTAGGATTGCAAAATCAGGCTAAACTGACTCAGGTAAGTAAATACTTAGCAAATAATTAAAATAAAAGCCTTTTTATTTCTCAACTTTTAACACCGCTCAATTCTTTTAATTACATTCTTTACATTCTTGGTTGTCTGGAAGAAATCGCTTTAAGCGATAAGACCACCCATTGTACCTACATTATAATAGGTAAGAACTTTTTCATTTCTCTGTTTTTGTAAATTTTTGGTTTTTAATTGGTGCTGTGTCATCATCATCATCATCATCAGCCTATAGCAGTCCACTGCTGGACATAGGCCTCCCCTAATGAGCGTCATTGCGCCCTGTCCTGAGCTCGACGCATCCAGCTTCTACCAGTAGCCATTCGCAGATCGTCAGTCCACCTGGCCAGAGGGCGTCCTACACTACGTTTGGTGTTGTGTGCATTAGAGAATTCATCTATCTATCTATCTTCATAAGTAAATAATTACGTAACATATATTGATCTGAAATCAGAACGCAATGTAGTAGGTTCAATTCTAATTAAAATCGTTATAGAATATTCTTAGACTGAAAGGAACTTCTAAAACCGGTCCGAATACGAAAGAACCGTTTGTTTTGTTATGGTTATTTACAACTTTGCGGTAGCATTCCCAAAAATGTCTCAACATACCGGATGCAGAAGATCCGCGTTGCATCGGCCGCGATCCTTTCCATGTCATTGACTTATGCTAAATTCATACTGGGAAAGGCCTATGACGCAAAACAGATGCCTATTTATGCCACCAAGCAGCATTGCTGTTACAGCTCGAAGTGGGTGCTGGTGAAATAACAGGAACATTCGTCTTATCACCAACCTTTAACGCATCAGCTTCTGGTACCTATATTGATGGATTGGGTTCAAGGTTGTATATTTTATTGTAATTTAAGAGCTTAGCTCTTGTCGGTGTAGTGATGCAATTCTCTCCACTTAGCTCTTTCCATTGCTATCTCTTTCACTTCCTTATACGACATGAGGGCGACCTTCTCTTTTATCTGACTCATGTAGTTTATTCTTGGTCTTCCTCTTTCACGCTTTGCTTTCTACCTTTCCCACGATGATGTTTCTAATGAAGCTGTCATCTCGTCCAATCATTTTCCCTCTTCGCGATTTCTCGCACGTACCTATATTTTCGAATCGTTTTGACTGATTTCGACATGATTATCATCATGATTAAATCCTTTTAGTGATTAAATCTTGGACAAAGATTAATCACGAAATTGCTATCATGATCATGATGAATAATATTCCCTTCTCTTTAATTCCTTGCGATTTTGTTCCAGTCTTTTTCAGCCAGTTTAGGTGAATAATGAAAAAAATGCTCTTCTCCTAAATCTGAGGTAACTCCATACTGACTTTTATCTCTCCAGCTGGGTAGAGCTGCTACAAAAAGTGAAAATTGTGAAAGGCTGCTGGTAGAAGCTGGATTAAATCGACCTGAGGACAGGATGCAATGGCGCTCATCATGGGAGGAGCAGTAGATTGCTATAGGCTGCTGCTGCTGATGATTATGATGATGATGATGATGAGGATGATGATGATGAGGATGATGATGATGATGATGGTGATGATGATGATGAAGAACCTCTAATATTCCAGTTCCAGACCTCTCAAACGATAACTATTACCGGAACCCATAGCATTGTATAGCAACATAACAGATGTGGTTCTGTTGTTTAGATATTTTTTTGTTACTCAAGGTCTATGTGATTTATTAAAAATTTATCCATACTACCTTTAAGCTTTTGAATATGATAGCACAAGGAAATCTGTTTGGCATAGATTAATATATTTGCTTATACAAAGATACATTCCATTACCTAATAGTTCATAGTGTTATATCTATTTTAGGCTACTATCTTAATAATCTTTAAATTATAATTTTTTGATTAAAATATTCCGTTCACATTATTAGGGGATTAAATCAATTTGAATTTATATTTATGTAATAATTATGATATTGGCTACAATATCGGCATTTTGGCTACAAAAACACGCTTATAATTTTGGAAAGAAAAATGAAAATTTTGCTATTGATCGTACGTTACTTTAATAAGTAGGTAACCTACTTAGAACAAAAAATGTAAGAACTTTGTGTTGGTTGTCTTCACTGAGATCTCGCTTAAATCAAAATTTAAATTATGATTGTAAAAAACAATAAGTACTTATAATTAAACCTAAATAGGCTACATAATAAATTCACTTCAACAAAACTGTTCCTTCAGCACTTTCCTCAATATTTTCCATGATGGATTCTTCAGTATACTTTCCAAGACAGTAACATTCTTTATTGTATTTCGCAAATGTTTTAATAACAAATCCGAATATATCTTGATTATTAACTTTAGCGTCTATAATAAGGACGATAAATACTTTAGGACGATCCCCTGAACTAGGATCTGCTATACCAACTACTGCTGCATCGAAGACATCAGGAACAGGATGGTCCCAAAAACAATAAGTATTTATAATTAAAACTAAATAGGCAAAATAATAAATTCACTTCAACAAAACTGTTCCTTCAGCACTTTCCTCAATATTTTCCCTGATGGATTCTTCGGTATGCTTTCCAATACAGTAATATCCTTTATTCTCTTGTATTTTGCAACTCTTTCATTAACAAATGCGACTATATCTTGATTATTTACTTTAGCGTCTTTATTAAGGACGATAAATGCTTTAGGGCGTTCTCCTGAACTAGGATCTGCTATACCAACTACAGCTGCATCAAAGACGTCAGGATGGTCTTTTAGTAAGTACTCTAATTCAGCTGGGGGTACTTGGAAACCGTTGACCTGAAAATTGACGATGAAAACTATTATCTGGATTTAAACCCACTTCCAAAAATAAGTATTGGAAAAATTACAGTACAAAACACCTAAGAGCGGATAAGTTCAATTAAGTGATCGTTATTTCTTAACATCTAACCCAGTAGATAATATTTATAATTGCTATAACAATATACAGGATGGGGCAAAATTTTACTTCATTAATAGCAGCTTTTCTTTTGTAGTCAAAAGGTTCTTTTTCTGATGTATCTTCAGGTTTTTTTTGAAAAATACAATAGCAATTCCTGAACTTTGAAAGTGAAAGTGAAAATTTTCTTTATTCCGTACGCACATTACAGTACACCTTGAATCGTCATTTTTTTTTATTTACTCCAATTCGTAACGCGACCAAACAGAAAAGAATTGGCAAGAAAAAAAACTGGGCTTATATTTTTTTAAATGTCAGTTTTACAATTTTTTTTCTTAACTATTACATTGGTTTTGAGGGAGTTGGAGACAGTTTTATCCCAAGCTTTTTTGTCATCTAAATAATCAGATAAAAAATATGTAGTCAGCCTATAAAAAGTCATGTCATAAAAATAAACTAGTTGGACTCAATCGACTTTACTTCCCAACAGGAACACTTTTCCCAAAGTAACTTACCACCTCAAATCGCAAGATTTCGTGAATATTAAAAAAAAAGGAAATCAAACTCATTACGACAGACGACATTGAAGAAAAAATCTAAATTACCTTTATAAGTTCTTTCAATCTATCCGAGATGGTTATCAGTCCATGTTGATCAATCTTCGCTGAATCCCCACTTCTGTACCAGCCTCCTTCTAGAAACACTTCGTTATTCGCTTTAGGGTTGTTTTTGTAACCTTTCATTATATTCGGACCTTTGATTAGGAGTTCACCAACCTGTAAATTAGGTTTTTTAAACTTTGACATTGCACCAAACATAAGATAATAATCTACCTTATTTATGTTTTAGTTTTGTAAAGGGCAAATTAAATAAGTATTTTTTGATTTAAATAAAAACTTATTTTAATCCTAACAGCTTCTACCAGCAGCTTTTCGCAGATCGTCACTCCACCTGGCTGGAGGGCGTCCTACACTACGTTTGCCGAGCCGCGGTCTCCACTCAAGAACTCGTCGAGCTCAGGACAGGGCGCAATGGCGCTCATTAGGGAAGGCCTTTGCCAGCAGTGGACTGCTGATGATGATGATGATGATGATGATGATGATGATGATGAATTCTAACAAGCAGCTCGGAGAAGGTGGATGCGTTGAGCGAGGACAGGGAACAATGGCGCACGCTGAAGAGGCCTAAGTCTAGCAGTGGACTGGCTATACATCTATGTGTATACCTATCTGCCTACCACTCCGAGAAATACGTCGACTTTGTATATTATTGATTTCGACTGTATACATATATACGATGACCTCTGTGGCGTAGAGGGTAAAGGCCAGCCTGAGACGCACAAGGTTGCACGTTAGATTCCCATTGCGAGATATATTTGTATGATCTGCAAATATTTTTTTATCCAAAAGATTTTTTCTTTGTATATTATTAATGTATGTATTACAGTCATGTGGCTCCCGTAATCCTCTGCTTAGTTTGGGGCTACATGATGCTGTGTGATAATGTCTAACATATATTATTTTTTCATTTATTTGCAATCAAATTCATACGTTTTTTCAAACAAATATCTGCTAGTGATACGAACATTTTGTATACAAAAGTTATCGATACTGCGCTACCGAAATAGTTATTACTTACTTCATTAGGCCCCAAGTTCTGCATGTTTTCATTGATCACTCTAAGTTCAATGTTGGGTAAAGCATATCCTACTGCATCATAGTTTGTCTCTCCTTTTGCGCATACGCTGACAAGAGGGCTGGCTTCTGTCATGCCATAGCCCTGCCCAAACATGATGTTTTTCTGTGAAAATGTATTTTGCTATTTTATAACCATCATCATGATAACGAAATTCCCACTCAGACCGCACGTATTCATATTCCAGTATGCTAATGTGGATCAAAGCTTTTTGTAAACTTGGGTTAATAAGCTGACTTAATGCTTCGGACATGACGATGGAAGCTCGAGGAGGACACTGAAATTCCTGCTGCAGGTCGACAGTTTTCAGCACACTCAATCTGTTATCGAGATCCGAGATATCGTGATACGAGCCATAATATCAGCCCCTAACACAAAGTGATGACCACGACCGCTATGTCAAGAGTGAAACGAAGAAGGACGTTAAGCCTAAGCGGAAACCTTCGGGCGGCCTAAAAACTCCGACACCAGGCTTGGGTACTAACTCATACTAAAAATAAGAAGATGAACTATGGGTGTAAAGGTGTTGCAGATGCAGAACGAAATTGAAATCTTACCGGTGCTCTATCCAAAAATTTCTGTATATCAGCTGGTGGCAATGGAGCAGCGCCACAGACAGATGTCCGCAATTGCTCCAAATGTTTCGGAGTCACATCTGGGTGGGAGCCCAGGAACAATACTGAAAACACGTAAGCAAGAACTATTAGAAAACAGATAAGTAGGTACATATATCTAGGTGACTAGCTTTTAAAATGTTTTAGAGATCGCATGGCAAATGTAGTGGTTGTTTGTTCCAAGTTCAATCTCATTAGATATGGTCAGTATGGTACTATATCAGACCTATATTACCTTTTCAGTTCATCTTATTACTTATCTGACTGACTGAAATATAAACGTTTTTTGTAATAGTCAATAATGTAATTAAAATTATACGCAATCTAAAGCCTGTTGGAATTTGCTTAGCAACGGGATCTTTCCATCTTGCTATGCATATAACTGATGAAAATTTTTATCTTACAAAATATGATAGTTACCCATTGGTGGAGCCAGATACATCAAATTGCATGGATACTTCAGCAATGTATCCAGAAACGTGTCTGCTTGAAACCTTGGCAGCGTCACAAGTCTCAAACCAACCGACAGTTTATGCAGCATCAGAATACCCTGACCATAGGAATGGAACAGAGGGAGAATCACTAATGTAGTGTCTTGATTACTATCTGAAATTACAATTATAACTGCTGAATCAATATAGAACTGAGAGTGACATTATCATCATCTGCCTGGTCTTATCCCACGCCATGTCAGGCCCACCATTTTCTTCTGTCACTTATCATCTCAATTATATTCCTTTAGTTTTATAATCTATCTTGTCTATAGAACTTCTATAGTAGCTTTTGTTAGGCTCAGAACAAGTTTACATTTAAAACTAAGTACCTGTAGTATCTTCAAATTGCCTTAATTCTGAATTTTGTTGTTCACTGTTTGCAACAATATTATAGTGAGTTAGCTCAACACCTTTTGGCAGTCCAGTAGTTCCACTGGAATATGGGAGTAGACAAACATCATCGTATTCCCTTTTTACTTCTTTCAATATATCCAAATCTATATGTGTATCGTTTACTAACTCTTTGTATGAAACAGTTCCATGAGGTAGTTTATCTTCAATATCTAGGACAATAATAGGGAGATTTCTTTTGCAAAGCTTCAAAGCTTCTTTCATTGTTGGTACTATATCTGAATGAGCTATTATTAGTTTTGCATCTGATAGTAGGATCTGTCGGTTGACTTCATCTGCAATGATAATTAAATATTAATTTTTATTTCGTATTTCATTTTTTCATGTCTCGATAAAAGTGAAATCAGTGCCTACTGTGGATAACAAAAAATGCTAGGTATACAAAATTTTCGAACTAGCCAGAAGTTGAACCCACATCTCTGCCAGTCAGCAACCTTAAAGTCAGCAGTTATGTGGGTTCACGTCTCGTCTGGTTCAAAAATTTAAGATAGCGTTATATTTTTGTTTTTTATAATATCATTGAACCTCCTTTGAATATTGATACAGCAACATAATATTATAAGAAATTGAACTAAAATGATCCGTTTTCGCTTTCATGATATTACGTGATAACATTTGGTCTTTACCGATGGCGTATTTCATGATTCATGAAAAAGTTTGGAAGAGTCTGTACATTAATGTTTAGTGCATAGGTTTTAGGAATAAGCAACCCTTGAACAGGTAGGTACAGTAAAAAATGAACTCACGCGCCGTATATACAGGGTTGAAAGTCGTTGCCACTCCACCAGCTGACATGATCCCAAGTACAACAGTCGGATATTCTGGCGCATTCCTCATCATAACAGCTACTGCATCTCCGTTTTGTAATTTGAACTTTTTCCTGAGATTCGCGCCGAATATTCTTGAATATTTGTAGAGCTCTTCGTATTTGTAACTCCTGTTTGTTATTCCACATACCTATAGTAAAGTTGTTTTAGTAGTAAGTGCATGATTTTGTAATGAAGTCTATGTCTGGATATAGGCCTCACCAAGACTGTCTCAGTCTCTCCCAACATTTACAGAGGTTTGTCTTTTTATTTTAATCGAAATCTAATCTATATTTTCCAGATAAACGCCGAAACAACATTATTTATTTACACCTTTGACCCCAAACACAGTGGTTACCTACTTAATATTTATATGTTCGAAATTTTTAAATGAATAAGTATAAAAAAAATATGTTTATAAACATAAAAAAACTGTCTGATATCACGACGGTATTAGTTGTAGGTACAGGTAGGTAGGTATTTAGATAACTCCTGTGTAGGCTGGTCTGGGTGTTATCTATGTAGGTACCTAGATTTTTTGTCTTTTGAATACCTATTTAGGTGATTAAAACTAACAAGTACGGTATATAGGTACGTAACCTACCTAGAGGTTACCAACCTATATACCTTCTAGGACACTTACTAGTTATCCTTATGTAAGAGTAAATAAACCAGTCCAACTCGTTCGGAGACGTACCAAGTCAGACCTAGATAATGTTTTTAAATTTTAAAGATGATATAGGCAAACCAATATTATCATTATGTACAGTTAAATAAATTTCTAAAATATAAAAAAATAATGGATCCCATAATACCTATAAGCTGGATGCGTCGAGCTCAGGATAGGGCGCAATGGCGCTCATTAGGGGAGGCCTATGTCCAGCAGTGGACTGCTATAGGCTTATGATGATGATGATGATGATGAATACCTATAAACCTTTGCACCGACTTCAAACAGATGAGTAGGTACATAGAATTATAAATTTTGTTCTTTTAATTATAAAGTTTATTTTTCGCTTTTTAGTGCAGTAAGTAGTGTTTACTGTCGTTTTTTTAAAAGCTTGTTCAATTTTGAAGTTTAAGTACCTCTTAAAAATGAGGCATGATTATGACATCTTTACCATAGCAACTTTGGTCGGCCATTTGTCCATATTCCTCCAAATATATTCGTACACAGTTGTTTTTGGTATCATAATGTCCTTGCACGGTGATTTGACAACTCCATCTATTGTCCACACGTCCTTTTTGAACACACTCGAAAATTCACGGTTTAGAATTTTAAATCTTAAAAACTTCATTTTTAAACTGTATGTTTCATGGGCTTCTACTTTTTCTTATCACGGTAACGTTTTTAAACTTTTTAACAGCAGTCTGCTTGGTTCAAAGTACAGACTGTTTCTATCTTGTTTTACTGGTGTTTGCCTTGGTGATGTATGTTTTCGTTACACCTACATAGATAGTGGTATGCATGATAAAGGTCGATGAATAATCAATTATGTTCATTCGAATTTACAATGGTTCTATCGCACTGATTACTTCTTAAATGGTAGGTTTAAAAAACCTAACTTATTATACGAAATTGATTGAGTCACAAGACCTTACAATATTTGTATTAATATAATCGACTCGAAACGCTCGTGGCATGGGCTTAGATACTTCTATGTTCTTAACAGATCATCTTGGTTGGGCAACACTCCAACCGGGCTTTTTTATGGATGGATGACCATTTAGAAGACCACGTTTTTCAGTCGTTGGAGGCTTTCGACAGGTTTAGCCAGTAGCTTACAACAATTAGGAAGGGAATGTTTTGATAATAAACCTATAGCTAATGCTAGTAAATATTTACCGTAACAAAAAAAACCGTTATTTACTTAATGTATTTTAATTATTTAAATTACTATTTTTATTTTGTCTTTTTACCTAGGTACATAGCACAGTGTATTATGGAGAGCATTTTTCGGACATTGACTTTTTTTTGGCAAAAACAGATAAGTAGATCTAATGATTTCAAACGTTAGAGTAGAACTCCCGATTGCCAAATGTGTTTCATTAAGTTGAAATATTTTTTTGAATTTTGCATTATTTTTTCCACATATATAAGTCCTGTTACTAAAGTATAAATACTTTAATAAAATACCAAAAATAGTTCAAATAGTTCTGCTTCACGTATTAGAGCTCTTATGGACCTCGTGACTATCTTAAAACACGAAATATTAATATTTTCCGATTTATCAATTTTATTTTGTTTGTCCGTCATTCTACAATATTGGGAAAAGTTATTTATATGGAAACAAAGATCTCTGTTTGCTGTACCTATTATTTAAGAATCATATCCCAAACACGTGGAATAATGAAGTAAGATAGGCTTTTGAACTGTTTTTATTATATTATTAACGTATTTATAGTTAAGGCGCAGGACTTTTTAAAAGAAATTATATTGAAAATATAATGCAAATTAAAAAAAAACAACTTAATTAAACACATTTGGCGATCGGGATTTACGTTTGAAATTATTAGACCTATCCGTTTTTGCCAAAAAAACCGATGTCCGAAAAATGGTCTCTATAACACATTGTGCATAGTTACAAAATTTAAATTTAAGTATTTTTCAAGAACTTCATCAGACAAAATTTGCCTACAAGTTTGCTGTCCATTAGCTGTTTTTGATTTTTAAATCTTATTAGAGAATTAGAAATGATCCAACTTTTTGTATTAAAAAATATTGGATTGAAAATACAAAAACAACATGTAGCATTATAAAAATAAAATAACAAAATCTTTTGGTATATATGTCATTTTATTGTATAAAATATTCGTATAAAATCCATAACAAAATATATTTCTATGTAGTCTTATTATAACATAGCACTGTTTACAGATCAGTGTAATTTTTAAAATACTACTTAATACTTATATAATTATGATATTCATCGCCTTATTTTTGCATATTTTTTTTATTTTATACCGTTACTTTATATAAACATATAGCCTATTTTAACATAATATCTTTTTTCTGTTTTTGAAATGAAATGAAATGAATGTTTTCACAAATTACAATATCTTTATTTACTATAGCTTGTTTAATAGTATTATGTTTTAAGCGTAAATCAATCAATAACTATGTATCTCATATGTATAGGTACTAATATTATAAATGCGAAAGTAAGTAGGTATGTTTATTTGTTTGTTACGCTTTCAATAGAAATAGAAAAAGTTTATTTGCAACAAGAGTTTACAAGTAGATACATTAGAGTTCAGATAGTGACATTTATATAATATCAATGTTGTAAAAAGGCCTTAACTCAGCATATTGCTAGTTGTAGACGAATACAACAAGCGCTTAGCCCTTATAAGACCAAACGCAAACGTAACGCGCCTCGTTACGATATCTGCGTGTAATCGTATTCTCTATGCCCATGTCAAATTTCTACGTAATGCCCATGGCGTAGTTTGTAAACGCGTTTGTGTTTGAAGTATGATATGACATCACACGTTATCGACAAGGAATCTTTTGTGTCATAGAGAATAAGGGTCAGTCTTTCACGCCTTAACTACTCAACAGATAATGAAATACATATCGTATAACAGGGGTACAGAAAAGGAAATATGTTACCTTTAATCCAGAAAAAAAGTACTATTCTCGAGGGCAAAAAAAAAACCTTTGACAAAAACTGACAGTAAACGTTTTAACTTAAAAATACCCTGCTTATTTTGTTAAAAATTTGAAAATATTTTAAGCCATATCTCAACTTTTTAAAATCCTACTAATATTATAAATGCGAAAGTTTGTGAGTATGGATGTATGAATGTTTGTTACTCTTTTATTGACGACCTCTGTGGCGCAGTTGGCGAAGGTCCGCCTGAGGCGCAGAAGGTTGCGGGTTCGATTCCCGCCGCGGGACAAATGTTTGCATGTTCTGCATATATTTGTCTCGGGTCTGGGTGTTTTCTATGTATGATATGTATGTGTATTTACAAAAAAAGGTATATAAGTAATATATCAATCATGTGGTTCCTATAACACAAGCTCAGCTTAGTTAGGGGCTACATGATGCTGTGTGATAGTCCAGCATTATTTATTTTCTTTCATGCAAAAACTACTGAACGGATTTCGAAACTTGGAATATACATTGTTTGTGACCTGGATTAAAACATATACTACTTTTTATCCCGGTACCATGTGAGCGAAGCCGCGGGCGGAAGCTTGTATTAGATGACTAAAGGTCATTGTCGTGGTTCAGCCGATAAAAGTTTATTCACCTAATGCAGTCGCTATAGATATAGTACGCGTCATGTAAAAAGAACGCTGGAAGAAGTGGCGCAGCTTACCGCCAACGTTCTTTTTACATGACGCGACCTGTATTCAGATACTGTACTCTGTTCTTCCATAGGAGCTTCAGACGCACTGCTAACTACCATCCGCATCAAGTTGATATTCCATTTAACAGGACTAAGCGCTTCCAAACATAATTTATAATGCGCACCGCTAAAATATGGAATCAGCTGCCAGCGTCTGTTTTTCCATTAACTTATGACCCTAACGGCTTCAAAAAGAGAGTTAATAGGCATCTTCAGGGAAAGCTCGTCCTATCGTCGACCTCATCCTTGCCTATGCAAGCCTTGAGGTAAAGAGCTGGCCAATACTAAATAAACAAAATATATAATAAAGATGACGAATGAATTTTTTTAATATGTCCGTCCTTTAGGTTATCAAAAAATATTGGACAGGTATTTTTTATTTGTCAATTAAACAAAAAATGACAAAGATATAGTGCGTTGAAGTTCCGTGTGACGTCACGGCTTAGTACACTTTTTACCTATCCGTGACGTCATGAGCCCCCACTCCCGAACTTTGGCGCTCTTTATCTCCGTCATTTTTAACAGACTTTAAGAAAAGGAGGAGATTCTCAATTCGGTTGTATTTTTTTAATAATTTTATTCAACATTTTTTGTTAATCTAACTGACGGACTAATTAGAATTTTTTTTTTACCCAGTCGTCATCCCTATTGACTCAAAAATATAACTGAAATAAAACGAATTTCCGAAACTTAATGTAACAATACTTAAGCGCGCGGTTGCTTTTTGCGGCAAACGCCACGGAAAGAGCATTATTTTTATAGGTTTGAATGTCCATTGGTTAAAAAAAAAAACACTTGCCATGACGTCCCGATCTGCGCAGACCATTATTTAAAATCAGATCACTAGCAATACTTCTCTTTAAGAACCCTCCTCAATATCTTCCCAGCAGAACTTTTAGGTATAGCATCTATAATGGTAACATCATCTACTCTTTTGTAAGGCGCAACTCTTTCGTTCACGAAGTCTACAATATCTTCAGTACGACATTGTTGACCATGCTTGAGGACTATGAATGCTTTAGGCTCCTCCCCATTGGTGGTATGTGGTATGCCAATGACAGCGGCGTCGTTGACCGCCGGGTGTTGGCGAAGAACAGCTTCTAGTTCCGCTGGTGGTACTTGGAAGCCTTTGACCTGTTATAAAATAAATAAATAAAATAATAAAAAAAGAGCTTTATTTCCACTCACAAAAGAAAAAGTTATAAACAGATAAAAATTACAAAGTTATATATATTAAATGTATGGACCGCCTTTGGCAGTAAAAGCCTGCTCCAAGGATCGCCACTCTTCCCTATTTCTTACTTTTCTTGGCCATAATTTTCCGGCTACTTGAATGATGTCTTCATTCCACCTTTTAAATGGTCTTCCTTTTTTCTTTTTATATTTCTGGGTGTCCAGTTTGTTAGAATGTATGATCATCTATTATCTATAACCTGTATTACTTTCGATCAACTACACAAAGGATATCACGCGCCGTACTATGCACTGTGAAAAAAGTTGCATATATTGCTAGCTATAATTTGTTAAAAGGACGTCATACAAATATCGCTTCTTTATTAAAGAAGATAAGACAGAAAATTTAAGTAAGCCGACTAAATGAAAACTGCTGCTCCGATAAGCACGTCATATAAATATCGCCTCTATAATAAACTAGATACGACAGAAAATCTAAGTAAGCCGACTAAATGAAAACTGCTGCTCCGATAAGCACGTCATATAAATATCGCCTCTATAATAAACTAGATACGACAGAAAATCTAAGTAAGCAGACTAAATGAAAACTGCTGCTCCGATAAGCACGTCATATAAATATCGCCTCTATAATAAACTAGATACGACAGAAAATCTAAGTAAGCCGACTAAATGAAAACTGCTGCTCCGATAAGCACGTCATATAAATATCGCCTCTATAATAAACTAGATACGACAGAAAATCTAAGTAAGCCGACTAAATGAAAACTGCTGCCCCGATGTGTTTTGGCGGAGTTTCAGACAAGCCGTTTTCGGGCTGATGGTATAAAATCCTTTATATAAATGATCAAGTGTATTACAGGCTTTTTAAAAACCTATCTCAGGCACCAGTTTCTTGCAAAAACCGTTTAGGTTTTAAGGGGTGTAAGGGGGTTTATATTCTCCATCTTCGGAATCTAAACCAACTTCACCTGCCCGAGGTGCAACCCTGCTGAATAACAAACGGGACTCTGGCGGCTGGCTGATTGCAGCATAGCACAACCTAATACTGGCACAACTAAATCCCCTGGCCGCCGACAAGCAGCAGTGTCGCCGGTGCGAGAAGATATTCTCTGCGATCCCCAGCCCGTATGTACAGCTTCGGGATTATGGGCATATCCCTCTTTTTAGGGGAGGCCTATGTCCAGCAGTGGACTGATTAATATAGGCTGGTGTTTTTGGGGTGTATAGGTAACTCTTGTACCCAATCTTTTGTAAGAGAAAATGGCAGGATAGAAAGCTTCTACAATACGCTGAGTGGCGGCCTTATTAACCGAGATAAAAAAAATACAATCTTTCTTTTTTGAAGTCGGTTAAAAAGCTGGCGGCGTTGAATTTGTTGGAATCTTTTTGTATGTATGTTCCCCGATTACTCTATTATCGGCAATAGTGACAAGGCCTTCGCCAAATCTCCCATCCTGAACCAGCCATTAGCCGTGAAAGCCTTCATGTTGTTGTTGATGATGATGATGATGAGGTTGATTACCTTGATAAGCTCCTTGAGACTAACGGCATTAGTGACGAAGCACAGTTAATCGGCCACCGCCAAATCTCGAGTCCTGAACCAGCCATTAGCCGTGATAGCCTTCTTGTTGATATTGATGATGATGATCATGATGTGTACGACTACGATGATGATGGTGATGATGATGATAATAATGATGATGATGATGATGATGATGATGATGACGATGATTATGATGATGAGGTTGAATACCTTGATAAGCTCCTTGAGTCTATCGGCAATAGTGACGAAGCCCAGCTGATCGGCCACCGCCAAATCTCCAGTCCTGAACCAGCCATCAGCCGTGAAGGCCTCGTTGTTGGCCTGAGGGTTGTCTCTGTACCCTCGCATCACTTGTGGACCGCGGATCAGGATTTCACCTGTCTGTGGATTCATAACAGGTTTTGATTAGGATAAGGTTTCAAAAAATTATATGTAAAGAGTTCCAAACTCCATCATCAGAAACCAAGCCAACTTGACCTGCCCTTGGTCCACCCTGCTAACACAAACAGGGCTGTAGCGGCCAGCTGATTGCGGCATAGCGCAGCCTAACTACGGCATAGCTAAATCTCCTGGCCGCAGAAAACAACAGCGTCTAACTCACTACCAGACTACACTCAGCTGGACGGCAGAGCCCCGTTTCTTAGTTATCAAGGTGCATCACGGGCAGGTCAGGTTGGCTTGGTTTCTGTAGATGGGGGTTGGAACCCCCTACACCTAAGAGACTACGCCACAGAGGCCTTCATTTTTGATAGCATTATACTTATACAGATTAAAACTAAATTAAACATTAACAGATTAAAATAATACGGAAGACTTTTGATAAGTATGCACAAAATTAGATTATACAAATACAAAATCATTTATAGACATAAAGCAATGACAAAATTCATAATAGATCCATAGAACTCTAGAAATCTCGAACTAGTGATAACTGTATTTCAAAAGCCAGTGGCTCCTCCCTTATCATAATTTTAACATGATTACTTACGCCTTAAATGACAAACTAAACTTACAAATTAACCATTACTTAAAAACAGTATTAAAAACAGTATGAAAAATTATTATTGACTTAAGGACAGGAAAAAATATAATAATTTTGCCTTTAATGTGAGATTATTTGTGTATACCTACAATTATTGGTTTTTATGTGCGAAAATTAGTTAGTATGTCTTCGATGCCCTCATAATCAAATTTTTTCAACCAAGATTAATATAATATTACAACTGATAGCCACGATGACTATGAACGATAAGAGGGCTTACCACAGGTTTTGATAGTTTTCGAAAACTTTATAAGTTTCGGTATCTTTCCATACATTTTCGTACAGCGCCTCTAGGGAAACGTGCATGAACTACGAATATCTATGGAAAGATCAGTGGTGCCGTTTTTTATTTGGCGAAAATGCCAAAACTTGTTGCAAAAAATACTAAATAACTTTTAAAAATGCTAAATAAAATGCTAAAATCTATATTTTTCTTTTGAATTCCTTAGGAATTTGGAATTTTTAGGTAACGTACAAAAAAATGTTAATCATAAAATATGCTAAATGCGAATTTTTCAAGCTAACAGACCTGAAAATATGCTAAATTTAGCATTAAAAATGCTAAAACGGCAACACTGGGAAAGATACCGAAACTTTTAAAGTTTTCGAAAACTAGGAAAACTTGTGGTAAGCCCTCTGGATGACAGTTATGTAGGTACGTTAGAACCTTAGCAGTATGGAGCAGCACTTATGCTAAAGGGATGTTGCTATTCATTTTGCGTAGGCGTAGGTACACACGTAGGTAGGATCGTATCTACTTTGCGTCCTTATCTCCAACACTGTTGTCACACTGTTAGCATTTTAATGTGTTGCACATACCTTAAAGTGTCAGGTCCTTAGAATTTTAAACCTTAAATTCATTAAAATAAGGGTTTTAAGTATCTGTTAGATTGTCTACATACCTCATTAGGTCCAAGATTATTGAGATCGCTATCGACAATCCTCAATTCAGTATTAGGTATGGGTGGACCAGTTACAGCATAGTTCTTCCCTGACCAGTTCCTTGGAGTCATCGTGACTGTTGGCGATGTCTCAGTCAGACCGTATCCTTGGCGGAAGTCTATATCTCTCTGGAATTAAAGAACATAGATAGATATAGATAACAATTTATTGATCACCACATTAATACAAGGAAAATTAAGAGTAACTTAGTTTCAGCATTATGAATATTGAGGTCTTATTGCTGAAAGCGATCTTATCCAGGCACAGAACATCTCTCAAGTTATACCATTGTCACTCAGACAATGGTTTATCAAGGTCAATACATTTTATTACAATACAATACAATAGTCATGTGACTAAAAGAGTAATGAATATGAAGGTGCATGGATGCAGGAATAGAGGGAGACCGAAGAAGAGATAGATGGAGTATGTGAAAGAGAATATGAAAATGAAAGGAGTGGATACAGATTTGACGGTTGATAGAAGTGAGTGGAAGAAAAAAACATGTTGTGCCGACTCCACCTAGCATGGGACAAGGGCAGGGAAATGACAATACAATACAATGCAATGCAATGCTATACAATAAAAATATATTTATTGTAAAACATAAAGTAACACAAAAATTAATCTACTATCCTACTTCCTACTATCCTACTATCCTATCCTACTTCCATAGTATTTATATATGCGAAAGTTTGTGAGTATGTATCTATGGATGGATGAATGGATGAATGTTTGTTACTCTTATACGTATTAACTGCTGTCGGTTAGTAGTATATCAGGAGGCCTTTGGACGGCCAAAAACGAAGCCTACAACAAAGAAATTTGGTGGTCTTTAGAAGGCCAAAAACTACGAAATGCTTCATAAACTGATGCAAACATTACAACTTGAATGTTTGAAGCAAATGCTTCTTGATGCGCACATTACAACATGAAACATTCATGTTTGAAGCTTACCTTTACTTTGTCAATGAACCTCTCAACATCGCTGTTCGAAAGGGGCGCGGCTCCGTTCACCAACGCCTCTATGTATTGGTAGGTCTTCTCATTCGCAAGCGGATGGGAACCCATTAGAAGAACTGAAATTAAAAAAGCTATTTCAAGTTTTTTGTAAGTTATTGTTTCTTACTTAGTTGCTTTTGTAGCGCTATATCAGCCCCAGCCTATATCAGTCCACTGATGGGTGATGTATCCCCGTATGAGAACCTATAATAATGTTATGTGCCTAACGAGGGGAATCTGTACATTGGCGCATATTTCCTTTAAGTTAATCTTCCTACCTTTTGTATTTGGTTGAGTTTTGACTAATCAGTAAATTATCAATCTTATAAATAAAGAGATACCGTCCTATTCATAACAGTTCTACCTCTTTTCATTTACATTGAAATGACAGGGACAACACTAATTTAACGAGGGTTATATAATAACATTTGGTTATTAATAACGGGAATAGTTTGGTTAATTACAATATTATGAATAAGGTATGTATTTTAGATGATTCTTTTTTTGGTACCTGTGATGAAACAGGCACATGTCCCACCTGACGGTAAGTGGTACCCATCACGTATAACAAATCATTGATTGATTTGTTATAGGTGATGCAGCAACCTGCGACTGCGGTGATGCATCAACTTGAGGCTTGAAGGTGATATGATAAGCCTCATTTCATATGCCTGTAATTTCAACGGCAACCACACCCTTCAAACCGAAACACTGCAATGCTGCTTAACGGCAGAAAAAGGCATGTTAGTACTTCCCCGGACGTCCTTCACAAAGAGCTCTACAAATATGATAATTTTCATTCAAAGAATTGCATAAAGTACCTTATCTACTAGATTTTCTTATAAAATTCACACACACCTCACACCAGCCTATATGAGTACACTGCTGGACATAGGCCTCCCGTAATAGAGAGGGATATGCCCATAATCCATACGCTAGGCATGCAGGTTGGGAAGGGCACAGATTCTCGACAACATTGCTGCTCGTCGACGCTCAGGGAATTGAGCTGTGCCGGTGTAAGGCTGTGCTATGCCGCATTCAGCCGGCCGCCAGAGCCCCGTTTGTTTGCTTGCATTCCGAAGATGGAGGTTGGAACCCCTTAAACCTCCAATAAAAACGACTATCAGGAATATCAGATTGTAGTATGAGCAAGCTTATATTAACTTAAGCTTAGCTAAAGTCGCTCAGCGACCTATGGAACGAGCTATGCTCGTAGTTTCATTAAAGGATAAAATCCGCAACGAGACTATCCGACATAGAACTAAAGTTGTCGACATAGCTCAAAGAATTAGCGAGCTGAAGTGGCTGGACATATCTGCTGATGAACCGATACCCGTAATTGGGGTAAACGAGTTCTTGAGTGGAGACCGCGGCTGGGCAAATAAAGTTTATTTTATTTTACTTATATAATAGCGCTCATTAGGCTCCCCTAATGACCGCCATTATGTCCAGCAGTGCATTGCTATAGGCTGATGATGATGATGGTTAAGCTTACCTAAGGGAGGGGCGACGAACAGAATATTACACTTATATTTCTCAAGTGTGTTGAAGTATAATTGCGGTTGAAGTTTCGGCAGGGTCACTATCTTACATCCGAGCGACATCTTGTGAAACATTATCACCGATGCTGCGTAGATGTGGAAGAATGGTAGAACTGCTAGTACCGAGTCTTGGTGAATTGCTGAAAAGAAAGCATTTAATTATAACACTGTGATTGACGAAATCAAGTGTACCACGGTCTGTAATAATGCACACTCCTAAAATATGGAATCAGCTGCCAGCGTCTGTTTTTCCATTGTCTTACGACCCTAACGGCTTCAAAAAGAGAGTTAATAGGCATCTTCTGGGAAAGCTCGTCCCGTCGTCGACCTCATCCTTGCCTATGCAAGCCTTGAGGTAAAGAGCTGGCCAATAGTAAAAAAAAAAAAACCTATTGCATATAGGTATCTACAGTCATTATAACGATGTAGACAGGAAAGATAACTCAAAATCACTGAAAAAGGTCTGCTTGAATTGAGTCTGGTGAGTTGCTGAAAAGAAAGCATTCAATTGTAACACTGTGATTGAAGAAATCAAGTACCTATAAAACTGTGTACCTATATGGTGGAAGACTAGCATGGTATGGGCATGTGACGAGGAGGGGTCAAAACGAGTGATGAGCATGAAAGTGACTGGATGTACGAGTAGAGGGAGGTTGAAGAAGAGATGGATGGATTGTGTGAAAGAGGACATGATAGTCAAAAAAGTGAATACAGAGTTGACAGCCGATAGGAGTGAATGGAGAAGGAAAACATGTTGTGCCGACCCCACCTAGAGTGGGATAAGGGCAGGGAAATGATGACCTATGGTGGAAATAAATGAACTATATATGGCTTATTCATATTATGTGCAATGATACTGATTGCATAAAGGTATCTACAGCCATTTGAAAGCTGTATGCAGGAAAGATAACTCAAAATCTCAATACCGAAGCAATTAGTAGTGCGTGGTCTGCAAGTTTTTTCAATGATTTGTAAATATTGAATATGATTGAGGTAGGTAGTTATGTAAATATCTCATTAAATAATATAATGAGACCCACACCTACACATTTTGACCTTGACTAACAACGATGTAATTTTTGCTATCTTACTTTATAGATGTATTAAGTTGTAAATAAAATTAAAATAAGGCACAATGTCATGCTCTATAACCAACAAAACAGACCAATCATGAGATAGAATGCGAAAAAGGGAGTCTACAAACTTACAATACTCAGATACCACACCAGCCTTTAACAGTCCACTGCTGGACATAAATGCCTCCCTAATAAAGGGCCCATAATGCCCACGCTGGGCATGGGTTTGGGGATCGCAGGGCACAGCTTCTCGAACCGCCGACGCTGCTGCCCATCGGCGGTTAGGAAATTTAACCGTGCCTGAGTTAGGCTGTGTTATGCCAAATTCAGCCGGCCAGAGCCCCGTTTGTATACAGCAGGGTGCAACAAGAGCAGTTGAGGTTGATTTGGATTCCGAAGAGGTAGGAACCCCTTACATCCCTATAGGTAGGTGCCAGGATAGTACCTTCACGACCGGAAATAGGAAATATATATATCAGAAAGATAGTTCTATCTCTATCTAAAGGCTCCCCCACATAGAGGCGTTATTGTCGGTCGATAATTACCGGATACATTATTTGCGATATCTTTTTTTAGTCCTAATGTATTAGGATGGCTGCGAAGTTACACATTGCTGCGATTATAATGACGCAATAGAAGTAGGATGCGTTCATAAGGGCTGTACTTCACCGGGACACTATAGCGGCGCAACCAGTCGCCGGCTACCAACAAAATGTATGGTGGTGTCCGTTTGGTGGCGCAACCAAAACGGTCACAGTTGAGTAACTCTCTATAGAGGTCTATGGTGTCCCGGTGAAATATAGGGCTAAGTCCTACTCTATTCCGATAATATGAGTTCTTAGAACATTTGTATTGGGACGCATGCGATTCCGCAGTATCGCAATAACGCATCCGGTATTATCAACCGATAATAACGCGTGTTTGTTCTATATAGTTCTATTTATCTAAGTGATAACTTATTATTATGTATTTAGAGACAGACCAATCTTTCTGCAATAAAACTAACCTGTAGTCTCATTATGACATCTAACACCTTCATCATTAACCTGCTCCCCATTAGAAATTATATTCCTATGCGACAATTCGACGCCCTTAGGCAACCCAGTTGTACCACTCGAGTACGGCAGAAAACAGATATCGTTCCCACTCCGTCTCACTTTCTTCAGCACACTGGTGTCTGCGTGTTGATCTTCGCTTAATTCGTTGAAGCAGACGGTTCCTTCAGGAATTGGGTTTCCGTTGGTCTTGACGACGATTATGGGAATGTCTAATTTAGCTATATTTAAAGCACTTTTGATGACTGTGACCAATTCTGGCAGGGTGACGATTACTTTAGCATTTGACATTAGCAGTTGTCGTTGGATTTCATCTGGAATTAGGAGAACGATGATTTAATTGGTGTTTCTTTCTTCGTATTCCCATACGATAGTTAAATATTACGATAGTGGCAACCTTCTGCGTCGCCAGCTTCGCCCACAGCGCCACAGAGGCTACATTAAATGAATGAAAGTTTGTGTGTTTGTTTATAGTTGACTTACGTGCAGTATAAATAGGGTTGATGCTGGTGATGACCCCACCAGCCTCCAGAATCCCCATGTTCACTAATGGGTAGTCAGGAATGTTAGGAAGCAGTACAGCTACGACGTCACCATCGTTGATTTTAAGCTTGTTCCGGAGGTTGGCTGCGAATGTGTTTGAGAGCTTGAAGGCTTGCTCATAAGTGTACCCTCGGCCGGTTATGGCACATACCTGTAATATTTAACCAAATTTATATATAATGATAAACTGAAGGATAAAATCCGTAACGAGTCTATCCGACATAGAAATAAAGTTGTCGACATAGCTCAGAGAATTAGCAAGCTGAAGTGGCAGTGGGCTGGCCATATCTGCCGAAGAACTGATAACCGATGGGGTAAACGAGTTCTTGAGTGGAGACCGCGGCTCGGCAAACGTAGTGTAGGACGCCCTCCGGCCAGGTGGGGTGACGATCTGCGAAAGGCTGCTGGTAGAAGCTGGATGCGTCGAGCTCAGGACAGGGCGCAATGGCACTCATTAGGGGAGGCCTATGTCCAGCAGTGGACTGCAATAGGCTGATGATGATGATGATGATGATAAACTGACTGACTGGCTAATATTTTAACGCAGCAGCCAAAGAAAGCAGCCTCACAGCCCAAACCGCTAGACCTATAGAGACATGAAATTTTGCATAATAAATACCTTTTACAGGGTGGGGCAAAATTCTACCTCATTGAGAGCAGCTACCTTTTCTTTTGTAGTTAGAAGGTTTTGTTCTGAAGAAACTATAGGTTTATTTCGAAGGAAAAAATAATGGCGTTTTTGAATAAATATGGATAATATTGGAAAAATAATGCATATGCGATGTAAGTAATGTTTTCATAAGTGGTCCAGTAATGGATCGTTATGACCTTTAAGCATAATTTCCCACGCAAAGTGCGCTACAAAATGTTAACAAAGAAAATGACTTAACTCTAAACTACCAAGCAAATTGCTCTTGCAATTTTCTGTTTTACGATGGTTTTATGTATAATAGGGCGTGTACCTATTCTCGAATGATGTTGTACTCGACATGACATTAATCTCGAATACTTTCAATTTTCATCGATCGTCATCGATATACTGTGACATTTATCTCGATGGGTAGAGTAGTCCTACCCTTAATAACAAACGGAGCCGAAACGTGGACACTCACAGTACGGCTAGTCCAGCCGTTCAAAATCTCTAAGCGAGCAATAGAACCAGCTACCTAGACTCAGGGTTTCCTTGAAGGGCAGAATCCACAACGAGACTATCCGACATGGAACTAAAGTCGTCGATATTAGCTTAGAGAATTAGCAAGCTGAAGTGGCTGTGGGCTTGCCATATCTGCCGAAGAACCAACAACTGTTGGTTGAGATGAACGAGTTTTTGCGAGTGTCTCGCGCAAACATAGTGTAGGACGACCTCCGGCTAGGAGGAGTGACGATCTGCGAAAGGCTGCTGGTAAAAGCTGGATGCGTCGAGCTGAGGACAAGGCGCAATGGCGCTGACTGGCAGAGGCTATGATGACACCATAACAATAATCGACCCTCTCATTTTCATGGCCAACACACAATTGCTTACGAATGGTATCATTAAATGACACAGTTTTTTATATTCAGATAACAATTATAGCGACTTACCTACCAATCTACATACCTATAATACTGCGAAGGCCCCACGAAAGACTAGCGCTCGCTGGGTTCTAAATTTTGTAAAATACTTAGACGTTCCTATTACAAACAACAAAAACAACAACACTAGCCTGCTGTCCACTACACACAGGTAGGGCTCCCCTATAAGAAGGAGGATATGCCCATAATCTTCACGTTGAGCATGCGAGTTGGGGATCGCAGGGCACAGCTTCTTGCACCAACGACGCCCGACAGCGTGCATCTAGGAACAGCAGGGTGCACCACGAGCAGGTGAGGTTTTCTTGGGTTCCAAAAACGGAGATTGAAAGAAAATTTATAAAAAAAATATGTTATTTTTTTTCATTAAAATGGGGTCATTTCATTAAATTCATACTGAAGTAAATAATTATTTATTCTTGCCCTACCTATCTATTTACCTACCTATGATACATTATGTGTACCTATATGTGAACCTATATAACACAAACACGCGATAACCTTTGCAAGTTAGGCTGCACGTTTATCTGATTTTAACAGACATCCTTTCATTACAGAAAAACGATGAAATAATTGAAGTATGAATTCAATATACGTCGTGTTGTAAGGCATGCTTTTCAAAAAATAACAATGTTCCATTAAGAAAAGAGCCTAATGGAGCCAAAATCGGCAAATCGAACTCGCACACGAAGGGTTTCATCGTACTAGAATAACACATGGACGTTTCAAATACTTTATTAATTGTATTTGATGTTATAGCGGCAATTGAAAAACACAAAAAATTTGAAATCTCTACTAATACGGTTCATGGGATACAACCCGCTGACAGACAGACGAACAGAGAAGACTTACCGAAAGAGTGTGTCCCGTTGGACACCCTTCAGAACCGTACGTACTACCTAGAAAGTACATAATGAGGATTTCGCAAAATTAAATATCAACATTTTGATCATTTTCGGTATGTAAAAAACTAAGACAGCCCTTTGCGGACCTGCAAAAATTTTGCAGTTCCACATCGGAGTAGCAATCTTTTCAGCAGTGAAAGCGGCAAAAAAACAGTTCATTAATCTACTCTCTTCTTCGTGTCAATGATACATTCACATTTTTAACTTACGCTCCCCGAAGTTAGCCACATCTATGACGTTTTCTGTAGCCGCGTAGAGGTCGTTTTAAAGAGCAGCTGATATGGCACAATGAGCAGACCAGCAAATGTGACATAGTCTGAGGATCTGTACCACATTCACAGCGCGTCGCTGACTCCTCAATATAGATAGGTATATATTAGTCTATCAAGTAGGTAAGTACTCACTGAAACAGTCCTCTCCGGCCATTTGTCCAAATTCTGCCAAACATAATCATACAACGTACAATTAGGAATTTCAACATTCTTGTACGGAGATCTGATCACGTTATCCTGGCTCCAAACACTCTGGTGCCTGACCACGACGCTGGCGAACTTTGAACCTTTGCACAGCGAATCAAAGGTCCTTTTTACGGTGAAAATATTCTTCGGCACCATTTTATTGATAGTACAAACTTGAATGTCGTTTATCTGAAATTAAAACTGATAAGTAAATTGGTGGGTAATTTATTATTGTAGTTTTAGATAATTTATAAATGGTACCTAGGTATTGGTAAGTACCTACCCAGTATTTACCCAGAGATCTAATATATAGAGAGATAATATACTGCTGTGTGGCTGATTATAGAAATAAATAGACCTATAAGTGGAAGTCTTTACAATAAAGGCCTTGGTTCAGGAGACTTTTTTTTATACTACCTACTAAGTCAGCAAACAGGCATACGTTCCTCCTGATGGTAAGCGGTACCCGTAGCCTACTTTTACATGCTGTTAATGAATTTGATGTTGGATTGGAATGCATGTATTTATTTACTCACTCAGGGGCTACTAGAAACCCCAGCAAATTGTATAAGTCTCATATCACTGATAATGATAAGTGATAAGGTGCTTTAGATACCAGAAAGATAATTTATCTTAACGTACTGGAAAAATAAAAAACTTGTGTGTTTAGTTAGTATTATAATGAGTACTTGAGTAATGTGATTGTCTATTTTCTTTCAATAGGCACTCTAAACGAATCCTCTCTTCGTATCGTGCCTAGTTCGAAGTTCGATATGTTCAGGCAATAAATATATTGGTGAGTATTATTGTCCAATTGTCCGCAATAGCATTGACCTACCATGGCAACAAATTATTATCAATTTCCACCTAAAACCTAAAAACTGTTTTTGCACTCGATTGATTCCCATTACATTTGTAGCGACACATAGTTTCGACACAACAGTCACAACACGGCAACTAACTTATGTTTAAAAGGCAACCAAAAGGCGATACAAAAAGAGGCTTATAAAACGGAAAATAGTACACAATCGTATATGCAAAACTTACATGGAATCCAGCGTATCAAAACATAGGCACCGAAGTTAAAAACAAACAAAGGAAAGCGTGCGTTCAGACCGGCAGTTGTTTGTATACTAAAATAGATTGTCCCGAGACAAGGAGTCATGTACGGTTATGGATACATACCTACTATATACATATGTGGTAGTGTGTACTGGAATGAATGAACAGGCGATATGGTGACAGCATGTGGTAATTGCAAGTTGCTAGTGCTTCAAACTACAATACATAGTCCGAATCCACTTACCATTTAGAAAAGATGAAAAACAAATTCGTTAGGTAACCTCAACATATTTCTTTGTCTTAATTTTTGCGGCTCTTTTTCAGATTGAATAATGCAGTAGTTCATTGGATGTGACTAATTTAATACCTAGTTGAAGCGCATCAGTAGGAACTATACTTGCGGCAGTAGTTTATAAGAACTGCAATACACGCAATATAACATTGAACTGGATACAAAACAAACTGAACACATATATAGATAGGTATAGTACGAAAACTGCGTACACATAGATATATAGATATAGTACGCGTCATGTAAAAAGAACGCTGGAAAACGTGGAGGTGTGTTTGCGCACGGGTAAATACCGATAAATCGCCTAATACGCAACTTACCGCTAGCGTTCTTTTTAGGTGACGCGACCTCTACTTAAAACTTTAAAGGTTACGAACCTCTTTTTATAATGGCAAAATGCATTTCCTATAGGTAGGTACTACTAACAACTTGAAGCGTAAACAAACAATCGGTATCGTGCCTTTCTAAGGGCAAGGTCACAAAACCAGATTATTTCGATTCCTTCATAGTTATGTTATGTCGTATCCCAGCAAGTTCCAGCAGCAAGACAAGTTAAAACGCTGACTGCGGGCCTGCGAGAAGCAGCAGCTACAGCTAAAGCAAAGTGTATTTTTAACACTCAAAGCTATACCTACATTAAATTTGTAATACTTAGTTTTGTAAAAATATAGAAACTCTTAGTTCGCTCTAGGCCGAGTGGACATGGTTGTACTGATAGTCTCCTTGGGGTCGTATTCGGTCTTCCTTGAGAGGACTGCAGCTCTGGCGATGCATATCCATTTTTGGCGGGTAGCTGAATTACGAGAACTGCATCATGGCATACTGTGTAGCTTTTTATGTCGAGCGAGTTGGGGATCGACCGCGGGCCCTACCCTTTTGGCCTTGATCATAATCTTCGGTAATTTTAGGCGATGTTACTTCACGATTCGTCCCTGCACAGTAGACGAGTATCTATCCTGGGCTTTTAGTTAATTTAAGATTTAGTTATTTGTGCGGAATGCCGTCTGCAGGATCTTCAGAAAGCGTCTCAAGAAAAGAAATGTTCTGTACATGTGTCTAATCTCTGACTAAAATCATCAAGACCTGAAAAACAAGACATTTGACTGTTCGCACCTTAGTTTTGAACCATCCGAATCGTAGTTTTGGGCCTACAATAAAAGTTATAGCAAATATTCGATGTAAATTGCTGCCATCATAATATGAATCGTTTACCTACACTGGCACTCAATAAAGTAGTATTACTTACATATGTACACAAAAACACCCGGAAGTAGCAAAATAAAAAGATATATTTTATCAGGTAGGTACACGCGTTTAGCGGTATACATAAAACGTACATCTGGAGTTCTAGATTTAGTTCAAGGGCCTTCATGTTCAGCTTTAACTTATAATTATAAATCAAGGATCATTGCTGAACTGCAAGACGCGTAGGTACTATTTTGTTTTTAACCCCCGACGCAAAAACGACCGGTGTTATAATTTAAAAGTGAAGACTTGTATTTATAAGCCTTTAGTTGTCTATAATGTCTTTTGTTTCTTTTAAGGCTTACTATTATGATTTTGTGCTCTTAGTCTTCCAAAACATTTAATAAATAAATAAATCTGTAGTGTACATTATAGCTAGCGGCACGTAAGTCTAGCGGTGAACGAAACTTGCGCATGGTTCTCTCGCTCTCTCTCGCTTCTAGCTCCTATATGATACCTTACTTTTGACTTCTGCGCAATAACGGTCAGCGCTAGTTTCGTACCGGTACTTGTACTCACGACAGATCTTTGTCCTGAAGGACGCCAGCACGTTGACTGCGGGCCTGAGGAGCAGCATGTGCTCTTGAACACGTGTGTTTTTAGCACTCAAAGCGTTATGCTCAGCAAACAATTCAACCAATCTTAGTACAAAACATAGAAACTATGTCGCTATTTGCAGCAAACTTCACATTGACAAAGATACGTTGACTAGGTATTGTACCTTTATTAAAGTGAAGAGTGATACATTAGTCAAAAACCTTGCTTATACGAATTTCATTTCGGGGATCCATGCCAAGTCAAGCGTAGTATACCTTTACCGGAACCAACTCGGGCATTTTTCAGCCCCCTGTAACTTTACTTCTTTAGTTTACAGCATGATGCTGAAATCCATATTTTGTGAAATTTTGCCACTCATTCGTGATCATCAAAAGTCAAAAGCGATGCACTCACATGTGAACTTTGTATTCGATAATCAAATTCAAAATAATTGAGTACCCAGCTTTATAACTATTAGCTCGGCTTTATACGTTAAATAAATGCTGCTCAAATAGCCAAGTAAAATTAATCTTTCAAATTGATCTATTTAAGGAAGGTTTATTGAGAATGTCTGACTTAGTGCAGTAGCAGAAGTACACCGCGAAGAGTTGGCATTATATTTTTAGGATTTTTTTTTACTGCTTGCTGGCTGCTGGTAGAAGCTGGATGCGGCGAGATGAGGTCCGGGCGCCATGGCGCTTATTAGGGGAGACCTATGTCCAGAAGAAGATTGCTTCTCCCTGAAGATGATGATTGGTTTTTTTTATTATAAGGTAGTCAAAGCCAACACCGACCGACACAGCATAACCCCACAAGACATATTTCTTTTGTGACAACCCGTCTCGCCGAATCTGCCGTACTATAGTAGATTCCTATAAAGGTCCTGCCTTCCTAGCTATCGCGTGCAAAACACATACCTACTTACTTCACCAATCAGCATCAATTTATAATGATGCCAATGATCAGAGTTGAACAATACAGTCGGTATGGAATGACGTCATGAGGTAATGACCTGTGCGATAAAGTGGACTGAATGACCGCGCAGTATAACGTACGTAGGTACCTAGCTAGGTATATATTACTTTAGGAGTTAGGTAGGTACAATAGGAAGGTAGTTTATGATAAACAAGTGCGTATTTTAACTGGCAAGTGCTTGGTTCGGTATAAATACTCAAGGATAATCGTTGTTAACAATCAAAGAGAAAATTACTCTCTTACAATGTCGAATTACACGATGAATTTAAGAAGTCATCTTGTGTTCAACAATGGCAAATACGATGAATTTAAGAAGTTCAAAAAGAGACAAGTCACTGGTACAAGTGGCGGCACGAAACTCTAGCTCTGACTGTTATTGCACAGAAGTCAAAAGTAAGGTATCTTATGGGAGCTAGTGGCGAGAGAGAGCGAGAGACCCATGCGCAGAAGTTTCGTTCACCGCTAGACTTACGTGCCGCTAGCTATAAAAAAAAGCAAATTATAAAAGAAATCTTAGTTGTACTTTAGACTGTTGAGTGTCCAAAGTCCATCTAACCGTAACCAACTCTAAGCCATATATTTTAGAGAATAATGATCACACTAGTAATAACACTTTCGTGTGCTGAAAACACACCTGTTTTAGGGCGCGAGCTTCTACTTGCCCTCTGCCTCGAGACCTGCAGCCAACGTGTTAAGGCTTGTATATTTTGCTGTGTAGTAGGTCAATATTTTGCATAGGATTAGAAAATAGATAATTATTAAATAAATATTAATTTATTCTTTCAGAAATAACTATAATTACCTACCTAGGTCTTAGGCTCATTCACAGTTATTTTTTGGTTAGTTAAAAGATATTCAATTTGACATTTATATTTTGAAGGATTTAAATAATTTTGTTCAAAGTTAAATTGACGTTTTCAAGTTTGAACTGCTCAAAAAATAACTAATGTATTAACTTCATGTCCACGTGCACCGATTTAAATCGGACGGTTAAATTAAAGGTAACCAAAATTTAAGATGATAGACAATACATGAAATTTCTGTCAAATAGAACTAAACAGCCGTTTAACAACCTCTTAGTTTGTCGATGCACATGGGCTTTATTTTCTACCCTAAACTTTAAAATGTAAACTTCAGCCAACTTAAAAAGTAACCCTACGCCCTAATTTAAATATCTATAACAAAAGTCACATAATTTAAACACCAAACGTAATCAACAATAAAAAAATACTAGTACCTAGGTAACATAAATAAAAGACTATCACAAAATAGGTAGGTACCTACCTACAGAGCACAGAAAAATAAACCTACTACCCAATAGCAGGGCAATACGTGAATTTGTATCAGAACCGCTGTCGTCTGTTTTTTTCTCATCTCCCTCAGCCAAACATTCTACAAATATATATTATTATAAGTAGCTACTACCTGTTGGCGTTCCTATATATGTTTTGGTTTTTTCACGCGCAAAACGCGGCGTTGCCATTGTTTTCGACACAAAGGGGGCCAAAAAAATGGATATTTGACTCCGGCATCGGCTCTCGCCAGAACTCTCGCGAGGTCACCCCCGTGTGTCGCTTCGTCTACGCGAGCTTCGGGCGATCTCCTAAGCATCGCATCCAGATTCTACCAGCAGCCTTTCGCAAATGGTCACTTCACCTGGCCGGAGGGCACTACGTGTGCCGAGCAGCGGTCTCCACTCAGGAACTCGTTTACCCAAACGGGTGTATATATCAGTTATGTACTCAAGCAGATTATAAATATTCAACTATTCTTCCTAAAATTTACAGAATGAAAGGCCTCATTTTCGTTTTCTTATACATGTTCTGGGATCACCATTGTAACAACTTTTTCAATTTTTCATATTATTTCATAACTAATATTATTATTAAAAAATCCTTAAATTGTTCGTCACTAGCAAGGAATCCTTTCACCACAAAAGTTTAACCACACAAAAAATAACATCTATAATAATGAAAGGTAAGCAAATAACCCATGATTATTAATTTGTTAATATTTTTATGACTACATAAAAAAATATATTAATATATACACCAGTATACAGCTTCCACAATAACCAAAATATTTGACTAATCTATTAACTAAAATTACTAAGTCTAGTATAAAGCTAAACAAATCATTAACACTTTGCGCCATACAGATATGATTCTGTATGGCGCAAGGCGACGCGACGTCATTGCTATGACGCTTCGCGCCACGTGCGAGCCCAGCAGTCAACATGTTAAGACTTATCAAAAATGATAGCTTTGAAAGGCTTTGAATAAAAAAAATGTGGACGGATTATGTAAGAAAAGTTATACCATACACTATCAAGTTTACCGGGCAAGTTTGCAGCGGTTTTTAAAGTAAACTTGTAAACTTGACAGTGTGTTTTTTTAGCAAACAGGCCTACGGTCTTCCTGATGGCAAGCGGTTCCTGTAGCCTATGGACGCTTGTAACATCAATAGGTATTACATGCGCTTTGCTGACCCTTTAAAATTTTATAAAACGCCCTTTTTGAAACGCTGCATATTGTAGTCTCGGAGGAAAACCTCGGCAGGGAGACCATTCCACAGCTTTATTGTTCGCGGAGGAAATTCCTCTGGAACCTCACAGTGCGAGAAGATATAGGAGGCAATGTATGTGGATGATAACTCTGCCGATGTCGAGCGGTAATAATTTAGCATGACAAGTCAATTTTGATAGTCACACATGGTCAATTTTACTGGACGCCATTACAAGTCCCCTGCAAACTTGACAGGTCAAAACACACACAATCAAGTTTACCCGGTTGAATTAATTAGATGTTTTTTTTGAAAATACTTATGTATTTTCTACATATTTATTTTGAAAAATGGACTTTAGCTTTTAGATTTAATTTTTTATGAATAACAAGTAGCACTACCCTTGTGTTCATTTAATATCGCCATTACAGTAACACCCTGTGTGTATAACTTTAAACAGAATAATTATTAGTACATGTACTTGGTAAGTTCGGCACTAACTACAGCTAAGTACGGCACTATCAACAATAGGCTAGACGACTGAAAAATTCTAATTAGTCCGTTGTTTACATATCCAACAAAATATTGGACATGTTTTTATTCTTTTGTCAATTTAACAAAAAATAACAAAGATATAGGGCGTTAAAGTTCCGCGTGATGTCACGATATAGTACATTTTTTACCTAGGCGTGACGTCACGAGCCCCCACTCCAGAACTTTCACGTTCTTTATCTCAGTAAATTTCTATTGATTCGATAATTACGAGTCCAGTATTTTTTATTGATCTAACTGACGGAATAATTAGAATTATTATTTTGTTGACCATCATGCCTATTTGGTAACTGAATTTTAGACCATTTTGTTCACACACATTTCATTTTGGATCATTTGCATTATAGACAAAATACCGTAAAAGGCTAATTAGACCACGCGGTATTCATTCTGTCTTGGTAAGACTGTCTTACTGACTAATTAGACTTTCTATGACCGACTTATGGCCGGTTTCTATTTTATACCGTTACCAATTACGCCTCGTTTTCCACTGAAAAACTGTCAATTTTTCGACGCCTCGTTGTTAATTTTTGACAGTTTTTCTAGGGAAAAACGAGGCGTAATCGGTAACGGTATAATATAGAAACCGGCCGTTAGTGGCTTACTCGTATTACACTACACTAACTGTGAGACGGTATAACTAAGACAGACTGAATACCGCGTGGCCTAATAGGTATTATGTTCTGAATCTTAGGTATTTTACATCTTAGACTATTTGATTTGATTTGTTCGCGACACAGTTTTACTAACTACTGCGGATGTTATCGTTTTCAACATTTATGTACTGTGTTTCCATTCCACGAATAGTTTTTTTTTTTTTAAATTTAGTATTTCTGTAGGGCAATCACGAATATTTCAACCTGACGTACCGTAAGCGTAATGAAAAACAGGCCAAATGCGAGTCGGGCTTAAATATTGATGTTATTCTGTTTTTAGTATTTGTTATTAGAGCAGCAACAGAAATACATCATCTGTGAAAATTTCAACTGTCTAGACTATCACGGTTCATGAGATACAGCCTGACGCAAACCCAACACAGACAGACGGACAGTGAAATCTATTATCATATATGTGGTATTAGAGACCTGTTACCCAAAAATTTAGAATTAAAAAAATATACGCCTACCATTTTGGTCCATTAAAAATATGTTGAGTTCGCCTCAAGAACGGGCATTTATAGTATTATCCTACGCCATAAATTAGCTACGTACCTACTTAATTACTTATATTCCACAAATAGCTACTTAAATCTACCTACGCATATATCTTCTTCAAATCCTTCCTCAATATCTTCCCCGACGCGGTCTTCGGTATATCTTGCACGAACATCACTTCCTCTATCTTCTTGTACACCGCTACTTTGCTGGCGACGAAGTCTTGTAGCTCCTCCTCTGTTACGGATTGACCACTCTTTCGGATGATGAAGGCCTTCGGTGCTTCGCCGTAGAACTCGTGTGGTACGCCGATCACTGCTGCGTCTTGGACCGCATGGTGAGAGCGGAGAATGCTTTCTAGTTCTGCGGGGGCCACTTGCATTCCTTTTACCTGAAGAAATTTATTGTTGTAAGACTGTAACTACAATAATACTGTCTGATCCAAAAGCAGACCTATCGCTATTCAGACTTGACCAAAATCATACCAACTCAGTTTTTGTCCTAAAAGTCAATTGGTTTAATCGCTTGGCTTAATTTGGCTCCACCATCATGCGACACTGGCTGGTTGTACTGAAGCCGGTCTCTAATCTAGTGTCGCAATGATGATGATTATTTGTTTAATTTTATTTTATTTTAATTCATGTGTTTTATTTTATTCTAATTTCGGTGTTTTACTAATTTCTTGTGTTTTAAAAATTGTGTTCTTTAATATGGATTTTGGTCTGAAATAAATATTTATTTATTTTTATTTTTATCCGAATATTTAGCACGCCTAAAGGTATTTTATGAGCTCTGTGGCACAGTGAGCGAAGGCCCATCTAAGGCGCAGAACGTTGCGGATTCGATTCCCACCGCGAGACAAATTCTGCAAATATTTGTCTCCGGTCTGGGTTTTTCTATATATGTATATTATGTATTTACAAAAATAATATGTACGTATTTAGGTAGTATATCGGTCATGTGGTTCCCATAATAGGCGACATGATGCTATGTAATAATGTACAGCATTATATTATTATCCTATTTCCTACTAATATTATAAATGTGAAAGTTTGTGAGTATGTTTGGATGAATGTTTGTTACTCTTTCACGCAAAAACTACTGATCTGATTTGGATGAAACTTTGAATATGCATAGTTTAAGACCTGGATTAACACATAGGCAACTTTTTATCCGGGTACCACGCGAGCGAAGCCGCGGGCGAAAGGTAATTATTTATAAAGCTAAGAAGTCCGCTAAAGTGCGAGTTGACCCCTACCGCGGACAGCGGAGTCCAATATACGTTTTAGATTACGACAATACGAAGAAAAATTTCAATGGATTTTTATAACATTTATAAAAAATCCTCAAAAACCGTTTTGTAAGAGAATTCGCTAAAGTTATCCTGTAAAATTTACATAGATAAGCCCCCACCCGTTATGGACTCATTTTACCCCTTTTTATCCGGGTACCACGCGAACGAAGCTAGCACTCTTGGGGGCGGAAGTTAGCTTTCGCTCGCAGAATGATGAATGGATGTTTGTTACTCTTTCACGCAAAAACTACTGAACGGATTTGGATGAAACTTGGAACATACATAGTTAGTGACCTGGATTAACACATAGGCTACATTTTATCCGGGTTCCATGAGAGCGAAGCCGCGAGCGGAAGCTAGTTTATAGTACTAGAAGGATAACAACAAAATTGACCAGAAGTTGTTTAGTTGGTGTTTACCTTAATGAGCTCTTTGATCCTGTCAGTGATAAATAGCCCCAGTCCAGGCGTGTAGTGTCCTAGATCTCCTGTCTTGAAGAAGCCATCTTCAGAGATGCAGTCCACTGTGGCTTTAGGGTTCTTATGGTAACCTTTCATTACCATAGGCGCTTTGATGCACAGTTCACCTGACTGAAAGTTAATGGATTTATTTTGATACTTAAATATAAACCCTTTATTTTCTCATCCTGAAAGTCGATGGAATTATATAGGTACATCGATAAAATAAATCATTATCATCAGAAAACTTTCAAGATAAATCATCATCATCAGCCCGTAGCAGTCCACTCCTGGACATAGGCCTCCTCTAATAAAAAATAAAATAAAAATAAAATAATTTTATTTCGGACAACAGGATCCATATTTTTCATAACACTACTTAATAACACAAAAGAAAACACACGAAAAAAGCCACACACTTAAAAGTAATAGAATAAAATAAAATAAAATAAAAACTAAACATTAAAAGTAAAATAATAATAATAGTTAAATCACCCTCCGCACGAAGCAATGCCACATGGGAGAGGTGATCCTGCCAGCTACAGTTTGTAGGATAGTGTTGGGGCTGTCACGTACTCTGCGCATCAGGGATGCAGTCTTCTTACGGAGAATTGCTTCGAAACCGTCCGTCTCATATTCTGCAAACATCCCTGATGCACTGCAGAAACGCGGCAGTCCCAACATCATCCTAAAAATGTAATGAGCGCCATTGCGCCCTATCCACAGCTCGACACATCCAGCTTCTACCAGCAATCTTTCGCAGATCATATATAAAACAAATATATAGGCTGATTACGATTACGATTAGCCTGTTATGCCTCACTGCTGGGCAAAGGCGTCTCCACGATTCTCCAATAATTTCAATCTTGGCTATTTGAACCCACGCTGTATCGAAGGTATCTTGTTCATCTCGCCATCTTTTTCTCGGTCTGCCGCGGCGCCGCTTTGCGTTCTCAAGGCTCCAATGGGTTGTTATCTTAGCCCATGTGTCATAGCCAGGATTTATTCTATTTTGCATTTTCTTCCAGACTACCATTGCATTACCGCATATTTCAAAACGAAAGTTTTCAATCAGTGCGTCCTACCCGTCATGACATACGAAGCCGAAAAATGAGTGCTGTAGTTCCTGTATTTGGGCCAGATTGTACTTGGATTGGTCGAATTGTTTGCTGAACCTAACTCCTTTGGAGTTACATAGATCCGTTGTGTCGATTGTACTCACTTGTCCAACAGGCACAGGCTGGCCTGTAGCAGGATCTATAAACTTCAAAGTAACACCAGCCATCGGGACCCCACACGCTGAGAAGTCGATATTCTTCGTCTTCATTAACGTAGACGTACCGAGAGAAGTCGTTTCAGTCGCTCCGAAGCCTTGGTTGAATTCTATTTCACGCTGGAATGTTAATTTAAGTTTCATTAGTTACTGTGTTAGTTAGTACCCATGAAATGTATAGAACCGGTCAAGTGCGAGTCAGTCTGACACACGAAAGTTTCCGTACCATGGTAAAAGATAGACTATGTGCTTCACATAACAATAATAGATGTAAAAGTTTAAAACGTCAGACCGAATTTGGACGAAACCGTTTTTTTATACCTTATTTATTTATTGGAAACCTAACAGCTAAAGATAATTTGAAGACAGAAAGCCAATTACAAGTCTTCACTGGAAGCTAAATATTTGTGATTTAAATGTGAACACAAAACAATATACTTAGTAATATTAATCCAAATACTGCGTGCTTCCTAAGCTGCTACATACATTGTACAGACAGCGGAGGTTCTCTACCTATACTGTTCACGAGATACAGCCTGTACAGGGTATTACTGTAATGGCGACATTAAATGAACACACGGGTAGTGCTACTTGTCAGTAATCATAAAAAAAAACCTAAAGCCAAAGTCCATTCTTCAAACAAAATAAATCACAAATTACTGTTACTGCCAGCCTGAATCATCCCATTGAAGAGCAAAGGCCTCCCCCTATTTTTTCCTTCCACTTCGATCCTGCGCTAAGGTTTCTCAGTCTTTTTGGAAGAAGTCTAGTTCGTCACGCTTTCTTCTACGTGGTCTGCCGCGACGCCGTCTCGCTGTATCCAGGATCCACTGAGTGGTAATTTTAGTCCACAGCTCATTCGGCATACGGCATAAATAAATCACAAATAAGGTAAAAAAAAGAATCATGCTGTGTAGGTACCATACATAGAAGCGCGCGATATTGGCAATGGTAAGTAGCCCTTACACAACATGATTCAATTTTTTTACCTTATCTGTGATTTTTGTTTGAAAAATAAAATGTTGAAAAATGGACTTTAGTATTAGTATTTTTTTTTATGATTACTGACAAGTTGCACTACACGTGTGTTAATTTAATGTCGTCATTACAGCAACACCCTGTATATACGAAACACCTATTAAGAACCACAAAAGACCGTTCGTATTTTCAGAACGTACAAACATTTGGCTCGCGGCGGGAATCAAACCCGCAATCATCTGCGTGTCAGGCGGACCTTCACCCACTGTGCCACAGAGGCCTATATATTTGCACCCACCTTACTCTTCTGGAGTATAGCATCCACGTCCGAAGCAGCCAATGGCGCAGCACCACAGACTATATGCCTTACGTTCCGGAAATGTTCTGTTGAAACATCAGGGTGCTTTCCTAACAGGATTGCTGGAATACAATACAAAAAAATGTTTTACATACAAAAGCATTTGTCCAGCGTATTATGTTTGTTTGTTGGGGGTAATTTCTTGCTTACTTGATATATTTAAGTAATATCTTTTTTGTTAATTACCTTAAGATAGATCTAGGACATAGCTATTACTTATAACAAAGTATTGCTGCGCCCTGCGTCCATCAACTTGAGGCATGAAGGTTAAGCCCCATGTTAAGGCAACGATACATGTCAAAACTCCCTCTCGCTCGCACTATTCAACATTTTAAGCACCAAAATTGATCACATTGGTGCAAGTTTGTTGGTAAGAAAACGTGATAGAATCAAAATGAAATTATTGCTGAACCTTTGTATTGTTATTTTCTAGGCCGTGAAGGTTTGCTATTTTGCATAACTACTCTATGAATTGATATCTTCAAAAATGTTGAATAGTGCGAGCGAGAGGGAGGTTTGACCTGTATAGTCGCTTTAAGCTTCACGGCAGAAATAGGCATGATGGAGGTACTTCCCCGGATGAGCCATTCGCAAAGAAATCTAAATTGCGTCCTAATTGTCAGCGATATACGATAGTGCGATGCGTTTTCGTCGCACGACGAGATTAAACACACACATTTCTTTATAGTGTCCTAATTGAAGCTTGCAAGTCATCGCGTGAGCACCGGCCAAAATATTTCATCGCACGACCAAAACGCATCGTGTCATCGTACGATCATTGCCAATTAGGACGCCGCCTTATACTCCTTAAATATTTACGTATGATATATTATTTACTCCGATGTACAATGTACACACCGTAAATGCGGAAACTATTTGCAAAATAACGAATGAGTCAATAGATACAAGGCTAATAATTTACTGACAGTAAAGATAACCATATTTATGGCAGCTGCAATATAATTCTGTACCTAATATTGTATATTGCCTATATTTTATCATGTTTATCTTTAATCTATTAATGGTGGCTATAAGGATGACAGGGGATTTTAAAACCAACATGTATTCGTATGTATATATGTATAAAACCCACCCTGGGTTGAATTCTACGGTGACGTAGAATTCAACCAAACGGGGGTGATTTCAACCTTACCTTGTGAACAAGTTGGGAGAAACTCAGCTAAAAATACGTGATGCAAATTCTCCAAAAACTTTTAGTTTATCTTTGTGTTTTGTGTGGCAACCCTAAAATCAAGGCAGAGCTACCAATCATCATCATTTAAGGCGACGATACATGTCAAACCTCCCTCTCGCTCGCACTATTTAACATTTTTGAAGATATAAAATCACTGAATGTAGTTATGCAAAATACCTTCACGGCCTAGAAAATAACAAAACAAAGGTTTTGCAAGAATATCATGTTGAACCCAACACGTTTTCCTACCAAAAAAAATGTACCAAAATTGATGACATTGCTTTATGGGCATATTTAGAAGGGGAGGCCTATGTCCAGCAGTGGACTGATATAGGCTGGTGGTGTGTGATGGGGAAAATGTCGTACTTCTGTCCTGTTAATTTGATTGTTTTGATTCACTTACCTACAGGTGGTACGATATACAACAGATTCATAGACTGAGATTTCAGTAGATCTAGGTACAAGCTGGCAGAGAATTTAGACATGGTCACCATTTTGCATCCAAGTGGTAGATGGCCGAGCAATGTTATCACCATTCCGTAGATGTGGAAGAATGGTAAAAAGCACGGGAGGATGTCTTGGGTGTTTCCTGGAAAGTACAAAAATGATAGGTTATCATCATCATCATCATCGACATCATCGACCCACTGCTGGGCATAGGCCCTCTTCATCATCATCATCATGTTAAGCCTATAGCAGTCCACTGCAGGACATAGGCTTCCCTTAATGAGCGCCATTGCGCATTGTGCTGAGCTCGACGCATCCAGCTTCTACCAGCAGCCTTTCGCAAATCGTCAGTCCACCTGGCTGGAGAGCGTCCAGCCCACTGTCACCTCAGCTTGCTTATTCTCTGAGTTAAGTCGACGACTTTAGATATCGGTCTCGTTGTTCAAAGAAACTCCGAGCATAGCTGGTTCCAACGCTCGCTGAGCGACTTTAAACTGGTGGACTAGCCCTACTGTGAGTGTCCCCGTTTCGGCTCCGTATGTCATAGGCCTTCACATTCTCCCATATCTCGGTCGTGCGTGCGCTATTCTGTGCCGCCCACGGCACTTTAATGGAAGAAGGGAGCGAAAGTAAAGCAACTAAGAACGCGACAGTCACGCGAAACGCTACTGAACTATTTGAGATCGTCTCAACCATTATAGCTGCTACCGTTCAGTTTTTGTTCAGCATTATTTTTCAGCACTTACACACAGCCTATATCTGTCTATTGCTGGCTCCCCTACAAGAAGGGGGGATATGCTCTCTCCTCTCTCTCTCTCACTCTCTGTCCCTCTCTCTCACTCTCTGTCACTCTCTGTCCCTCTCTCTCTCTCTCTCTTAGCGAGCAGCGTTTCATTATTCGGTCGTTAGTGGTGAACAAATTGATGTTTCAGCACAGAACAGATAATAAGGTACTGATTTTGGAGTATAACGGCATCTCAAATGGTTGAGTAGCGTTCAGTATTCGGACGCAATTTCAACAGTTCAAGATTTTATTTCATGCTATGATTCTAAATTATGCGATATTTTTAAATGTGTAGTTGTATTACACAACTAAAAACCCAGACTTTGAACAAATATTTGCAGATTATGCGTTCTCCAGGGGAATTACCTTCATTCTTACTTTTTTCTAATTTAGGTTATATTATAATTCCCAATGTTTATTCATAAGTACCTGCTGTAATACCAGCAGAAACGTATGCAACCAATTATACCGGTACAACGCGGCGCAAGCGAAGTTGCAGGCAGAAGCAACTGTATTAGAAAAACAAGAATACGGATGTTTCTATTCTATGCTAATAAAATTATGTGACAATGCAAAATACAAACTCTATACGAAGGCCGAGATAACAAGCTATGCTCAACCGTAACTAATCGGCTTGTTTTGAAAAGCAGTTTATTCATCTATTTTAATAACTTTATAGCAACATCGAACAATAACATAAGTAAAAAATTATAAGACTTCGACAGATAAGTAAGTAACAAATGGCCCTACTTATAAAAATCTCTCAAAATGTAAACGATGCTTAGGCTATTGCCATCTCGTACCGTTGGATAATGACAAACAGTGACAGGGCTTACTTTAAGCAATAGTTAAATTTAAGTAGCATTTCTATGTATAGATAGATAGATAGAAAATTCTTTATTGCACAAGATAAAATACAAGTACACAGGCGAACTTAATGCTAAATAGCATTTTCTTCTAGATAACCTTTGTGTAGTGTGGAGATAGATTGGTAGTGCTGCAAATTTTATTAATGAAATTGTAGAAAATTATAACATAACTAATAATAATAAATGAGATAGAGAAAAACCGAAAAAAAAAATAAACCTAAACCATAGGTACTAAAGATAAAAATAAACTTAAATACAAAAACTAAAATATCATAAACATACATAAATTACTTAAAGTACATAATACCTAGGGCATGTATAGGGGTAAATGATTAAAAATAATGATCTATAGGTAAAGTTGCGTAGAATATGAGGATACGTCTGTGGAACAACTCGTGGTTCAGGCACAGAATAGAAAAAGGAACAGAATTTTCAATCCGCAAAAACGTTTAATCAAATAGCGACTGAAGCAGCGACGCAATAAAGTGTTATTCAGCTCGTACCTAACATTTTATATTTACCTATACCTTGCATCCCTTTCTATATGTAACTCTTATCTCTTCTGACGCGGACAAACCTAGAGAGCGAGCCCCGCTGTCGGGGCCCGCCGATGTACTTAGGCATTTTAGGTACGAAGCTACGTACCTAAAATGCGGAGGGAGGCTGGCCTGGTTCAGAGCAAAATTGATGGCACGAGGGCACGCGGTAGATCACCAATAAGCTGGACCGACCAAATCAAAACTGCACTAAATGGTCCACTCCACGAATGCACGAGGCAAGCAACATTACGAGAGGAATGGTGATGAATTGTAAAGCTCACCCGCCCCGTCATGCCGACCACGGCCACTCTGCCAAGAGTGTGACGACAGAGAAGAGTATGTTTGTCCCGACTCAACTCCGACTGAACGGATTTGGAACTTGGAATATACATAGTTTATGACCTGGATGTAAGGGGTTCCAGCTATCATCTTCGGAATCCAAGCCAACCTCACCTACCCGTGGTACACCCTGCTGTATTACCAACGAGGCTCTGGCAGCCGACTGAATGCGGCAGCGTCGAGCAGCGTCGGCGGTGCGAGAAACTGTGCCTTGCGATCTCCACCCCAAGGGCAGCCCCAAGCCCAGCGTGGGGATTATAGGTAAATCGCCCTTTTTTTAGGAGAGGCCATATATATGTAGGCCCAAGAGGCAGACCAGCAAATGTTGACACAGTCTGAGGATCGGTACCACATTCGTAGCGCGGCGCTAACTAATCAATAAAGCCCCATTTTCTCATGTTGAGCATGCAGCGGCCTACCTAAGTTCAGAGTCGGTTAAGTGACTTCCATGTGGGCCAAGGGAGTTTAACGCCTTCAGGGAGCTCTTCAACGGTTTGGATGTAGCACAAACTTAGGTAAAAAGTCAACTTCTACTTACCATGTGTCATTACAGGGAAACAAGTCTCTTCAGTCGACATAGTCGCCATTCCACTCAGCAAGTTCTTATAACTAATCTCCACACCCTTAGGCAATCCTGTTGTACCACTAGAAAACGGAATACAGGCAACATCCTCCGGCTTCTTCTCTATCTTATCAAGAAGAGAATAGTCTACTTCGCCTGTTTCAGCAATCTCTGAGTATCTGATAACGTTGTTAGGTACGGCAGTCTGTGGGTTGTCAATGAAGACTATTTTAACATTGTGTTTGGAGTTTTGGAGGCCTTTTATGATGTTGTCGTAGCATTCGGGTATTGTGATGATGACTTTCGGCTCTGTTAGTTCTACTTGGTGGTTTATTTCATCTGTAAAATATAAATTAGGACTCATTACGAATTCTTTTATGCATATTTTATAATTAGATAATAATAAAAGGCTGAAGAAGCTGGATGCGTCGAGCTCAGGATAGGGCGCAATTGCGCTCATTAGAGGAGGCCTATGTCCAGCAGTGGACTGCTATAGGCTGATGATGATGATGTAGGTACAGTCAGCGACAAACAGTCTGACACTTAACATTTTTAAAACTGCTATAATTCTGTAACATTCAAACTTCTGACTAAACTTTCACGGCGATTTTGAAAATTTGCCTTTAACATTTTTTTTTTATTCTTACTATAACAACAGACTTAAATCAAAAGGCATTTGAAAATATAACGATTTCTTAAACACATTTTACTAATCGATTTTTGTCGCTAACTGTATGTTTGTTTCACACGAAAACTACTGAACAGCTTGAGCTGAAACTGTGCACATTTTCTAGACTGAGATAATTACTTTTTATTTGGGTACCATGCAAGAGAAGCCGCACAATAGGAAGGAAAACTTAAACCACATAAAATTATAATGTCTTAGTTATTTGAATGTGATTTATAAAATTAGTTGGCCGCTTTTGTATTATTTTTGCAATTTTGTGTACTAGGTTACCTACCGGTACCGACTAAATTTGAATCTCAAGTTTGATCCGTGTTGTGCTAAACAAACTGAATTGAATTAAACTGTTCATTGAGTACTTATTTGTACTTTGCTAGTAAGCCATTTTCACTCTGTACCCTCAATAGGTACATATTGATGTATTTGGCCTACATAGGAGTGTTTCAATTAACAGGGCGATCGCATTGTTTAGTTCATTAGCATTATTTACCGACGTTTTACATACGAGTACCATCCAATAACACGACACGAATACCTCTAAGTACCTTCTTAAAGTCCAAAAACATAAATAAGATGGGGAATGCTCAGAATCCCTTCACTAAAGATGCGGGCTGAGGATCAGATCGGGTGGGGGGGGCTTCACAGAACGCCGACAAGGCTGCATTGCTGCCCGTTAACGGTCAGGGGATTTATCATGCCGGTGTTAAAGGCTTAACCACGCGGTATTCAGTCTGTCATAGTAAGACTGTCTTACTGACTAATTAGTCAAGCCTTAGTTAGACCGACTTACCAGACGAATCCTATATTATACCGTAACCGATAACGCTTCGTTTTCCTTTGAAAAACTGTCAAAAATTAACAACAAGGCGTCGAAAATTTGACAGTTTATCAAGAGAAAACGAAGCGTCATGGGTAACGGTACAATATAGGAACCGGCCGTTAGTGGCTTACACTACGCTACGCAAGTGTAAAATCATACCAAGACAGACTATATACCGATCTAAGAGATCTTTTAGGCGCCGCAGTCAGCTGGCCGCCAGAACCCCGTCTATTAGTTAGCAGGTTACACCACGGGCAGGTGTGCCTAGCTTGGGTTCCGAAGATGCTAGGTTGGAACCCCTTACACATAGCGACATAGCGCAGCCTAACACCGGCACAGTTATATCCCCTACCGCTGACGTAGAGCAGCTTCGTCGGTGCAAGAAGCTGTGCTTGCAATCCCCAACTAGCATGCCCAGTGTGAGGATAGGCTAAGCCCCTTCTTATAGGGGGGGCCTATTTCCAGCCGTGGACTAAATAGGCTTATTGTTAAACATAATTATTAATAACAACGGGATATTTACCATTGAGACCAGTGGTAGGGCTGTCGTTCGTAATAAAAGACTGAGAAAGAGGGTAGATCGATTCGTCTGCCAGTAACTACCCACTCGCACAGACTTCAGTTCTCCCGTGATCATGATGGCGCATGCAACTGCGTCGAAATATCGGGAAATAACAGAACTCACAAATCATGGTAAATATCCCGTTGATATTAATAATTATGTTCTCAACTATGATAGTTTCAAAAGTTATATAGGCTTATTATTGTTGTACATTTCAGCGCTGAATCAGAGGGTCTACTACAATTCGCCGAAGTACGAAATTTCGAGTTTCGTTTCATGCGATTGATCGAATTCTATACTGTCAATTCCAATATTGCGTTTTGTGAAATAGGGTGCGCAATTTCCAGAATGTCACACATTATGAATAGAGGTCGCAATACCGGACCTTTTTTCAAAAATCGGTGTTTTCGGTATTACTTTGAAATGAATACCGATATTCCGGTAGTTTCGGTATTTTCGGTATTTTCAATATAGTGAGAAAAATATTTGAAATCTGTAATGGAATCGTAATTTTCGTAAGGGAATAGTCACCAGCCAAACAATAAAAGTGCGTTATGATAAGAAAATATCATTTATTAAAATAAACAATAATTTATTACGAAAGTAAATAGTAGTAATAGTAAATAACTCGCTGCTGCTGAGTTATTTTAATTGTTTATTGACATAATATTATTTAATATAGATTTATAGCGAAATACCGAAAATAACGTAAATCCCGATTTCCGTTATCTCAATGCCGGTATTTGAAAGCGTTCTTTTCGGACCGGTATTCCGGTATTTTCGGGATTCGGGATCCCGGTTTGCGACCCCTAATTATGAAATTTGTATTGAAATCTTGGTTTATATGTTCGATTATCGAGTACCAATCGCAGAAACGAAACACGCAATTTCGTACTTCGTTGAATTAGAGTAGACCCCCAGATTACGTTTACGAGTTTAGCGAAGGCTTATTATTAATCTTTTAAGGACACTACACACATAGACGGATTACTAATCTAAGATTAGACTTTATTGCAGCAGCTATCTAAAGATAGATACTGCGAAAACAAGGGGGTAATGACTCGCGACTTATCGCGTTATCATAATGTCACGGCTTATTACAGCACTAGGCGTACTTGCCAACAATAAATAATGATGTTATTGTATAACGCCTTTTTTAACGCATGTTTTCAAAAGCTATTGATACATGCATAGTTTACTTCTTTTGTGACTGTATATTAAATACATTACTAGATATTTTTTTAAATACCCTTTTTTGTCCCACTAATGGGCAAAGGTCTCTCCCAAACTCTTACACACGTCCTTGTCTTTGGCGGTCTCCCTTAATTTCTTCTCAAATGCATACAGATCATCGCCAACTAGATATAACAATTTTATTTTTGTTTGATAGGAAACTTCTGTTTTACATAATATTAAACATTTTTGAAATTGTTTATCCTACTAATGAACTATCCAACTACGTGCATGTGTGTGTGTTTGTGTGTGTATGTGAGTATATGTGATTGTTTGTTCACATTCAGCTCCACACCGGCTGAACAAAATTGGATCAAACTTTGAATATTTATGACCCAGATTAACACAGGCTAAATCTGATGCTATGTAGCTAATTGATCTGATGACGCAAGAGAAATAGTAATTTAGCCAAATAGTCTTAGACTGAAATTCCAAAATATAAAAAACATCCTTACACTCCTTATAAATAGGGTTCACAGTAGTCAGTACGCATCCCGCCTGTAGGGTCCCGAAGGCCACCACAGGGAATTCAGGACAGTTAGGTAACATTGCAGCGACCACATCTCCCGGTTTTAATCCTAGCTTCTTGAGGAGGGATGTAGCGAATGTAGCTGTGTACCGTTGCAGTTGGCTGTATGTGTAGGATTTCTTTGTTTCTGCACTTTCCTGGAAAATTAAGAAATGTTTTATATAAGTGTAACAAATACGCCAAATTGGGTATGAACAACAATAAGCCTAGATGTAAATCAGTACATTGCTTGAGGAAAAAGGGTCATCAAAGATGTAGGTTTACGGATTGCGAGGCTGAAGTGGAGATGGGCGGGACATCTGACCAACGAAGGACCAACAAAACAGTTACCGAAAGGTAGCCAAGAGACGTACGGCAGCCACGAGGCAGACCACCAGCCAGAGATGGTCGGAGGATATTGTGAAGGCAGTAAGAGAGCAGTGGCTCCGACTGGCACAAGATCGCCAGGAGTGGCGTGATAAAAGAGGCCTATACTTATCAGTGTGTGCTACCGGCTGAATAGATAGATAGATTGCTTGGCATAGGCCTCCCCTAATAATAAGGAAATAAACCCCAAGAGGTTTGGAGATCGCAGAGCCCAGTTTCTCGCACCGTTGTCGTGTCGACGCTATGTAAGGCTGCGCTATGCCGCAGTCAGCCAGCCACCAGGTTCCCGTTTATTAGCTAGCGGAGTATCATCAGGCCCCGTGGCTTGAGCTTCGAGGGCTTGAGTGCAAAAATAAATAAATAAATTATGCTGGACTATCACACAGCATCATGTAGCCCCAAAGTAAGCAGAGCTTGTGTTATGGGAACCACATGATTGATATACTACATATATACTTTTTTTTTTGTAAATACATACTTATCATACATAGAAAACACCCAGACTCGAGACAAATATCTGCAGAACATGCAAATATTTGTCCCGCGGCAGGAATCGAACCCGCAACCTTCTGCTTCCCAGGCGGACCTTCGCCCACTGTGCCACAGAGGTCGTCGAAATATATACCTTACCATAAAGATTTTTGTGAGATCTCAAAGCCTGCTAGGGGCGCTGCTCCATTTTCATAAAAAATATAATTAAAGAGTATTTTAAAAAGTATTAACGCTAACTTTGAGAAGTACGGTAGGTATATTATTTGCACTCAAGCCACCGCACCGGTGAGACTGTCTTGGGTTACGAAAATGAAAATGAAAGACACCCTTTTAAACCTTAAATTGACGGTCTTATATTTAAAATTATTTGAAAAACGTCATAGTCAGTAAGTTTTCCGATTACCAGATGCCAAACACGTTATAGAATCTAAATTGCCGTAAATTATCTACACTCCAAACTTAACGCCATAAATAAAGGGCAAATAAATCAATGCTCATTTCGGATCCATATTGCCATGCCCTCAGTCAGACTGCGCTCGTGGTGTCTCCTACTTGGTGTTCTTAGCAGATTGCCTTGGTTAAGCAACACTCCGCGCGGTCAGTACTTGGATGGATGACCGTTTAGTGGCATTTAGATCTGAGCGCTTCCGTGCTTCGGAAGGCACGTTAAGATGTTGATCCCGGCTTTTTCAATCGATAAGTCATGTCGGACGCCTTCGGGTGGCCTAAAAACTACGACACCAGAGTTGGCTACTAACTCATACAAAGAAGAAAAGGAAGAAGAGTCAGACCTAATTTTCGAAATGAACAATTGTATTTTTTTTTACGAAAGAAACAGTGATTAGAACTTGTTTCTTTCTATGGAGGTACCCACTATAGTTTTTTTAAGTAATAATTATATAGAATAGACTCTATACGTCTCTATTGGCTCAGACTACAAAATCGTAACAATGGACCTTTGTCCCTCTGAAGTGAGGTAAACGATTCGACCAATCCTAGTACAATCCCAACAATAGGAACTATGTCGTTACTTGCAGCTAAACTCAGAGGTAAACGACGTAAACTACGTCGTGTCATCTATCATATCAGGGCAAAAGTCTCCCCCAAATTCCGTCAACTATCTCTATCCTTCGAGATATCCCATAATCCTCTCTTGATCCCTCTTGATCTCTTGAGTTCGTCCCGCCGTCGCTTTCTTAGCCGACCACGAACATAAGTAACGAAAGTAATATCAGTTTGTAGTCCACAGTAAGCTGTTTTCAAGAATATCACATCAATGGTCATTCTAGGTCATCGCTATTTATAACTACTATTCTGCAACGATACAGCCTTCCTTGTAAGTACTATATAATTACGTACATTTAATAGGTTAAAGTCTTAGGTGACTCTAAGGTTAAGTATAAGTACACTTCAGAAACTTTTGTTTGAATGGTTATAAAATTAACGAATGCTTCACTGTATCTCGATGGCTTCACTGTAATATTTGTGGAATATTATTAATGTAATCTTTGTATCGTTATTCCACCACTAGACAGTACATACCACCACAACAGCTTATATCAGTCCACTGCTGGTCAAAGGCCTCCCCTAACAAAGGGAGATATACCCATAATCCCCACGCTGGGCATGCGGGTTGGGAATCACAGGGCACAACTTCTCGCACCGCCGTCGCTGCTGCCCTGATTCAGCTGTGCCGGAGTGAGGCTGCGCTATGCCGCAATCAGCCGGCGCCAGAGCCCCGTTTGTTAGTTAGCAAGGTGCACCATGTGCAGGTAAGGTCGACTTGTTTCCCAAGATTGGGGTTGAATTGAAACCCCTTACACCCCAAAGAATTGTAATTCTGAATTGTGATTAAGTACATACCAAAATTTTAATAAATAAATTTAAAAAAATATTTCTATTAGAAGAGAAACACACCGCCCCCTTGCCAGCAAAATTTATTGCTCATAACTTTAGTTATTTAAGTACTTTATTAGTACGAATAATAAAAAATTAACTAAAAAAAACAGTATTTTTTTAACTTAATCATTTAGACACATAAAAACTGTAATGGTTAGAGTTTTGTCAAAACAATTTTGCCAACCTTGAGAACTTGCAAATTGCTTCGAGGTCATGTTCTATTAGGTAATGTCCTTACTAAGATTATTCATTATGCTTATTATGCAGATAGAGCGATAGATTAGGTAGGTAGGCTACAGTCGGCGACAAAAGTAAAAGATTTTAGAGCAGAGTTTGAGTTAGAGCATAATAAGCTAAAATACTAATAAATTTATCGACGGATCGTGTTGATTCTATGCAAAAGGTTGTAAGCAAGATCAACGGCCTATGTAGATCTCGAGCGAGCGAAGCATCCGCAGCGGATACCGTGCGTAGGTGCGTGTGTATGCATATGTCGTTAGATATTAGATAAATAACTGGCTAAGTGCGAGTTGGACTCGCGCACCGAGATGGTTCCGTAGGTACAAACTTCTTTAATACATACATGAAACAATTTTTTTTGTCATGTAACAACAAATTTACGGTTTTCGTGTTTTTTTATTTACTTGTGCTATAAGACATTGCTTCTTCCCAAATTTCATGAATCTTGGTCACCAGGGAGTACCCTATAGGTTTTGATTCCTTTGCGAGCCTCAATATGAGGCACAAGCGTATATTTAGTCAGTATATTTTGATTGCGATTACTTATTTTATTTGTTTTTTTCACAGGGCGAGCCTAAAATAATTTGAACTGAGATTTTATATAAATTTCAATTTCATACCTCTACGCGTTCCTGAGAAAATGGTCAGACAGACAGATCCTATAAATATGTCTACAAAATCTCTCAATGTATTATCATTCGGTAATAAAAACATGCCAAAATATTGGTAATAAAATATTGAATTTGAGTAACATACTTATGGAAGTTATTTGTTATTTATTCATTGATGTCTTTGGCTATTCACTGACTATCAATTGGTTTGAAGTGTTCAGTATGAAAAATAAGTTTCAATTTTAAGCTGACAACAGTTCTTTTGGGTACGCCTACTATTATTGGGAGTAAAGTTCAATTTTTATCAGTACCTAAGTACTACGTAGGTATCAATGCGGATTCTAGACATCGGTTATCTTATCTGTGGCTGAAGGGGTTGAGATAAAACATACTGTGGAAAATTAACTCGTACTTACTATCACTTATCTAATTAGCTACCACTTGTCTTAAGTATGTGCGAACTCATGTTGCAGTTTCTAGATAAAATGTTCATCGTTATTGCAGTGTCTTAATCAGTAGATAGAATAGCCCAGTTTTAGACTTTTAGGTATCATTTAGTCTTGTGAAGTATTTATTTTATTTACTTTAACTACAACGGTGACAGACCAAGAAGATATATTATTTAAAAAAAAAAAATGCTGGACGTTACCTCACAACATCATGTAGCCCCAAACTAAGCAGAGCTTGTATTATGGGAACCACATGATTGATATACTACATAATATGCTTTTTTTGTAAATACATACATATCATACATAGAAAACACCCAGACCCGAGACTGTTCTGCAGATATTTATCTGCAGAACATGCAAATATTTGTCCTGCGGCGGAAATCGAACCCGCAACCTTCTGCGTCTCAGGCGGGCCTTCGCCTACTGCGCCACAGAGGTTATTATGAAGCCGGATTGAAAATAACTATTGAGAGAAAAAGATATTAGACTTAACTAATAAATTAATATTATTTTGGAAGTCTATCGATTTAAAAATGACATTTATAACGCATTTTTTTATTCGGATTGAAAAACCATTGAAAAAGAAATATAATAATTTAATATTATATTTTATAATATTTCTTCAGCTCAGCACTAGTTAAAGCCGGGAGAAACTGATGTACACGGGCCTACGCCAAGTGTACAGCAGAGGTTGAAGTATGGTGGACACCAGAGCCTATTTGCAAATCGTTAGATGGGTCTTTTTGCAAGAACTGCGGGCAAGCCTACAGGTATTTAAATTATTGCCTTTTGGAGAAGAGCGGAAGTGTGCTTGGGTAGGTAAGTCTTGGAGTAAAAGGGACTGAAAAAGTTGTTTGGGAATTACACCTGTTGAGGAGAGAACTATTGGGATGATGGATACCTTCTCTAATCTCCACATTCTAGTTACTTCATTTTTCATGTCGAAGTTTTTACGACGCCCAAGTTCGCCTCTCGCAGACAGAACTCCTCTTGAATTACGCTTTGCTTGAGATTGGACATGAGTGAGGTCGTCCTGCGGCGAGTTGTCTTAATTTCTAACAGTTAATCCAAAATAATAAGGTTGTCAGTAGCTATGAGATCTTTTTATATTTTTTTGTGAATAATTTATGAATGAAAAATAATTAGATTAGATAAAAAAAAATAGTGTGTGAATTGCATAATATTATGTCAAATAAACAATAGGTTTCGAAAAATGGCTCAGAAATAATAATAAAAATTCATAACTAAACTTGTTTATTACTAAAAAAAACCTTTGAATGATATTTTTTTACCTGCTTGTAATTACATTGAGATTTAAAAAAAACACTCAAGGTCAAAAGGGGTAAAAGAGTCATTACATTTTTAATAATTTAACCACAAATTGTCATTGATTTTTATGTAATTATTGACCTCCTACTATACAGAGGCGATACAGACGAGCTGCATCATTTTAATAGTACCTAGGTGCCTATCATTTCACCGGCATCAGCACCCATCAAACCGAACAAGCAATGCTGCTTCACGGGCAGAATAAGCATAGTTGTAGACCATCCTCGGACGAGCCCTTCACTAAGAGCCCTATGTGGTACCTTTAAGATTATGAAGGGATTTAATATATTTTGTTTAGCCTATCTCGTCCCGCTGATGGGCAAAGGTCTCCCCCATAGACTTCCAAACATCTCTGTCGGGTACTTCCCATCACCCTCGTTTGAAGGCTTTGAGCTCGTCCCAAACGCAACGTATTCTCGGCCAACGCTGCGGTCCCTCGTGTCCTTAATAAATAGGTAGGTACTTAAAAATATTATAACATATAAAAACGTGTTTCATTATTTACATAAAGGTTTATTTTTATCATGTTTTTTGTGAATGTGCGAACCAAGGAATTATTTTTTTCATACAATTTTCATAAATTAATTGAACACCCCTAGGGCAAGTTTTCTAAATATAAAAGTTACGTAATTAATTACTTTTAATTATACGTAATTAATTATTTACTTTGTACTTGATTTATTTATACAGAGTTTTGAGTGAATCGAACCAAGGAATAATAATTTTCCAAAGAAACTTTACTACCCTTTTTAAGCCCCTCAGAAGTTGATTTTTCAAAACTAGATTAGCCTTTGTGTTATTCTAGAACCTACTCTATCTACTTACAAAATTTCTTTCAAATGAGGTAAGTAGGTACACGTGGTATCATACATTCACACAGACTTTTAACATTAATTATACTAGCTTCCGCCCGCGGCTTCTCTCGCGTAGTACCCGGATAAAAAGTAGCCTATGTGTTAATCCACGTCACAAACTATGTATTCTGTATAATTATGTATGTTCAGTAGTTTTTGCTTGAACGGTTAACAAACATCCATCCATACATCCATACCATACTCGCAAACTTTCGCATTTATAATAATAAGGAAGGATAAGTAGGAGTTGTAGGAAGTACGAGGTAGGATGCGAAAGTTTGTGCATTTGGATGAAACTTGGAATAAATATGGATTGTGACCTGGCTACTTTTATCCCGGTACCACGCAAAGCTGTGAAAGCGGAAGCTAGTTATAGATAATCATTGTCAAATGCAGTTAGGAATCCCTTGTCTTTTATTTAAATCGGCGTAGTGCATTAAAAATAGATTCAAGTAAAAAAAACTACTTATGTATTTTCGTAGGAAACATTCCTTATTTCGTTTTAATTAAAGTTAAATAGAAACTATTTTACCTACTGAGTAAAAATGCAAACGAGCTTGATGATTTTATAGGAATCATGTTGTCAGTTCCAACCATTGAGTTAAATAACTTTTTTACTTGCTTAAACAATCGTGATTTCTTCCTAAAATAAATTTTGCTAAACTTTGGCTCACCTTTCGCTAACTTTGGCTACTTTGAATAAAGACTAATTTTAAATTGATGATTTCATGTTTACGTTTAACATAAACCGGTTACTTATAGAAATGTATCGGATGTAAAATACTATTCAATTCTTCAAATAGTTATAAAGTTGGGCCGTTCGTGCTTTTACTTGTATTTTTGTCTGCTCTATTTATATACACGAACAACAGACAATTTTTTTATATTTCTTTAATTTATTTCTACTTACAAGCGCTATGTGATCTTTGTAATTAGGCAAATTCTTCCATAGACGATCGATAAATCTCTCATTTGGAACCTCGAAGTCCGGCAAAGGAGATCTAACGATAAAATCTTCATTTTTCCTCAGGGTAACACTGGCTGATAATTTACGTTCTAATTTCAAATTCTTTATTTCGCGGAGAAACAACTTTCGAGTTAAGCTGTTCATTTTCGCGCGTTCGGTGTGGCGGTTAGAATGCGACTGGTGGAAAATTGCAAATGGCGCGCGCTAGTGTAATAAACTTTGAACTTGATATGATGGTAATAAAAAGCAAACATTTTCGTAACTAATTCGGAGATCAAAGGTCGTTTTAAGGCTCGTCCAGGAAGTTAGTTAAAAAATATATAACCTACTATTTTAAAATAGGTAAGGTAAATAGGCAGTTCAAAGTTACCTGTTATTTTCCTCAATAACTTTAACTCATTATTCTAATGTACAACTGACATATGCTAAACTAGCTAAAGTAATGTCTGTTTAGATGTTTGGATAATCCTGTAGGAACCATCTATGAGAACCCTGATATTAACTAATATGGGAACAATGGGTACATTGGCGTCTTATCCTCATATTCTAAGATATTGTCACCTCGAAAACAACTCCTTACCTCGACTCAGCCGTGAAATGGTGTTAAATTTGTTTGTTTGTTTATACCGCATAATATTTTCTCAGTCAAGGACCTGTCCTGGGATGCAGGGGCTCTACTCCATCTTTGGAAACCAAGTCAACCTGCTTTGCCCGTGGTGCACCTTGTTAAATTGGAAACAAGGCTCTAGCCGCCGACTTTTGCGGCATAGTGCACCCTAACAGCTAAATCCCCTGGCAGCCGACTGGCAGCAGCATCGGTGGTGCAAGAAGGTATGCCATGATCCCTAAACCGCATGCCCAGCGTGGGTATTATGAGCATATCCTCTTTTTATAGGGGAGGCTTATGTCCAGCACGGACTGTGGACTGAATAGGCTGGTGTTGTTGTTTTTGTTGTAGAGACCTGTCAACAGTATTAACTCAAGGTACCTTACACCTACCTTGAGTATTCCTCTAGGAAACATTGGAGGTAACTAAGAATGTAAGGGTATGTCTGCTACTTTTAGTTTACCACGAGTAGGTACAAGCCGAGCGCGATAGGTAGCTAGCAACAGAACAAAGTTCAGAGTTAGGTACTTGCTTACTGCAAAAACAAAGGTGTGAAGGATCTCATGACATTGCAACTGCTTTAACTACATTTATTAGCAGTGTTTTTAAAATGTCTAGCATTAGGTACATAGTTGCCTAGACATCAATTAATATATTGAGATAGTAAAACATGTGAAATTCCATGAATCAATTATTTTTATTTACTATGGGCCAGTCTTGACCTCCAGAATTGCGTGGGCAAGGATGAGGTCGACTATGGGACGAGCTTTCCCAGAAGATGTCTATTAACTCTCTTTTACTATTTTTTTTATTTATTAAAAAAAACTGTTTTGCGTTTCAGCCTTGACGATATACTAAGTACCTTTTTTATATAGGTACACCCTGTTTATTTTAATAAAGGTACATAACATATGCAACATTTGTTACTTTTCACACAGAAAAAGAAAGAATATTTTATGCTCCGTTTAACTTCAAATGAAATTGCAAGTAAATTGCTTTATCGATCGCGTGTCAACATTAAACGCACATAACTTCCTTGGTATACCTACATGGCAATTATAACACGATTCAAACTTTTAGACATAGGATTTTGATAAAACTTCTCTTAGTTAAATGCCTTAACACCAAAAATCAAATGCTTTATTTTGATGTTTTCTCTATTACAAGACTGCTACGTTCATAAAGGCGATTGGAGCATAGGGCTCCAATCGCCTTTATGCCCTATGGCTGGTCGGTATTAATAAAGTGCCAGATGATCAACCCAAAATATACTTAGTAAGAGATTTGTGAAGGGTTGGTCCATGGAAGTACCTACTACATTGCATATCTCTATCGCAGCTAAAACCCAATAGCAGCTGTATCTGTTAGAGATTGAAGGGTAGGCACGTAAAGCTGTTGGTCCTGGCTTTTTAAGACATGTCGGAGCCATTCGGCTGGGCTAAAAACTCCGCCACCAGATCTGGCTACTAGCTCATACGAAGAAGAATGAAGGATCACATTCTTCATAACATAATGAACAACTCAAAATATACGTAGAAGACCTGCCGAAATTAGAAACCGAAACATAATCGGTTATGGAATGCAGGGTAAGAGTGTCGGCTAAAAACCGAAATAGCAGCATCTAGTGTGAATTGAAGGGTGAAGGTGCCGGTGAAATTAAAGGCTCAAGCATATTTCAAGTTGATGAAGAGCATCAGTTTATAGTCGCTCAGCGAGCTATGGAACGTGCTATGCTCGGAGTTTCTCTGAGGGATTGGATTTGCAACGAGTCTATCCGACACAGAACCACAGACAGAACTAAAGTTATCGACATAGCTCAGAGAATTAGCAAGCTGAAGTGGCACTAGGCTGGCCAAATCTGCCGAAGAAATCGATAACCGTTGAGGTAAACGAGATCTTGAGTGGAGACCACAGATCGGCAAACGTAGTGTAGGACACCCTCCGGCCAGGTGGAGTGACAATATGCGAAAGGCTGCTGGTAGAAGCTGGATGCGTCGAGCCCGGGACAGCTGGGGTGACCGTTTTCCAGATGGCCCATCATCATGTTAGTCGTAAAAAACTGACACTATGACGAAAACTACTGACAAAAAAACTGACTGACGGTATGTATTATTTATATTATAATAGATGTGTTGAGCCGCGACAGTGCGCAATGGCGCTCATTGTGGGGAGTCCAAGTGGCCAGCAATGGACTGCTATACACTGATGATGATGATGATCATGTATGTTGTTATGACTTTACCTATAATATTAATGTACTCTCTTTACATTGCGGGACAAATGTTTGCATGTTCTTCAGATATTTGTCTCTGGTCTGGGTGTTTTCCATAACACAAGTTCTGCTTAGTTTGGGGCTACATGATGCTGTGTGATAGTCCAGCATCATTTATTATTTATTATTGTACTTTCATGATAATTTTTTGCCCGCTTTATTACGTACACACTAACATAAACATACAGAAATAAATAATTTTCTATCTATATATAATTTAGGCAATAGAACATCAGTTATTGGATACGAGTATAATAAAACAATCTAGTATCGGATAACTATAACTATATATTTCTGACTGACGAATACCGTTTTAATAAAATGTTATTATTAATCTTTTAAAACCCTACAATACCATCACAATACCTTTATAAAAATTGGTCCCATTTTATGGTTAGTCAATATTTAAAATATCTTATAGTCTTTGTTATTGCACTATAGTTTGAAATAACATGATTTATAATTCGATTAAACTTATTATGAACTCAATAGTTAATGGTTAAAGAAACGTAATATTAATGAGAATGATATTTTGAATAATTATCTTTTAATACATAAAAACCTTTTTTCATTTCAGACTTATTTAACCTAGGTTCTTGTTTTTAATTATATGTAAATATAAATTGTAATTGATACTTGCATAAATACCATGAAAATAATTAAATTATCCTATACCTAAGATTGCAAATATGATTACAATATTAAAATGCTGAACGTAAATATAAAATAAAAATGTAAAAGACATAATTATGTAAATCAAAATGTAACGAACGAAAAAAAATACTTAAATAATACTAACTCAAACTTAATCAACAAGTAAGGCTTTGACAATAATAAAATTAAGCATTCAGAAAACATAATCACGGGTAAAAAGCCACCTCCTTTTTTGAAGTCGCTTAAAAATCATAGTAACTACTACACTTGCTCTAGTCAGTGCTAAAGCTTATTCAGTAAGGTTTCCGCACCGACTACCTAAGGGGTGATTTTCTCATTAGACTGCGCCGTGCCGTGTACGTGTTATATGAAACCATTTACACAGTGCATGATCCGTGTCCCGTCCGGGCCCAAACGATACGCCTGTCTACACTACAGTTGTTGTACACAGTTATCTATGTAACGTGACAAACTCCGTGAGCAGACAAATGTGCACTACAGACACTAATGAAATACTTATTAGTATTTCGATTAGATAATCGAATAGTTTCAATAATTTCTGTGGGCCGATCCCGGCGGCACTGCAATGCCGGGCCGACCCGTGACGGGAGTGGAGCGAGCTCCGAACATCCCGTCGCTTGACAAAAATCAGTTTAATATACTGGTCCCTCAGTGAGGGAACTTTCAGATATTAAGCTGAAAAGAACAGATACTACACTTTGATCTTAGCCAAAAGGCCGAGAAGCGATACAGACGTAATTCCTACGAAGGCACGTCATTGTGAGCCGGGCGTTTTCGTCACCGCGATCTACAATGCGGACAGAATTAGCAGCGTCATCTATGTGTGTAAGTCAGAACTACAAGTGCGCGTGGTTGAAACGAAATGGGTTCGTCATTGCTGTACTAACAACACCTGCCTCTAAGCAAATATAATTGAAAAATACACTTTAACATCAGTCAAAATATTCAAATTACTAATCATATAAAATCTATAAAATATATTGTCATTTTTTCAGACAAACTAATTTTAGGAAAAAATTGTATGCATAACCTGACATAATTTATAATTGTAATTTAAAATTTAAATTATGATAAATTATTATTTTCATAATTACTTTATTTTAAATTGTATGTTCCTTTACTTTTCTCATTAAATTGATTCTTATTTTTCAGTAGCGTATTTATGAATATTATGTATTTGTAAATGATTACTCACTGTTAACGCATGTAGTCAACACCTATTATTGTAATATCACTTGATCTGTATCTTCTCTGTTCTGTGTACTAGCCTATGTTTTGGTGTTTATGATGGTGGTGTTCGTAAATAAAAAAAAAAAATTGCAGTGCAGTCAATATTGGTCAAAATTCCATGCAGTTGAATCTAAGCAGAATCAAGCACTTGCTACAATAAACCTTCCAGCTTCACAGACATTTATCATCTGTGAAACAGTGACCATTCCAATGATGATTTAAACTGATTTATTATTTTTAATTTGTAAGCGGTTACAATAACAACAAAACTTTCTTTCTTTGTTGAATTGTGAGACAGAAAGCGAAAATTTTAGTTTTATGCGTTTTTAGTCTAACATTTTATTATTTTATAGATAACTTTTCATAAAAATTAACAACTCACATAAGTCAACACCATTACAAACTACACTAAACTAAACTCTACAACTAACTAAACTAAGCTACTAGCAATACTTTTCCTTTAAAACCTTTCTTAAAATCTTACCCGCCGGGTTCTTGGGTATCTCATCCACAACTTGCACAGCTTTTATGTTCTTGAAATCTTACACTTTTTTATTAACATACTCCATGATTTCTTGAGGTAATACTTCTTGGCCTTGCTGAGGTACTAAGAAGGCTTTTGGGAGTTCCCCGGATACATGGTCAGGGATCCCAATGACAGGATTTTAGGATGCGTTCGTAGTATAGTTTATAGTTCTGCTGGTGGCACTTGGAAAACTTTTACCTGAGGATGTGAACAAAACATATCATTATAAATTTCATAAGCATCTTATTGTTGCAAAACAATATTATAGATTGTACTGTACAAATTTTTATTAGTTCAATAAACGTTATTCATTTTATTACTACTACTGTTTTAGATTCATATCTAAAGTGTTATTTAGCTCGAGTGAGTGTTTAGAAGCACTTAGACAAAACTATAACAGGTTTTATGAGTGAACTACGAGAATTCATAGTTCACACCCAAAAAGGTCCTACCGTTTCTGTCAGCAGTCGGCCTTAGTGGTGAACTATGAACGCCCCACTACAAGGGGCGATGTAAAATAGAATAGGCCTCCATGGGCGCGGTGATATCATCAACAATAACAAAACCTATAGAAATCCACTGCTGAACAAAGGGCTCCCTCAAAGAATTATACAAAGAAAGGTCTTGGCCCTCTCCATCCACCGATTACCTGCCATCTTGACAGTGATATGATATCCATGAAATCAAATAAAGAAAATAGGTTATAGTAATTTTTACAATAAATGTACTGTGGCTTTTTGGTTCATTAATAAATACAATAAAACTATTAGTCATATAGACTATCAAAACCACTGCACTCGCTTACATAACGCGGAAGACACTATAAAAATCAATTCGGCAAGACGGCAATTGATTTTTACATTACAAAGTCTCGCAAAAACTCAAATAAAGTTTTGTAATTAACCGTTATAAGCTTTAAAAGCCTATCCGTGATGTATAAGTATTTGTTGTCGTCGTATTTACCGATATAGCCAGCTTTGAACCAGCCGTCTTCAGTAATCGACTCCTTGGTAGCTTAGCAGCATCGTCGATATAATATCCAGACATGACGTGAGGACCGCGTGACCAGATTTCACCCTCCTATGCAAAAACAAACAACATCACGACATGTCTTCCTCATATACATTTGCTTTATTTCTTGCTTTAGTATTTTATTAACTTATTTTACTAGCTTCCGCCCGCGGCTTCACTTGCGTGGTTCCCTAATAAAGTGAACTATATGTTATTCCAGGTGTAGAAACACATATAATGTGCAAATTTCACCTCAATAAATGAAAAACATTTTACGGATTTTTATATATCCCAAAAATTTCGACTCATGCGGGATTTGAACCGGCAGCTAATGGTCTTTGGCTCCACCTTCAGGGGAAACGTTGCGGCTTCTAAGCCTGTTCAATGACTAAATAGTTTAGTACATTGTCGAGAGACACTGACTGCCCGAAAATTTCGACAAGGCGAGGAGTTGGCTTAGTACCGCAGTTGGTTAGCGCGTCTCGGTATTTATGGGAAGGTCGCGCGTTCCAATCCCGCCTGTGTCGAAATATTTGGGAACTATAAAAATCTTAGATTTTCCCTGAAGTGTTGGCTAACACATAAAATAAAAATCAAAGATTTTTACATTTGACATGTTCTCATTTTACAAAGTTAATTTTCAGGCATACCTGTGGTTTGTGGAAAGACTAAGATATTTATGGTAGATACGTTTTTTTGTAGTTTTTCTTACCTGCCCAACTCCTAGTCTCCTGCGTTTTGATATCGACGATCTTGACCTCAGAATTGCCTAGCACGAAGCCGACTGCAGAGTGGTATCACAAGCTCTGTTAGGGACTACAGTTTAGTTTCAGTTTTTCTTAGTTTGGGGCTACATGATGCTGTGTGATAGTCCAGCATAATTTATTATTGTACTTTCATGATATTTTTATTGCCCGCTTTTAGGCAAAAGAACCTTGGTTATTGGATACGGGTATAATAAAACAATCTAGTATCGATAACTATATATTTCTGACTGACGAATACCGATTTAATAACATTTTATTATTAACCTTTTAAAACCCTACAATACCATCACAATACCTTTATAAAAATTGGTCCCATTTTATGGTTAGTCAATATTTAAAATACCTTATAGTCTTTTTTATTGCACTATAGTTTGTAATAACATGATTTATAATTCGATTAAACTTATTATGAACTCAATAGTAATGGTTAAAGACACGTAATATTAATGAGAATGATATTTTGAACAATTATCTTTTAATACATAAAAACTTTTTTCATTTCAGATTTATTTAACCCAGGTTCTTGTTTTTAATTATATGTAAATATAAATTGTAATTGATACTTGCATAAATACCATAAAAATAATTAAATTATCCTATACCTAAGATTGCAAATATGATAACAATATTAAAATGCTGAACGTAATTATAATATAAAAATGTAAAAGACATAATTAGGTAAATAAAAATGTAACGAACGAAAAAAAAAACTTAAATAATACATGAATAATACTAACTCAAACTTAATCAACAAGTAAGGCTTTGACAATAATAAAATTAAGCATTCAGAAAACGTAATCACGGGTAAAAAGCCACCTCCTTTTTTTGAAGTCAGTTAAAAATCATAGTATCTACTACACTTGCTCTAGTCAGTGCTAAACCTTATTCAGTAAGGTTTCCGCACCGATTACCTAAGGGGTGATTTTCTCATTAGACTACGCCGTGCCGTGTACGTGTTGTATGAAACCATTTACACAGTGCATGATCCGTGTCCCGTCCGGGCCCAAACGACGCCTGTCTACACAACAGTTGTTGCACGGACACGCCCCGTCCCCTACTGTTTCATACAATCGATGTAACGTGACAAATCCGTGCCCCGTCCGGGCACGTACACGGCTCGACCCGGACACGGCACGGTGTGATGAGAATCATCCCTAAAACGATATTAAACACCATTGACTGAACGAGATGTAAAATACAAAAACATGAAAAAAGAACGCGGCATGATGTTGATGCTGCACCAAATTCAATAAAAAACAAGCAGTTTTTATAATATCTCAGAAACTATAACAAATTCTGTCTTTAATTTGACTATCAGTCTACTGGCTAGTACACATAGGATATTGTCCAACAAATTGTATAAAAAAATACTGTTATTCATACTTTCGAATAAAAAGCATTTTAGGAAGAGCCAACTTTTGACACTAATTTTTTCGAGAAAAGTTTTACTAATCGTGTTTCTGTCTTTAATTTAACTAATTATTTATACTGAAATTAACAATACGATTTGTAACCATCGAGAGATAACTTTGGAAAAATCTTTAAAAAATCTTTCATCCTCTTATTATGTTTTTTACACGTGATTCCGCATTCCGGATAGACTAGTTATTGGCAGTAATTATTGAATCAGTAATCAGGCTTGGAGAATATTTTGTTTTTGTTTTTAGCCCTCTGTTAACGGGAACATAAACCTGTATGATGAACGAATACTAGACAATAATGATGATGAATTAAAATATTGGTAACGTAAACTGAACGGTTTTTTTTGCGTGACTTGAGCGACAACTTGTAACCCATATTCATAGCGACAACTTGATTTAGATATTGACTTTCTTGTTCAGTGTAAATTATCAAAAATAAATAAGAAATACATTATATTATTTTTGAATACTATTTAGTGAGAACTCCGTGAGCAGACAGATGTTCACAACACACTTATTAGTTATAAGTATTGCGAATAGTTTCAATAATTTCTGTGGGCCGATCCCGGCGGCACTGCAATGCCGGGCCGACCCGTGACGGGAGTGGAGCGAGCTCCGAACATCCCGTCGCTTGACAAAAATCAGTTTAATATACTGGTCCCTCAGTGAGGGAACTTTCAGATATTAAGCTGAAAAGAACAGATACTACACTTTGATCTTAGCCAAAAGGCCGAGAAGCGATACAGACGTAATTCCTACGAAGGTACGTCATTGTGAGCCGGGCGTTTTCGTCACCGCGATCTACAATGCGGACAGAATTAGCAGCGTCATCTATGTGTGTAAGTCAGAACTACAAGTGCGCGTGGTTGAAACGAAATGGGTTCGTCATTGCTGTACTAACAACACCTGCCTCTAAGCAAATATAATTGAAAAATACACTTTAACATCAGTCAAAATATTCAAATTACTAATCATATAAAATCTATAAAATATATTGTCATTTTTTCAGACAAACTAATTTTAGGAAAAAATTGTATGCATAACCTGACATAATTTATAATTGTAATTTAAAATTTAAATTATGATAAATTATTATTTTCATAATTACTTTATTTTAAATTGTATGTTCCTTTACTTTTCTCATTAAATTGATTCTTATTTTTCAGTAGCGTATTTATGAATATTATGTATTTGTAAATGATTACTCACTGTTAACGCATGTAGTCAACACCTATTATTGTAATATCACTTGATCTGTATCTTCTCTGTTCTGTGTACTAGCCTATGTTTTGGTGTTTATGATGGTGGTGTTCGTAAATAAAAAAAAAAAATTGCAGTGCAGTCAATATTGGTCAAAATTCCATGCAGTTGAATCTAAGCAGAATCAAGCACTTGCTACAATAAACCTTCCAGCTTCACAGACATTTATCATCTGTGAAACAGTGACCATTCCAATGATGATTTAAACTGATTTATTATTTTTAATTTGTAAGCGGTTACAATAACAACAAAACTTTCTTTCTTTGTTGAATTGTGAGACAGAAAGCGAAAATTTTAGTTTTATGCGTTTTTAGTCTAACATTTTATTATTTTATAGATAACTTTTCATAAAAATTAACAACTCACATAAGTCAACACCATTACAAACTACACTAAACTAAACTCTACAACTAACTAAACTAAGCTACTAGCAATACTTTTCCTTTAAAACCTTTCTTAAAATCTTACCCGCCGGGTTCTTGGGTATCTCATCCACAACTTGCACAGCTTTTATGTTCTTGAAATCTTACACTTTTTTATTAACATACTCCATGATTTCTTGAGGTAATACTTCTTGGCCTTGCTGAGGTACTAAGAAGGCTTTTGGGAGTTCCCCGGATACATGGTCAGGGATCCCAATGACAGGATTTTAGGATGCGTTCGTAGTATAGTTTATAGTTCTGCTGGTGGCACTTGGAAAACTTTTACCTGAGGATGTGAACAAAACATATCATTATAAATTTCATAAGCATCTTATTGTTGCAAAACAATATTATAGATTGTACTGTACAAATTTTTATTAGTTCAATAAACGTTATTCATTTTATTACTACTACTGTTTTAGATTCATATCTAAAGTGTTATTTAGCTCGAGTGAGTGTTTAGAAGCACTTAGACAAAACTATAACAGGTTTTATGAGTGAACTACGAGAATTCATAGTTCACACCCAAAAAGGTCCTACCGTTTCTGTCAGCAGTCGGCCTTAGTGGTGAACTATGAACGCCCCACTACAAGGGGCGATGTAAAATAGAATAGGCCTCCATGGGCGCGGTGATATCATCAACAATAACAAAACCTATAGAAATCCACTGCTGAACAAAGGGCTCCCTCAAAGAATTATACAAAGAAAGGTCTTGGCCCTCTCCATCCACCGATTACCTGCCATCTTGACAGTGATATGATATCCATGAAATCAAATAAAGAAAATAGGTTATAGTAATTTTTACAATAAATGTACTGTGGCTTTTTGGTTCATTAATAAATACAATAAAACTATTAGTCATATAGACTATCAAAACCACTGCACTCGCTTACATAACGCGGAAGACACTATAAAAATCAATTCGGCAAGACGGCAATTGATTTTTACATTACAAAGTCTCGCAAAAACTCAAATAAAGTTTTGTAATTAACCGTTATAAGCTTTAAAAGCCTATCCGTGATGTATAAGTATTTGTTGTCGTCGTATTTACCGATATAGCCAGCTTTGAACCAGCCGTCTTCAGTAATCGACTCCTTGGTAGCTTAGCAGCATCGTCGATATAATATCCAGACATGACGTGAGGACCGCGTGACCAGATTTCACCCTCCTATGCAAAAACAAACAACATCACGACATGTCTTCCTCATATACATTTGCTTTATTTCTTGCTTTAGTATTTTATTAACTTATTTTACTAGCTTCCGCCCGCGGCTTCACTTGCGTGGTTCCCTAATAAAGTGAACTATATGTTATTCCAGGTGTAGAAACACATATAATGTGCAAATTTCACCTCAATAAATGAAAAACATTTTACGGATTTTTATATATCCCAAAAATTTCGACTCATGCGGGATTTGAACCGGCAGCTAATGGTCTTTGGCTCCACCTTCAGGGGAAACGTTGCGGCTTCTAAGCCTGTTCAATGACTAAATAGTTTAGTACATTGTCGAGAGACACTGACTGCCCGAAAATTTCGACAAGGCGAGGAGTTGGCTTAGTACCGCAGTTGGTTAGCGCGTCTCGGTATTTATGGGAAGGTCGCGCGTTCCAATCCCGCCTGTGTCGAAATATTTGGGAACTATAAAAATCTTAGATTTTCCCTGAAGTGTTGGCTAACACATAAAATAAAAATCAAAGATTTTTACATTTGACATGTTCTCATTTTACAAAGTTAATTTTCAGGCATACCTGTGGTTTGTGGAAAGACTAAGATATTTATGGTAGATACGTTTTTTTGTAGTTTTTCTTACCTGCCCAACTCCTAGTCTCCTGCGTTTTGATATCGACGATCTTGACCTCAGAATTGCCTAGCACGAAGCCGACTGCAGAGTGGTATCACAAGCTCTGTTAGGGACTACAGTTTAGTTTCAGTTTTTCTTAGTTTGGGGCTACATGATGCTGTGTGATAGTCCAGCATAATTTATTATTGTACTTTCATGATATTTTTATTGCCCGCTTTTAGGCAAAAGAACCTTGGTTATTGGATACGGGTATAATAAAACAATCTAGTATCGATAACTATATATTTCTGACTGACGAATACCGATTTAATAACATTTTATTATTAACCTTTTAAAACCCTACAATACCATCACAATACCTTTATAAAAATTGGTCCCATTTTATGGTTAGTCAATATTTAAAATACCTTATAGTCTTTTTTATTGCACTATAGTTTGTAATAACATGATTTATAATTCGATTAAACTTATTATGAACTCAATAGTAATGGTTAAAGACACGTAATATTAATGAGAATGATATTTTGAACAATTATCTTTTAATACATAAAAACTTTTTTCATTTCAGATTTATTTAACCCAGGTTCTTGTTTTTAATTATATGTAAATATAAATTGTAATTGATACTTGCATAAATACCATAAAAATAATTAAATTATCCTATACCTAAGATTGCAAATATGATAACAATATTAAAATGCTGAACGTAATTATAATATAAAAATGTAAAAGACATAATTAGGTAAATAAAAATGTAACGAACGAAAAAAAAAACTTAAATAATACATGAATAATACTAACTCAAACTTAATCAACAAGTAAGGCTTTGACAATAATAAAATTAAGCATTCAGAAAACGTAATCACGGGTAAAAAGCCACCTCCTTTTTTTGAAGTCAGTTAAAAATCATAGTATCTACTACACTTGCTCTAGTCAGTGCTAAACCTTATTCAGTAAGGTTTCCGCACCGATTACCTAAGGGGTGATTTTCTCATTAGACTACGCCGTGCCGTGTACGTGTTGTATGAAACCATTTACACAGTGCATGATCCGTGTCCCGTCCGGGCCCAAACGACGCCTGTCTACACAACAGTTGTTGCACGGACACGCCCCGTCCCCTACTGTTTCATACAATCGATGTAACGTGACAAATCCGTGCCCCGTCCGGGCACGTACACGGCTCGACCCGGACACGGCACGGTGTGATGAGAATCATCCCTAAAACGATATTAAACACCATTGACTGAACGAGATGTAAAATACAAAAACATGAAAAAAGAACGCGGCATGATGTTGATGCTGCACCAAATTCAATAAAAAACAAGCAGTTTTTATAATATCTCAGAAACTATAACAAATTCTGTCTTTAATTTGACTATCAGTCTACTGGCTAGTACACATAGGATATTGTCCAACAAATTGTATAAAAAAATACTGTTATTCATACTTTCGAATAAAAAGCATTTTAGGAAGAGCCAACTTTTGACACTAATTTTTTCGAGAAAAGTTTTACTAATCGTGTTTCTGTCTTTAATTTAACTAATTATTTATACTGAAATTAACAATACGATTTGTAACCATCGAGAGATAACTTTGGAAAAATCTTTAAAAAATCTTTCATCCTCTTATTATGTTTTTTACACGTGATTCCGCATTCCGGATAGACTAGTTATTGGCAGTAATTATTGAATCAGTAATCAGGCTTGGAGAATATTTTGTTTTTGTTTTTAGCCCTCTGTTAACGGGAACATAAACCTGTATGATGAACGAATACTAGACAATAATGATGATGAATTAAAATATTGGTAACGTAAACTGAACGGTTTTTTTTGCGTGACTTGAGCGACAACTTGTAACCCATATTCATAGCGACAACTTGATTTAGATATTGACTTTCTTGTTCAGTGTAAATTATCAAAAATAAATAAGAAATACATTATATTATTTTTGAATACTATTTAGTGAGAACTCCGTGAGCAGACAGATGTTCACAACACACTTATTAGTTATAAGTATTGCGAATAGTTTCAATAATTTCTGTGGGCCGATCCCGGCGGCACTGCAATGCCGGGCCGACCCGTGACGGGAGTGGAGCGAGCTCCGAACATCCCGTCGCTTGACAAAAATCAGTTTAATATACTGGTCCCTCAGTGAGGGAACTTTCAGATATTAAGCTGAAAAGAACAGATACTACACTTTGATCTTAGCCAAAAGGCCGAGAAGCGATACAGACGTAATTCCTACGAAGGCACGTCATTGTGAGCCGGGCGTTTTCGTCACCGCGATCTACAATGCGGACAGAATTAGCAGCGTCATCTATGTGTGTAAGTCAGAACTACAAGTGCGCGTGGTTGAAACGAAATGGGTTCGTCATTGCTGTACTAACAACACCTGCCTCTAAGCAAATATAATTGAAAAATACACTTTAACATCAGTCAAAATATTCAAATTACTAATCATATAAAATCTATAAAATATATTGTCATTTTTTCAGACAAACTAATTTTAGGAAAAAATTGTATGCATAACCTGACATAATTTATAATTGTAATTTAAAATTTAAATTATGATAAATTATTATTTTCATAATTACTTTATTTTAAATTGTATGTTCCTTTACTTTTCTCATTAAATTGCCGGTATTTATGGGGACGCTCAATTCCCGCCTGAGTCGAAAATTTATGGGATATTCTTTTCATTTTCCCTTTAATGTGGACTAACACTTTAAATACAACATAATCAAGCCTAAAATAATTGAAAAGATACAAGCAGAAAAAAATATTGCAATTAGATACCGATAGATACAAAAACAGCCGATTTGACCTGTTATTAGGAATAACACCTTGTTTTCTATCGACAGAGATAACAATATTTTATACACCTTGAAACTGAGACACAAGAAAAGCGAGAGAAATATAAAACATTTTGACAATAGGATCGTAGACCTTAATACAAACTAAATAAGAATGTAATTTTATGGATAACTATAAAAAACTTGATTTTATGAATGACATGCATTGATGGGAAAGACCGAGCGTGTTCTGCCGGTCAAAATAATGAAGGCTTTATAATACAAATACTTTTTAATTATAGTTTATTCATAACATCCGAACATCCCGTCGCTTGACAAAAATCAGTTTAATATACTGGTCCCTCAGTGAGGGAACTTTCAGATATTAAGCTGAAAAGAACAGATACTACACTTTGATCTTAGCCAAAAGGCCGAGAAGCGATACAGTAGCAATTCCTACGAAGGCACGTCATTGTGAGCCGGGCGTTTTCGTCACCGCGATCTACAATGCGGACAGAATTAGCAATGCCATCTATGTGTGTAAGTCAGAACTAAAAGTGCGCCGAAATGGGTTCGTCATTGTTGCTGTACAAACAATACCTGCCTCCAAGCAAATATAATTGAAAAATACACTTTAACGTCAGTCAAAATATTCAAATTACTAATCATATAAAATTTGTAAAATTGCAGTGCAGTCAATATTGGTCAAAATTCCATGCAGTTGAATCTAAGCAGAATGAAGCACTTGCTACAATAAACAAATCTAACTATGAATCTATTTATGAACCTTCCGCATTCACAAACATTTATCATCTGTCAAACAGTGACCATTCAATGATGATTTAAACTGATTTATTATTTTTAATTTGCAAGCGGTTACAATAACAACAAAACATTCTTTCTTTGATGAATTGTTAGACAGTTAGAGCGAAAATTTTAGTTTTATGCCTTTGTAGTTTAACATTTTACTATTATTTTATAGATAACTTTTCATAGAAAGTAACAAAATAAAAATTGATTCTTTAAAACGGGTCTATACATTTGCGCATTGTCTGCGTTAGCACAGCGTTCGTGTATAACCTTTTTTTTCAGTCTTTTAAATAATGTTCACCTACTGGAGCAGTCAGAGTTTATAAAAAAAATCTTTTTTAAGCAAAATCAGTGCAAAACGATAAAGTTCACAAAAGATTGAAAAATACTTTTATATCAATACTTACGGTTATTATTTTCTATTATATTTTACTTAACTTATTCTATATATTTATTGGTCCCTGTCCATTAAAAATCCATCCGTTCTTAGGAGCAAGCTCATGCCAACCCATTTTACCAATAGCAAACAACACAGTATTTTATCTTTAACTTAAAAAAATAGACAGGCATAGAGATTATGCAATTTTAACCAGTGTATCTGCTTGTTTTGAACTTAAAAAACAGTAACTCATCCACTCTTAAAAGGACTCCAATCCTAATTTAATTCACTTACATATGAACTTGTACAGGGAATTCATCTTCAGAGTTTCGTATGTGTTTTAATGCAATAGCTCATAAGATTAAGGCTCATAACAGCGTCAAAGATTATAGATTCTGAGCGCGACCATACTTACATATAAAGAATCGGTAACTAAGGACACTCTTTATCGCTAAAACTATCTATAACAACTACGTCATTCCTATTACAAAGGAACAACTACTGTGTTAAATTATAAGTTTAGTGATATTATTCAGAATCGACAATGCTGTCTGACATCAAAAGACATGCTGGCTCCTCCTCTTATAAAGGCAGATATGCCCATAATCCTCATACTGGGCATGTATTGTGGATCGCAAGACATAGCTGTTGCTGCTTCCCGCTGTAAGGCTGTGCTATCCACATTCAGCCGACCGCCAGATAACCTTTCGTTATTATATTATACAGGGTTCACCACAGGCAGGCTATTTTGGAACCCTTTACATCAAAAGCAGATACACTTTAAAATAAAATCACATAAGTCAAAACCATTACTAACTACACTAAACTAAATTCTACAACTAACTAAACTAAGCTACTAGCAATACTTTTCCTTCAAAACCTTTCTTAAAATCTTACCCGCCGGGTTCTTAGGTATCTCATCCACAACTTGTACAGCTTTTATGTTCTTGAAATCTGACACTTTATTATTAACATACTCCATGATTTCTTGAGGTAATACTTCTTGGCCTTGCTGAGGTACTATGAAGGCTTTGGGGAGTTCCCCGGATATATGGTCAGGGATCCCTATGACAGCGCAGTCAAGGATTTTAGGATGCGTTCGTAGTATAGTTTCTAGTTCTGCTGGTGGTACTTGGAAACCTTTTACCTGAAAATGTGAAAAAATTATAACATTATTAATTCAATAAGCCTACTTGGTGCTAAACATTATTATAGATTTTGCTGTACAAGTTTTTATTGGTTCAATAAACGTTATTCATGAAATAACTACTACTGTTTTAGATACATATCTAAAGTGTAATTTAGCTCGAGTGAGTGTTGAGAAGCACTTTGACAAACCTATAACAGTTTTATGAGAGAACTACGAGTACCTATTCATACCCAAAAAGGTCCTACAGTCAGTCAGTCGGACTTATATGTGAATTATGAACGCCCCGCCTCAAGAGACAACGTAAAATTGAATAGGCCTCCATGGGCGCAGAGATATCATCATCATCATCAACACCAACAACACCTATAAAAGTCCACTGCTGAACATAGGTCTCCCTCAAAGAATTCCACAAAGAACGGTCTTGAGCCCTCTTCATCCACCGATTAGCTGCAATCTTGACAGTGGTATGATTTCCATGAAATCAAATTAAGAAAATAGGTTATAGTAAGTTTTACAATAAATGTACTGTGGCTTTTTGGTTCATTAAAAAATACAATAAAACTATTAGTCACATAGACTATCAAAGCCACTGACACTCGCTTACATACGCGGAAGGCACTATAAAAATCAATTCGGAAAAACGGCAATTAATGTTTTCCTTACAAAGTCTCGCAAAAACTCCAATAAATTTTGTAAATTACCTTTATAAGCTCTTTAAGCCTATCCGTGATGTATAAGTATTTGTTCTCGTCGTATTTGCCGATATCGCCAGTTTTGAACCAGCCGTCTTCAGTAATCGACTCCTTGGTAGCTGCATCGTCGAGGTAATATCCAGACATGACGTGAGGACCGCGTGACCAGATTTCACCCTCCTAAGCAAAAACAAACAAACAAAATCACGACTCTCCTTATTTTATTTTCCTCAAATATTTATAAGTATTATCTTCAGATATACTTATTTATTTGGGGTGTAAGGAAATTCTAATTTCTATCTTTGGAACTCAAGCCACCCTCACCTGCCCGTGGAGCACCCTGCTAATTAACGAACGGGGCTCTGGCGACAAGCCGATTGCGGCATAGCGCAGCTTAACACCGGCAGAGCTAAATCCCCTGGCCACCGACGGGCAGCAGAGTCGGCGGTGCGAGAAGTTGTATCCTGTGATGCCCAACCCGCATGCCCAACGTGGGTATTATCGACATACCCCTCCCCCTTCTTATAGAGGAGGCCTATGTCTATCAGTGGACTGAATAGGCTAATTATTGTAGTTTATTTTTACATAAAAGAGTCAAGCGTTTGTCCACTATCACTATCACACCTACGACAGGTGAAGATGTGGTCTAAGATGGAGCACGCTTGCCGAAAGAAGGAACCGATTCACCACGGATTTGAAGACTCCGAGATTGTACTGGTCCGGGAAAACAAGTCTGAAGCAAGTTTCACTCCTTATTAGTAGTAACAATAAACGTGGAAGCGAATTGTTTGATACGACAAGGTGAGTTGTTGACCAGGTATGGGTGGTACTTTTCAGTAGGTACAGGGTGCCTAGTGCGAGTTTTTTACCAGTTCGATTGCGTTCGCAAATTTATATGGCATCGAGGTAGCGCCATCTAGTGAAAAACGCGTGGCACTAACTCCTTTCCATACTCCGTAAACGCAATAGCGATCGAGCTGGTAAAAAAATTCGCACTAGGCACCCAGATACAAATTTTTATTCATAACACCATAATTACACGTCATTCATTTTCAAAAATGTCAAAATAATAAGTATTTTAGGCAAGCGTGCTCCATATCAGACCACATCTTCACCTTTTTCAGGTGTGTTAGTTGTGAAACGCTTGACATTTTGTATAAAAAAAATATAAGCTGGCATACGTTAACTTATAATGTATACTTACATTATAAGTTAACGTATGCCAGCTACCCACGATCAAGTTCACCGTCAAGTTTGCAGCGGACTTGATGGCCTTAGAACAAAAACAGACCTTTCTGATTTCGTAAGCCTATCTTTGTTTTTGGAAACAATTTTGGAGATTTGAAGGTGTTTCTTACCTGCCCAGCTCCTAAAGTCTCCTGCGTTTTGATATCGACGATCTTAACCTCAGAGCTGCCTAGCACGAAGCCGACTGCAGAGTGGTTAATATCAGTATTCTTTGCCACTGATATAGCACCATTGGTCTCTGTGAGGCCGTAGCCTTGGCGAAATGAGATGTTTTTCTGAAAAAAAAAAAAAAATCTATTAGTTGTTGGCAACTCTGAAGATTTTCTTAGTAAAGCCGATTATCCTATTTTGACGGCCTCTGTGGCGCAGTGGGCGAAAGTCCGCCTGAGACGAAGAAGGTTGCGGGTTCAATTCCCGCTGCGGGACCAATGTTTGCATGTTCTGTAGATATTTGTCTCGGGTCTGGGTGTTTTCTATATAGGATATGTATGTATTTACAAAAAATATATATATGTGTAGTATATCAATCATGTGGTTCCCATAATACATGCTCTGCTTAGTTTGGGGCTACATGATGCTGTGTGATTACGTCCCGCATTATTATTATTATTTATTAGTAATTAGTAAAGAGTTTTGCTAGACGGGACGAGTTCACCCACCCTGATGAAGGCTCTGGAGGAGTCAACACGGCGTTGGTGCCTTCACCGATGTAACGGAACGTGAAATTACCCATTTCCGGTGCTTAGATCTAAATGCCACGACACGGTCACCAATCCAAGTAGTAAACGGGCGGAGTGTTGCTTAACTAATATGATCTGCTAAGAACGCCTTGAATAAATGTAATTTTGTTAGAAAAAAAATACCTAACAGCGATTAGCATTTCAAACGCGTATACAGTTATCTTGGGCATTGAAAGAGAATTAAGATAAGTAGATATAGGTATTATGATTTTGTTATGTAACACCCCTAATAGAGTTAGAAATGTTGTCTTACTTGTGTTCGAATTGCAATATGGCCTCTGTGGCGCGAAGTGGGCGAAGGTCCGCCTGAGACGCAGAAGGTTGCGGGTTCGATTCCCGCCACGGGACAAATGTTTGCATGTTCAGCAGATATTTGTATCGGGTCTGAGTGTTTTCTATGTATGATATGTATGTATTTACAAAACAAAATTATATATGTAGTATATCAATCATGTGGTACCCATAATACAAGCTCTGCTTAGTTTGGGGCTACATGATGCTGTGTGATTACGTCCCGAATTATTCCCGAGTAAAAAAATATCTATTTTATCGTCAGATGCGACCCATCGCAACCTTTTGTTACGTGATTTCAATCATAAAATAAGTTATATTTCGCTCAGTTTACGCTAATTTGGCTACAACAGAATAGGAAATTGAGATTTTTGTAAATGCCAAGAGAATTGCTACGAATATGTAAAGCGCCCTCTACCCCACCAAAGCGATGCCTGACACTGGTAAATAAGTCATGTACCCCTAAAAGGCTAATTACACCACGCGGTACTCAGTCTGTCTTAGTAAGACCGTCTTACACTTAGCGCAGTGTAATAAGAGTAAGCCACAAGTCGGTCATAGAAAGTCGGTCGTAGAAAGTAAGACAGTCTAATAAACTTTTAACAACTAGTTTTAAAACCTAATGTTACCTTTTTTTATGGATACTTAAAGAACAACAGACAATCAACCACCTAATATTAAGTGGTAACCATTACCTATCACAAAGCATTGCATCGTAGATCACGTTTTTTTTTTAACGCGCGAACATGCAACGCATCGTCCATCACTTGAGGTACGGAGATGATAAGCCTCTTGCGCCTGTAATTTCACCGGCACCCACACCCTTCAAACCGAAACACAGCACAGCTGCTTCACGGCAGGAATAGACACGGTGGTAGTACTTCCCCGGACTAGCCCTACACAAAGAACTCTACTACCTACACTTATTTGAAGTTTCATCCAAATCCGTTCAGTAGTTTTTGCGTGAAAGAGTAACAAACATTCATCCATTCATCCAAACATCCATACATACTCACCAACTTTCGCATTTATAATATTAGTAGGATGCTGGACGATATACACGCCATTATATAACCCCAAACTAAGCTGATACACACATAGATACATACATACTGGGGGTCTACTACAGTTCACCGAAGTACGAAATTTCGTGTTTCGTTTCGTGCGATTGGTCGTATTTTATACTGTAAATTCGATTGAATTGATGCGTATGTTTTGTGAAATAGAGTAGGATGCGCAACGTTCGGACTGTTACATTACAAACTTGGTGCCGAAATTTCGGTTTTCGTTTGATTATGGGTACCTATCAATCGCAAGAAACGAAACACGTAATTTCGTACTTCGGTGAATTGTAATAGACCCCCTGATCCTACTATCTTTCCTACTTCCTACTACCTACAAAATTTTAAATGCGAAAGTTTGTGAGTATGGATGAATGTTTGCTACTCCTTTACACAAAAACTACTGAACGGATTTGGATGGAACTTCGAATATACACAGTTTGTGACCTAGATTAACACATAGGTCACTTTTTAACCCGGTACTATGCGAGCGAAGCCGCGGGCGGAATCTAGTATGCAAATAAATATCTTGCATTTTCTTCTCTTTTCAGTCAATTCAACTGTAGGTAAAGCCTATAAGCACTCATGCTATCAATAGGATCCTTACGTTCTTACTGAGGACAGCGGCTGCGTCTGAGTCAGATAGGGGGGCAGCGCCGCTGATGATGCCATAAACTGACTCCAAATGCTCAGGCTTCACAGCTGGATGCTTGCCCAGGAATACCACTGGAATTCACAAGAATAATGTGAAACTTCCAACAAAACAAAGCAAAGGGAACAAAGTCCGAATGACAAAAACAACACCAGCATTTAAGTTCACTGCTAGACATATGCCTCCACTAATCCCTACGCCCGGCATGCGGGTTGAGGATAGCACCGCCGACGCTGCTGTCCGTCGACGGTCAGGGAATTCATCCGTGTCGCATAAGGACGCAATCAGCCGTCAAACATTCCACAAAACAATACAAAGTTTTCGTTTTTTCACGCGCAAAACGCGGCGCTGCCATTGGTTTGCACACAAATACCAAAGAGGTTGGATCAGAAACTTTTTTTCGTTACTCCACCTGGCCGTAGGGCATTCAATCATACTTTCATAAAAGAAGATCGGTCAGTTTCATACGACCTGTGACCTGAGCCTGACCATAAAATGTCGCGTCTAGAAATAACCTTATTATCTTAATTGATAGTTCTTATTGCAGGATATCATGTGCAATTAATAGTTTTTTTTATTAAAACCGGAGAATTTTGCGGGGATTTATTTTATACTTTTAGGTAAGGATACGTTATGATAGGACGTACTGCGATCAATATTTTATTAATAATTTCATAAATATTCCGGCTTTAATAGATAAAGTTATTAATTATAATTTCAATACTCCATTATAAAGATTTTTTTTACATAATTAGCATTTTTAGTCGTTTATATTTATGGTCAGGTCAGAACTGACCGGCCTTCTTTGCCAATTTGCTTTTTTACTTGCATGATAGAACGTTATATCGATATAGTATAATATACTATATCTAAGACAAATACAGATCGATATAACGTTCTATCATGCAAATCAAAAAACAAATTAGCAAAATTTTATGAAAGTATGAGCGATTGCCCTACGGCCAGGGCGCAATGGCGCTAATTAGGGGAGGCCTATGTTCAGCAGTGGACTGCTATAGGCTGATGATGATGATTAGCGGTGACACAGCGAACCATCAGGGTGTTCCGTCTACTCCTCTGTCAACGTTGATACAAAATAATCTTACCCATAGGTGGAACGATAAAAAGCACAGACGCCTTGTGATGCACCAGGGTATGTAAGAACAGATCTGGCTTGAAGTACGGCATGGTAACTAGCTTGCAGCCCAACATCATCTGGTTCATGAGGAGAGTGTTGAAGCCGAAAATGTGGAAGAATGGTAAGACAGCGGGAAGCACCGCTTGGTTCGTTGCTGGAAGAACAAAACATCATTTAAGTAGCAGCTCTGTGAAAGGTTCGCCCAGGAAAGTTCTACCATGCTTAATTATGTCGTGAAGCAGCATTGCTGTTTCGGTTTGAAGGTGCCTGAGAAATTACAGGGTCAAAAAGCTAATCACATTCGTACTTCAAGTTGCATCGTAGGGCATGTTTCAAACAATATGTGTAGTACGATGCAATGCTTTGTGATAGGTAATGGTTACCTGGGGTACGACAAAAAAACATCACAACGGCTGCTTTTATCTGGATCTTCACTTCACCCCCCGACTACATCTACGCCCTTTAGCGAAGATCCGCGCTGTGTAAAAAAACCGCATTATTGACTTTTCACCAAAACGCGAATTTTCACCGAAGGGCGTAGGTACACGAGGGGTTAGATTTGATGTTGTTCATGTTGTCTAAGGGTGGTTGAATGACAATGCACAAAATTATATCGCTATAGCACGACCGCTCGCCTCGACCGCTGCGTCCAGAGTGAGCCGAGCGTGTCGACTACACTTTATTATTTATCAGTACACTACAGTTCAGCAGGATTTTTTTGTAGATACCGTTATAATTAAGGGTTAGACAGAGGTTAGTCCAAATATTAAATACCGGTGTTATGCCTACTTTTTGCCTATGTACACACAGCGTCACGATCTGGTATACCCCTTTCAAGTATAAATTTAAACTGCTGCCGTGGAGGCTACCATATTCAAATGGCCAAATTCTTACAAAAATATTTATACTTGGCTGGGGAATCGAACCAGCAACTTATTCACGCTGGTTTATGAATTAGACGCTCTAACCAACTGAGCTATCGTAGCGGTTGACGATTATGACGAAATTTTAAGTTACAGTATACGTTTATTATTTTGTCTAGGTATGAATAGATGCGTCAACTAGTAACTTTTTCATTTGTTAATCACGGTAGTGCGCAACTACTTAAAATTATTCTGTGCAGCACTGGACTATTGAGGGTAGTTGTGTATTAAATGATAGTTCAGAACAAATGGTTACTTGTTTCGTCTTGGGTGTGTGTCATTGATTTTGTTTATGAAAAATAATTGTGCATATATAACAGCCGAAACATTGAGCTAAAGAGTGCGTTTTGCAAAATAACATTTCGGAACGCTACAACCAATCAAATGTAAGAAGAAATGGCAGAATAACATTAAGTAAGTTGTATGACAATTATAAGTAGGATTATCATAAACAATGTGCTTAGTAAACCTATTCCCTTTTATAATATATAAACACAGTCACATAAGTTTATAATATTGTGTTTTTATTTTCAGGTTATTGGTGATGGATGTCATCAAGGGGACCAGGAGAAATTGTTGAAGTGAGTGGACGCATAATTGGCCAGTTTTGCAAGAAATAATGCTGTTAACAGTGCAAGCAGTGGATAAGCGTCCAGAAGGAACAGTGTATTTAGTTCATGATAACTACGTGGTTCAGCGTTCGCGAATTCTGACCAATTGGCTCGCTTCTCAGACGGGCATAATCACCACAGCATTGGTCATCTAAAAGTCCAGATTTAAATATGTGGAGTATGTGTGAGCATATTTGGGGTCAATTTGTCCTAATTGGGACACGAGTGAAATGTTGTCGACCTGCAACAGGAGGTCCTAAGAACCTGGGAACTGATGCGTCGTAGTGGTTTTGGGCGGACTTTGGTTACCCAAATGAAAAGAAGGCTTCAACAAATTATTTTAAGTGAAAGAAATCCATCCCATTCGGTATTAATAAATATTCAGATATATAATGTTTTCAATAATAGATAAAATACCAGAGTAAGTATTTGCGAGTGATCTAAATTGTTTATTGGATTTTATACGGCAAGTATAACCTGTTCCAATGTTAACATGTTTGTTCACTCGTTAATCTTATATGGGTAAATTAAGTATTATTCTATCATTTAAAACATTATTGAAAATTCTAAAAAATAAGTGATATTGCGTTATGTTAAATGATGTTTTAATAAATTTGTTATAACTTTTGAAAATTGTTTTATTATTTTACCTTAAATAATTAGGTAACTTACCTACTACACTTAAAACGTAGTCCATTGTGTTAGTAACGAAAATAAAAAAAAACAAAAATACATTTAGGCATAGAGGGATTTGAACCCAGTACTCTTATGATATATAGAATAATGTCGAGTGTTGTAACGACGATACGATAACCGTTGGGGTTAACGAGTTCTTGAGTGGAGACCGCGGCTCGGCAAACGTAGTGTAGGACGCCCTCCGGCCAGGTGGGGTGACGATCTGCGAAAGGCTGCTGGTAGAAGCTGGATGCGTGGAGCTCAGGACAGAGCGCAATGGCGCTCATTAGAGGAGGCCTATGTCCAGCAGTGGAGTGCTATAGGTTGATAATGATGATGATGGCAAGCCAGTTTTTAACAATATTTTCCTTCAACGGTTGTGCAGAAATTTTTCACCGTAATTCTTAACATTGTTATTGCTCGAAATCGGCGCGATAAATTACCAAACAAATGACGTCTGCATTTCTTCAGTCACTCGTCACTCTTCGAACAAACACTTACATAAAATAAGTATTGCATAGGTACATAAACTACTGTTTATGATTTTTTGAGAGCAATTTCAAAAAATGGATAAAACGCCATTTTATTCTGAACTTCACAGGCTACACAAATATAGAATTTGCGCAGAATACTGCTGAGCCAATCCCAATTGCCAATTAATTGTTATTTATTTTGTTTATTTTATTCTTGGTTTCTGGCTTGGATTTTACATAAGGAATAACTATTTGTGGAATCACTATTACTGGATGAAGACGTTATATGGATAGTTTCCGATAAAAATAATAATTAACAGTTTAGGTTTAGTATGGATATGAAAAATATAAGCTTACCAGTGGTCTCTTTAACAACTACAATCGACGGATCGGCGATCATCTCATTAAAAGCCACCACACTCCCGTGCGTAAGCGCAACAGCTTTAGGAAACCCTGTTGTTCCACTAGAAAACGGCAATATTGCTAAATCTTTCGACGTCCTTTGTACAGACTTCAAGCAATCTGTGTCTAAGTTGAAATCTTCTGCTAGTTCAGCGAATTTGATCGCTCCTTCGGGCAGTTCATCGTTGTCAATGAGGATTATTGGAATGTTGATTTGTAGGTTGTTGAGGGCTTGCTTGATGTTATTGTAAGATAGTTTCGAAGAGATGATTGCTTTGCAGTCGATTAGTTTCAGCTGTCTTTGAAGTTCATCTGTAAATTTTCATGAATTTAATTACCTAATCGATCCTAAAAATAATGTAAGGATACAAGTGAAGTAAAACACCATAACTTTCAGCACTATAACTTTATTTTTCTTGCTTTGAAATACAGTACAAAACTCAGGCAGATATTTCGTCGGTAATAATGGCGTCTAGACTATGGATTTAAGAATAATTGACTGGTCTAGGAGCAGCGCTTCCGTGGACAACCTTTCGCTACCGAGAAATTACACCGAATGGCAGCGCTTTGCGCCGCCCGCCAATTCCCCATTTTTTTTGCTTTCCTCAGAAATGCCGCTTCCTGCCAGTAATATTTCGTTCTAAAACCAATCCACCATCGACGCGCGGGAAGTCAATATAAAAACAATTTTTAATAAATAATTAGATAAAAGCAAACGGAAACCTATTCAAAAAATTGTAAATAATTCGATAATTATAATAAGTAATTTTAAAGATTCATTGAAGCCAACATTCGGCCAATTCTGACAATAATGTATGTCCTCATACATCTACAAATACCTAGCCTAAGAAAAATACAATATTATAATGATAATAAACTCCATTCATTTTTTTAATTATTCTTCTGATAGCCTTCCTTAAATCGGCAAAAAGAAAACCATAGTAAAAGTAAAGTAAAACATATTTTTTTTTCCTAGGCATCTCAACAGTCATTTTTTCATTTTTTTTCATACAAAATAACTTTTTTTTCCTAGGCATCTCAACAGCCATATTTTTTTTTGTAATAATCATTCAAAATATCATTTTTTTCCTAGGCATCTCAACAGCCATATTTTTTGTAATAATCATTCAAAATAACATTTTTTTCCTAGGCATCTCAACAGCCATATTTTTTGTAATAATTATTCAAAATAACATTTTTTTCCTAGGCATCTCAACAGCCATATTTTTTTTGTAATAATCATTCAAAATAACATTTTTTTTCCTAGGCATCTCAATAGCCATATTTTTTAGTAATAATCATTCAAAATAACGTTTTTTTTTTTTTCCTAGGCATCTCAACAGCCATATTTTTTTACTAACATGTACTCAATTAAAATAACATTATTATTTTTTAGACTACTCAATCATTTATTTTACTTCTACATAATCAAAAATACATCTTAAATATATGACTGGTAACAATATCTAAATCTATTAGTATAAACAAAATTATGAAGTATTATTACTATTATCTAACAGACCAACGCTTACATAATTTTCCTCATCGCTATAATTACTATTAATCATCAAATCATCCATCACAAAAAATCATTATTATCATCCTCGCTTATATTATCATTTACTTCTAACGCAGCTACATGAACCCATGGCATCATTCTATTTGCAGCAACGGTAGTTTTTCTCTTATTTTTAGAACCAGTCAGACCCGGAATTGCAGCGACTTCGTACCTATCATTTCCCAATACCGATACTACCCTATATGGACCTATGTATGGAGGGATAAGCTTTTTGCTTTTGCCATCATTATTAAATGAAGTTCTTGTAATTTTAACCAGATCCCCTTCGCTATAAAGGTGAGCTGATCGTCGGTCCCTGTCAAAATATTGCTTTTGTTTTTGCTGTTCAGAGTCAATTCTATTTTTCACTTCATGCCTAATTTCTGAAACATCGACACTATCAGTTCCCTGCAAAACTTCGTTTAGAATAGGACTAACTTCAGTATTCATGTTAACGCCAAACATGATTTCAGATGGGGTCCGTCCAGTAGTTTTCTGGGAAGTATTATTTAAGCCCCACTGAACCTTGCCTACTTTATCGTCCCAGTCTTTCTCATCAAACATTAGATTTTGTGCAGTGAGGGAGCTCAAAATGGTCCGGTTGTACCTCTCAACCTGACCATTCGATTGAGGGCTAGCAACAGAATTTAATACATGTTTAATTTTCCTACTCGTGCAAAATTTCTTAAATAGGTGTGAAGTGAAACATGTTCCTCGATCACTAATAAGTCGGTCTGGGGTTCTAAACGTGTCGAAGATATCTTCTAGTACCAGTATAGTGCTTTTAGATTTCGTATTCCTAACTGGTTTTATGAAAACGAATTTTGTGAACGCGTCAACTGCCACTAATAGATAAGAGTTTCCTCTTTTAGACCTAACAAAGGGACCCAAGTGGTCGATGTGTATTGTATGAAAAGGGTTCTCGATCTTGGTTATTGGATGTAAATGTCCATCAGAATGGGATGCAGCTTTCTTTGCGTAAGCGCATTCCAAACAAGCAGAGACATACTTTTTTACGAATTTTGCCATTTTTGGAAAATAGTAATTACGTTTTATTCTATCCAAAGTCTTATCAACGCCGAGATGGCCTATGTCATCATGGTTAATTCGACACAATTGCCACCTGGCACCTTTGGGCACGACCCATTTTAAATTGTTTACATCACCGTCTATGCATTTATAGAGCTTATTATCTTTAATTGTGTAATTGTCCTTAATGTACTTAAGACTATCAGTATCCATGTCAGTCGTTAGAATGTCCCTAATCCTACGGAGTTCCGAATCTCCTAGCTGCAGAGTTTGTAACCAATCTTCACTACTAATAATGGACATAACTGAAAAGTGATGTTCGAAATTATGATGATCTACCTCTGCCGGGTTCCTGGAAAGGGCGTCGACATGTGTCATTTTAGTACCAGGTCTGTATTCTATTGTACACCGAAATTCCTGTAATAGGAGCCACCATCGTGCTATCCTAGGAATCAAATCTCTTTTAACGAATGTAGAACGCAAGGCCGCACAATCGGTTATAACTTATAATTTTAAAATCTCGTCCTAATAAGTAAACTCTGAACTTTTTCAGGGAACATACGACCGCTAATGTCTCTAATTCGTATGAATGAAAGTTTTTTTCTTCAGGGGAGGTTTGGCGACTGTAGTATGCGACAGGGCGAAATGATTCTTTAGGATTTTGCCGCTGTAAGAGTATTCCACCTATACCTATTCTGCTAGCGTCAGTGTGTACTTCAGTTTCAGCTAGTTGATCAAAGACAGCCAACACCGGCCTCTTAATCAGTCTATCTTTAAGAGTGACGAACGCTTTTTCTTGTTCATTGGACCATATAAAATTTGCATCTTTTTTTAATAGCGAATTGAGGGGATGAGCTACCAATGAAAAATTTTGTATAAATTTTCTAAAATAGCTTGCGAGGCCTAAAAACTGACGCACACAGTGTTGGTTGGTCGGACGAGGAAAATTTTGGACGCATCTAATCTTTTTGTCCCCAGGTCGGATTCCCAATGCGCTGATTTCGTAGCCCAGATAATCAATTTTATCAGACAGAAATTGACATTTTTCAAGGTTTAATCTTAGATTTGCTGCCGATAAGAGCTTAAGGATGTATTCCAATTTATCCATGCAATCATCAACATTTTTGCCAAAAATCAAAAGGTCATCCATGTACGCAGTAGCTTTACTGAATCGGGCGGAACCTAGAACCCTGTTCATCATACGCTGGAACACCGCTGGCGCATTTGCTAGGCCGAAAGGCATACGATTGAACTCATATTGTCCATCCGGCGTCACGAATGACGTCAGCGGTTTTGATTGTTCCGCTATAGGTACCTGATAGTACCCGGATGCCAAATCCAATGTGATGAAGCAAGCTTGTCCAGACAACCGAGCTATTTCATCATCTATGATTGGCATCGGATATCTTTCTTTAACCGTTATAGAGTTAAGCATCCGGTAATCTATGCACAATCTAGGCTTACCATCTTTTTTGCGGACTACAATTATTGGACTGGCATACTCGGAGGCGGATTCTCTAATGATATTAGCATCTAACATTTCATCGATCATTCCCCTTACAGTCTCTCGTTCACTATGTGCTAACCGGTATGGTCGATAGACTACGGGCTTAGTACTATTTAGTTCAATGTTTATTTCTGCTTTGTCGGTACTGCCTAATTCCTTCAACGATGATGCAAAGCAATGCCTATTTTTCTTAAGTAAATTAATGAGTCTATCCTTCTCGTCTACGCTAACATTGTCTCCTACCTTGACTCGAGTTAGGTCCAAGTCTGTACAGAGCTGATCATGAGAATTTAAATTCGATTCTGTAACTATTCTTCTAACAACTTCTACACGAGTCGCACGACCTATCATTGTACCTACCTGGAGATTGACTCCAGGGTATGTGGGTGACATGAAAATAAAAGCATACCCATTTGTGGTTGGATAAACACCCCCATTTACCAAGACCTGCTGATACGGTTTGCCAACTACCTTACGATCCACTAGAATATACCCGTCTAGTTTCGGTTCAGTAAAAACCTTTACAGAGGCTCTGCCAAAAAGCTGAAGATCGTTCATTACTTTAACTTTAACATCGTAGCTAGCATCTACGTTATCAATTTGAGTGTCAGAAAAGGGCATTTCATTTTTGATGCTAAAGAATTGCAATTGTTCAGAATTTTTATAAACCTCAATGTGCGGTTGTTCAGTAAAAGTTTGTCCTACTAATATCGGGGAGTCTAGGTATTTATCAGGAACCACCCTACATTTAACCTGTGCTTCAACATTGTCGATAAGCATCTCAACGGTCACGCTTCCTGAAGATTGAACAAACTCGTTACCAAACCCTTTTAATGGTAAGGAATTGTTATCAGTTTTTAATTTTAAACTGCTAGCCAGGGATTCTTTTATGACTGTAACATCGCTACCAAAGTCTATGAAAGCATTTGCATTGTGACCATTAATCTGGATGTCTTTGTAATACTTTGAACTAGAGCTAGACGACAAAATGCGCATCGTTTTTGGAGTGGAGTCAGTTTTGGTTTGAGTATTATTCGTTCTGAAATAGCAAGATTCGAACTTGTGGCCAAACCGCATGCATTTGGTACATTTGATCAATGGTTTGGTACACGCAGAGTGAGTGTGCCCCTTTTCTTTGCAATTGTAACAATAAATTTCCCTATTTCTATTCAAGGGCTTAAATGTGTTATTCTGCAAAGACTCGCCTACTCTGTTCCTAATATGAGGTAGAGACCTATCAGCAAGCCCTGAACTCCCTTCCTTGTTGCTCATTAAAAACTTAAGCAGCCGGTTAGGACTATCGCATTGCAAAGCCAGCGCACTGGATTTTGTGGTTTTGTCATTGATACCATGGATTATGCAGTCTACCGCACGCTTACCGGTAATTTCACATTGATTAAGGAGCGCCAATTTTTCGTAAAAATATATTTCTATAGGTTCGTTAAATTTGCTTTTGCGCTTCAACATGTCTTCTAACAATTGGCCATAGTTTCGTTCATAGGGAAAAGCACTAACAAGTTGTTCTTGCCATTCTGTCCAGGAGAACAGAATCGAATCTAAGCTCTCATACCACGTCTTGGCCAATCCTTGAAGCTTTTGAAGCGCAAAATGCGTGGTTGACTTATCGTCCCAACCGTAGACAGTGGCACACTCATTAACCTTCTTTAACCAGACATCAATACGTTGGTTTTGTTGTGAAGGATCAAAATTTGGAATTATATTCTTAACATCACTGCTTTTACTATGAAGAGGGCCACTAGTCGACGGTTGTGACGACAGGTTATTTATTAATTTAGCGATATCACAACTTGAATATTTTGGACTGTCTGATCTTACAACTACCCTATCATGCACAACATTAATGTCATTATCAGGTCTGACCTTGCTGCAGCTTCTTGTTCCAGGTAACTGTACCGCAGGTGACCGGGGACGGTGATGAAGGCCCGCTCGACTCCTGCTCCTGCTGCGTCCGGACCGTCCTCGCTCATCACGTGCAGCGCCCTCAAGAACGCGCAGGCGCTCCCGAAGCTCATCCAGTTCACGATCCCGCTCTCGTTGACGTCCACTGCTTCTGCTCGACCGGCGAGACCTGTTGCCCAGGCGACTGCGGCTACGAGTGTGGCTGCGGCTTCGGTCCACGCGTCGTAACGTCTCTTGACCGGGGCTTATCAGTTGCCTCCGGTCTCGGCTGTTGGGCTCCATCTATGTTCACTCGAACAGAAAGAAAAAAAAGAAAATTAGTACCCGATCACTAATTAAAAATAAAATATTGTAAATAACACTTTATTGCTAATAATTGTATGCCTATTCAAATATTCACAGCTTTGACTCATAAAAGAATAATTTAGGTTATGCTTGGGTTATGCTTAGGTTAGGTTTGCAATAAAAACTATGATAATGAAATAATTTTTGATTCATTTCCGCAATTTCATTGTAAACATTTCACTTTACAGGTATTTCTAAAAAAAATATGTACCACATACTAATTGTAATCTCATACGTATACTGAACGCCACACAAAAATCGAAGTATTAAATTATTTTTTGATTACTTAGCAATTAATTTACTTTAGTGTTAGAGTAACTAGTATAAGTATGCGCATTGGCGTTCATTAGGTAAGGCCTATGTCCAGCAGTGGACTGCTACAGACTGATGATGATGATGATGATGAAGAAACAAGACCATGAGTAATAATTAAAAAAAAAATGTAACAACAGCCTAAAATATACTCCAATGGCGTAGCTCAATATGAAATTATGTAAGGTACATTAAACTCAAGAAGCACGTGTCATTTAAACCAAATTCTTAAACAATTTGTTCTAATAATAAAAAAAAAATGTATTCGAGGGTAGGTTTGATAATGAAAATAATGGATTATCTATTTGTCTCCAAAATCAAAAGAATCTCAAACACGTGTTACATTTAACCTTGCTATATACCACAAATTATTAAGGCATGTACTTACCACTTCTGATCTGAAGTAAAACACCATAACTTTCAGCACTATAACTTTATTTTTCTTGCTTTGAAATACAGTACAAAACTCAGGCAGATATTTCGTCGGTAATAATGGCGTCTAGACTATGGATTTAAGAATAATTGACTGGTCTAGGAGCAGCGCTTCCGTGGACAACCTTTCGCTACCGAGAAATTACACCGAATGGCAGCGCTTTGCGCCGCCCGCCAATTCCCCATTTTTTTTGCTTTCCTCAGAAATGCCGCTTCCTGCCAGTAATATTTCGTTCTAAAACCAATCCACCATCGACGCGCGGGAAGTCAATATAAAAACAATTTTTAATAAATAATTAGATAAAAGCAAACGGAAACCTATTCAAAAAATTGTAAATAATTCGATAATTATAATAAGTAATTTTAAAGATTCATTGAAGCCAACACAAGTGTGATAAGGAGTGTAAGCGGTTCCCCATCTTCGGAACCCAAGCCAACTCTCTTGCACGCGGTGCACCCTAACTAACAAACGGGGCTCTGGAAGCCGGCTGATTGCGGCATAGCACAGCCTTACACAGAACGGGCAGCAGCGTCAGCGGTGCGAGAAGTTGTGCCCTGCGATCCCCAACCCGTATGCCCTGAGTGGCTATTATGGGTATAACCCCCTTTATTAGGGGAGGCCTATGTCCAGCAGTGGACTGATATATACTGGTGTTGTGTGTGGTGGAAGCGGAATAAACAGCGGGGTATACCTATTGATCATTAAGCATTGGTCCGAAACTTTTGTATTGTCCCGACCGCTTTTGATTCCCTGTATTTCCAGTCTTCAGCTACCAAGTATGTGCTTCGATGTAAAGCTGAGCAAGAACCTGTTTCCCGAGCTTACTCATCGCCTAACATAATAGATCTCTACATGCACAGATGATGTAAATATGGGCAGGTAGGTACAGGTACTTTTTAAATGTTTACGTTTTATGACTTATAAGTATTATACTAGCTAGTTATGTTACCTACTCCTTACATCATGTTGATTGTTTAATTATAAACTCTATTTATTATTACTTTGTGCCTAACATAGTGATTCTTGTAAATGAATATCATATCTATCTTTTTACTTTCAATTAGGTAGGTACTTGCTCAGTTGCAGTAGTTTATCATAAGTACTTTATCAGAATAATAGCCACTCGATAGGTACTTAGTGCAATCGAAATTAAGGGGCTTAGTAAAATAATGCACATTCATTAACCTCTTGAGTTGCGTGAACAATGAGTTCAATTCAATATTTAACTGGGCTGCTAGAGCTCCCAACTACATACATACGAGCCAAATTAGCACACACCAACACCACACCAGCCTGTATCAGTACACTGCTGGACATAGGCCTCCTGTAAGGAGGCGGATATGCTCATTGGGCATTAGGGTTAGGGACCAAAGGGCATAGATTCTTGCACCGCCGAAGCTACTGCCAATCAGCAGCCAAGGCACAAAATAAAGATAGATACAGGGGATGATGCTCTGCCTGTGTTAGGCTGCGCTATGCCGCAGTCAGCCGGTATCAGAGCCCCGTTTGATAGCCAAACTACAGTCACATTAAAAGTAAATAAATAAAAAAAAACAAACATCTTCACGACTTTTTCCCCATTATGGATATCTTCAGATATTGCTCAGTACGCAAATCTATTGAGGATACCTTAACGGGGGTAGTCAGAGGCAAGTCCAAATATTACGTTCGATACATGCCCACTTTCTGCAAGCAGCTAGCATTCCATTAAACAAATATTTAGATAAATAATAACAAATAATGCTAGACATTACCACACTGCATCTTTGCGCCTCAATCTAAGCATTGCTTGTATTATGATAACCACATGACTGATATACCTACTACTAATTATACTTTTTTTTGTATCAAGCGGGCTTCGCTCACTGCGCCTCTGAATTATTTCTAGCGCCAATTTTCATACCACCTACCATCCTATCAAACATTTGCTCAACATTACGACTGATACTAATACATGCCTCAAACATAGCTCATTAGATGCTAACTGAATATTTAGCACCTAACCTATTTTAGGAAGTCAAAATCATTGCCTCAAGAGGAGAACAGTCTAGTAATGCATAATTTGTAGAAAGGTGCAATACTGAGTGTTGTGGTACAATGGTGTTACTCATGGTTCCTGCCCATGACAAGGACCTTCTTTAAGAATCCTTATGTCAGTCAAGGCCTGTTGGGTCCAAACAAGCAAAATTATCCTAGAATGTAAACATTAAAGGAGTATTCCATTTTTTACTTTTAACACTTAATGTGCTTGTTCTGGAATACACTACTACACTGCTACCTCAACAACATCAAATCATCAGCCTATATCAGTCCACTGTTGGACCTAGGCCTCCCCTAACAAGAAGTATGTACTCATAATCACCATGCTATACATGCAGACAAGGCATAGCTTATATTTATCGGACCGGGGCGCCAGCGACGCTGTTGCCAGGGGATTTAGTTGGGGTTGGTGGCCAGAGGATTTAGCTGCGTTATGCCGCAATAAGCTGGCTGGAGAAAAGCCACACATTGGACACCTTAGGGTATCAGGAGACCACGCTGCAGACCGAGCCGAAGAAGGAAAGACAAATCCAGACTTCTTTATTGAGAAGTTGGCAAACCATACCACTCAATACTAAAGTAGAAAGAGAAACTTTTGGCCTGCAGTGGGGTATTTCAGGTTTGTAATAACATAATAAGAAGTGCTTATAAGTTAATTGGAATTGACATTTTGAATTGGAGACCATGGTTCATAATGTAGGATGCGTTTCGTTCAGGTGGAGTCACCTCAAGCTGAGGACAGGGCGCAATGGCGTTCAATAGGGAAGGCCTATGTCCAGCAGTGGACTGCTATAGGTAGATGATGATAAGTTAATTTACCTTGGGACAATTATAGAATATTTTCTTAATAGTTGTGGTAATATAATTCATGTTTATACTCACAAGCAGTATAAGCCGGGTTCAACATACTAGCAACACATCCGGCTTGCAACACTCCCAGTATAGACACAGGATATTCAGGCACATTCGGCAGTATGATAGCTACTTTATCATCACTCCTTAGCTTAAGCTTCTTATGTAGAGATGCAGCAAACGTTACTGACATACGGTGTGTTAGAGCATAGGTGTAACCATGTCCAGTTAATGCACAGACCTGAGAAAATAAAAAAAATCACTTAAATGCAAAATTACCACCATTCAATTGTTTTGTTGTGAAGGAGGAAAAAATATTGCGCACCTTTACAAATTTTCCCTTTTAAATATTAACCCGGAAACATAGTGTAAAACACCTTTCAGCCAGGTGGGGTGACAATTTGCGAAAGGCTGCTGGTAGAAGCTGGATGCGTCTAGCTGAGGACAGAGCGCAATGGCACATTAGGGGAGGCTTATGTCCTGCAGTGGATCGCTATTGGCTAAGATGATGATGATGACACCACTCTTGTCAATATAGTAGCTAATGCATAGACCACTCTTGTCTATCTAGATATAGGTATTATTGTCTATGATCCACCCAGGGAGACTGAATAGGATTATGAGTATTCGTTTTTGTTCAGCCCACTCTGCAGGGTATCTGACTGAAGAAAAATGGGGAGCCTACATAATCCTTGGAAGCGTGGGAGTTGTATCACAATGTAAACAAGTTCTTTGAACCCCAAGATAAGCAGATACCCCAAGAAACTTCTGGGCAGAGTTAGACTAGCCAAATCAACCAAATCTCCAACATGCTCAACTTGTACCCCAACTGCAGGAAACGGAATCCTTTTAAATTTACATTTTATGTATGCAGAAAGATTTGCACACAAAGAGTGAGAGACTACTCACTGGAACAATCTCTCTACCTACTCATGACATAAAAACACAAAAGAATCTGACATCACATTGTACTATTGTCAAAACAAACAAATCACCATGAAGCCGAATTGAAAAGGAAAGAAGCAAAAAGAAATATTTTATTTACAAGCCCCTTTGTAGGTAAAATTGTTAGTTTTAAATTCTTACCGTAGCAGTTTTATCAGGCCATCTGTCAAGGTTCTGCCAAACAAAATCATTGACATTACTGTGGCTGGTGTTAATGTCTTTGAAGACTGAAGTCAGTATTTTGCTGTCTGTACTTTTTAATCGTAGTATAGACTGATGCTTAGCCACTCGGAGTAAATACAATGTTCGTCTCATAGCTGACATGTTGAAGCAAGCTGAAACACATAAATTTTATAAGATAATGTTTTACTTTATTTATTTTCCGCCAGTCCACTGCTTGATATAGGCCTCCCCTTATACCAGGGGGAAATGCCCATAATCCCCACGGCATGCGGGTTAGGGATTCCAGGGTACAGCTTCTCGCACTGGTGATGCTGCTGCTGTTCCTCGGTGGTCAGGGAATTTGGAAGGACTTTACTTTATGTGTAGTGAGCTTTTGGGGAGTAAGGGGGTGGGAGGGGTGGGGGAGGGGGGGAGGACCCTCCCCCTAAGAGGGTGAAGTGCGGAAACTCATAGTTTCCGAGAAAAATAATAATTTAGTTTTGAGGTTAAGTATGGAAAAAACGTAAACAATATACACCAATACACACAATCGGGAGAGGGGGGGATGCGGTAGTGTTAGGGAAGGGGAACCTATGACCTATGACCACTCTAAAAACCCGTTTCAAATCATAAAAATGGATATTTGACTCCAGTATGGGCTCTCGCCAGAACTCTCACTCACGCATTTTTTATATACACTTTAGGGGTAGGGACCACAAGACTGGCATCGGGGTGCTCTGTGTCGGTTCTGTGTTAGATTTCGAACCTAATCTACTCAAGTCGGGGTGTCCTAGAACCTACTTTTGTGAGAAGGATCTCCGGGTGGTTAAAAAAAAAAACCTAATAACCTACTGTTTATCTGTGTCAATTTTTACACAACTAAATTCAATCAATCAAACAATCAACAAAAACCGGCGGGAAAACAACAAAAGATGTCATTGTCATTGTCAGATTACCAAAAAATTGCCGCAAAAACCACGAGAAATGTCATTGTCATTGTCAGATTACCAAATAATTTGCAATCAATAGCAAACAATAACATCAAGTTTGACGAAATTACGTGAAAAATTGGAATTTTCAAAAATTCATATCTCAAAAACTATTCGTTTCCGCACTACGCCATTTCAGATTTAGGCTTCCTAAGTGTAGCCCTACCTGTGACAAAAGTTTCAGCTGCCTAGCTCACTACACATAAAGGAAAGCTGAGCCAATTAATCTTCTAATTTTAATTTTATATTCAACTTGTTTTTATTAAATTAAAATAAAATTAAGTTACCTTCGAAGACAACCTCCTGTTGAAAAATCGGCCAACTACTGTCAGATTAAGTCAAAGTATTGAAGTACCTGTAGAATGTAGATTAGATTATAACACGTCTTGTAGTTTTGAGGTATAGAATAGATACCTTTAATAGGTACCTATAATGTTTATCCTTAAAACACAATGTCCGATAGGGTTTATCAGATCAGATTTTATTTCCCTAATTCCTTATTTTTATGACTACCTATTAACAATCTAAAGGAAGCGCAAAAAGCACCCACAGAAATACTGCTAAAATGTGTTTATGTAATGTGAATTACTCAAAGACGGAGGTTTTGTTTACCTAGATGTTCTTGAACTTTGGACTGGCTGGTATGGTATGTGTTTGAACTTTCACTTTTGTTTGGTTGAACCTGGAACCGGATTGTGCCTAATACCATAAACTGTAAATTAAATTATGCTAAAATCGAAAGAAAAGAAAGTACTGATTCGAATTTCGAAGAAATTTTGAATTTTTTGAAAAAAAAGGTCAAAACAAAACACTTTCCCAAACTAGGTTCCCCTCCCAAGCAGTGTTGCCGTTTTTTATTTGGGGATAATGCTGAAACTTGGCGCAAATAATGCCAAAAAAATTCTAAATAACTTTTGAGTATGCTAAAATGTTAAAATCCAAATTCTAGTCCCGAATAGCAAACTGAAGTGGTTAATTGTCAAAAATAGATGCATATTTGCATATAAAGAGCGCTAAAGAAGGCTCTGCTCTTTGGGTATTAAGATTAATTTGCATCGTAGGTTGATTACTTCTCATTGGCCCTTCACATTATGCATGTTGTGCGGTGGAAATGTGTTCGTTTAATCAGAAATTTTTTGCTATTTTAATACAATTAAAAAATTTCATCTTTTCCTATTGTTCGCGCTAATTTTGCTCATAAATATGAGAAGCCATGATATTAAAAAAGACGTGTGGCACTCGGGGACTGCCGCGGTAAAGCTATTGCATAGCATTTTGTATCAACTTATGCAATCATAATTATTATTTTATTTATGCAGTATTTCTTTTATACGTTTAGTTGCACGCAAACAAACACCGTGTCGAAGACTGCCGAAAAGAAACGACGTTAGACAATGCACGGCCTTCAAGCCACACCTCCCTAGACAGAGAAAGCTATCTATACACACCTCCGTGCCCGTCGGAATGGGGAGCGTGAGGTTTTTTTTCGTTACGGAATTTCTGGATTCGGTCCCCGCGCTCAAGGCCCTCGATAGAAGCTATGCAATAGCTTAATAACCCATAAAATTAAAATTAGACGCTAAAATTGAGAACACTGCACTGATCATTCGTAATACATTAACAATCGTTAAGAAAAAGATAAACATAAATTTCGGGGAAATTCTAATTCCTTTATAGAAAGTTTCCATGTTACCTAAAAAACTACTTTGGGTCAAAAAACAAATTGGCTCAGGCTTCTATAGAATCTTTTGAATTCCTTACTATTAACTTACGGTAACGTTCATAAAATGCTGATAATGAAATAGGCTATATGCAAATTTTTAATGCTTATGAGTCACGAAATATGCTCGATTTAGCATTAAAAATGCAACACTGCTGTCAAGGTTTTTTTTTCCCACTCCACTCCCGGAAATTTTCCGTCACATTAATTTAGAGATAGTGACAATGAGAGCATTGTTAGGTTTTCACTTCCAAGTTAAAAAAAACCTTATTTTTTGACGGCCTCTGTGGCGCAGAGGGCGAAGGTCCGACTGAGACGCAGAAGGTTGTGGGCTCGATTCCCGCCGCGAGACAAATGTTCCTATGTCCTGCAAATATGTCTCGGGTCTGGGTGTTTTCAATGTATTAAGTATGTATTTACAGAAACAAAATGTAGTTATGTAGTATATCAATCATGTGGTTCCCATAATACACGCTCTGCTTAGTTTGGGGCTACATGAAGCTATGTGATAGTGTCCTACATTAAAAATACTTTCACGATGAATTCTAGTTCCTTTGGGATCCCGTAATAAAGCTACGCAAATCCACATCTTTTCCCCAGTATAGATACTTGTACCCTACCTTCCTAACTTGTCAGGCACATTTTAGAGAAATTTTAACACATTTTGTATGTATCGTTTTTTTTTCTTCAGAAATTAATAAGTTATTCTAGTCTCATCTCATTGTGATGTTACCAGCAAAAAAAATCCAGAAAATCTTCACCAGCTCAATCCGTCGTAGTTTTGGCGTAAACGAGTAACAAACATACAAACCTTACAAATTTCTTTCAACTTTATGATCAATACGATCGTCACTCATAAAAATGACAGTGAAGAAAGCAATCTCCAAAATCCAATACACATGAGAGAAAAGTGTGATAATATCCAACACGACCGCGGTACAAGTTCATGAAATTAAATGTACCATTTTGTACCCTGAGGTGTTTCACAGATAGATTATATAATAAAGTCAGCACGTAATTTCTTTCAAGCTTTATTTCATCAAAAAGTAGGTACAGTTAGGTGGATACAATTAAAATCCTATCAGACCTTTCTTCCAGACGTTAAGCTTATTTTAGCAGTTGGCCGCACTTAATATAAAAAGAATATAATATTTTTCGAAGCAAAACAAAAACTTATTGAGAAAATCCTAAGCCGGTTGCACATTCCTAGAATGTATAATCTGAAGTTATGATAACATAACGCAAGTCCGCAAGCCACTTCATAAAAACTCCTTGGTTGGGCCAATTAAAAGCATTTAAAGTTTAGCTCGAGTGGCGTGCACCTATTGCAACTCCGGACTCGAGCAAAGTAAATAAAACCACTCAATCACGATTGGTTCTCTTAACCTTTTCTTTCTCGATGTTTAATTTAAGACAATTCAACACTGCACTACAGATTCTAAACAGTCGATCTTTGGTTTTAATTGGTCTGAATATTTGAACCACCAATAAACGACACTTTGTACACTAAATTACAAAAGCTACAGATAACACCACAGATTCTAAACACCGATAGCAATTATACTTTGTACACCAAATTACAAAAGCTAAGACACATTTCTAAGTATAGTCAAGTATCAAGAGGTGGCCCCTTAATGTAAAGCGGGAATAGTGCAACCAGCTTTAAATGTGTAGTGGTTCATAACATAAATAAAAGCTAAATGATTTAACTTAGGTACATTGCATTTGGCACTAAACAAAATAGGTACAATTATGAAAGTGATAATTTCCCAAACTATCGGATTTGGCTTACTACAGTCGCTAGCGTGTACTTAAAAAAAAAATATATATATGATTATTCGATTTTTTTAGCTACGCTTTGTAATTGACCATACGATTATACGAACATTTAGCTGTAGTAAGCCAAAAGTCTTCTAATAGGCCCTATCACAGTTTTATGGCTAATTCTAGCTGCAATTGTATTAGCTATAGCAAGTATAGTCAATATCGCGACGACTTATGGTACATTTGCAGTGAGAAAAACCAAACTAAACCATTTTCGAGCAATACAAGCAATAAAAAACTAATATCAGAACGATTTATTGCAGAAACTGCATTACAGCTCAGTTGAACAAGAATTTGTACTAATACAGAATTTAGGAACTGACTAGTCAACCTTTTGGCAAAAAATGAAAGCGATATTAAAACTAAACATTAAAAAATAAACTGTTTAACATAGAACAAACCTATAAAATGTGGCATACATTATAAATTAAAAGTCATTTCTGTTTACATGATAATAATATGATAGTAACACGGGTGTGTTCCTAAATAATTATTTGAAGTTTCAATAATATTAAAGTAGTTAGGTCTATTCATAATGTGATGGTTGCATCGAGATAATTATATTGAACACTATAGACTGACAGTCTTCAAGTGAAATTTAACAAAAATCGTCCAAGCGTGTTTGACATAAATCAACTTCAAAATGCCAAAGCACTAATATAGACCAGTCGCTTGAAAAGTGTTCAAAGATCAGGCAATTGACAGCGTGCGCGGAGTTTTGGTGCAGACACTTTTTTCCACGTTTTCCATTCTAGAGTATAAATATCTCGATGGATGGTCGACATAATTTGTAAATCAACAGGCGTACCTTGAGCTCGTGATGGCGCATAGCGTGAAAAATTATTAAAAAAACGGAGTTAGAATTATATTGATCACTACATCATTTATACAATTAGCACTTGTACAAGATGCCAGATGAATGAATGAAAAAAGTCTCAAAACTCTTAAAAAACAACCACAGCTATTTTTGTTGTTTTTTGAAATCCATAGATTCAAAAAATATATACTTATCTCTGGATTTTCGTCATTTGAACTTCAGAACTTTTACTGAATTTTAAATTTGATTTTTTTTATGGAATGGGAAAATAAAAAGTAGATATCCGTTTTTTTCAGGTAATTTTTCACACTGCGTGAGTGAAACTTTGTGTCAATGTCTAATTTAGAGTTTTGCTTTTCATACCATTTAATTTGCTGAAGCGTTTCTCTCAGCATTGTCTAAATGATTGGCAAAAACAAAAATAATCGAGTTATCTATACAAAAAACATTGCTTCAAAACTTGAATCTCAGAACCAATAAATGAATCGCTAACGCTTTGACTGGTAGAATTATACCAGTCAAGAGTCAAAATTAAGTCCATGGTACGCCTACTAAACCAATAAGAACTTACCTACTTTGAAACAAGTAAAAATGCGGTATAGCTGTTCGAATGTCTTTAGAGAACTAAGGAGTCGATTGATGACATTATAAAACAATTGATAAAGCTTCTTTCCCTGTTCTCCAAATTCCAATAAATAGAGACAGAATCAGGTGTAGCGGCCATTTTGGTTGTATGAGGTTCTTATGATGATGTGTTTATGAGGGAGAGTTTACACCCTTCCACCGCCGACAAAGCTTGTTCGGATTGGCCTAAGCCGATTTCGCGTGTAATGTAATAAGACCCTAATTTTATAATAGAGGATCTCATTCTTATCCAGTTATCAGTAGGTAATTTTTCGCTATTCATTTGAATAACCTAACCTACTAAACAAAGGCATCCAGGCGTTTCCATCATTCAGCCCAAATTCTTGTGATACTTCTTCACTCACATCCATTTGAAAGCTTGGTGAATCTGAAAATGCAACAATAGGTTTGAATAGTGAAGATTCCCTTCGCCACCACACAGGTGATACATAATTCATCATCAGCCTATAGCAGTTTACAGCTTGATATAGGCCTTATTTAATGAGCGCCATTGCGCTCTCTAATCAGCTCGACTGTATGGTATGCTTGCAATGTATGCAATCGAGATTATGGCTAAGCCGAAAAATAGCAAAAGCCGAAATCTCACAATTCTTCTCGCTATCTAGAGATGAAATGGAACAACTACATCATCATTACTTCCTAATGATGATGAAGTGGATATGACTTTCTGCAACAGTCTGTTTACGCGCTACCGTGATTTAGAAGCACGTGAAATATTCGTATTCACTCGTAAATATCGATAGATCTTATACAATTTTCGTTACAAAGTCTCCTTAAATATAGAAGAGATCGCATTCCCCAGGGAGTGTAAGAGGTAAAAATCTTCATCTTCAGAACCCAAGCCAACCTCACCTGCCCATGGTGCACCTGCTAATTTAGCAACCAGCTGTAGCGCCCAGCTTAATCTACAAAGCACAGCCTAACACCTGCACAGCTAAATTTCCTGGCGATGGCGATGATCGATGACGCGAGAAGCTTAGCCCTGTGATCTGCAACCCGCTTGCTCAGAGTAAGAATTATAGGCATATCCCTCATTTATGGTGGGGCCTTTGTGCAGTAGTGGACTGGTAAAGGCTGGTATTGTTGTTTCCATTGCCTAGCTACGTCACGCTTGATTACCTTGTTACTGTAGATTTCCGATATCCTCCTCGAAGAGTCGCTTGCCACCTTTGAGTATCTTCTCAGGTTCGCCGCCGTATTTCTTCCCGTACTCTTCAAGGCGGATCAACCACTGGGCCCAATGCTCGCGTAGCTTGTCCGTTGATAGGTGATATGCATCTGCCTGTAAGTTAGGTTATGAAATTTATATTGTAGTTGTAGTCTATACAGGGTCTATTTAATAATAATATAAATTTTATTTCAGGCGACAAAGAAAAAGTACATGATCTACGGCCTATATTTATAAATACTTTAGAATACAGTACCTAAAATTAATTGCAGACACATTCATTCATTGAGGGCTACCTTTTATTTTGTAGTTAGCAGGTTTTATTATTAGGAAATTATAAGTTTATTTTAAAGAAAATCCAGCCAAGAGCGAGTTGGTCTCTCGCACGAAGAGTTCTGTACCATTGAATGGGAGCTCAACTTAAATATTTATTTTATTCTGTTTTAAAATCATTTCTCTACAGAAATCACCTGTGAAAATTTCTACTGTTGTCACGGTTCATGAGATACACCAAAAAATATTACATTACTGCAGCGGCCAGCAAAAGAGCCATCGATGGGCCCAAGGCGAAGCCGAGGCACACATACGTGAGTCCATCAATGCCTAGTTGTGGCCAAGGCTTGTATAGTACTTTTCTCAAATAATGCGCGGAAATTAAAACAAAATAGTTCCTAGACAGAACTTCTTTTTCTATCAGCTTTCTATTTGCAAGGCAGTTCGAAATTTAAATAAAACTTTTGAATAGTTACCTCCTTCGTTGCGATGTTTCGGAGTAAAAGATCGTGGTGATGTTGTTAGGGTCTACTTTGAATATTAGCTTAATTGTAAGAATAGAAAGACGTCCCGTACGTAATGTGGTTTTATTGCGACTGAGTGAAATGAATGACACGAAATAGAATGGAATGAGTGTAGGCTTTTTTAACATAATGATCGAATGAATATATAACTAGGTACAACATGCCGCCCACCAAAGGGCAATAGTCCTTTATAAACAATGGAAAATTACATGACCAAATTAACTCGTAAGATAATATGAACTACTACCTAATAACAAACTGGCGGCTAGCTCCTAGACTCACAAAATTGAACATTAAACAATTCTACAAGATTTAGCCGTTAAGTAAGGAACAATGAAAAATTATCCAAGTAATAAATATAATAATTACCTAATCCTATTATGACAGTCTCTGTACCTTCCTAATTTGCTCTAAGTAAAAAATCACGTAAGATGGAACACAAAAAAAACATAAATAATTAAACAAGCAAAATCAACAGTTATACAAACTTAGGCAGGTAGGCAGTTTTATTAAAAGTAAGCTACCTATACCTATCATCTAGTCACTCTTATCTATGGGTAATTCACATAACCTATTATTTGTGCGTTTGATTATATCGCCACGACACTTTAGACTGTAGACGCGCGTGTTACCGTCAGGACCAACATGTTTGTTGGTTATTCGACCTAGGGACCATTTCCCTGGCGGTAAACCATCTTCTTTAACAATGACGATGTCACCAGGTTCAAGTTCCTTCTCACGTTTCATCCATTTAGGTCTTTCTTGGAGTCTGGTTATAAACTCAGACTGCCAACGATGCCAGAAATCTCCAACCAACTTCTGGGTGTATTGCCAACGTGAGAGCTTGTTGACATTTACATCACGTAGATCAGGGCTCGGTATGACGACAGGGGGCTCACCTATCAAAAAATGACCAGGCGTGAGGGGTTCAATGACATCAGGGTCAGAAACATCAATGGGAACGAGGGGTCGCGAGTTTAAGCATGCTTCGATTTGGCATAAGGTTGTGGTCATCTCTTCAAAGGTTAAGGTTTTGGTCAGGATTCTTTTGAGGTGGTACTTGGTAGATTTGACTCCGGATTCCCATAAACCTCCAAAGTTCGGGCTGTAAGCAGGGATGTTGTGCCACTGGGTTCCGTCTGATGATAGAAGTTCTGCCAAATTACCAGGTAGTTCCAAACAGGCTTCTTTGAATGCTTCGGCCAGTTCTCTATTAGCACCAATAAAGTTTCGTCCTTGGTCACTCCAAATATGTGTGCATTTGCCTCTTCTGGCAACAAATCTTTGAAAAGCGCCGATAAAAGATTCGGACGAGAGATCTCCAACCAACTCTAAATGTATGGCTTTCGTAGCCATGCAAATAAAGATAGCGATATAGGCTTTGTTTGACTTTGAACCTCTGCCCTTTGACATCAAAATTTGCAAAGGACCGGCAAAGTCGACTCCGCTATGGAGGAAAGGTCGTGCTTGAGTCACACGGACCTTCGGTAGGTCACCCATTATTTGTGTTCGGGTAAGGGCTCGTTGACGAGCACAGATTAAACATTTGTGAATACATGCCTTCACTGCATTCTTGGCGTGGATGATCCAATATTTTGATCTAAGGTAGCAAAGCATGAGTTGCACTCCTCCGTGTATGTAAGGTTTTCTTATGAGCATCTGCGATGAGTAGATTTGTGAGGTAAGTGTGAGTATCGAGTATTATTGGGTGTTTCTGTTCTGCCTCTAAATCTGAATTTCTCAATCTGCCGCCCACCCTGAGAATACCTTTCTGGTCCAGGAATGGATTGAGATTCAACACTTTGCTGTTTTGCCTTAAATTTTTTTTTTTTGTTGTAGCCTTTCCATTTCTGGTCCGAATTCTCTACATTGTGCTATTGTTATACATTTCATTAAAGCTTCTTCGTATTCTTCCGTTGATATTTTCTCTTGTGTTTGTTCTGGACTTTTCTTACTATTGAGGAATCGAATACTATATATTATTACTCTTTGTAGTTCTTGTATTGTGTCATAGTCTTCAAATTTTATTATTTCTACATGTTTTTCATCGATTTTTACATTTACTTGGAGTGTCTTCTTCTTTTCCATGTCTGTTGTAGTGATATTGGGTCTTGAATTTCATTTCTTTTGTCTTCAGCCATTCTGGCCCTTCCCACCATAATTTGCTTTCTATCAGTAGGGGTAATTCTCTTCCTCGTGATCCAATATCAGCTGGATTGTCTTTTGAGGCAACATGGAACCATTGTGTATTTGCTACGTTGTCTAGTATTTCGATAACTCTGTTGCTTACAAAAAGTTTCCATCGATGAGGATCTCCAAATAACCATGACAAGACTACAGATGAGTCTGTCCATGCGTAGACCTTAACTTTGGGAATTCTCATAGCTTCACAAACTTGTGTCAAGAGCTTCGAGAGCAGTAATGCTCCGCAGAGTTCCAGTCTTGGAAGAGTGATTGATTTTACTGGTGCAACCCGTGTCTTTGAAGCTATGATTGATGTTTTGATGTCACCATTCTTACTGGCTACTCTAGCATATACTACTGCACAGTACGCTTTTTCAGAGGCGTCACTAAATCCATGCAGAGTAGTTTCTTGTGTATCTTCATTACTTGTTTTAATCCATCTATCAATATGAATGTTGTTCAGTTTTTCAAATCCTTCTCGCATTTTTGTCCATTCGGTTGCAATAGTCTCATTGACAGTATCGTCCCACTCTAGTTTCTCTAGCCACAGTTTCTGAATCAGAATCTTTGCTTGAACAAGTGCAGGACTGATCCACCCGAGGGGACCAAAAAAGCGTTGTATGTCGGCTAGTATGTTTCGTTTGGTAATTACTTTCGGCTGAGGTGGTACTTCAAATCTATAATGCAGTGTATCAGACTTCATATTCCATGATAAGCCAAGAGTTTTGATCATGTTTTCGTTCTTAATGTCTTGTGTTGCGTGCATACTTCTGAGTGTCGGGTCTATTTCAGCTATAAATTCATGGCTATTGGACGCCCACTTCTGGAGAATAAATCCTCCTCTCTCTAAGACTGTCCTTACTTCCTTGCTCAGTTGTATCGCTTCCTTCGCTGTCAGACTTCCACTCATGCAATCATCGACAAAAAAGTCTTCTTTTATTACTCTTGCCGCTTCTGTGTAGTCTTTTCCTTCATCTTCTGCTATTTGCATTAGTGTTCTTACCGAAAGGTATGGTGCTGATGCAGTACCAAACGTAACCCTTAGGATTCGATATTCTTTTACTTCCTCATTTGAGTTCTTTCTCCACAAAATTCTTTGCAAGTCTACATCTTCTTTCTTGACCAAAACAAATCTATACATCATTTTTATGTCTGCGGTGAAACAAACAGGTTTCATACGCCATCTCATTATCAAATCACGCAGATCATTTTGTAGTTGTGGTCCAACTAAAAGTTCGTCGTTCAATGACTTGCCATTTGATCCTTTACAAGAGCCATCAAAAACTATTCGTACTTTAGTTGTTTCTTTGTCTTCTCTCACAACAGCGTGGTGTGGAAGATATACTGCAGGTTTTGATATCTCTTCTCTTGGTACTTCTTCCATGTGATTGAGCTGTAAATATTCATCTATTACTCTTGTATATTCTTCCATCAGTTTCGGCTTACCTTCTAACCTTCTCTCTAATTGATAAAATCTCTTCAGTGCTATATCTCTTGTATCTCCAATTTCTTCTATTGGCTGTGCACTTTTGAGTGGTAGCTTGACTACATAACGTCCATCTATTGTCCTGGAATGTGTATGTGTTATGTGCATGTGTTTTAACATGTTGTGTACGTCTAAGTTTTCCATGGTGAACAATAATTCTGTCATCGTGTGATTTTTCTCTTACCTTTCCAAATAAAATCCATCCCAGGCTGGTTTTTTGCGCGCATGGTGATCCTGGGGGACCTTTGATAACCTTTCCTTTCACGATGTCAGCGTAAACTTGAACCCCGAGTAGCATGTCAATTTTGCCCTGAATATAATACTTAGGATCAGCCAGTGTCAGACCGTCCAAGTGTGACCATGATGAAGGTGCGATTGACTTTACTCGTTTAGTCAGCTGATTTGAAACAATATAAACCTCAACATTAAGGCTGAAAGAGTCCTCATACCTAGATAGAACCTCAAGTTGAGTTGAATGACTGACCTGTGTCTCTGTGGATTCAATTCCTGTTATCCTAGCATGTGCTGGAGTTTTGATGACTTGTAACCTTTGAGCCGCCCTCTCACTCACGAATGATGCTTCTGAACCCAAGTCGATAAGAGCCCTGAGTAACGTCGTGTGCCCTGAACTACTTCTGATAGGAACTACCGCCGTAGCCAGTAGCGAACTCTTACGATTGCTGGTGAAGTGTGATGCGAAATGTGTAGCTATGTCCGTGATGTCCTGGTCCTCTTCTTGACACTCCTCCACATTAGCGTGCAGCGATGGCATTGCAGGTGTTTGCTTCGTATCCTCTGTATCCTTCTTTGAGAATGTGTGAAGAAGAGAGTGATGACGCCTTCCACATACTCTGCATGAAGTCTTCTGTCTACATACCATCATAGAATGCCCAGGAAATAAGCAGTTGAAGCATAATCTTTTATCTTTTACATATTCACTTCTCTCGTCCGGGTTCAGCTTGCCAAACTGTTTGCAGTGATAAAGCAGATGATTTTCATTACATAGAATGCAGGTTTGATGTGCGGAAGTATTTGCATGAAAGCTTTTCACTTTGTCTCGTGCCATGGTTGATGATGATGATGTCAGTTCTAGCGTACAGATGCGGCTGTCCAAGAATGAGGTTAGGTTTGAGAAAGTAGGCATTGCATCGTAGTATTCCTCACTTACATGCGTTTCCCATGCTCTGTGTGACTCACCGTCTAATTTTTGGATCACTAAAAAGATAATAAAAGGATCCCAACTCGTGGTAGAAATGTCCAAACTGTTTAGGCTATTTATACATTCTTTTGTATTGTCAATCAGCGATTTTAAATGGACAGGTGACGGGGATGTAAGTTTTTTCAATGTAAATAGCTTTCTCAAAATTGCGTTCACAATAAGCCGTCGTTGACTGTACCTATTCTTCAAATTTTCCCATGCAGGCAAATAATTCTTCTCAGTAATTTGAAAGTGTTTGATTGTGTTCTTCGGTTCAGCGATAACGCAGGACTTTAAATAATGTAGTTTTTGTACGTCGTTGAGTGCGTTGTTGTTATGTATCAATGATGTAAAAGTATCTTCGAACGATTGCCACTCGTCGTAAGCTCCGCCAAATGAAGGTAGGTTTATTCTAGGCAACTTTACTTCAGGATTACATGATGAACTCGACTTTGAACTCGGAACGAAGGATGTACCAGGTTGAGTAGGTTGTGATTGTTGCTCAAGTTGTTGTAAACAATCTATAATGTCGGCCTTTAAACACGTATACATTTCCTCGCATTCACAGTAGACATCACTACTAAAGTACAATAACTTTGTTCTATCTTCCTTGGTAGTTACTTTCAATAGCTCCATATGAGTTTGTCTAAATGTAGTCCAATACTCGTCCATACATTGCACTCGTGCTGTTAAATAACCTTTTGTTTTACGCACTTTAGAACACTTTTTAAAGTTAGTTTGTGCCTTATTTATTAACTCGGCTAAGTTCTCTAACTGTTCGGTTAACTCGTTCACTTTCGACATGTTCAATTCCGCACAATAACAGTTCACAATAATATTGATAATCACTACAATGTTCGTGAGTAATTACGCCGGTTGTTATTCACTTTCATAAAAGTTCTAAGCTAATGATAACACGTAGGCTCGAGCGCGCGGTCAAGGTCAACCATTAACCATATTGCAAAAATTAATTCTTCCTTCGATAGTGCAGCGCGATCCGGTTCGAATATGACCACTATGGTGATGTTGTTAGGGTCTACTTTGAATATTAGCTTAATTGTAAGAATAGAAAGACGTCCCGTACGTAATGTGGTTTTATTGCGACTGAGTGAAATGAATGACACGAAATAGAATGGAATGAGTGTAGGCTTTTTTAACATAATGATCGAATGAATATATAACTAGGTACAACAGATCGTTACATTTTAAATTACACGATAGATACGAGTTGAAATAGGTAATTTATTTGAACGCCAAAACACAACAAATATGGATTTTCATACAACTTTTGCCGGCCGCTACTTGCTTGTATTTGGACAGTACAGCAATTTCGATTTATCACGAAGAAGATTGTCAATATAATGCTCAAATTTCCAACCATGTTAGCGAAAATATTATTTTTAATGTAACTTTACCTTGGAGCCATCCGTATAAGCGATGACCAACAGCGCATCGCGCACATTCAGATGTTTATAGTTGAGATCGTTGCAAACAGCGCCAAAGTAAGCCGCCAGCTGGACAGGGTTGTCGTATGTGAGGGTGATCGACTTGCGAGGCTTGTCAGACTTCTTCCATTCTATGAGGGTAGGCTTGTCTCTGGAATTGTGAATTGAGTTACGAATTTTCTTTCAAATTCAGGGATGTAAGGGGTTCCAACCCCCATCTTCGGAACCCAAGCCAACCTCACCTGCACGCGGTGCACCCTGCCCTGGTAACAAACGGGGCTCTCACGGCCAGCAGATTGCGGCATAGCGCAGCCTGACAGCGGCACAGGTCAATCCCCTGGCCAACGACGGGCAGCATCAACGTCGGGGCGGTGCTGAGCCCTGCGATGCCCAACCCGCCTGCCCAGCGTGGGGTTTATGGGCATATCCCCCTTGTTATAGGCGTAGCCTATGTCCAGCAGTGGACTCAATAGGCTGGTGTTGTTGTTGTTGTTTCAAATTCATCATCATCAGCGTATAGCATTCCACAGCTGAACATCCCTCCCCTAATAAACGCCACTGTGCCCTGTCCTGAGCTCGACGCATCCAGCTTCTACCAGCCTTTAGCATGGCAAATTATTGTCTTATTTATATTAATGAATTTCAAATTTTTGTTTTCTACATACATGCTTCTACTTTTCCTCCATTGATAATAACATTGATAAGAATTTCATAATTTAGGCCTGATAATATCAGGATAACATTTAGTATATATAAATCACAAAATGCGAGAATCCATTTTTTTTTTCGAAATCATTACAATGGATTAGCGATGTGTTGTGTATTGTACCAAGTAGATACCCTAAATAGGGTAGACACCTTAGGTACGGCAATATTGTTGACGAGTTTCAAAAACTGGTAAAAATAAAATCAACGAATGTTCCCTTTCACTGTAGTATTGGATCCTACAGAACAAGCCTGTTTTCAGTATGAAGTTTCAGCCCAGTTGTATTATAAAAGACCTCATTCCGTAAACAGACTTCTTAAAATACGATAACCTTGAAGTCCCCCTTGACATTAAAGAAAATTATCATTCAATCCGTGATGTCATTGACACCTTTATCGCAGAGGTACATAGCAGATAATAGCAGAGGCGCGAATTAACAACATTATTGATAAGATTGTTTTTGTGTGACGTTTCCAGTGATATTCTAAGGAATCTGTTTCAGAATTCTACGCAATTGAGATTGCGCATTACGAATTGAAGGCACGTTTTGTTATCTTTAGAAGTGAGTCGATGTTTTAATAATTTTACAATGTTTTTCGAAATTTATGTACTGAATATATTTAACTCAAGATTTTTACTTCAATTGATAAAATTCCACTGACTGTATCCTTCTGTAATGAATTGACCAGCAAATAAAAATTCCAGTTTGGCGAAAGATGGTGGTAACAAATAGATTTTACTTTTCCCGCAACCATTCTTCTCCAACGCTCTCCAGCCAGGTGGAGTGATTATTTGCGAAAGACTGCTGATAGAATTTGGATGCGTAAAGCTGAGCATAGGGCACGATGGCGTTCTCTATAGGTGTATACCCATTAGTGTTCTCCATCGTCTTCTTCGTATGAGTTAGTGATGATGATGATCATCATCATCAGCCTATAGCAGTCAACTGCTGGACATAGGCCTCCCCTAATGAGCGCCATTGCGCCCTGTCCTGAGCTTGACGTGTCCAGCTTCACGGATCGTCACTCCAACTGGCTGGAGGGCGTACTACACTATGTTTGTCTCAATTCAAGAACTCGTTTACCACATCGGTTTTCGGTTCTTTGGCAGGTAATAAGGTGATGATGATGAGATAATATACTTACTCATATTCAGCAATAGCATCGAATATCCCTCTGTATTTTAGCAGTGGATGCACAACATTGGACTCTATTGCCTTGGGAGAGGATATGTGTTTCAGCACATCAGCAACTGATGTCCAAACCCCTTCCACATCCTTTTCAATACGGAGCTCCGAGCGAGGCTGTGTGAAGTAATTCTTCAATGTGCTGTGGAATTTTGTTCCTACTGCCATTTGAGCTGTGAATAAAAAAGAATTTTTAACCCTTGCATCTAGCATCTTGAAATTACAGGAATCTAATACCTTTAAACGAGCAATTCTTGTATATATATATATATATATATATAATCTGGATCTCGGAAACGGCTCCAACGATTTTCATAAAATTTTGTATGTAGGGGGTTTTTGGGGCGATAAGTTGATCTAGCTGGGTTTTATTAATAGAAAATGTTGTTTTATCCAAAAAAAAGCTGCTACAATATCATCAGCATACGAAAATGACTCTTCCTGACATCTATTGGCGAGAAGTATTACTATTGTTTTGGCAACTAGGGCCATCAGACATCGAGTTAGTATATACTACTACTATAGAGTCACAGTCTTCAAGTGAAAACTGACAAAAATCGTCCAAGCGTATTTGACATAAATCAACTTCAAAATGACAAATTTGCACTAATTTAGACCTTAAGTCTAAGTAAGTAAGTAAGTTTTGGTGCAGATACTCTTTTTCCACGTTACTCTTTTTCACCTCTATTTATAATAACTCGATGCTGTCAGCTTAACAACAACTAAACTGATTTACCGACATAGCAACACTAAAGTTACTTGACAAAAGATGACGTTGTTAAGCAACACTAAGTTTAATGTTTGGTTTGAGGTTAGACCAAGAAAATTAATTGTTTATATAAATTATTGATAAAATATATGTGTCTTTTCAACTCACGTGTTTACTTAAATTGCTAAAAGCTCTTTAAAAAAAAGTTTATTTAATAATTAGATAACGATTATGACTCTTTCTGTCATCTATGGGCGAGTAGTAATACTATTTTATTATTTTTTTAATAAGAGGCCTGCAAACGGGCAACAAAATTTGCATTTTTGGGCTTTTTTTATCGACCAATATTGCTCAGTATAATTATATGCAACTTCATCTTGCAATACAAGCCGACATTGCCGAGTGTAACCCTTGAGTTTTATTCGTACACGCGGAGCATGTTGCGGTTAGATTGAGGAGACAGCAGTGGCAGCTACAGGACGAGGCGAGGGGAGGTAAGCGAGGGAAATGAGATGTACCTAAACATCAGAGCAAAGACGATATACGGCAATATTGCAGTGAAGTCAAAGCTGGATGAATCATTTTCAATGTAGCCGACTAGACATTAAATACTTGCGACTATTCTGAAATATATTTCAGTAGAGTAGTGCGATTGCTGCAAAATTGCCTGGCTACAATATTGCAATTATTGCACTTTCTGAGAGATTTAATCGGCAGTTTGGTGGCTATACCATTGCAGCAAGAAATTGACAAAATTGCCCGTTTACGAGCATCTGTAAACAAAAACTAAACTGTTTTGCCGACACCGCAACACTAAAAGCTACTTGACAATAGATGGCGTTTTTAAGCAGCACTAAACCAAAGAGTGTTTGATTTAGAAGGTTATATAAGTACATTAAAAGGAGGTTTGACGGCAAGACGCAGTTTAACAGAGGTTTTTGGAAACTCACGTGATACTTTACATGGGATTAATAGGGAAAAATTGAACTCTAATGCAAGATAATGGCCGAACTCACGCCACTGCACAAGTTCCACCATATTGCGAAGAGATTAAAACGCACCGTGAATTGGCCAGCACGCAGCCCGGATCTTATGAAGTATTAAGCCTGCAATACATGTTGGTGGAGCCTTGCCGAGCGAAGGCCAATACACCAACGTATAGATAGCATATTTCTCTTGCCTTGCCATTGTTCGGTGTCGCTCGCCTAGCTGGCCAAGTAAAGGCAACCGCCAACGTGTATAAAATTCATTTGGCGTGTAGGTATTGTCACAACTCGCAGTTGCTCGCGTCCAGTCGTCTCACTTCGGAGCAGTGACAGTTTTTCTGCACAAATCAAAGGCGCTCGCATGCACCTGGCCAATCGCACAATGTGTGGGCAGCTTTCTTGGTGCAAGTCCACAAAACTCGTCTACATTGACCGTTTGCAATAGTTTGCATAGACTTGCCGAACGTCTAGACGGTAGCTCTTTTCATGTATTAATTTGCCTACGCTCGCATTGGCCTAAACTCGGTCAACATGTAAGTATAGCGGACTTTAGGTAACTGCTTAGTCAATGGAAATTATGAAGGAATGAAAGACAGAGCAATACTCGCGCCTCATAACAAAGATGTTGAAAAAAATTAATTATTATATAGTTGCCAAACTTCTACTATAGTAAGTATAGTAAGTACAAAATCTACTAAAGTCATGACTCAATGAAAGATCCACCTGAAGGAGCAGTCAAATTAACAACAAAATTTCTCAATAGTGTCAACATTTTAGACTTGCCATCGCACGAACTAAAATTGAAAAAAATGCGTTGATAATGTTGTCGTATAATTTAGACGTATCAGGACTATGATATGGTGTAAAACTTATTGTAACAAGTCTAATCAAAGTGCAATCACATAATATAGGCAAAAATTGTTACTGGTAAACAATCTGGCAAAGAAGTATATATACCAAGAGTAACGTAAATGGTGCATCTCAATTGTCCTTTTGACTCATAAAAAGGACAATTGAGATGCACCATTCAGCGTCAACAATTTCCCGTTAGATCTGCATTTGCCATGACTGTCCACAAATCCCAAGGGCAAACATTGGAATTTGTTGGGGTTGACGTAAAGTGTAGTGGTCCAGTCTTCATGCATGGCACGATAAACATAGCATTTTCTAACAAATCCCAAGGGCAAACATTCGAATTTGTTGAGGTTGACTTAAACTCCAGTCCGGTCTTTATGCATGGCAAAAAAGTCAAAAGTAGTCATGGCAAAAGTCTACCTTCCAAATGAAAATCCTCGACAAACCCACAATATAGTATGGTAGGAAGTAAAAGGATTTCATAAATAATATGATAAAAATATACTTACTAAATTGATTGATTAACTTTTAAATGTTACTGTTAACTATTAAAATGTTAAACTAAATGCACTTGTGATTTTTCATTGAGTAACCAGTTCATATTTTCTTATTAATGTATCGGTAAGATGGAAAAAAATAATATTCATATTTATCAAAAAGTAATTCGTATTATAATTTACAAAAACACGGTTTAAAAAAAACCGAGCAAAGCTCGGTCGTCCAGGTACTAACACCTAAAAAGCCATGGTGGCCTAGTGGGATGTACCCCGACTTAAGATCTCGAGGTCGTGGGTTCGAATCCCTGCCGTGCACCAATGGATTTTTCGTTTCGAAAAATTTATTTATACCACGAGCTCGAAACAGTTAAGGAAAACATCGTGAGGAAACCGGCATGCCCTCGAACTAAAAGTTCGAAAGGTATGTGCTAAGTTAGTATTCCAATAAAAAGCGACGATGGGCTTGCAACCTGTCACTGTGGAATGCTAGCTGCTTGCAAAAAGTGGGCATGTATCGAACGTAATGTTTGGACTTGCCTCTGACTACCCCCGTTAAGGTATCCTCAATAGATTTGCGTACTGAGCAATATCTGAAGATATCCATAATGGGGAAAAAACCGTGAAGATGTTTTTTAGGAGTAACACCTTCATGAGTCTCCATACCTCAAGTTGATGGATGCAGTGCATTGCGTCCTAGGGAATATTCCTAATATGTGTGACTTATGGTGTAAACTTTGCTAATAATTATGTAAGTGATGGTTAGCACTTAACATCAAGTAAACCTTTGGCCGGTACGGTCTTCAGGTAACATTAAAAAACCCTACCAAGTGTGAGTTGGACTCCCACATCGAGGGTTCCATACAAACTTGTTTGTAGATTTGTAGTTTGTGTTGTACCTACAAAATGGTATTCGGATTTTTTTTCTTTACTTGTGCTGGCAGATCCTCCGAACAAATAGACCAATGGCATAGTCAACATTGCTGCTGATCGGTGGACAGGCTAAAGACAATGCTTTATAAAAATTCTTGTAATCCTATGTTCAGGAATAGAATTTTATAGGTGTTTGTTGTTGTTGACAATGATGAAGTGGTAGCTTTTACTCACTGAGGATACTGTAATACCTAGGAACTGTTAGATGGAGTACTTGTCCATGTATATAATCCTTAGGCTAGTCACCCTATTTATCTTAGTTGGAGCGAGGTCACCAATATGAATTGTTCCGTTTGCACCGCGTTCCCGTTAGCCCGCGCTTCATAGGCCCGCGCTCCTTAGAACCGCGCTCACCATAGCACCGCGCTTCTTGTCCCCGCGGCTTCTTATCCTCGCGCCTCATATCAGTGGGCATCTTATCCGTGAGCCCTTTGAAGTCGGGGCTTGCTTTTCCTTGCGGAGTACATTCAGACTCAAGAATTATAATGTTTTTATGTGAGGTAAGATGGACGGTAGACATTTTCAGATAAGTTTCTGACCATAAAGTACCAGGAGCTCATAACACGATAGGCTGTGGAAGTGATAATTTTACTAAGAAAAGCTTTTTATTCCAACCAGTAACCTCTTGGCCGGCTATGTTCTCCTGGTATTTCGTGTCGAGTACTCTACATCAAAGGAATCCGCAAAAAGTTCACCAAAATTTATCAGAACTACCAGGGCAATATAAGTCGTAAGGAGTAAACCAGTGAGCCCTTTGAAATTGGGGGCTTGCTTTCTGAGGTAAGATGATGGATGGTAGAAGTTTCTGAGCGTAAAGTACCAGGAGAATATAACTCTATAGGTATATATATGAAACATCGAGATAAATGAAAAGAGATGCAAAACTCCTTTCATGTGTCAAAATACAGTAATCACCACAGATTTAGAAGAGAACTAGATAGTCTTAAAATTCAATACGGCTGATCTCTACTTTCTTATGTCCAATATCATCAGTTAGAAAGGGATGCATACATATAACAATGCGACTTCAAAAAGTTTATTGAACCAGGGTGCTCGAACAAATTTCTATGCAGGTTCATACAAATGCCCTGGTACGCAGTCGCAGAAATCGCATTGAGATTAAGTATGCATCCCTTTCTAGCAAATGATATATGGACATAAGAAAGTAGAGATCAGCCGTATGAGTAAATATTCAGAGCATTTCAAAGATTCATAAATTAAAAATGTGAAAAATAAATTACTTAAGACGAAATTTATTCTTTTATTCTAATAATATATATTGTATATATATATTCTTATAATATAGTTGTAGCGTAGCTGTAGAGTAATTGTAGGGTAGGTGTAGGGTAGTTGTAGGGTAGTTATTGGTCGATTTCGATTTCGATTTCGATTTCGATTTCGATTTCAATTTCGATTTCGATTTCGATTTTAATTGCTTCTTCTTCTTTTATATCATCGTTAATTGTTTCTTCCTCATCCATATCTTCTTTGATTGCTTCTTTTACATCAATATCCTCTGTTTTCATCATCTTCTTGGTTATCCTTTTCGATTGTTTGTTTCACATCAGTTAACTTTTTTAATTGCTTCTACAACTTCGATATGCTCTTTGATTGCTTCTTCCACTTCTAAATCCTCATCGATTGCTTCTCCTTCTTCAATATCCTTATTAATTGCTTCTTTCACTTCAAAATCCTGTCTCATACATTTACAATGCAAGCCAAAACCGCGAGCTGCGTGCAGCTCGCGCACCACCCAACCTCTAGTTTATTCTTATAATTATAAATTGACTGCGTTTATGCCTGGTAGTCCGATCGGTAGTCCGACTATCGGACTACTGGGAAAGAAATGCCAAAAAAATTTCCTCGTTGTCCGATTGCGTAGTCGGACTACTTAGGACACGTTGAATTTTTACTCGGGTATTCCTACTAGTCCGACCGGTTGCACGGTTTTCCAAACCTTAGCCGGACGCTGAATTCCGGTCAGGCTAGTTAACATTTTTTTCCTGAAGTACCAGGGTAGCATAAGTCACAAAGAGATCGCGTCAGTAACGATAGAGTTACACGATAGAAAGGGATGCAAGGTGTAGGTAATAAATAAATATTGATACTGAGCGCGGTGTGAGCTGAATAATACTTTATTGCGTCGCAGCTAAAGTCGCAATTTTTTAAATGTTTTTGCGGAGTGAAGCTTCTGTAGATGCTACTATTCAACCACACACACATGCATAGTAACAATATATTGATGCATATCATCTATATAGTTGTAATCTAAAAGTACTAGGCAATCAGAATACAGCAGGAGGTAAAAATGGTAACTGTTTCCGATTTTATAATGTCAGAGCAAAAAATAACGTCAAGAGGACAAGACCACGATTAAAGAGGTATTGCATTATATAGTCCATATAGCTAATTTAACCAAAGAGTTTGCATAGAAACTTTTTTCTGTTATTAGGAACATCTTCGCTTACCATCAGACGAGATGTGGTCAAACGCAAGCCAATCACATCACCTCATTACAAATAATATTATAAATGCGAATTAGTGTGTTTGAAGCGTGTTTGTTCCTACTCTGTAACGTCTAAACGGATTTGGATGAAACTTGGAAAATACATAGATTGTATCATAGGCTGTTTATCAATTTACTAAGCAATCGAAGTAGCGGACAGAAGCTAGTTCTTAATAAAAAACAGGGCGTCGCGTAAATAAATATAAATATATCATAAATCGCTCCATCTGGATTAGCATGAAATTAATATTGTTTATATCCTCTTTGCTCTAAGAAGCCTCAATTGTCGGCACTTTAAATGAACTCATGAGGTGAAACCTTCTTGTTTCTATGCTACCCTGGTACTTCTGAATTAAATACTTTCTTGTATTTATTGAAATAATCCACAGCCATCGAGAAAATTACTAGAGCCTCAAATGCGGAAAAGTGTCTGCACCAAAACGTGGCGCACGCTGTCAATTGCGCCGACTTTAAACACTTTTCAAGCGACATTATGGTCTAAATTAGTGCAAATTTGGCTTTTTGAAGTTTATTTTTGCCAAATACGCTTAGCCAAACTCTTCCCTAATTTATGCCTAAGAGTTTGTTGCATAGAAACTTTTTTGTGTTATTTATACTAGTAACGTGACTTATGCTATCCTGGTACTTCTGGTTACTTTTAAAATATGCAGATTAGAGAATTTAGTAAGCTGAAGTGGCAGGCTGCCATCTGCCGAAGAACCGATGACCGTTGGGGTAAACGAGTTCTCGAGCGCAGACCGCATTTCGGTGAACGTAGTGTAGCCGCCCTTCCGGTCAGGTGGAGTGACGATCTGCGTAAGGTTGCTGGTAGAAGCTGTATGCGTCGAGGTCAGTACAGGGCGCAATCGCGCTCATTAGGGGAGGCCTATGTCTAGCAGTAGACTGCTAAGGGCGAATGATGATTATGATGGGATTCAGACCAGTCTATAATTAAACCTACCTACTGGTTCAAAATGTAAGATCTCTGTGTCTTATGCTAGCTTATGTAGGTAACATAGCTGACCAGGAGGCTACTGGTTGGAATAAAATGGTTTTCCTAGTAAAATTTTCCATTTTCATAGCCTATCGAGTTAATCTCCTGGTACTTTATGGTCAGAAACTTATCTAAAAAATAAGAAAACATAAGCCTATTTATTATTAAAAAAAAAAAAATGTTCCACCCTACTTCAAAATGCAAGCCCAAGTTTCATCCAAATCCGTTTAGACTTGACAGAGTAGGAACAAACGTACTCTCTCTCTCTCTCTCACACACACAAATGTTCGCATTTGTAATAATATTTGTGATGATGTGATGTGATCAGTGATAGACATTTTTGACCACACATCGTCTGATGGTACGCGAAGATGTTCAATAGGTTTAAGCAGTATGTAATCCATTTATCTATAGTACCTCTTTAATCATGGTATTGTCCTCTTTGCTCTGACATTACATAGGTACATTAGAAACTGAAATCAGTTGTCTATTTTACCTCTTGCTGTTTTCTGATTGCCTAGTACTTTAGATCACAACCTATGACTGGTGTCAGAGGCTGATGCATCGTCGATTTGTTTATTGTTGCTATGGTCTGTCTAAATATAACTTTTAGAACTCAATGTTACCAACGGTCATAACAACAACAGTCCAAACCAAAAGCATAAAGGTTCGTTTTATAATCCGATTATTTTTCGTAATATTACATTGCATGACTTTCCTATATTAGCGATGCCCTAGTAGGTAAACAGATATCATACAAATGGATAAAATAAATAAATAAATAATGCTGGACATTATCACACAGCATCATGTAGCCCCAAACTAAGCAGAGCTTGTATTATGGGAACCACATGATTGATACACTAAATATATATATATATATATATATTTGTAAATACATACATATCATACATAGAAAACACCCAGACCCGAGACAAACATAAGTTCATTGTATTGTTTGTATTTACAATTTTTTATTGAAGAATTAATTGGAAAATAATGCTAAATTCATTTAACATTTTGGCAAAAATGTTACCAAATGCGTTACTAGCTAATAACCTAAGGGGATAAAAATTCGGCCGAAATTAAATGAAGTCCGGAAACGGACGAAAAGTCCCCACCGGCAACACTGAAGGAAGTAGTGATTGCAGCAATCGAATTCTTGGTTATGCGATTTAACAACAAAAATCGATCGTCGAATATACTTCTCAGTTTATGTAGTCTGAAATCAGAATTCATCATCACGCGCTCATGGCGTGGATTAGTTTAATGTTTTTAGCAGATCATCTTGGCTAAGTATAATTCCACCTGGTTAGTACTACTTGAATGGGAGAATGATTTTGGCACTTAAATCTAAGCGCTTCTGTCCTTCGGCAAAGGCACGTTATGATGTTGATCCCGGGTTTTTCAGATCACAGTAGGTAGGTTAAAGTACTAGCTAGGCGCCTATTAATTAATTTATTCTCGTTCATGGTCAAATCATTTATTAACAAAAATATTATTTTTATGTTTTAAAAATTATTTTAAAGCTGCGACCGAAGACGACCGACGCCGACGCCCAGACGCGACGCCCCACGCCGCCGCCTGTCGACTAACTCGATGGTACTTTTTTTGTTAAAGCATTGAGATTTGCTGTTTTAGATCAAACGATACATCGTAATAAAACACAGTCTATTTATGTATAATAATAAAAGATATCAGTTGTTTTAATCTATAACCAAAAATCGTTATGTATATAGTTAGTTGTAATGTCAATAATATCGATAAAAAAATCGTAGTGTTATGATGCTACAATCACTAGTTCTCTGCTTTGACATCTATCAATTAGACAATACTAAGTTTGATAAACTGCATGCATGTGTGTGTGGTTTTGTACATGGTTGTGTATTGTTTGACAAGCCTCTATGATAAAATATCTCCTTACAATTTATACTGCCCTGGTAGTTCTGATTAATTTACTCTTTACGTCGGTTTCACGCTGTCTTTTTTGCGCGTTCCCTTGATGAAGATGTACTCGACATCAAATACCAGGAGAACATAGCTAACCAGGAGAATGAATAGGTTTGGAATGATGTCGGACGCCGGGAGAGGCGGATTCTATCCGCCAGCGCACACTGTCAAGTAAAATGCATTGCGATTCCGCGAGCGTCTGCCAGCTTGCCGGAGCATTCGGCGGTATGCCGCGGTATCCACCGAGTAGCCACCGCTCGCCGGGATTTGATTTATTTATTCACTAAAGACTACGCAGTCGAACAGTTGCTTTTGAAAGAGTGTGTTGTGGGTTTCGTTTCATGATTGTGGATTGTGGGTTTAGTGCTAATATCAATGTTTGATGATGAGGCGAGGGCCCCAGTTCGCCGCGTGGCCTGGCATCCAGCCGCATGCCGGCACATACCGGTGCATAGCGGCGCCTCCCGCCGCGGTATTCTTCAGCGTGCTCCGAGGCCGATCACCGAGCAGTGAAAATATATAGTTTTTTCGATTGGATAATTATTTTAACAATTCATAAATTAATTTTCTGCCGTCCTGTCCGCCAAAGTGCGCAGGCCCTAAACTGTAGAAAAAAAGACGTGTGGCACTCGGGGACTGCCGCGGTAAAGCTATTGCATAGCATTTTGTATCAACTTATGCAATTATAATTATTTATTTATTTTATTTATGCAGTATTTCTTTTTCTTTGATATTAATTCAAGTTACACTTTTTGAGCGTAGTGACCGATAAGAAAACAATTTTTTTTCTTTTATTAAATAAAAATACGTCTAGTTGCACGCACACAAACACCGTGTCGAAGACTGCCGAAAAGAAACGACGTTAGACAATGCACGGCCTTCAAGCCACACCTCCGTGCCCGTCGGAGTGGGGAGCGTGAGGTTTTTTTTCGTTACGGAATTTCTGAATTCGGTCCCCGCGCTCAAGGCCCTCGATAGAAGCTATGCAATAGCTTAAAAATTATCGTTTTCATAGCCTATCAAGTTATAATCTCCTGGTGCTTTATGGTCAGAAATTTACCAACCTCCATCCTCAAAAAGGAAACCCCAACTTTCAAAGGGCTCACCGTTACTCCTTGCGACTTGTATTGCCCAGGTAGTTTAGATAAATTTCGGTATTCTTGCGCATACCCTTGATGTAGAGTACAGAGACATGAAATACCAGGAGAACATAGTTGATCAGGCTACTGGTTGGAATAAAAAGCTTTTCTTAATAAAATCACAGCATAAATATCTATACAGTCGTTCAACGAATGCGTCTGGACAAGGATTTTGATTTGCATCAATTACTAATTATTCTTTTAATTTGTGATTTCCATGAAAATGGCTGTGTATTGTTTGACAAGTCCCTATATTTGAGGAAATATCTCCTTATGATTTATACTGCCCTGGTAGTTCTGATGCCATCTACGTGTCATTTCTTTAAAGACCTTTTGCTTTTATTATGATTTTACATATTAAGCCGACTTCATTAATCGACTTCAAAAAGGAGGAGGTTAATCTTTTTTTGGTACCTACCTAATATAATGATAGGTAGGTAATTTAGTACCTTTTGATGATTAAGTGGATCCTAAGCACGAACAAGAACGAGAGCAAGAACGAGAAGAAGAACAAGAACAAAACAAGAATTTATTTATTTGCGACACAAAAGGAATAAGAAATCTCAATGTTTGTCTACTTATGACAACCCTTGCCTTCCTACATTTTTGTGTCACTTATAGGCATTTACCGCGAGATCAAAGGCGTAGGACTACTGTACGAAAGTAGGTCTTTATACTGTTGTAAAATTATCATATGCATAGCTTACAAAGTTATATTCTCCTGGTACCTTACGCTCAGAAACTTCTACCATCCACCATCTTACCTCAAAGCAAGCCCCCAATTTCAAAGGGCTCACCGGTTTACTCCTTACGACTTATATTGCCCTGGTAGTTCTGATAAATTTTGGTGAACTTTTTGCGGATTCCTTTGATGTAGAGTACTCGACACGAAATACCAGGAGAACATAGCCGGCCAAGAGGTTACTGGTTGGAATAAAAAGCTTTTCTTAGTAAAATTATCACTTCCACAGCCTATCGTGTTATGAGCTCCTGGTACTTTATGGTCAGAAACTTATCTGAAAATGTCTACCGTCCATCTTACCTCACATAAAAACATTATAATTCTTGAGTCTGAATGTACTCCGCGAGGAAAAGCAAGCCCCGACTTCAAAGGGCTCACGGATAAGATGCCCACTGATATGAGGCGCGAGGATAAGAAGCCGCGGGGACAAGAAGCGCGGTGCTATGGTGAGCGCGGTTCTAAGGAGCGCGGGCCTATGAAGCGCGGGCTAACGGGAACGCGGTGCAAACGGAACAATTCACCAATATGGTCATATTGTTGTATGGTTTTATGATGTAGAATGAGTACATAACTCAACATCCTCATCATCATTGTCAGCCTATAGGAGACCACTGCTGGACATGGACAAATTGAGCACCATTGCACCCTGTCCTCAGCTCGACGCATCCAGCTTCTTCCAACACCGTTCTCCGCTCAAGAGCTTGTTTACCCCAATGGTTATCGGTTCTTCTGCCATGTGAGCTTGATAACATACACTCAATTCTTTTTATAATAATGTCTAGGTAATTAACCATACTTAGTAACAGTTAGTTTTGTTTGTTCAACTGATCTATAATTTGAACAAACAAAACAATGTAATAAGCAGTTACTTTACTGATAAATGTTTAAGTATCTGTTTACATTTAAAATAGAAACACAGAAACATTTTGATAAGGAGTGCCAAGTGTTAAAGAGGGTTAAAATTGATAATTCCAGTAAGTTAAACCTTAGCATACTTTTATGTACAAGTAATATTTAGTTGAAGGGAGGAAGGGAATCATAGATTAATTTTGAGGAGATTATAAGCAGAAGGTGTAAGGTTTTCCAACCTCCGTCTTTGGAATCCAAGCCAATCTCACCTTCCCATGGTACACCTTGTTGTATAACAAACGGAGCTCTGGCAGCCGGCTGATTGTAGCACAGGGCAGCCTAAATTCCCTGACCACCGACGGGCAGCAGTGTCGGTAGTGCAATAAGCTGTGCCCTGTGATCCCCAACCTGCATTCCCAGTGTGGAGAGCATGGGCATATCCTGATCCTTATAGGGGAGGCATATGTCCCAGCAGTGCAGACTGGTGATTTTGTTGTATATTGGTTGAAGTTGAAGAGACAAATCATAGACTAATTTGAGGAAGTTACAACCAAAAATGGCTACCAGATAAGTTGATACCATCAAGCAAACCACATTATTACAAACTGTTATAGATTCTTTTTACTTTCCAACACCTCCGCAGTATATCATAGTAAAGAGACTAACCTTCATAAAACCTGTTGAACTCATCCAATCCCATTTCAGCTATCCTTTCCTGCTTCCATTTCTCCAAAGCTTTCGCTGATTCCTCTGTCATAGTCTTATTCAGGATCAAAGTCACCGATGGATACTGCTTCGCGAAGTCATTGCGGTGTGGCTTGATCTGGAGTATCTTATCCTCGCTCGCATACCCTGGCTGAGCCGGAGAACTCTTCGTTGCACAGTGTACTGATGACGTGCTCAATGCTCTAGCAGTATTATTCAGTAATACGCTAACAAAGTTCACACAATTCCTTGTATTCTGCCACATTTTGCCAACTTCACCGGGTAACTTCGAGTAGCTCAAAGGATTCGCATTTTGTATGGCTGTGTACTTCGACACGGCGCCAGATGTGTTGTTTTGTTGAGAACTATTTTTAGCTGGAAAAAGGTGTTTGTTTAACACACGGCGCTTGGGAATGTCATATGATTTTAATTGGCAAGACGTGAGGTTCGCGCCAAGAGATGCAATCACAGACGCAATAATGAAACCGAAAGTGGAGATTATTCTGTAACATGACAAGGTCTAAGAAAGGTGTTCTATAGTCACGTTATCCTTACTTACAATGGACAGATCAGGTTTTGCAACCTTACGTGATCGGATTACAGTGAACAATGACTGTTTTGTCATACAATTTCAATCCAGTCGCAATTTTAGAAAGTCAATGAAAACCAGTGCTCTACGAAAACTGCACTTACCAACTTTCTGCAGGCGCTGTTTCCTCTGTTTATTCGTTTCTAAAAGAGGCCCAAATAATTCCTTATTTTCTTTATTGTATAATTTGAGCTTTTCAGCCGGTTTCAGGATCGATGCCTGACGTATTACTTTGGTCCTGACGAATTCTTTGGACTGCTTTTCAGTGGAGATTCTGCGAGTAATGGAACATATTGGTCGAAACATAATTAATCTGGGCTGGGGTAAAACGTGTTGTCGATTTTTCTGATCCCGAATCACAGTTTGATTCCCTTTTTATTATTTTGTAAATTTACCTCAAAATCTATAAAAATCACACAGTTCTTTTTCCTTTCCCTTCAAGCAATCAATAGTGATGCGCTGCGCTGATACGATGTCCGATTCTTCGAAAAAAATATTCGTAGGTAGAAATATATCATTAGGTATATTTCTACCGATTTTTGAATCGGATCGAATCCATGCGAATTGCGATCTGAACTGCGGATCAATTCAACTCCATTACATATATCTTATCGGATCGTTGACCATCGTAGACCATGGTTTGCACTTTGCACAGAATATTATAGTGTACCTATGTAGTTAGGATAGTATTGGGGTATCAGTCAAAGTTAGATCTGTAACTTTAGTTTGTTTATGTTACGAAAGTAAACAGAGATTTTGATTATTTTATTTCATTTTACTTATTTGTTTTATTTGGTAATGATGTTATGTGTTGACTCTCATGAATGCTTGTATTTAAATGTTTTATATTCATGCGCTTTTTGGTTCGATCTATTGGCAATCAGCGGGGTGATCGGCTAACTGTTGCAAACAAAGATGATTGACATCGAACCTGTTTTAACAAACTGTGACAGTTTGTCAATTGAAGTCCTTCCTGCCACGTACGTGTAAGTTGTGGAACGAACTCCCTGTTGTGGTTTTCCCACAGAACTACAACTTAGGGACCTCCAAAGGCGGGTATTTCATCACCTCAAGGGCCGGCAGTGCATCAGTATTGCCTCTGGTAATGCAGGTGTCCATGGGCGGCGGTGACTACCTCCCATCAGGTAACCCGCATGTTCGTCTGCCAGCTTTGGCATAAAATAAATAAAATAAGTTCATTGAATTTCGACGGATGAAATGTCAAAATTTGTAAAAACAGGATCGGCATCAATCATTTTTGTTTGCAACAGTGTTAGCCGATCAGTATTAGGAAATCAGAAATGAAATCCCATTATGAAATACACACACATTTATTTGTAAGTATCCTTTTACAGTTTTAATTAATCCTATCTATTTATACACATTTTATACTTTTCAATTGCAGAGCCGAATTAGTAAATTCAATCTGTTATAGACACTCTTGACAGTCACTTCTATGTTGTCATAGATAATATATCAAAACCATAAATTCCCAATACCCCACTCAAGTTCAAGTTCTATTTTATTATAATTTTTAATTCAATAATTTTAATCTATTAACAAAATAAACTTGTACTTGTTACAAAAAGAAAAAATAGGTAGGGCATCCCTAAATAATAATGACATTCAGTCACTTACATATTTACTTTGACATTTGTGACAAATAACCTAAGTAGCTAACATTCAAAATATAACGAACTTATTTTATCCTCCAAAAAAGCTAGCATCAACTAAATACTTTACATAAAACATTTACTTATTACTTATAAGTTCACAAACATAAGTAGATATATGGTATAGGTATCTACTGCTTCAATACAAACCAAGTAATTTACACAAGTATTCGTGTCTGTGTTTTGGCAATGGTTTGGTAAATATATCAGCTCTATTTTCATTTGAAGATATATATTTTAGTGACAATAATCCTTTGTTAACAATATCCTTTATGAAATGTACTTTTATATCTATATGTTTAGACCTCTTACTATTTTCATAACTTTCTATCATCTTTATAGTGCTTTGATTATCAATTAGCAACAAACAGTTTAGGTCTTTATCACAATTTAAATCTTTCAACACTCCTTTTATAAACACTATTTCACTTACAGTTAGTGCTGCTGCTATAAATTCTGATTCTGCTGTTGATAGTGCAACGGTTGGTTGCTTTTTGGAACTCCAACTTACTAAGTTTCCATAGTGAAATATTGATGATCCACTAATGTTTTTGCGGTCATCTCTCATTCCACCCCAATCTGCATCTGAAAAACTGTTTAAGTGGTTATTTTGTTGTACTTTATATACTAACCCTTTGTCTTTTGTTTGTTTCAGGTATCTTAGGATTCTCTTCCCAGCTTTCCATAACATAGGTGTCGGACAATGCAAGTATCTGCTGAGGAATCCTGCTGAATATGCAATGTCTGGCCTGCTTGTAGTGGCTAAATACATGAGTGATCCAACAAGTTCTCTGTATGGAATGTTGGTGATCATTTCTTCATTTCCATCAATATTTATACCAACTTCCATCGGTGTACCAACTCCATTACATTCTAGCATGTTAAATCTCAATAAAATCTTCTCTATAGTTTTTGTTTGTTTTATTTGAATATCATATTTTGATCTTGTTATTTCCATTCCCAAAAAGTTTGCAATATTTCCTAAATCTTTAGCATTAAATTCATGTTTGAGATTCTTGACTATTTCATTGCTATCTCCAATTATAAGAATATCATCAACGAATATCAATAAGTACACATTACTTGCTGTGTATAAACAGAAATCGCTTTTCGATTGTGTAAATCCATTTTTAATAAGAAAGTCATTTAACTTCTCATTCCAACATCGTGGAGATTCTTTTAAACCATATAAAGATTTTCTCAATTTTAGTACTTTTCCTTCTTTCTTTTCTAGTCCTTCTGGATATTTTATGTAGACATCTGTCTTCAACTCTCCATTCAAAAATGCTGTTGGTATATCCATTTGCTTGATGGGCAAGTCTTCTTGGACTGCTTTGTTGATAAATAATCTAACAGTTGTTATTCTTGCCACTGGTGCGTAAACATTTTGAGTTGTTTCTTCTTGGTAACCTTTAGCAACTAATCTTGCTTTCTTTGTGTTATCAGATTTAGTGCGAAATACCCATCTTGTGTCAATAGCTTTATGATTCTTTGGTAAATCACATTCTTCCCAAGTTTTAAGTCGTTTAAGTGCTTCTAGTTCTTTCTCTATAGCTTCTGTCCATCCTCCTTGGTTTATTGCTTGTTTAAAAGTAGTAGGATCTTGAGTTATTAATGCATATGCTACATTTGTCATGTCATAATCATCAAATCTTTTAGGCATCTTTATTTGTCGCTTATTTCTTTGAATTTCTTCTTCTTTTTCTTCTGAGCTTTCATAGTCATCATCATTTGAAGATTCTGATTCTGTTCTAACTTGTATTGGTCTTTCTTTGGACTCAGTTGGCTCGCTTTCTTCATCAATTTGTATATAAACATTTCTCTCTTCTTTATATTTATAGTTTTCCTCGTCAAAACGAACATCTCTTGAGATAACTATATCATTTGTCTTTGGATCCCATAACTTATATCCAGATCCGGAGTATCCAATCATAATCATAGGTTTCGCTCTAGGTTCCAATTTGCTCGGCCTGGGAAAGATCATACACCATGTTTTTGAACCAAAAACTCTTATTTTATCCAGTTGATTCTTTCCATACCAAATTCTAGCAGCTGTATCTCCTTGCAATGATTTTGTTGGGGATCTGTTTATGACATATGCAGCTGTTCTTATGGCTTCTCCCCATAAATATTTTGGTAAGTTTGTTTTTAACAACATAGCTCTCACTCGATCAGCTAGTGTTCGATTCATTCTCTCGCAAACAGAATTTTGTTGTGGTGTGTATCCACATGTAGTTTCTTGCCTTATGCCATTTTCTTCATAAAATCTCTTTAGTTCTTGATTCACAAATTCTCCCCCTCTATCAGTTCTTATTCTTTTCACATTTATATTATCATTTTTTAACCTTCTTACATATTTTATAATATACTCCTTTGCTTCATCTTTTCTTTTCAATAAATAAACTTCCATAAAATGTGAATAATCATCTATTATAGTAAGCTAATACCGTTCTTCCTCTTTAGTTATTGGTGAGATAGGTCCGCCAATGTCACAGTAAATCAACTCACCAATTTGCTTTGTTCTCGGTAATGGGATAGACTTAAATGGACAGCGAGTTGCTTTAGCTTCCATGCATATTGTGCATCGCTCGTTAGATGTTGGTAAGCCAAGTATTCTCATACCTGCATGGTTTAAATGTCCCATTCTTTTATGCCATAGATTTGCATCTGTCTTGTTTGTAGTTAATGCATTTTCTTGTTTTAAGCTCAAGGTTAAGATAAAAAGCTTTCCATTATTTTGTCCTCGCACGTGTACTTTTTGGTTACTTCTCTTATTATTGGTATTTTTTTCTCGAATTCCACTGTAAAACCTTTTTCATTTAATTTCATCACAGATATTAGATTATGTGACAGGTTTTCTAATACGAGACAGTCAGTGATATCAATATTTCTTCCTTCGCTAGTTTTTCCAGATATATTACCTTTTTTCTTGGCAGTCATAAAACTTCCACTTGCTATTTGAATTTCGATTTCAGAAACTCTTTGATATCTGTCATATAATTTTCATATTCACTATTGATCATGTGATGTGACGCTCCTGAATCGATTATGAACTCAATTTTATTTTCATAGCAATTTATATTTGCATGAGTGGGCTTGAGCAGCGTAAAATGTGGAGTTTTCTTGTCCTACATTTGCGGCCGGTCTACTATTATTATTAGTGCCACTATAACTTTGGCTTCCTCTATAATTTCCTCTCATTTGGTTTCCTCTGTAATTTCCTCTTACTTGTGTTCCTCTGTAATTTCCTCTTATTTGAGTTCCTCTGTAATTTTCTCTATTGTTGTATTTTGGTCTGTTACGACAGTTACGTGCCAGATGGTTGGGCTCACCACAATTATAGCATTTTAATTCGCTACTATTAAATACATATTCTTCTTTAGAAGTTGAGGGATTCTGTTTACCACTCTTTTCTTTTAGTTCCGCGTCCAATAATTTGCATTTTACAAAATCTGCCGTGAGTTCAGTGTTGGATATTTCTAATGCAATCACTGTTGCTTTGTAAGCCTCTTCAACAGATAACAAAAGATGACAAACTTTATCTTTTTCATCCATCTGTGTTCCATTCGATTCAATATCTCTCACAATCTTTTCGAATTTGTTAAAATGTTCCTCAATGTTATCATGCTTTTTACATTTCAAATTCATCAGTTGTCGCCTTAAATATAGAGACGATAGTGTGCTTTTTCTTTCGAAAACTTCCCGTAGATTGTTTACCATTTCATAAGCGGTAGCTGCATTTCTAACATACTCTAAATGTTTATCTGTTAATGTCTGTATTATGCAATTTCGGGCCTTTGCATCTCTTTTTTTATTTTCCTTTACTGTCAGGTCCATTTTGTTTTTTATGATATCTTTGCATTCTTTTTCATCCAATGCCATCTCAATTCTGAATAACCAGTTCCCAAAATTTCCCATTTCTAATGGTGGGATTTTTACTAACTTTTCAGCCATGTTCCTTATTTTGTCTTACTCTTTTTCTTTTAATCATTTATTTTTCTCTTACGATTTTTCCGTAATGGTGGACATCTTTTTCAATTCCGTGTCAATCTGACTTACATAGGTTCTCTGGGATTCTGGGATTCTGGGCCCATAACCTATTAGGAAATCAGAAATGAAATCCCATTATGAAATACACACACATTTATTTGTAAGTATCCTTTTACAGTTTTAATTAATCCTATCTATTTATACACATTTTATACTTTTCAATTGCAGAGCCGAATTAGTAAATTCAATCTGTTATAGACACTCTTGACAGTCACTTCTATGTTGTCATAGATAATATATCAAAACCATAAATTCCCAATAATCAGCGCGCAGATCAAATGCGTGCAATACGATCTGCAGCTCGGATCCACAAAATCGGATCGAGCTTAAAATAAAGCATATCTCTAGTCCGCAAGCATAACGAACGAACCAATCACGCATCCTAGTAGTCTGTGGAACAAACTTTGAACGAATTCGAATTATGACACGAATGAATGAGTGTCAAACAAATGTGTCAAACCTAGACAGCATAATCTATTGTGTCAAACCTAGACAGAGAAAGCTATATAGGGTGTAATCGTTAAGTGTGCACAGGCGATTATTCCGTAACTATTGCAGATATCAAAAAACTTTAAACTGATATCGAAAGTACTTTACCTAATGAGTAAAATGACATTAATAACTTTTTTAAAATAAAACGAGAAATATCCAAAAAAATTACATTAATCACTCCCATACATTTTATTTCTTAGTAAGTACAAAATTTTGTGTTCAAAGCATATGTTCGAAGTGACGCCCTCCTTGTGCAATACAATGACGAGCTCTATTTACAGTTTCTAAATGAACTTTCCTTAACATTTGCGGAGTAATTAAAGCAATTGCACGACGTACACGATTCTGTAACTCTTCTAGGCTGTGTACTCTCTCAGCGTACACGTGGTCTTTGACAAATCCCCATAGGAAGAAATCACAAGGCGTGAGATCCGGGGATCTGGCAGGCCAAGGGGTTGCACTATTATTGGCTATTAAGCCATTATAATTGTTTCGTAAGAAATTCATTACAACATTTGTATTATGTGCAGGTGCTCCATCTTGTTGAAAAATTATCGACCTTCTTTCATCGTCTGGAATTGGTTCTAAGAGACTTGGCATATCGTTTTGTACAAAGGAGAAATATCTCTGTCCATTTAAGGTTCCACTGTAAAAATATGGCCCAATGATCCGATCTCCAAGAATACCACACCACACATTAATTGAGAATCGCACCTGAGCTCTAACTTCAGTAGTTAAGCGAGGATTGTCAATTGACCAATAATGCGAGTTTTTTCTATTGTAAATGCCGCAGTTTGAAACATTACTTTCATCGGTCCATAAAATTGACCTTACATTGACATAATTATTGACTAGCCAATTGCAATAGACCAGCCGACGAGCAGGATCATCATTGTGCAGCGTTTGAGTAGGTTTTATCTTAAATGCTTTGAAGTTGTGTTTTTTTAATAACTTGTGTACATAATTGTGGGACACTGGAAATGATCGGGCCACTGAACGCGTTGATTCTTGTGGATTATCTACTACGTAGTTAATAATATTGTTATCTAAGTCATTATCAAATTCCGGAGCTCTGGTTCTCGAACCTTTTTTTCTGTTAAAAGATCCATAATTTATCAAATTGTTATCCAACTTACGTAAATACGTACCAGAAGGAACTTCTCTATCTGGGTACTCTCTTCTGTAGGCGATAATGGCCGCCCTATTGTTACAATCATGTTTGTAGTACATTTTTAACATGTCCCTCTTTTCTGTATTGGAATATGCCATTTTTCAATCAATAAATGCAACAATCACGATTATTAACGCAAATTGAAAAATACAATAAATTGGCGGGAACGAGAACCCGCGATAAAGAATTTGAATTTAGAACGAACACCAAAGAGTATCTTTCTTTTTGTTTTTATTTAGTTGTTGCTTTTCAGCTAGTTCAAATCAATACAATATTGAAACAAGGTTTATTATAAATTTGAAGTGGTAAGATAATTAATCTACACGTGTATCTACTTGAAATTCATTAATACCTTCATATCGTACATAATTATAAAATGACAAGGGTAAAATGAGTAGGTACTATTCCACTTAAAATAAGGAAACTAAAACCTTTCTACTATCTCATACTAAATGTATGGGAGTGATTAATGTATTTTTTTGGATATTTCTCGTTTTATTTTTAAAAAGTTATTAATGTCATTTTACTCATTAGGTAAAGTACTTTCGATATCAGTTTAAAGTTTTTTGATATCTGCAATAGTTACGGAATAATCGCCTGTGCACACTTAACGATTACACCCTGTATATATAATCTATGGTGTATGGTATCTATATACTTAATCTATGGTGTCAAATGAGCGAAGGACAAATAAGTTGCCAGTTTTAAAATAGATGGTAGCACTATCGTTTAGTGCTGCCATCTATTGGACTACAGAGAAAAGTTATGAAAAGATCTAAAAAAAGTTTCTAAAACAACCAGCAGATGCCTCTGAACATTATTAGAGCCTAACTACCGATCCAAATAAATACATTGAGATTTTTGTTAAGCAATTAATCTCAATCGCTTGACCCAATAAATAAATATATAATTGGTTATCTACCTAATTTGCCTAACATATCCAAATTATTTGATGGTGAATAAATTTCTTCCTTCCGCCATAATTCCGTAATGGATTGGCCAAGCCAGATGTATAGTAATGGCCATGATTAGTTAGATTGACACGGAATAAAGCTAGTGGAAGTGATAGACTTTAGGGCTAGGCAAAGTAGGTAGGTGGTAGCTAGGTTGGTACAAGAACAGAACCAGAACAGGCTAGGAACATAGGCTAGGTAAAGTACGAACAGTACCTACAGAACTACTGTTCTGGTTCTGTTCTTGTGTTCTTCTAAATAGATGGGTATCTACCTAAAAGCTTCAAAGAAAAATCATTCAGGATCATAATTAGATAGGTACTAGGTAAGTACATAAATAAGATGCCTAGGATCCTAATAATAATAAAAATGACGAGTTTGTGAAATGTGAACATGTAGGTAAAATGTTTGTCCCTCCTTCACGCTAAAACTACCTATTGAACGGTTTGAGCTGAAATTATGTACAATTATGTACCTACCTAGTCTAAGAACAGGAATTACATTCAGGCTACCTAGGTTACCTATCACAGTACGGCTAGTCCACCAGTTTAAAGTCGCTCAGCGGGCTATGGAACGAGCTATGCTCGGAGTTTCTCTAAAGGATAGAATCCGAAACGAGTTTATCCGACATAGAACTAAAGTTGTTGACATAGCTCAGAAAATTAGCAAGCTGAAGTGGCATTGGGCTGGCCATATCTGCCGAAGAACCTATAACCGTTGGGGTAAACGAGTTCTTGAGTGGCGACCGTGGCTCGGCAAACGTAGTGTAGGACGGAGTGACGATCTGCGAAAGGCTGCTGGTAGAAGCTGAATGCGTCGAGCTCAGGACAGGGCGCAATGGCGTTCATTAGGGGAGGCCTATGTCCAGCAGTCGACTGCTATAGGCTGATGATGATGATGTCTCACAGACTACTAGAATGCGAGACTACTAGATTATCCGGTGTGGTGGGTTGACAGTGAAAATGAAGCCCCAATTCGATGCCACTTCCAAACTTCATTTACCATTGATAGTATGGCCAAATAACGGTTATTTTAGCCACCATTTGTGCATGGATGGATATTTCTCAGGCAAGAAAGCAATAAGACCTCACCTAACTTAAATTGGTAAATAAGGAAATCAAGAGCATTCTAGAGTCTAAAGTACCTACGTACCTAATTAGTACCTAACTCATACATCTGGCACCTAAAAATACAATAAATTATTTTCTATCTATAATAGGTAGGTACCTACGATGATTTTTAAGGCACAATATTTAGATATAGGTAAGTTTATCTATAAGTACACCACCAGTCCACTAATGGACATAAGCATCCCCTTCATGAAGGAGGAAATGCCCATAATCCCCATGCTGCTTGTCGGCGCGGCGGCCAGGGGATTTAGCTGTTCCGGTGTTAGGCTGCGCTATGCCGCAATCAGCCGGCAGCCAGCACCCATTTTTGTTATTCAGAAGGGTGCACCATGTGTGACCACGGGCAGGTGAGGTTAGCTTAGGTTCCAAAGATGTAGATTAGAGCCCCTTATACCGTTACACCACACTTGGGCGCTGTATAAATAAATCGTCTGAGTAATTTTATACAGCGCCGATTTTACGACGATTTTTAGCGACGATTTTTTTATACACCTAAGTTTGGTGTAACGGTATAGTAGCTTCCACCCGCGGCTTCGCTCGCGTGGTATCGGGATAAAAAGCCTATGTGTTAATCCAGGTCACGAACTATGTATATATTCGAAGTTTCATCCAAATCCGTTCAGTAGATTTTGCGTGAAAGAGTAACAAACATTCATCCATTCATCCATACATACTCACATAGTAGATTCCTAGTAGGAAGTAGGACTAATCCTATCCTACTTCCTACTATCCTACTAGTTTGCTCATCCCAAAGTTTGAAAAGTCAAACAAAACAATTGATCCGTAAAACCTTTTTTAGACAATTTTAAAACTTCCTCCCTGCTACAAAGGGTTCTGAGGAAAAACCCGTCACTTGACCGCGAGACTGTGTCGGTAGAGTTCATTAAAAGTAACTCACAGGCTGGCTACCATTGACTCTCGGTTTCAATTCCAACAGGTACTTCAGGTGCACTGCTAAAATGTCTATGTCCAGCCGTGGACTGATCTAAGCTGATAAATAATGTGCTATCTACCATCCACATTGATATTCCACCTATCAGGATTAAGGGCTTCCAAAAATTTATAATGCGCCATGATAAAATTTGGAATCAGCTGCCAGCGTCTGTTTTTACATTGACTTATGACCCTAATTACTACAAAATGAGAGTTAATAGGCATCTCCTGGGAAAGCTTGCTCTATCATCAACCTCATCCCTGCTCAATCAGCCTCTAGGTTAAAAGATTGCCCATGACATATTACCTACATAAAATATTAAAATAACTATTATATCTCCTACTACTACTTCTAGACTAGGATTATGGATACCTATATGGGAAGAGAAGAAACCTTACCTTTACCTATGGTTCTTTTGTTTTGGACAATAGTGTCGATTTTGAATTGAACTTATCTTCTATGCTGAAGACAAAGACGACATATTTTGAAAAACGTTAGTTTAACAAATTTAACTCACCACACCACACCACACCAGCCTATATTAGTCCTCTGCTGGCCTCCCCTAATCAATGGGGATATGCCCGTGATCCCCACGCTGGGCATGTGGGTTGGGGATCGTAGGGCACAGCTTCTCGCACCACCGACGATGCTGCCCGTCGGTGTCCAGGGGATTTAGCTGTACCGATGCAGGCTGTGCTATGCCGCAATCAGCCGGCCGCCAGAGCCCCGTTCGTCGTTTAGCAGAGTGCACGACATCCAGGTGGGGTTGGCTAGGGTTCCGAAGATAGAAGCTGGAACCCTGTACACCCCGTAAATTTAACTATTGATATTGTAAACTAGATTCAATGGTAAGGATTGTGAACTAGATTCAATGGTATGGATTGTGAACTAGATTCAATGGTAAGACACCAGATTACAGTGCTGAACTGATTCACCCTCCCAGTTTCCGTTCTGCATAAAGCCTACATTATAGCGGAAATGTGATCGTTAAGAGGGGCATAGTAGGACGTTATTATAAACTCTTGTGTTTTAAATTTTATTATCTCTGTCCTATCTATGTGTATGTATACTTAAGTATATAACAAATAAATGTGAAAGTGAAACTGAGTGTGAAAATTTCTTTATTCAGTACGCACCTTACAGTACACTTTGAATGGTTTTTTTTTTAATTTACACCAATTCGTAACGTGACCATACAGAGAAGAATTGGCAAGAAACTCTGCTAGGCTTATATTTTTTGAATTATGCGGAGCGGAAATGAATTAAATAATGCTGGATAATATCACTAGGTATACACAGCATCATAAACTAAGCACAGCTTATTTTATGGGAATTTGGAACCACACCGACTGATATCATCATCATCATCACAGAAATATATATATCTCGAAATATTTCTGTGTTCAGCATCAACATTGATCATTGTGAATGACTCATAGCTGCAGTTCGCGGGTTCGATTCCCGCCCAGGACAAACATTTATGTGATGAACATGGATGTTATGTCATTTTTTGGACAATAAAAAAAAAAAAAACTGCGGGGCTAATTGACCCCTTTCATAAGTTATGCCACTCGACCTATTAGCATCAGTTTGATATTTTGACGTTTCTAATTTTGGACCTTTTGGGGATTATTAGGGCTTATGTAGTTTTTGAAATAATCAGATGTGACAGAGCGGCGCCTTAAGGGTTCGTTTGACCGGTTCGGTAACGTCACCCTAAAAACATAAAACACACATACCTTCATTTTGTGTGTTGCGGCCAAACAGGCTGCCTCAGCGAAATGCTGAAGAAGAAGCTGGATGCGTCGAGTTCAGGACAGGGCGCAATAGGCTTCATTAGGGGAGGCTTATGTCCAGCAGTGAACTACTATTATTTTTATTTTTATTATATTTATAAGGACATATTTATAACACAGGTTAACACCACACACACACAATAACATATAAAAGGATAAAAGTCTCAGGCCGTTATGTAATATAGGCCGATGATAGTAAATTTAAAAAAAAATGACGTTTCAAAGTGTATATTTATACAGTTCCTACTAAAATGGATTTTGACTTTGACTTTGACTTTGATGATTATGAAGTAGGTACGAACGTACCTAATGTCCTAGTAGCATATAGTTAAGTTTCAGATATGTTTATCAAGTCAGGTACCTACCTATTCAGAATAACGTCTAAATTAGTAACATTGTTAGTAAGATTTGATAAAAGAAACAAAATAGCTTTTGTTACAGCTGATAAGAGAAATAATTAAGTTACCTACCTAACTTATTTATTTCAAAGCTCGCTCTGTTGAATTCTAACAAACCTTTGACATTGTTATCAACTTTTTCGTTCAACGTGTTTTCTAAGTAAGTTGGTTCTGGCAATTATGAGTCATCCCTTGATTTGGTCGCTATTTTATTGAACTTTAAAGATAGTAAAATAAAGTCGGTAGGTTATGTTGATTGTCAAGAGACCGACCCAATTGCAGCAATCAGCGCGGTAATGTCAAAAGATTTGTACTGCAATGCGCACACGCAAGATTATATCATCCCGAGACGATGACATCGACACGAGACAGGGATGTATTCGGAAGCCTCGTAGCTGTCGAGAGAATTAACAAGACAGCCAAAAACCAAAATCGCTAAATTAATTTAGTAGGTACCTAATAAACTAGAATGCAACGTCACTCTTTTAAATTAACAATAATCCCCCTTACTTATAAACGCTACTTAAAGTTAATCAATGCTTAAAGTTATCCCTGTCACTGTTTGTCATTATCCAACGGTAAGAGATGGCAATAGTTTAAGCATCGTTTATCTTTTGAAAGATGTTCTTAAGTAAGGCCAAATATGTTTAGGTTTTTTTTTATGATACCCGAAGATGGAACCATGGTCCACCTTCTTCTTCTTCATATGAGCTAGTGACCAACTCTGGTGTCGGAGTTTTTAGGCCGCCCGAAGGCCTCCGACATGGCTTAACGACTGAAAAGCCGGGACCAACAGCTTAACGTGCCTTCCGAAGCTCGCATTACTTAAATATAAGCATTACTTATAATAAAGTTTCGTTCGTAGTTCATGCATGTTTAGAACGTGTCCTACGATGCAATGAAAAGCCCTCAAATTGAGGCATGACGGTGTTAAACCTCATGCGCTTGTAATTTCACAGTCACCCACTCCTTTTAAACAGAAACACAGCAATGCTGCTTGACGGCAGAAATATGTATGGTGACGATCTGCAAAAGGCTGTTGGTAGAAGCTGGATGCGTCGAGCTCAAGACAGGGCAAAATGGCTCTCATTAGGTTCCCATAACGAGCGCCATTGTGCCCTGTCCCGAGCCTATGTCCTGCAGTGGACAGCTATAGGCTGTTGATTATGATCATGATTTTATTGACCTATCTACAACTAAGCCAGTGCCTATTAAGAAGTTCTTTGTGAAGGGCTCATCCGGGGAAGTACTGCCACCACCATGCATTTCTGCCGTGAAGCAGCATTGCTGTGTTTCTGTTCAAAAGGTGTGGATGCCGGTATGCTACAATTTGATGGACACAGGGCGTTTCAATAAAATACGACATAGACATAGACATAGACATAGACATAGACATAGACAAATCATTTATTTACCACTTAGCACACACAATACAGAATACATAATATGGTACTAATATTACAAGAAGGTGATAATGGATGTATGTGTGTGCTACAGCAGCAAAAGGGCCTCGACTCAGCATAATGCCTACTGTTAAGGCAGTAGACGCTGTTATTCTGTCGAGACCACAACTGCCACAAGACCTTATGAGAATAAAATAGGTGAGATATAATGTAGGTACCGTGTGATAAGTTCATGAATGCAAGTTCAAAATTAATATAAAATAAAAAAGGTACAAATAATAGTAATAATAATGATATAAATAGTTTAATATAAATAAAATAAGTAAAGTTGATAGAATATAAATTAAAATCAGTAGACTAACATGAGAAAGGGGCACTACTGCAACCAAGCAACCCAGACTTTTGAAGATCCAAAATAACACATTTTAGACGTTTTCTAAAATCATACATCATATCGACATGACATTTAGTTAATCATACTCTAGTGTCGATCCTGAACGATAAAACCTTTCTTTAATATCTATTGCTCAGTCTACTTGCACCTTCGCCTTTCTTTCATACTGATTCGCAACAAAAATAGCTGCTTTACAAGTCCCATGATGGGTTCTCCAATGATTTCGGCCCTGCTTTCGCGTGCATGCGCAAGATTATCATTCGAGAGGAATGCTTATAAGGGAGCTGAAATGCTCTAATTACCACACCACCTACCTACCTATTGGGTGTTCGCAAAAATGTTGATACTGCTTAGTAAAAGGTATTTACATAAATATGCATCCTTCATCTGTCGGTTTTCAACAAGTTCCACTTTGGTGAATAGCCGGCGTACCTATTGCAAACTACCACCCATACCTGGTCGACATACCACCTTAGACCGAGTTATAATGGGTGGTTTTGGCCCGAGTAAAACTACCCGAGTAAAGTAGAGTGTACTCTACTTTTCACTTCGATTGCGAGAAAATAAAACAATTCAAAATTAGACAATTTTCCGAAATTTTATTAAAAATTAATCAACCTTCATAAAACATCACCAAGACGGTTCTATTTTCAAAAAAAAAGATTGACGGAGCACCAAGAAGTCGAGTTTTTATGTAAGAGAACGAATGCTTTGTACGGGCTGTTGATTTTAGACAAAAATTAAAAAGAAAAAATACTTTTTAGCCCGAGGTATTAAACTCGAGTTTTAGGCCCGCTAAGATACACATTTATGATACACTTTTTGAGCAAGAGAAGTGAAAATATTTTTGTAGGTACCGGACCAGTACAATCTCGGAGTCTTCAAATCCAGAGTGAGTCGGTTCCTTCTGGGCAAGCGTGCTCCATCTTATACCGTATCTTCATCTATCTTAGGTGTGATTGTGGTAAAATGCTTGACTATTTTAGGTAAAAAAAAACTAGATATCGTGTATGTAAGTGTAAGTAAATTCGTAATGGGTCAATCCACCTGATTTACCGGAAATAGCTCACTTGATATTCCGAATGCTGATATCATCATCAGTATAGGGTCCGTATAGGTTAGAGTCAAAAAGATATCTATACACGACATGTTCGTATGTTATAGTAGGTACTATGTTAACCCGGAATGGGGAAGGAAAATCTACTCCCAAATGTCAACCACATTTTGTTTTTAACTTTTCGAATGTTGTAGTTTGTTATTTTTCATTGAAGAAATGGCTTGTAGAATTACACCATCATTTTTCTCAATAGCTTATGAGCTTTAGAACAGCTGATTTTGTTGATCTCTATCCTTGACTTATTGATGAAGATAATTGAAATTGACAGATGCCTAATAATTGATAATTGATAGATGTCTGTAATAATTCTAATTAGTCCGTCATTGACATTATCAAAAAATATTAGACTTTTATTTTTTCTTTTGTCAATTAAACAAAAAATGACAAAGATATAGTGCGTTGAAGTTCCAAGTGACGTCACGGCTAAGTACACTTTTTACATACAAGTGACGTCACGAGCCCGCACTCCCGAACTTTGACGCTCTATAACTTTGTCGATTTCCATTAATTTTAAAAATATAAAAATACGTTTCCAATATTTTTTGATAATCTAATTGACGGACTAATTAGAATTTTTATTTTCCTCCCAGGCATCATCCATATTGTAGAGTTGTCACGCATAACATTAAGTTACCTAGGTTAAAAGTTTTTGGAGAACAGTTTTGATCACAAGCATGGTCCAATTTACCCCCTTTCTTGATAATATCATCACCTAACATGACCTAAACTTGTAAGTAGCAAAATAATTATTATGTAAGTACTACCTACTAGGTAGCTATTTTAACATTAAAATTACCGTTTCCTGACTTAATCCTCAGCCAAAAGCTCCAGAGCTTGCTCCAGCTCGGAAACTTCACAGCTTCCTAAATTTAGGCTCCAGTAATTTCAGCAGTTGAAAGTTATACAATGGTAGAACGTAAAACAAGGAGCTTAGTTTGTGAAGCTAACTGGGGTAGAACATGTGGGTCAACAAGTGGTGCAATGTCGCAAAAAGCAATATTTATTACTGACTGTACGTAGGTAGTTTGCCTACAGATTGAGAGTGCAAATTAAAGTAATTATATTCTTTCTTTGTATCTGCTTTGGTATAGGGTTTTTTTTATATTATGGAACTAGCACATGACCCACCTGGTGTTAAGTGATGACCGTTACCTATAGCAAAGTATTGGTTCGTAGGTCACGGATGTTTTGAACGTGCCCTACGATGCAACACCTTGCGTTCATCAACTTGAGTCATGAATGTGTTAAGCCTCATGAGCCTGTAATTTCACCACCCACACCCTTCAAACTGAAACACAGCAATGCTGCTTCACGGCAGATATAGGCATGGTGGCAGTACTTCCCCGGATGAGCCCTTCACAAAGAACTCTACTACTACAAATTCCTACTGATTTCCCCGTACTGTTCCAGTTAATAAAAACGTTAACCTCGGGCCTTGAACAAGGCGTGTAGTATCAGCTGAGTAGTACAGCTACTGTTCCTCTACAGTTGTGTTAAAAAAACAGTTGTATTCAGCCTGTTTTAGTAAGACTGTCTTGCTGAATAATTAGACTTCCTAAGACCGACTTTTGGCTTACTCTTATTACACTACGCTAAGTGTAAGACAGCCTTACTAAGACAGAATACCGCGAGCCGCAAGCCTTTAAAGCGTTTGGAAAACACTCTGTACCTATAGTTTTGGCCATGGCCTTCCTGATTTTAAGTGGTAACCATTACCTATTACAAAGCATAGCATTGTAGGTCTCGTTTGTTTGGAATGTGCCCTAAGATTTTATTACTTATTAATTTATTCGCACCAACAAAGTGTACACCAAGGTACGCATTTCACTGGTATGATCTAGTTCATCTTCTCAAATATTATACATGCACAAATCAAATTGTACTAACAACATTGCTCTTTTACTCATAAAACTAACCTGAATTAACTCATTCATATTGAAAAACGGGAATTTTCACGTACTTCTCTTAACGAGTTGTCTTTCAATATGAAAATTGCTTTTACTAAACTAAAACTAGAGAACACACTGCATCCAAGGTGAAAAGCTTCTTGTGCCTGTAATTTCACCGGCGACCACACCCTTCAAATCGAAACACAAAAATTCTGCTTCACGGTAGAAATAGGCATGGCACGTATAATAAGTACTTTGGTACCTACTAGCTAGTAGCTACTTTATATCTGAACTGCTATCTCTGTTCAAATGATGCATCAGAACGGAAGCATTCTAATTCTAACGCAATATTTTGTTATAACATTGCATTATCAAAATAGAATGCGCGAGTGTAATATAAACTTTAGGCGCATAAATAAATATTGACGCAACAAGACATCACGTGGAAACAGTTAGCGGGTTAACTATCAGATAAACGGGAACTAGTGTTGTGATCTTACTAATTACATTGTAGGTAATAATTAATAGTACTCAATTTGTAGCACTAAGTACTAACCACTGATCTCCTCACTAGACAATTGTTATTTGGAAGAAAATACTACTTAGAATTAATTTCACCTGTGTAGATCCTTTTTTAAAGTAAAGTTAAGTAAGGTTAAAATCTCTTTATTCATTTAGCAACTTTGAATCGTCAATTTTTTTTTATTTAACTCCAATTCGTAACGCGACTAAACAGAGAAGAATTGGCAAGAAACTCTGCTTGGCTTATATTTTTTTGTGCATTATAGTATGTTTTTTTTTTTTTGTTTTTATTTAGGGACTTGGAGTCACAGTGCGACTATGTCAGTCCCATAGGGATCTCTAATAAGTAGGTATTCTAAAAATCAATCGCCCTGGATGCCAACTTGTAGAGCATAATTGCGGCAGCAGAGGTCTTTGCCGACAATATGCTCTGGAACAAGCCAACATCCAGGAGATTAATTTTAAAAACTGACATCAGCTCTTCTCTTATACCTCTAGTCCGGAAACATTCCACTAAAAAGTGATAGGTGTCTTCAATACGGCCGCATGAGTCACACATTGGGCTGTTCACTTTTTTCATTAGATATTTGAACTTATTTAGTGGTATGTGCCCGGAGCGTAGTCTATGCGCTACAACAATAAGTTTTCTGCTTATCTTATTCGGTATATTGACAAACCAAGGAATTGTAGGGGGCTCACTTTGCATGGTTCTGTACCAGATGCCCTTCTCCCGAGAAGCAAAATCAAAGTATTCTTTTTTACCTTTTAAAGCTCTTTTATATTTATATAGCTCCTCAGAATATTCTGGTTTCAGGTATACCTCAGTACCATTCGATATTGCTTCTCAGGCTAATGCATCTGCCTCCTCGTTACCTAAAATGAATGAAATGAAGAATGTTCGATCTCAGCATCTACCTAGTAAGTACACATTTGAGTGCTGAAAACACAATTCTCAATGTCGCGCACTTTGTCCTCATCGTGTATGCGCCATACGCCATGCAGCGTTTTCAGCTTTCCAGGTTTGGTAAAAACCAATGACAGTGTCTACGCGTCTCCTTATCCCTAATACTGAAACGCTACCGCTGACGAGCTAGACGCTGCTATCGAAACGATAATAAATTAGATCACATCTCAAAATAATTTAAGAATGTCAGATTTAAGTCCCAATATAATTACCTACCACTTAATATGTTCCGGTATACTGAAAGGATGAAGACGTTTGACGTCGTTGATATTGGATACCCTGTCTACTTACTTCACTGAACACAGGTAATCGACATTTGGTGTATTTTTTGTACACAATTTCAACATTAAGTAATTAATTGAGAAAAATAATAAAAACGAATCGGCTTCTACATTCGACATGAGAACATCTCTATTTGGGTACTTCGTTGCTGTTTTCAAATCTGATCAGTTTATTTTCGGTTAAAATAAAACTTTACGTAATAGGTAATGGATTAAACCACCATGTGAGAATGAGGAAGTGGTTAGGAACCTAAATTGGTGATCCAACGGAGGTATGATTCTCATTTTAGTAGAAATTATAATTGCAACCCTCACTATCACTGCTCAGCTTTGGCACGGCTTTAATTGTTTTTTTATTGTTTATAGGCTAACGTTTGAACGCCATCTCACCGGTTGGTAAGTGAAGATGCGGTTGACGGTGTAGTTTTTTAGCTTATGAGACTTGTTTGCAAGGATTTGACGGTGGGTCGGTGGGACCCTTGACAATTTGTATTCTGCGAGAAAGCATGCAATAAGAAAAGGTTTGACAAATATCCCGAAAAATTAAGAAATTAGGTAAAAACCTGAAATTGATCCACTAATAGGTACACAGAATACAGATAGGACTACTACCGTACTGATAGTACTAGAAACCTACCTGGATAGGTAGGGTAAGTTTAAAATAAATCCTCTACTAACGTTATAAAGGCGAATATGTAAAAAGTGAATACAGGGTGTAAAAAGACGAAGACCGAATTAAATAAAGAAAATACCGGTTGCAATGAGACCATGATCTGAAAATATTGAGCAAAAATTTTTTTTTACTTATCTACGATATTTTAATTATTTTTCTTGTTACTTACACATAGTACATTATAATAACATCATAACTACCTATCTAATTTAAATACACAAAAAACAAATTAAAAAACAAAAATAACACAATGTATGCATGCAGCAAGCAGTCCGCCCGTACAGTTTTGAAATCTTGAAACAATGTTTTCTCCAGTTATTTTTTTTTTCAAACTACAATGTACCTACTAAATCTTCAGACTACTTTTTATCCAGGCGAGCAAAGCCGCGGGCGGAAGTTAGTATTTAATACGACCTCCCTAGTCCCTACGTAAGACATCATATTTTTGGTGGACGACAGATCTAGTTTAGCAAAGAAAGGAATTTATGTCCCGTACTAAAATTATCCAGGGAGACCCAGCAAGCATTCCCACAAACATGGAAATAGCCCATAACTCTTGCATAATTTCGCCGTATGACATCGTAAATTTCAGAAGGTATGCATAAAGATCATAGAGCGGCTACAGCAGCACACTACACTCATAGACGAGCGGCGTGCGCATCATTCATTCAAATACTTATTTCTAAACATCGCGGATGTTGATTGAATAGAGGTAGTGGTGGAATTGATTCTTAAATTTTCATCGTGAAATCATTAATATTGTAAGTATAGAGTTTTTGATAGTGTTTAAAAAAAAGTGGTTCTACCCAATAATTACATTATTTTGTCACCAATCATTATGATTCGACGTGTCATAGATGACACAGGCATTGACTCTGCGTATGCGTAGGTGCCTTGCCTGATGATGCCTTCCCAGATGAGTGAAGTGCGTGCACATACAAACTGTCATTCAGCAAGCCTGATTGGATACGCAGGTCAATCGCGAGAGCAAATCGCCCATCTGGGAAGGCTCTAATATGACAAACAGCATATGAGCCCACATGCCCGCAGTACCTACGTATAAAAAATTCTAATGATGTCTACTAATCCCCAAATAATGATATAAATTTGCTCCAACTTTCCTCATCGTAGGTTAGAGCTATTACCTAAAACCACATTTAAGGAACTACCTCTAGGTTGTGGTAAAACCAAGTTGAGCAAACTACTCTCATCATCATCATCTTCATAAGCCTATAGCAGTCAAGTGTTGGACATAGGCCTCTCCAAATGAGCGTCATTGCGCCCTGTCCTCAGCTCGACGCATCCAGCTACTACCAGCAGCCTTTCGCAGATCGTCACCCCAACCTGGCCGGAGGGCAGCCTAAACTACGTTCGCCGAGCCGCGGTCTCCAAACTACTCTATCTAAGGGCAAATTAGTACAGTACTCTGTGGCATATAAGAACGTATAAAAGAGAGTAGGTTAAGTGGCGAGGTGGCTGATCCGTCGAGGGCCCTAGGAGTACAATGGAGAAATGTAAATAAGTTCGTCTGGGTGACCAGCAAATTCCCTTTACTTTTACTTGTGAACGGTGGCTAAACATCGTCAAATTCATTTTTGTTTTTACTTCATGCAGAATTCAATACCTACTTACTCAGATTTAAAAAAAAAATTAATTGACAGCAAACGAACTTATTCTTGAGTGTAAAGCTTAACAGGTAAATAATAAATAAATAATAATTTACTCAAAGTTGTTACACCTAAACGAAATTGCAAGCGGGTTATCTATAAAATTAAAAACGGATGACAAAAAGCTATTCAGTTATATAAATAGGAAGGCAAATCTTATGAGACCGATTAAAATGATGATGATGAACATTTAAAATTTCATGGCTCGCGTAAAAGCCGGTCAGAAGTATATAAAATGCATTTAACTCTTTAAAATCTATAAAATGCCTAATAAAGATGTAGTTTGTGGGTTTGGAGCAAGATGGAGCGATAGAAAGAAAGAATGAAGAAAGGAAAAAGCATCTATTGACCCACACACAAAATAAAAAATACAATGAAATTGAACTTAAAATTAAAGAATGAAATAAGCAGGCAGACAGGCGTTGGGTCAGGCCCTGTTTCAGCATATTGCTGCATAGTGTTGCCATAAGTGGAACACTATGCAGCTCTGGTATTCTGACAGTGCCTTTAGTGTCGCTGACAATGTTTGAATTATTGCAAAGTTGATTGCAATGTTTTTCAAAACAGGATTTTATGTAGTGACTAACGTAGTTAATTTTATTGTGGGCGGTGTGTGAATGTCTCCTCCATAGACAAAGATAATTTTAAAATTCAAAATACGCCAATATTTAGTGCAGTATTGGTGCTTTCTAGAAATCTAGGTAAAAATATAGGTGCCAAAAAAACTTCGGAGTTACAGTCCTGAAACGGTGTGTTTGCCAGAGTCTACAACTGCACGTGTATTTTACAGTTCTTATTGAATAAATAAATCTTGACTTTTGACTTTTTTGACTTGGCTTGAAAATCTAAAACCATCGCACTTCAGCCATTTGCTGGCTGAAGCGCGAGTTATGAATTATAGCCTAATATTTAGGGCTGAATTGGTGGCTAAGGTATAAACATTTTGTTAATGTTTGTACCATAAGGGGCGTACAAATTAATAATTCCATACAAGAGCAGCAAACTTCCATGACACCCGCAAAAATAAGAAAATTTTCGTTATTTTTGAGCGTGACGATGACATAGCTTTGAAACTTATTGTTATTTTGTTAGAGGACACAGTTTAATTCGTCTATTCTCACCTTTTTTGTTGAGTAGTTCTGTCGACAGAACTACCTATCTGAAAAGATTATCTTTCCCTCTGGGTGCACCGCTGTGTCTTATACCTTGTGTCGTTATAAAACAATTCTTTACGAGCTCCAAGATACGTCCAGTGACCTGTTTCAGCGTCGTAAAGCCTGCAGGGCTGAGGGCATGGCCTGGATTACGACATTGTCGTTTACGACAGTTTCTACGGAGTACGCTCCAAAAATTAATAGACTATGAATTCCTGATGATTTTTTAACGCGACTGAAATCTGTTAAATTAATAATGCTTTAATCGTAAACGAAAAAAGGAATGTCGATTCCGTACATTTTTGAATTTTAGGATTTTAAAATTGTGCCTCTGAAATTATCCGATTTGTAAATTAAAAACACTATTTTGAAGATAATTCAAAATAAAAAAGTCATGCATCATGTATTGTATGCACGTGCAGGAAATGCCAATAATTTTAGTAACTATGACCATCCATATGAATTACCTAATCCAAATAAATAATTTATCAATGATGCTGCACATTTTGACACATATAACACATATAGCAGAGCTTATGTAATGGGACCTACATATAAATGAAACCCGTTTTTCTTGGTCACGGCATCACGCGTGAATGGCTGGACCGATTTCACTAATTCTTTTTTTATTATATTTGTTATTATTAGGAGAAGGTTCTTACGGAAAAAGATATTAAGAAAATCAAAAAACATTAATATTACAAAATAAAGTAGTGCATCATTGCTACGCTAAGGCGGTACGAAGTTCGCCGGGTCAGCTAGTTTTAAATAAATATTCATTTTTTAATTAAAAAATGCTCTATTTTATATAATTCTTTAGTCTTTGAACCCCACAGTCCTATCAATAATGTAGATCTTTAGACTGCTAGCCCGTACTTTTTTACCTATAATCTTCTAGTCGCCATTGATCATGGAATCGGACTAAAATGAAGCCCCTGTCACCTACAAACTGCAAGAGTAAATATCTATTGGCATCATCATCATCTTACACAGTTACACTGGTAGAAATAGGCCTCCCATTGCACCCTGCCCTCAACTTAATGCATCGAGCTTCTACCAGCAGTCTTTCCCATCTAGCCCGAGGGCATCTTACACTACGTTATGATTATTGCTAGGTATATTCTTTGCCTAAACATAATTTTTAAATCAACATTTACCCATCTATTAATAACGATGTCACGGACCAATTAAACAATTCGTTCTATTAGAGAGGGTCAGACGAAACCATTTTAGGACCTCCGCTACGGGCCTGCTAAATGGATGCTAGTTAAAATGCATTAATAGTGAATATGCTAAAAGGGTATAATGGGCAAGAGGTGGCCGGGTCCGTTAGAATTTTGACCTGATAAAAGCTGATTTCACAAACTGTTTACTGTTCTGTTTTATGAGTCTGAGCGAAAGCGCTTCCTGAATTTGATTTGTAAAATATTGACTTGATCGAGTTAATAAGTATAAATAATATACTGATTAAGACATGGTATAATATTGCAATACGAAGCACTTGTGATGTGGCTTACTTCTGTGTTCTTAGCAACTCTTGGCTTGGAGGTACCCAGTTGCTAAGGGGTTCCAAAAACCCGAATCTTCGGAATCCTTTTTTTTGTCGGTGTGAAAATGCGTTTCGCATGCCTTCAAAATCGGGGAGATTTGGAGGGGTCTGTCGGGCTCTCTGCCTGCGACTAGCTCTCGCTAGCTCGGCGGCCTACCGACTAAAAACACACCGTGTTCCGTCGCTCACCGCAGTGCTAGTGCATCATCGAACCATTCATCGCCTGATGAAGGACTCGATGCTGCACCAGCACTTGACGGGGTCATGGAGTCCCGGTAGGATTCTAACACGGCCCCGTCGGTGATCGTCCGCCTGAGGCGAACCCCTCGGTTTCCCCTTAGCAGGGAAGGGGGACGTCCCGGATCATCACGGACATCCCTCGCCATTGGAGGCACCTGCAATACAGGGCTGGGGCTCCCCGCACACATACCCTGCTGGTCTCCCTCGACAGCTGCTCTCCATCGAGAATCTTCGGAACCCAAGCCAACCTCACCTGCACTGCTAAGTAACAAACGGGGCTCTGGCGGCGGATGCATGTACAGCAGTGGGCTGTTGGTGAGTGGTTTAACACGTTGACCGCTAGCCATGATGCTACGTGCCGTGTGCTACGAGCACGTCCTGCAGCAGGTACGGCCGCCAGTGCGGTGGTGTGTAATTCAGTACTCAAAGTGTTAAAACATGTTTGATGTTTTAACGTCTACATTCAAAAGATGCTACATCTATTCAAATATATTTTTTCTCAATCCTATTCCAATTTTCAAATCCATTATCCTCGAAACACAGTCAACAGATAAGCATTTTGAGAGCCAAATTACAACCTTGCTTATTAGCATTAGAGTATTTTATTAATTTGTCGATTATAACGTATCTACTTATACCTAAGTAGGAACCTTAGTTACCATTTTCAGAAGAAATACCCACAATCACTCCTACACACGCCTATATTAGCTTATATTGGCCTAGTTCGAAATGTATCTAGAACTCTAGGCAATACAATAGAATGCAATCTATGATCTCTTTAGTATGTGAACAGTATCTTGTGATGAAACCGCTAGTCGTAAACATCCATCACATAACAGACACGATGACCATAAAAGATGACAACATCATCTCGACTAATTGAACTTTTATTGAAACGCCCACATACTTGAGCTGCTTTCGGTATGTCCTTCTATTTAGCAGTGTTTAGAATGTGTGTCAAGACGATATGTAGGTTTTTATGCAAACAGACCGAAAGGTAAGTAAAGGTTACACATAATAATAATGCCGGACACTATGAGACATCATGTAGCCTCAAACTAAGCACAGCTTTTATAATGGGAACTAAAATGACTGATATACAATTTTTTTAATTTTTTTTTATAATACATACTTTATTATACATAGAAAACACCTAGACTTGAGACAATTATATGCAAATAATGCAAACATTTGTCCCTCGGCGGGAATCGATCCCGGAAACTTCTGCATCTCAGATGACCTTCGCCCGCTGCGCCACAGAGGCCATCAGATCAGTAAGGTAAGTTGGTATAGAGGTACTAAGTACACTTAATTAGGTACCTAAAACAAAGTTATTTTGAAAGTTCTCCATCATCATCATCAGTCTATTGCAATCCACGGCAGCAGTCTTCCCTAATGAGCGTCATTACGATGTCCTAAGCTCGACGCCAACTTGTCGACTTAAAAATTGACGATTCAAAGTGTACTTTGTGTTCCTAATGAATAAACGTATTTTGATTATATGTATTTGACGCATCCAGTTTTCAGTTTACAATTCATTAGTACCTACAAAAAAACTATTTTGAAAGTTCAACCTCATCATCAGTCTAGCCTTCACTAATGACTAATGAGCACCGTTGCGCCCTGTCTACAGCTCAACGCATCCAGCTTTTACCAGCAGCCTTTCGCAGACAGTCACTCCACCTGGCCGCAGGGAGTCCTACACTACGTTTGTCGAGCCGGTGTCTCCACTCAAGAACTCATTTACTCCAACGGTTTAAAAGCTTTTTTTGCCACAAATATAAAAACATAAAATAAATCGAAATACTTACTTTGATAAAATACAGCGATGATAGATATTTTCTAAAGCTTCTGTGACTCACTTTAGTCAATAAAAATATCTATCAACGAACGAAAATAAAAACAATAGAGCTAATGTTCATTTATACAGATTTATCCGTTCACAGAACAATAAAAACGATCTTGTATCGTAAATCAAACAATTAAAAAAGATGCTGACATATCCCAGCTTTGAAAATAGGTCACACGAAATCTCGTGGTACAGAGGTTATCTTTATCATAATTAGGGCGTTTGGTAGAGAAAAACAGCTTCAGGACCGATCTTGACATCGTCCTAATATTCTAGCCTATCTAAAAATGATTGGTGTTTAGTTTTGTAATCGGGGCTTTCGACTAGCACTGTCTTATTTTTATGGTTTAAAATTGCTGTATGTTTTTCGCATATTCTTGATAAATTCTCTATCGGTTTTTCATAATAGTAGTCCTATAATATTAGCCCAATTGTAGTCCTTCTACAAGCAGATCGTCACTCCACCTGGCCGGAAGGCAGGTGATTAGTTATGATTAGTTTTCTCCAAAACTTTATCTAAACAGTACATACTTTTATTATTTTTAATATGTTTTAAAATATGTCAGATAGTTTTAAATGTTCTCTATCTACAGAACCAAGGCTAATAATGTTATGTATCACGGTTTCTTGATGGTCTTTATTTGTTCCGCGATAAATTCTAGTTCAGCAGCTGAACGATTTAAGGGATAAATCTATAACCTAGCCTGTTACAATTTTAAGTGTCATGGTTTTTAGATGGTCTTTATTTGTTCCGCGATAGATTTCCCGTCCAGCATCTGAATCGTCCAAGAGATAAACGCAATAAGCTTGTGTAGCATCGCCTTGTTTTGTGTAGTTTTTATTTAAACATGACGTCAGTCATGCAGTTCTGTGAATTACTCGCTTGCGGCTCTTTTGAACTAACCGATGTTGTTATTAATGTAGGTAATAAGTATACCATAATTTAGAATAATATTTAACTGAAATTCTAAAAATACTTTCGCAGTTTTTCGCATAGCATATCAAAGACAAATAAATAAGTATGTATACTTACTTACACCATCGGCCGGTCCCTACCCAAAATTGATCTAGGTAAGTATAGGTACTTTACTATCTATTAACACACTGTGTCATGCGTTCTGAAACATTATACTATTTAATGAAGAAACCAACAGCAGGATTACTCAATTAGTGTAAAGTTAGCAGCCAATTACAGGCCAATTCAATAATCTAATATTTTTTTCTGTGTGTAACTTGTTGGGTCATTAATAATATTATTTTCTTGGATAATTAAATGGGTAATAAAGCTATACATAACCTACTTACCTACTGAAAAAATAAAAAGTAATTTAATTATCATCACCTCAAGAATCAACCATAATCAATCACTCAACAATTTAGGTAGGTAACTTTATATTGTGACTTTTGCCAAGTTATATTACAGGAAGACGGGCAAGAAAAATGAGTTATGAGGCTGAGAGCCAAGTAATTGTGTCACGTTTTGGTATTAGCTTTTAGGAGAATGGGTAGACCTTCAGGTAATCCGGAGAGATTGCTTTCGGGCGAAGACTTTGTTTGGGACAACATTTAATAGAAGGAAGTATGCGTACTTAAGTACTCAATATTTTCATAACAACATAGGTACCTTGTAGAAGTAGGTGAAGTTAAATGCCTTAGTGACTTAGGATATTTAAAAATTACAGACAAAGGTACTGTTTAAGTTGGGAGTGATTACTATAAAGAGTTTTCTGACTATCACAAAAATAATATACACAAAAATAATTTACTCCTTCTAAATAATGCAGGACCGCGGCTTGGCAAACGTAGTGTATCCAGACAGGTGGAGTGACGATCTGCGAAAGGCTGCTGGTAGAAGCTGAGTGCGTCGAGCTCAGGACAGCGCGCAATGGCGCTCATTAAGGGAGACCTATGTGTGGACTGCTATAGGCTGATGATGATGATGAAATAATGCAGGACGTTATCACACACCATCATGTAGCCCCAATCTGAGCAGAGCCAGGAGCAGAGGCAGTCCAGGATTATTTATTTATGATTGATATACTACTTATTTTTTGGTAATATACATATCATATATAGAAAACACCCAGACCTGTGACAAATATCTGCAGAACATGCAAACATTTGCCCCGCAGGCGGGTCTTCGCCCACTGCACCACAGATGTCGTTGAAATTAAATTATTCAATTTTCCTTCATAGAAATATATGTTTCACTAGCCTCAGCCTGTGGCTACGCTCGCTCGATACCCGGATCATAAGTATTGTAATAATCCAGTTCACAAACTATTTATAAATAAAATAAATAAAAAATAAACACCTTAAACTAAGATAATATTATTTACTGTAATTTTTTATTATGGACTCCTCTGCTGGGTATAGGCTTCCTCAAAAAGCATCAATTATTTCTGTTTTTGGCTTGTATTGGTCATGACAGGCCTTCTATTTCGACTATGTCGTCATGCCATCTTTCTCGTGGTCTTCCTCTTTTTATACTCCCGTCGTATTCATAACAGTTCTATAAAACTTAAATAGCTAAAATGGCGTTAAAATGTCATGTCACCTCTTTTTATTTACATTGAAATGAAACGAACAAGCTTACTTTATTGAGGGTTAAAAATTATCTTTGGTCAATGCAGAGTTTAAATAAGTTAAATACAAAGCCGTTCTGCCGTTTCAAAGTTGAGTAGGAACAAATATACTCAAACACACACACAATATTTCGCATTTTTAATATTAGTGTGATGTGATGAGTTTTAATTGCTGATAAAAATTAAAGGTACTTGTAGTATTGTATTGCGTGTAGTTCAGTGGCATAAATAAACTAACTTACAATAACTCACAATAGAAACAAATAGTTTACAAAAAAAAATTGTTGGCTTAAAGTTATCCCTGTCACTGTTTGTCCAACGGTAGGAGATGGCAATAGTTTAAGCATTATTTGTCTTTTGACACATTGTAAATGTAGTTTAGTTGTGCATTGGGGGAGCGAGCAATTGTTTTATTCTCACTGTAGAAAAAGACAGAATTCTGCTTAACCTGTGTTTTCCTTTTCTTCTTTGCGTGTCAGTGATTCAACCGTCGTTTCTTTTTTTCTTTTTTGTGTTCCTCAATAAGCTACTTGAATCAAGTTAACCAGGGTAATCGAAAACATTTGCAAATCATTCCAAAGGCAGGCCCTTTGAACCGTAACCGCGAACCCGAAGAGGTCAGCAAGTTTTAGATTCAAGGATAGGTACACGACTAACATGTGTTTAACCCAACTGTCAGTGAATCTTATTGTTTGAGCTAGTGGCTCACTCAGTGGTCAGTGGTTAGAAAGCTACATATTCGGAATATATTGTGTGCAATCCAACTGTCAGTGAGTTTTTTACTATGAGCTTGTGTGGCTTACTCAGTGGTCAGTGGTCAATTGTCAGTGGCCAAAAGTCAGCAAGTCACATATTCAGGATATGTGTTCAACCTAACCATCAGTGAGTATTTTCTTATGAGTGGCTTACTCAGTGGTCAGTGGTTAGCAAGATACTGATTCGGGATTTATGTGCAACCCAACTGCCAGTGAATCTTTTCGTATGACCTACTGTTTTGGCTTACTCAATGGTAACTGGTCAATGGTCAGTGGTCGGAAGTCAAACAGGCACAGATTCAGGATATGTATACAACCCAACTGTCAGTGAATCTTTTCGTATGATCTAGTGGCTTACTTTGTGGTCAATGGTCAGTAGTCAGCAAGTATCAGATTCAGGTTATACGACCTAGAGGTGCTCAATAAAACTTTTAGTGAATCTTTTCTTATAAGCTAGTGGCATACTCAGTGGTCGATGGTCAGTGGCCAGAGGTCAGCAATTTTCATATTCAGGCTACACGACCAATGCTCAACACAACTGTCATTTAATCTTTTCATATGAGCTAGTGGCTTACTCTGTGGTTTGTGGAGTATGTAAGCCCTTATGTGGCCTACTTACCATCGAATCCTATATTATACCGTAACCGATAACGCTTCGTTTTCCTTTGAAAAACTGTCAAATATTAACAACGAGGCGTTGAAAATTTTACACTTTTTTAAAGGAAAACGAAGCGTCATCCGTAACGGTATATTATAGGAACCGGCCGTTAGTGATCAGTGGTCAGTGGTCAGTGGTAAGTGATCAGCAAATTTCAGGAACACACAACAAGATTAAGAGTATTAAATAAATAAACCTAAACATTTCATGACTAAGTGTGAAATGATTATGATAAGATGAAGGAAGAACTAAACAGTTAATACACCCAGGTACATAGAAGCCTGATTATGTAAGCCAACTAAGTCGACCTCTAGGGTGCAATACAATGGTCTTCATCTCAAGGGACCTGACGGTTCAACCCGTACGCAATTTGTATAAATCTCACAACAGGACCCGCTCAGCTTGATTGATGAGGATATCGGAGAGGGGATAGTATTTGTTGGGACTGATATGTTTATTCAATAGAGTTTCGAAAGATATATTTCAGATCAGTCGTGTGTAGAGATTTACTCAAATCTACTTTTTTTTAGGGACCTAATGCCGTCCCACTTCTTTGCACCCATCTCCTTTAAGACCTACGATCGTTTGCTGCCTCACCAGTTAGTACAAAAGGTGTCGATATCGCTACGCCAACATTTCAGAGGCTTGCCCTGGCTTCTTTGCCCATTTGCACCTATTGGATGACGACAAAAATTTATTACTAGGTACCACAAACAATTATGTTTTTTTTTTCTGAAAGCAACTAAATACCTATTATAAATATTTACTGCTAAGTGCAAAATATCAATAACGTTCATTGTATTACTGTATTTTAGCATTTTTTTCTACCAACCTAAACTAAAACCAACCAACTAAAAGAAAAAGGTATTCAAGTGGTGTACCCCCTCAATCCCGCTTATCAATTTGAATTCTATCAAAAACAGCTGATTTTCATTTTGCTAAGAAAATTCCAAAAGTCTAAAATAAACGAATCGAGTTGATTATCTAGCCAAGCCTACATCAACAGGTCTCGGCAAACAGTCGGTACCATCGACCCGGCACTTTATGCCTTTCTACCTAAAAATTCTGTTTGTCCAACCTCTATAAAGTTCAATGGTTTACGGGAACGTTGCGAGACGCAGTACATAGTAGAGACACCTAGTATTGCAAGTCACTTCGTTTGTTATAACCAACCCCAACCATAACCAAATGTCATTTTATAACGTTCGATAAACTAAACTTCTCTCTGACATTTAAATGTAAATAAAAGAGTTGACATGATATTTTGACGGCATTCTATCTGGTACCAGTTTCTTTATATCTATAAACCAGTTCAGTAAGAATAGGTACATAGAGCCCCGGAACTGACAACCGAGGCTTGACAACGCTAGAAAAAATGTTTTCGTAGACGTAAAATTTTGGCCAATGAGAAAGTGTAGATTCAAAATATCGCTTTGTCATTGGCCAAAATTTTTCGTTTGGCGATACGTCAAGTTGAAATATTCTTGATCGTTCTACTGTTGTTTAGGTAAACCCATTGGCTAGTGGAGTGGATCTGCGTAATGTAGTTGGCAGACAGACGCTGAAAAGAAGAGAGAATTGGACTCAATGGCATATCTTTGGAGATACCTATGTTCAGCAGTGGACTGTTTTAAGTCGATAATGATCATGATGACTTATAACACAGCTTCTTTCATAGCTTCGCTTAGCCGTGGGCTAACTTTAAATAACTGGAGAATGGTCTAGCAGAGAAAAAAAACAGCTAGGGCTACTATTGAATTTTTAATATTTTACCTGGAGGACTAGGAGAAACCTATCTACAGCAGTGGACTGCTATAGGTGATGATGATGACTTATGACAGAGCTTCTTGCATTGCTTCGCTTAGCCGTGGGCTAGCTTATATGTATATACTGGAAATGCAGAAAAAAAAGTAGTTAGGGCTAAAATTGTATTCTTAGTTAATTCACTAGCCGCTCCAAAACGATGGGCTGACACTTGACACTTAACTTCTAAAACGTGCCTGCACTTGATATATCGCTGAGCAAGGCAAGTCCCATAATTAATTATCCCAAACTAACAAATCTGGGTTTTTACTTTGGCTATTTTTTGGGCAAGTAAATTAACCCGTCATTGTCGTCTTAGTGTTTGTATCAAAAAGGAGAGATCATCTAGGTATTTCTGTAGACGTCGTCATGAAATCGGTCACAGCAAAGCTTACACACTGTTCAAAGTACACTATGTCAATACGTAGGTGTAGCTTTTACGCGGATTGATGAATCACTGATCCACCTCGAATTTATTTGAAGCGTGCTCGAATCTATCGTATTTTGGGAAACGGCCTAGGTGATGTTCCGTGAAATTGTTAGGAATATGATACGATTAATGTAAAGATGAATTTGTTAAATAAATAATAGTAAATAAACAAAAAATCCATGAGTCCTCTTAGTACCTAATAGATTAGTCCACTATGAGACTTTCAAGGCCAGCTTTTCAGCGTTGATCTTAGATGGTGCTAATAGCTATCATAATAAGTACTACTGATAAATAACGTCAGTAGTATTACAATACTTACTGAAGTACTTCTCAAAAGAAAATGAAATCAAAGTCAAGTCATTATTTTCTATCTCAATTCTACTGTCTAGTAGTACATATTACGTCAGCACCGTCTATCTAGCCAGTTGGAACTTCTTTTGTTATCTTGAAATAAATAAATGTTTATTTCAGACCAAGGATCCAAATAACAACAATACACATAAAAACATTATAAGGAAAACCATAAAAATATAATTAAACACAGATATATCATTGTGATACTAGGCTGGAAGCCGGCTTCAGCATAGCCAGCCAGTTTCGCATGATGGTGGTGTAAACATCTCCAGCCACAACGGCCAGGAGACTGTTGGTGCTCCTACGCAAGTGGCTCACCAGGGAGGCAGTGCGTTCTGTATCTGCAAACATTCCCATCACCATCATCATCATCATCATTATCGGCCTAGAGCTGTCCACTGCTGGATATAGGCCTCCCCTAATGAGCGCCATTACGCCCTGTCCTGAGCTCGACGCATCCAGTTTCTACCACCATCCTTTCGCAAATCGTCACTCCACCTGGCCGAAGGGCGTCGTACACTGCGTTTGACGAGCCACGGTCTCCACTCAAGAACTTGTTTGCCCCAAAGGTTATCGATTCTTCGACATATATGGGCAGTCCACTCCCACTTCAGCTTGCTCATTCGCTGAGCTATATCGACAACCTAGTTCTATCACAGAATACAGAGAGGTTCTATGTCGGATAGTCACGTTGCGGATTCTATCCTTCAGAGAAACTCCGAGCATGGCTCGTTCCATAGCTGGGAGACTTTAAACTGGTGGTGTAGTCGTACAGTGAGTGTCCACGTTACGGCTCCGTATGACATTACGGGTAGGACGTACTGATTGAAAACAAACAACAAATATTGAGGTAGTTTTCCAAATGCTGCCCAACCCAGCTGAATCCTTCTCGTAGCCTCCTTCTCAAAGTTGTTTCTACCTAAATGCAAAATCTGCCCGAGGTATGTGTACTCCGAAACAACTTCAAGAAGGTGTCATCCTGAAGCTGTTTTTGTATTGGACCTGCAGAGCATTGTAGGAATTCTGTGTACACTTGACGCATAGGTTGCACGTGAAGAAACAGGTGCAATATGTCTTGATCAGTATAATTTTCACTGGCATGCAAACCTACTAGACTATATATAACTCCAGACCAACATCACCCTACGAAATGAAAGTCCCTCATGTAATGTCGTGCATGATATAGCAACGATGAATAATGATGTGGATAAGAACCGGATTTGGGAACGCTCTGCTATGCTTGAAAGAAGAAACTAATCATTCACTTTTTGGTCCGCACACACTTTTTACCCGAGTTATAAGGATGGGTATATATTCTCACATTGTGTGTGTGTATAATGTATGTGACTTACTACCTACCTACCAAATAAACTCTTTAATTTAATACCCATCTAAAGGAGGGCGTAAAAAAATAAATGTGTGCAATCAGCCGGCCGCCAGAGCCCCGTTTGTTAGGTAGCAGGACGCATCACCATCAAAATGCACAACAGCAATCGACATCATTATCTACCTAGAATTCTAAACATTTTGAAATGTCAGTAGGTATTTACCTTTCTTCCGGGCAGAATGAGAATGTTCATAAAGAACTTATAAACGATTTTTTATTAGTCCAAGGAACACAAGGTGTCAAACTTACATAAGGGTTGTGGGGTTCTAACCTCTATCTTCGGAACCCCAGCCACCCTCACCAGCCCGCGATGCTCCTGCTATAACAAACGGTGTCTGGCAGCCGGCTGATTACACACATTCATTTTTTTACGCACTCCTTTAGTATGGATATTAAATTAAAGAGTTTTTTTGGTAGGTAGTTAAGTCACATACATTATACACACACACAATGTGAGAATATATACCCTTCCATATAACTCGGGTAAAAAGTGTGTGCGTACCTTTCTTCTGGTCGTTATGAAAATGTTCATAAAGAACTTATAAACGAATTTTTATAAGTCTAAATACATAACTACATTTGCGGTTTGTTAAAATGTTGAAAATGATATTACAGATCCATGCCCGAAGCAACGATATGCAACGAATTACCTACGTCAATTCGTGCAATATCGTCCTGACAATTTATTTTTCACTCAAAAATTTAAATCAGCATTTTGCACTCAGTTTTAAAATTGCTTTTATGTATCGCCATAACAGCTTGCGAATGTGATGAATAATTTATTATTTAAACTACAAAAATGGTATTTTTAACCAGTATGTTGTGTGGGTTGTATTGTAGGTCCTATTAAAAATTTTGATTGCTTTGTTTTATATAACCTAAACCAAAGAACCGACAACCGTTGGGGTAAACGAGTTCTTGAGTGGAGACCGCAGCTAGGCAAACATAGTGTAGGACGCCCTCTGGCCAGGTAGAGTGACGATTTGCGAAAGGCTGCTGGTAGAAGCTGGATCCGTCGAGCTTAGGACAGGGCGCAATGGCGCTCATTAGGGCAGGCCTATGTCCAGCAGTGGACTGCTATAGGCATCAGCCTATAGCAGTCCACTGCTGGACATCATCATCATCATCAGATGATGATGATGAAACCAAATTTATAAAAAAAACTATATAATAAAAATAATTATCTTTCTTACCTATATTTACCGGCAGGTATTACGTGTTACATAATAATGTATTAGATACAAAATAAAAATTTTCATCACCAATTATGAAAAAAGCTAGTTAATCTTCATCTATAGCATCTAGACATAAAGTATATAAATAGGTAAGAGTAGGTACCTCCTTCCTTTTCGTATTAACTCATGGCCAGCTCTTGTGTCGGAGTTTTTAGGCCGCCTGAAGGCCTCCAACATAGTTTAACGACTTAAAAGCCGGGATCAACATCTCATTGTGTCTTCCGAAGTTTGGAAGCGCCAGATCTAAATGCCACTAAACAGTCACCCATCCAAGTAGTACCGGGCGAAATATTGCTTAACCAAGATGATCAACTAATAAAACCGAAGCTAGCCACGACACGAGTGCTTGAGTGGGTAGTACTTGCAGCAGTCTGCAGCTAGTGGCACGGATTACCGCGATGGACCTTGAATGCGCAGAAAACATTTTTACAATTATGTGTGGTCTATAAATAAATACACAAAACAAAAGTAAGCTCTGTTTTCCAAAAGTAAGGTTAAAAAATGCAACAAATCTTTCCTAAGAAACTGCATTCGCTTTAAATTCCAAATATTCTTCTAGAACTGAACGAGACCCAATTAATTTTTTTTTTGTAAAAAAACACGTTTAAAATCAACCTTTTAGGTAAAGCTCTAAAAAGAGAAAAATATACTTTGAATTAAATAAAACCCATCAATTTATTATATAACATAATTTCTATGATATAAAAGCTATTCGCGAGATTTACATGTGCAGAAGTGTTTACATATTTTATACAGATATACTTTTTTCATACTTTTACATGGATTAAGATCAAGTTACATAATTATACAAATATTCTCGCGACAAGCTTTTATATCATAAAAGTTGTGTAATATAATAAATCAATGGGTTTGATTTAATTTAAAGTATATTTTTATTTTTTTAGAGCTTTACATACAATCTGGTTTTTAAAAGTGTTTTTGTATCGTGGGCCGTCCGCCATATTTGATTTAGAGTAGACATTTTATTTATCGTATTCTTCTCAGCAAACGCTTTCATTTGATACCCATATCATGGGAGTCCACAAAAATAACTATTCCGAAAGCTTGGGCCTTGCGCGATATTGAATTTAGATTTAAGTTATTTTATTTTTCGTATTTTTCTAAGCAAACCATTTCATTTGATACACATACTAAAAATAAAATAATTGCATTAAAAATAACTAGTCCGCCATCTTGGGTACCACGCCCGCCATGTTGGATTTAGAATGACTTTACACAGCTTACCATGCACTGTCATCCAAATTAAACGTGTATACAAATTTTTATCTCAATGAGTTGAAGAAATCTGCTTCAAAATTGAGTTGCAAGATTTCACCCGAGTTACAACGCAGTTATCGTGGGTGCTCCGCCATGTGGAATTTAGAATGATGTCACACAGCTTACCATGCATTGTCACCCAAACTAAGCGTGTATACAAAATTTCAGCTAAATTTTTGAAGATATCTGCTTTAAAATTGAGTTGCAAAAAGCTAAAAAATCTGGCCTAACAACCGCTGCATGCTACACATGCAAAGTTTATATCAACGATAAAAATGCCTGGTCGGTCAGTCATAGTAAACTAAAAGCGCAAAATTACATAGCGACAATTCTTTTTTATTTTAATGTCAGGTACTTTTTAATTTATATTATAATGCATTATTTATATTCAATTCATTCACACAGGCCCCTTTACAGCCGCTGAATTAAAATTCATTTTTTTATAGTTTTCTTGACATGGTAACACTATAAGTTATTTGTGTTGTGTTGTGAAGAGTATAACCAAATTGATTATTATGATGTTGACTTAATTAAGCAATACGTAGGTTAGATTGTTAATAACTCAAAGTTGACATGCCTTTAAACAGCCGTTTTTCAAAAATATGTAAGTTTTGACGAACCCAAGTGTACCAGTGTTCCAATGGCAAAAAAAATAAAACATACAAACAGACTTGTTCTGCTCATTATCCCCATTATTTTACCTCAAGCCTTTAAACTTGTGTATACCTTCCCATAATAAAGAGACCAAAAATATATTTTGCTCTTGCAGTAATTTGTTTGGCAATATATCAAATAGTTGGCTTCAGAAAACTCAACGCGACAAGACTAATGGTTGCTCAAAGTAAGCAAATCGAATTTGACCTAGGAACTCATGAATATGGATATGCAAACAATAATAGGGTCACGGGAGCGTACTTGGTAATTAATTTTGTGTGTACATACGTTGTGGTCTTAGGTTAAACTAATAGCAAAAGTTTTGTTTCTTCTATGACTTTAAGCTGTGAGGCGCCAAGTCTATTCTAGACAGGCATCTTTGATTTATTCAAAGAGTGGTAAGGAAGTCGTTCCCAGCTGTGAAACCTCTTCACTTTTAAATGACCCTAAACATAGGTATATAAGTTTTTAGGCTGCCATAATGCCGTTGAAACCATCAGGTTTTACGAGTGGACACAAACTCACAGAAGTCTCAGTTCAAAGTCACTCAGCTCGCTATGGAATAAGTAATGCTCCGTATATCCCACCAGAACTGAAGTTGTCGACATAGCTCAGAGAATCAGCAGGCTGACGTTGGCTGGCTATATCTGCTGAAGAACCGACCACCGTTGGTGTGAACTAGCTTAGATAAAGTCTCGGAAAATGTAATTTAGGATGCCTTCCGGCTAGGTGGACTCACTATTTGTGAAAGGCTGCTAGTAGATGCTGGTAGAAGCTGGGTGCGTCGAGCTCTGAGGACGGGGCGCAATGGTGCTCATTGGGGGAGGTTGCAAGGACATGGTAAAGTATTTTTTTAACCTGCCATTGTCTTTATGGCGAAGACATTTTTATGAACATCAAGCGCCGTACTCTTTAAAGCTCATCTTGGACTTAGTTTTCATTTTAGTTTAAGAAAAAAAACATACTCATTGGTTTGAACATAGTGAATGGGATCAAAATCCATAATTTAACTTAATTTACTTCAAAAATAAATAAGTAGGTACTTACATTCAAAAGTAACCAATGTTGATAAACTACTCTGCAAGTTGCAACTAAGGATTCATAAATCCAATAAAATATCATAAAACACAATAAAGGTCAATTTCTTTAACAAAAACATATTTCACGCCTAAAAAGGGAAAAAATCATACATTTTCTTAAACACCCTGTTTATGGCGAATTCATTGTTATATCCTGAATAAAGAATAGGTAATTCTTATTTAATGGTCGTGGATAAAAAGTTAAATTTTTGGGTTGAATTTTTAAAACAGGTTGTGTCTTTCAAAGCCGTATTTAATGGTACCTAGATATACCTATCGTAATTTAAACTCACAAATATTTCAAAAATCACAGAAGATATTTAAATTTTAGAGAAAACTTGTTTTTTTAGTTTTTTATATATCTAGGGAGATTTTTTAGTTTATATCGCATGTTTTGCTCCCTCCTCCTATGCTTCCTCAAAAAGCCAAGTGGTAGTGATTCTGAAAGACTTTAATTAAACATATCGTTAAACTGAAAGGCGCTCTTTCTTGGAGATAATACGAGATGAAATGATTTTTAGCTTGTTATAACTAGTTTAAATACGATAAATAGTTTTACTCATAATCCTTCTTCTTCTTCTTCTGGTGGCTCTCAACGACTGGAGGTTAGCCGTCAGCTCAGCGAATTTTTCTCGATCTTGAGCCAAGCGAAAGAGATGTTCTATCCTCGTCCAATCCCGGATGTTACGCAACCATGACTTTTTCCTTTGCCCATCATAATGAGTTGGAGCAGTAATCTTTCATTTCCTAATACATGACCAAGATACGCTACTTTTCTGCGCTTAAGAATAAGAATAAGAATAAGAATAAGAAAATTTTTATTTGCAACTACACATAAATATATATAAAAGAACAATTTAGGAACAGATTTTTAAACATTAAAATAAGAGTACAGGTAACATAATGATGACACATAGAAAAATAGTCCCAAAAAGGACCTGAACTCAGCATGTAGCGGGTTGAAGGAATTACCTACAACGCGCGCTGGTCTTCCGTCAGGACCATTTTCTAAATTAGCGGACATGAGGAAGAAAACACAAAACATGCAATCCGCTACCACAGTGAAAAAACTATCAATAAAAGGTACACAAAGAATAAACTAATTTAAAGAAAAAAAAAATGGCTAATGAATCACAAATATACAAGATTATTATTATTATTATTATAGTTGTAAAAGTATATGTGTATGTATAAGTATTATAAAGAATTTATATGATTTATTATATAGCACTTGTTTCGACCACAAGATTTTCCTGCTCTATCTGCCAATCAATAAAATATTGCTTTAATTTTTTCCAAAAACCGTAAATACTCTGCAGGTTCCTTATTGGCGGCGGGATATTATTCCAGCACTTCGATGCAGCGTAGCGGAAACTGCCTCTAAAGGCACAAGACTTATGCCGCTGAGTAGCAAGCTGCATCGAGCACTGGCGTGGATTGCAGGACCTCGATTTTGACATCCTTTGTATTTTCTCATAGAGATACAAGGATGCGTTGTGCTTTATAACTCCAAAAAGAAGGCATGCTAGATGAAGTTTTTGCCGGTGCTTCATTTTTAGAATAGAGTGAGCATTTAGAAACGGGCTAACATGTCCTCTGAATGGAATATTAAAACAAAAACGAGCGCAAGCATTCTGGACTCGCTGAATCAGTCTTTGGGTTCTGGCTAACAACCGCGGTCCGAAAACGACATCCATATAATTTAATTTAGAGAGAACTAGTGACTCGACTAACCTAATACGCAATTCTTCAGATATATATGGTCTCATCCTGTAGAGAACCTTTAATCTATAAAAACAGCTTCCAACTAATGCGGCAATATGATCCTCAAATCGTAATGCGCAGTCCATCTGAAGGCCTAGATTACGTGCTTTATAGACACGTTCTACAGACTCACCCATAAGTTCAACTTTCACTGATGAGCTTAAACTAGCTAGATTGTTAGGACTACCAAAAATTAAAAATTTTGTTTTAGCGGGATTTAGCAGTAGATTATTGCTTTTGCACCAGAGAGCAATATTTTCTAAGTCAACATTAAGTTTTGCTATTGCGTCGTCTATATCCGAAGGCTTGAAAGAAATATAAATCTGGGTGTCATCTGCATAAATATGGAACTGACAATATTTTATATGCAGCCTTAAATCTGCTGAATACAAAATAAAAAGCATTGGACCCAATATTGAGCCCTGTGGTACACCGCTATCAAACGGCAATCTGCTGGAAACCTGTGTTGAAGTTCCAGACTTTAACTCAACATATTGATATCGATTCGAGAGGTAACTATTAAACCATTTCACAGCAGCGCTATCAAACCCGTAGTATCCTAACTTAGAAATAAGAAGCTTAATATTTATAGAATCAAACGCTCGAGAGAAATCTAGCAAAACTAACAATGTACACATGCCCTCATCTTGCGCACAGAGGATATTGTCAGTAACGTCAAGAAGGGCAGTGACCGTACCGCGACCTTTTCTAAAACCAGACTGTAGCTCCGGCAGCATATTATTTTTTTCAAGATAGTCAGTTACTTGTGTACACACCGCTTTTTCCATGATCTTAGATAAGCACGGTAAGATACTTATTGGCCTAAGGTCTTTAACATCTGCAGGATTTGTATTTTTTGGTATAGGCCGCACAATTGCCAATTTCCAGGTATCAGGGAAAGTAGAAATACTTATCGAGGTATTTATCAAAGCTGTAATTGCTTCGAGGGTTTCGGGTAGCGATAAGATGATCATATCTAGATTTATGTCATCGCACCCTTGAGCGTTTGATTTCAAATTTCTTATTATTTTAATAATTATGTCAGGACTTATTGGCTCAATAGAAAATATAGTATCACTAAATTTATGTGATTCAAAATACGCAAGCTGTAAATTACACACTGTAGAATCACCTGATATATTTAAAAAATGGTTATTAATAATGTTAGGATCTTGAAAATTTGGAAGAAGTTCGGTATTTTTTTTAGGTAAGTGAGTATTTTTAAGGTTTTTCCAAAGTAATTTTGGGTTATTAATATTATTATTAATATGAAAATAATAATAAGCAACTTTTTCACGGTACAGTGCTTCACTAACAGTAGACTTGAGACATTTATAATAGCGCTTTTTACCATCTGATTTAGTTTTATGAAATACTGCTGAAGCTTCATCTCGTAACTTCATCATCTGTTTGATTGTGTCAGTAATCCAGGGGTAAGAGTGCGATTTTATAACGACAGTGCGAACTGCTTGATGGTCTGCAACAATTCCCGAGTTTTTCCGACACGTTGGAGAACCTTCACATTCGTAAATTTTTGCGTCCAGCTAATGCGTAACATCCTACGGTAGCGCCAAATCTCAAATGCTTCGAGACGCTTTTGGGTTTCTGCTTTTAAAGTCCAGGCCTCGCTACCGTATAACAAAATCCAACACAATGTAATTCACCTTAGAAAAGAAATACACACAAAACTAATATTTATTATTCTACGCTCATTCATTCATTTTTTATTCAATGGTTTCTGGGATAATTTTCCACAATTTTGTCCGCATGAATAGTTTATAATAATATGAGGCAACGTAGAACGGTATAAGGCACAGGCGCGTTATTATCAGGTGATAATAAATAAATGAATAATTCGTTTATTCAGATTTCAAAGAGCCATTTTCTTTTAATTGTTAAATTTTCCAGATAAAAATAACAATAAAATGCCTAAAATAAAATAATAATAATCATCTTATAACTAATTTAGTTTCCTCTTTAGTGTTCCACATAAGGGGACTTTTCTGAGAATGATTTTTGTTCAAAGCGCACATTCCCTTGTACGTTAGCAGTAGTAGGTGCTAAATTGTATGCATTCCACGGAGGTATCTCATTCCCAGTTCCCATCAGAAACAGCTCTATTTCTTCATAGATCTTCTTACCCTCCTTATAGCAAGTTACGAGACTTATCGAATGTATGTGGAAATGAAATCAAATAGTTTCCAGCCGTTCGTCTTTTAAAGTTCGCCAGACGTTATTTAGGACTTTCAATATTGTAGAATTGGAAGGCGAATTTAAAAGGAAAAGCCAAGTACAGTTAGCAGGAAAAGTAGATTGGCCTTTAAGTTGTTAGGGTGGTACTTAAGCTTATCCAATTACGAATACTTATTAAATATAAATTGCAAAAATATTACTTAATTAATAATAGTGGGTACATTTAAATTCAGTCAGGTGTTAAAGACTGGATTAATTTATTTTATTCGCGTGGTACCCGGATAAACAGTAGCCTATGTGTTAATTCAGGTCATAAATCCTGTATATTTCAAATTTCATCTAAATCCATTTAGTAGTTTTTGCGTGAACGAGTAATATACATCATTACAAACTTTCGCATTTTGGAATTAGGAATAGGAATCAGGTTGGGGGGTAAGGTGTTCCAACCTCCAACTTCCGGACACAAGCCAACCTCACCTGCACGCGGTGCACCCTGCTGACTAACGAACGAGGCTCTGGCGGCCGGCTGATTGCGGCATAGCGCAGCCTAGCACCGGCACAGCTAAATTCCCTGACCGTCGATGGGCAGCAGCGTCGGCGGTGCGAGAAGCTGTGTCCTGCGATCCCCAACCCGCATGCCCAGCGTGGGGATTATGGGCATACCCCCCACTATGAAAGACAAAAAAAAGAGATGGCCCCCAGTTCCCGGCCGTCCCGCTATTCCTGGCCATCCAGGTAGCGGCCATGGTAACGGCGGGACAGGGGGTGCTAGGAATCCCCGGGCTACCTCTGGCTACCTGCAAAATCTGACCCTGGCTACGTTTAACGGACGGACTCTGAGGCTCGACGAACATCTAGCGCAGTTGGAAGTGGAGCTGGAGAACATTAGGTGGCATGTTCTGGGGTTGTGTGAAGTCCGCAGAGAGGGAGAGGACACCATAACCCTAGACTCGGGCCACCTTCTGTACTTCCGCGAGGGTGACCAAACATCCCAGGGTGGCGTAGGGTTTCTCGTCAATAAGGCCCTCTCTAACAACGTTGAAGAAATCTCCAGTGTGTCAACCAGGGTAGCGTACCTGATCCTTCGGCTATCCAAGAGGTATAGCATGAAGATAATTCAGGTTTACGCACCGACCTCGGCACACTTGGATGATGAAGTGGAGGATATGTACGAGGACATATCCAAAGCCTTGCACAACACCACGAAGGCTCACTTCAACGTTGTTATGGGGGACTTTAACGGCAAAGTGGGAGTCCGAATTGGCGACGAATCCAGAGTGGGCCCGCATGGTTTTGGTTGTAGAAATCACAGGGGCAAATGCTGGTCAACTTCCTAGAGAAGGAGGGGCTCTTCTTGATGAACTCGTTTTTCGAGAAGAAGCCCTACAGGAAGTGGACATGGCGTAGCCCCGACACTGTGACCAAAAACGAGATCGACTTCATCATGACGGATAAAAGGCACGTATTCAGAGACGTCTCCGTGATCAACAGGTTCAACACCGGATCTGATCACAGACTTGTTCGAGGCTCTCTGAATATCAATTTAAAGCTGGAAAGAAACCGTCTGATGAAGTCCACGCTCCGACCCAATCTACTCCAGATCATGGCGGGCACCGAGAAGTTTCAGAAGCTTCTCGGTGACAGATTCGTTACTGTGGAACCTACCGATGACGTTGATGAGGTCCTACAAAACGTGGTTGGAACGTTAAGGGACGAGGGCATCAAATTCTGCCAAATGCAGCCTAAAGGCAAGAAGTCCAAACTCACGGATGAGACTCTTCGGCTGATGACAAAAAGACGGGAAACCACTCAGGCCACTTCGTCAGAGAGGTCAGACCTGAACAAGCGAATTGCGAAGATGATACGGCGCGACCTTCGGAGCTCCAATACACGCCTCATTGAAGAGGCAATAGAGCGAAACCGAGGGTCCAAAGTATTCACTCAGCAGCTTGGCAGGAGCCACCTGACGAAGTTAACGACACACGATGGCCGAACCGTCTTGTCAAAGCCGGAGGTATTATCTGAGATAGAGGACTTTTATGGCCGACTGTATGCGGCACATGCTCCTTGCCCCCAACGCAGCAGCCACGATTCTCGAGCTATCCTCACCCGCCACTATACCGACGACCTGCCAGAGATCAGCCAAGACGAGGTCGTACTGGCCCTGAGACAGCTTAAAAATGGAAAAGCCCCCGGTGAAGACGGTGTTACTTCGGAACTTCTGAAGGCAGGAGGAGCTCCTGTTGTGCAGGAGCTTCGGAACCTCTTCAACTCCGTCCTTCACTGTGGGAGAACTCCAAAGGCGTGGAATGAGAGCTTGGTGGTTCTGCTTTTTAAGAAGGGAGATAGGTCGCTTCTTAAAAATTACAGACCCATCTCGCTCTTGAGTCACATCTATAAGCTGTTCTCTCGGGTTATTACAAATCGTCTCGCCAGAAGACTCGATGAGTTCCAGCCTCCGGAGCAGGCCGGGTTTCGCGGCGGATATGGCACCATAGACCACATTCACACAGTGAGGCAGATTATACAGAAGTCCGAAGAGTATAATCAGCCCCTGTGTCTGGCGTTTGTGGACTATGAGAAAGCCTTTGACTCTGTAGAAACCTGGGCTGTCCTGGAATCCTTGCAGCGATGCCAAGTGGACTATCGTTATATCGAAGTGTTGAGATGTCTGTACGAAGCCGCCACTATGAGTGTCCGAGTACAGGACCAGCAGTCTAAACCCATCCAACTGCGCCGCGGAGTGAGACAGGGAGATGTCATATCTCCGAAACTGTTCACAAGCGCGTTGGAGGACATGTTTAAGACGCTGGACTGGAAAGGTATGGGCATAAACATAAACGGCGAGCACATCTCACACTTGCGATTCGCTGATGAGATAGTCCTAATGACGGAGTCGCTGGAGGAGCTGCAACAGATGCTGGACGGCCTAGCATCAGCCTCGCGAAAGATAGGTCTCGGCATGAATTTGGACAAGACCAAAGTTATGATCAATGACCGAATTGATCCGAGTCCTGTCGTTGTTAATGGACACCTTCTTGAAGTTGTTTCGGAGTATACATACCTCGGGCAGATATTGCAGTTGGGTAGAAACAACTTCGAGAAGGAGGCCAAGAGGAGGATTCAGCTGGGTTGGGCAGCATTTGGAAAACTACGTCGAGTCTTCTCGTCACCCATACCGCAATGTTTGAAAACGAAAGTTTTCAATCAGTGCGTCCTACCCGTCATGACATACGGAGCCGAAACGTGGACACTCACAGTACGGCTGGTCCACCAGTTTAAAGTCGCTCAGCGAGCTATGGAACGAGCTATGCTCGGGGTTTCTCTGAAGGATAAAATCCGTAACGAGTTTATCCGACATAGAACTAAAGTTGTCGACATAGCTCAGAGAATTAGCAAGCTGAAGTGGCAGTGGGCTGGCCATATCTGCCGAAGAACCGATAACCGTTGGGGTAAACGAGTTCTTGAGTGGAGACCGCGGCTCGGCAAACGTAGTGTAGGACGCCCTCCGGCCAGGTGGAGTGACGATCTGCGAAAGGCTGCTGGTAGAAGCTGGATGCGTCGAGCTCAGGACAGGGCGCAATGGCGCTCATTAGGGGAGGCCTATGTCCAGCAGTGGACTGCTATAGGCTGATGATGATGATGATGATGATGATGATCAGGTATTAAAAATTAGGAAAGATTAGGATATTATGAAGGATCAAGAAGGAATAAGAATTAGGATTAGGATATATAAGGATTAGGATTATTTCTTACCATACCGAAAATAATGTGTTATAGTTAGGTATTTGGCAGGTACTTGACGGGTTATAAATCAATTTTAAATTGATAAACTCAAACTCAAAATTCATTTATTCAGTAGGAACTGTATAGTAGTACACTTTGAAACGTATTTTTTTTAAATTACCACCAATTCGTAACGTGACCAAACAGAGAAGAATTGGCAAGAAACTCTGCTTGGCTTATATTTTTTTAACGTCATTGTTCTTAATAACTATTACATTGTTTTTGATGGAGTTGGAGGCAGTTCCATCCCAAGCTTTTTCGTCATCTAAATAATCAGATATTTTATAATAAGCTTTATTACAGAGATAAGATTTTAAACATTCTTAAAAAAATAATGTTGTATCTCATAAACTTAAAGTACTTCAAACTACTAGCTTAAACACTTTAATTATAATAACTTGACTCGGAAAATTATTGAAAACCGGAAATATATTATGTAACTCAACAACTGAAGAACCAATTTTAAAAGCTAGGAATACACCCGCTGTTCGAAGTTTAAAATGAATGTGGAACGAATTTCAATAAAACTTTACTCCAAGTTGTAACTCTTGAACAAGGAATGTGAGATTGATCCTTTTTAACGGCATTGGGTATATTTTAAGTGAGCCTTATTTGAAAATAGATGAGGATTTATTTTCTGTCTGTCCCGATAATCCTACCCAGTAAAGGGACATACCTAGGAATGATTAAATTCAAACGAGAAAACCCACTAAGGGTTTTAAAATAATGACCCAGGTTTTATTTGGGATTTGACGTTGGAAGAATATAGAAAAATGTTTGGATGTTAAAGTTGTAACTTTTAAATGTTTTGAGCATGTTGAGCTCAATAATCCGTAATATTGTTAATGCTGTTTTTTATGATAGGTACCTATTGATGGAGCTCTTACATGGCCCACCTGGTGTTAAGTGGTAACCATTACCTATAACAAAGTATTGGTTCGTAGGACACAGATGTTTGGAACATGTCCTACGATGCAACACCCTGTGTTCATAACTTGAGGCATGAAGGTGTTAAGCCTCATGTGCCTGTAATTTTACCGGTCCACACCCTTGAAACCGAAACATAATAATAAATAATAAATAATGCGGGACGTAATCACACAGCATCATGTAGCCCCAAACTAAGCATAGCTTGTATTATGGGAACCACATGATTGATAAACTACACATAGCAATGACCATTCAACAGCTTGATTGTTCGCGGGAGGAAATTCCTCTGGAATCTCACAGTACGAGAAGACATAGGTGGCAATGTATGTGGATGATACCTCAGCCGATATCGAGCTGTGCGAAGATAGAAAGAAGCAGCAGGCACCGTCTCAAACCATTCTCGGGAACACTCTTCTTTATACGAGCGGTAGAACACACATAGTGAGGAATAGTCTCTCAAAAACTTTTACACCGATTGACAAACAAGCTACGCAAAAGCAGGTTTATTGTGGGCGCTTCTCTTCCCAAGTTCCCTACTCTGTTTTTTTGTTCCACGAGCCTTGTTTTCTGGCGATGTGACCAGCCTTATCAATACGAAGCCCAAGCTTTTAAGTGGGTTACACTTTAACAGGCTTTTCCTATATAAGCTTGCATTATGATGTAGGGTATGAAGTATAGGTACCAGGGACAGTTTCGTACCATGTCACTTTAAAGTGGACTTGTTCAACGACCACGTACCAGTCTAAGCAAGCGTTGTTTAGTGTGAGAAGGTTCTAAGCCTAGTGACCGATTGTGCCTAGTTAAGCTGTTAGTTTAGCAGTTTGGATTGTGGTCGACGAACCGCATCAAACGGAACTTTGTCTTCAGTCTTTGCTCAAACGAATTTGAAGTAGGTATATTTAAGTTCCACAAGTAGGTTTTCTTGAGATTTGTTTGACTAGTGGATTGCCAGTATCTTCACCTGTTTAGGTGTACATATTTTTTGATCTCCTCGATATCTAAACCTATAGAATTGCTTGTTCCTCGTGCTCCTACTAGATACTCCTACTGATAGGAGCACCGAGACACCCATGTCCTTATGCTCGTACTGAACATAAAAACTACGAGGAATAATGTAATATTCTAAATTTAATTCCTCCTGTTCCTATCACATAACATGATCTTCATCATCAGCCTATAGCTGTCCACTGCTGGACATAGGCCTCCCCTAATGAGCGCCATTGCGCCCTGTTCTGAGCTCGTTCACATAACATATTGAACAGTCAACTACAAAATACTTTTTAAGCATAATGACTTTAAAAAGAGGTGGTTCTCAATTCAACTGTATGTGGTTTTTTTGTATTAATATTCGTATTCGTATTCGTATTTATAGTCATATTCATATTCATATTCTTTTCTTTCGTTCCTTCGTATGATCTGAAAGCGCTCAGATCTAAGAACCACTAGGTGGTATCTAGGTGAGACAACAAAATAAAATCAAGTTGATGAATATGAATAAATAAATAATAAATAATGCTGGACTATCGTCTATCACACATCATCATGTAGCCCCAAACTAAGCAGAGTTTGTGGTATGGGAATTACATTGATATATTACATATATTTTGTAAATACATACATAATTATACATAGAGAACACCCAGACCCAAGACAAATATCTGCAGAACATGCAAAAATTTGTCCCGCGGCGGGAATCCAACTCGCAACCTACTGTGTCCCAGGCGGACCTTCGCCCACTGCACCACAGAGGTCGTCAAAGAAAGAAAAAGAATGAAACCACAAAAGCAACTAGTGTAACTAAACCTAAAGTATGTGATTCAATATTCAACATAGATTGTATCCGCTTATTTTTGTCTTTTGTTTTGGAAATTACCAAATGTATTCAATGCAAATCAGTTTTTAGAATTATAAGTTTTGTATTCTTCATAGGTAAGGTTTCTTTATTTGTTCTTTATTTGGAACTACATCGTCCTATCAAAAGTCCAGTCGAAATAAACATCCAAGGATTTAATTTGGTACAAATAATAGGAACACCATAAATTAAATTTGAAAAGTCCCCATCGATTGCAAATCTTCAAAGAAGTTGAGATAAAGTTGAATTAAGCTTGTAAAAAAATATCATCTAGATTCAATGACGACCTCTGAGGCACTATGGACGAAGATCCGCCTGAGTCGCAGGACGTTGCGGGTTCGATTCACACCGCGAGACAACTGTTTGTATGATCTGCAAATATTTTTCTCTGGTTTGGTTTTTTTATGTACGAAATGTATGTATATGTAGTATCGGATATTTTAGTTTGGGGCATATGAGTGATTTAATAGTCCAGCATTATACTTAAAAAATGCATGTTTTTTGGATTTTGCGTATTCACAGAATTGAATATCTTTGTAAAAAACCTGTACATAAAACAGTTTCGAGCTGAGGACAGGGTGCAATGATGCTCGCTCATTAGGGATGCTTATGTCTATGCAGCAGTGGATTACTACAGGCAGATGACAAAGCAGTTTAAAATAACTAAGAAGGCCATACCTATTAAGAAGTCAACTAAAAATTGCAACATATCAATTAATCCTTAGCGTAGGCAAACTCGTCTCGACCTAGACGTACAGGCGGGTGACTATTCTGCAACTAAAGCCTTGAAAAGCAATCTAGCCTGCACCGTTTAATTTAGTTATGAGCGTTTGTATCTTTAACTTTAAAAACACGCCTGATTTCGCTCGCGAATTATTTTCAATCCGTCATGAACTCTTTTCTGGATGAAAGGTACCCCATGTCCTTTTACGTACCCATCATAACGTGTATGACATTCATGATGATCTGTTGAGTAGCTAATGCTTTGAGTGCTGCTAATGTACGATTCACACTTACCGGCGCGCGTCGGAGAGCATCGAGGCGTATTTTATAATATACTAGAAAAAATTGACACATCGACAAAACAGTTGAGTTCCTTAGTTGCATGCAATATCTACTTACGGATCTATTTATATCAGTTGACAAAGCTCAAAGCTAAGCTATTAAGGAACTTAACTGCTTTGTGGACGTTTCAATTTCCTTTAGCATCTTATAAAATGCTCTCCGACGCGCGTCGGCAAGTGTGATTCGTACATAACTCGATGGCACACCTGTCGCAGGATCAGCTCCTCGGGCTAAACACGGACTCGCGGAGCGTCGAAAGTGATGGCGATTCCTACCTACCTACCTATGTAGGTAGGTACTTCTCCACCGCGAAAATATTAAAACCGCTACACAGTTTCAAGAAAAGCGAAACTGCCTGTTCTAACGAATATCATCATCATCATCATCAGCCTATAGCAGTCCACTGCTGGACATAGGCCTCCCCTAATGAGCGCCATTGCGGCCTATCCTGAGCTCGATATGACAAGATAGATATGGCTCGATATGACGCTAACGAATATGACAAGTGAAAAAACAACAAGTTTACTAACGCAAGTAGTATAAGCGTTGAAATAAGGTATCAATTTTATACCGCTTAGTCATTGTGCTACTAGTATAATGCCCATAGTATATAACGTGTACATAGTGTATATTACGTGGCAAATAATAATCATTTGTGTTTTAATTAATATGTATGTTAGTCTTTAAGGTATATATTTATATGGGCCGTAGGACAAGTAAAACACCATCTGTATTTATTCTATTGTAGCCTGATATAAAGTTTATATTATATTATTATTATAGTATTATTTTTTTGGAGTTATCACTCTCATTCATCTTCTGCGACTTAGAATAAGACATGGCGGAACAACTGCTGGTGTAAAGCCCTCAAAGTTTCGATTAAAATGAGAAAAAATTGAAAAGATATTCATGTTTTCAAGCTTATTTGTAGAGTCAGTCAGACTATTCATGGCTGCTCTGAAAACTTAAGTAGTCAGTAATTAGACTGTTGCTGGCATAAAGCCTCTCTTTGCTTTGAAATTAAGCCTTATTTGAGGTAGAGTTCGTCGAAATATTGAGGTAAGTAGGTACTTCATTGTAGGTTATTTTATTCTAACTAGGAAACTGAAATCCAGTATTTATATTTGCGTGTATGTTGCCTAATTGTGTGTATACTACATACTTATTTAATTTAAAATCTATTTAATTAATTAACAAAGTTATTTTACTATGTTTAGGTTTGTAGGAATTATGTACCTTCGGATGGAAAAGGATCCTGCACGCGTAAAGTTCGGACCGCGGGAAACAGCAAGCGCCATACTAACACGTACTCCGAAACGTACGTGTAGATGCGCGGGGCTGACAGTCCGATCTGGCATCTCGACGCGAAGACAAATCTCACAGTTTTAACCGCGCATCACGTCAGTGATCACTGATCAGTCCCACATGCGCGGTCCGACCTTTACGCGCCATTAGCACGACAGTTTGATCCACAGTCCAAACCGCTGCAAACAGATCGGACTGCGGTTTGGAAGTGAACGCAGTCCCATCCAATCAAATCTTTACGCGCCATTAGTACGACAGTTTGATCCGCAGTCCAAACCGCTGCAAACTGATCGGACTGCGGTTTGGAACGCAGTCCCAATGCGCGGTCCGATCTTTACGTGTGCAGGGCGCTAATAATAATAAATTACTCACGTCACACATGCTTGGATCTAAAATCAACATGAGGCATGAATGTGCCCATAATTTCACTCTCATAATCTCACAAATTGAAGCATAGCAATGCTGCATTACGGCAGAAAAAGACATGGTGGTAGTACTTCCTTAAGGCTCACACGACCGACAATCGGTGACTGACTTTTTGTAGGAGGAAAATGGAACGTATTGATTGCCATACTGTCGGTCGTGTGCGGGGAGCTTAAACGAGCCCTTCACAAAGAGCTCTACTACTACTAAAACTCTAAATCAGTGGAGGGAAAGTTATATTCTACGTGCATTTTCGCTAGTCAATCATCACTTAAAAGCTCTGCTCTTGTCGGCGCAACTGATGCAACTCCATCTGCTTCTACATCTTTGGAGAGCAAAGCATCCTCCTTTACTTCCCTATTATTTATTTTATTTATTTAGGTCTACCAACAGTTTTAAAAAGCTTCCAAACTATTTATTATAATGAAATGTCTTATGCTACATGAAAAAAACAATTACAGGTAAACAATTAAACGCTACTTGCACTTTCTTTTTAAAACAAAGGTTAGTTAGGTACATTCTTATATCTGATAAACAATTATGGTATAAATTAGTTTATCTAAGGTAGGTAGCTTGTACAAATTAGTTTATACAAAGCAGAAAAGAAATGGAAAAGTGACAGATTAAATGTGGGGTAAATATACATATATATACCACATTAGGTACTAGGTAAGACACTTATAAAAATATATAAAATAAAATAAATAAATAAATAATGCTGGACTATCACACAGCATCATGTAGCCCCAAACTAAGCAGAGCTTGTGTTATGGGAACCACATGATTGATATATTACATATATACTTTTTTTATACATAGAAAACACCCAGACCCGAGACAAATATCTACAGAACATGCAAACATTTGTCCCGCAGCGGGAATCGAACACGCAACCTTCTGCGTCCCAGGCGGACCTTCGCCCACTGCGCCACAGAGGTCGTCAAAAAGATTGTAAATTGTGTTACATTGAATATTTTACAATATCTATCACTTATGTAGCTATTCTATACTAAGCGCTTAGATATCTTTTATCTGTACTAATATTACTAATGCCAATTGTTTGTGTGTATGTTTGTACCCACTCAACTCCTTCCTATCGGCTGACATTATACGATATGCCATCTACGTTCTCTTTAATGTGGCTCATATATTTTATCCTTGGTCTTTCTCTCCCTCTCTTTCCTTCTACTTTTCCCTATATGATGTTGCTTATAAAGTTATCATGTCGTTTAAGGTATCGTATATCGTATCCAAACATTTTTCCTCTTCTATTTTCTATATTTTTAACATAATTCTCTCTTCAGCGACTCTACTCGAAACGTCTTTATTAGTTACTTTGTCTACTTTGTTTGTTTGAAAACTGTATTGCACATACTAAAGGGTGGGCTTAATGCCGTAGGTATTTTCTACCTGCCAACCAGTAACAGGTTTAGATAAGAGGTTGGCGTGCTGACCTTAAATTACTTGCTAAAGAGATAAAATGATGTGAATATACTAATATTAGGTATACATATCAATATCAACGCTAAACCAAATAAATATGTATTATATAAACAAATAACTAATTTACCGAAATACCGAAATACCGAATTGATTACTTAACGATTACAAAGATACCCACCGACAATTTTTGATTTGTCTAGACAAAGTAGACAAAGTAACCACTAGTCAATAAACTATGTTTGTTAAACAGAGTTTCATGAAACCAGTAAATCGATCAGTCGTACAACTGTCTTATCCGTTTACTTCATACAACATAGTGAGAATACTACTTTTGACAAAACCTTAACGACCAACGAGTCGGGTTAACATGTTTATTCAGAGGAAACTAACGGTTAGGTAATGAAGTCAGTACAAGACAAGATAATAACAAACATCCTCTCTTTACAAGATTACGTAAGAATTCAATGCAAGAGCAGTAAATTTTCATAATAAAATCTAAAACCGTATTCATTGAAATACTAGAAGTTTTCAGAATAAATCAATACCGCTTCCAAGTGGCATTTAAACATTAAAGAATGTACATAAAGCTGGATTTATTTTATACGTGAAGTTCCCAATTCCCAGAATAGGAGTGTTTCTCCGTGGATGATCTCAGCGTGTGGAGCTGCCAGTCCATTGCGGCGCGCGTAGCATCTACAGATGGCGGCACATTAAAATATGTATGACCTTGATTGCGCAGAATACATTTTTTAAAATATTTAATCCCCGGTGCAATAAGAGGATGTGTTTTTAAACGCATATTTATTTCATTTGAAAGCAGTTTTCCTAGCGGTGGTTCTTAGATATGTTTTATTAAAATCGGTTCAGCTGTTTTGTTAGCTGTGGTAGGGTTTTTGCTTTATATATGGACTGATACTGCGCAGAACAACACAGTAGACCACTGTGTTGTTCTGCGCAGTATCCCCGCTATTTTAGTTCGGGCTAAGAAACTCGTGCCGGGACCTTTATGTATGTCCATCGACAACTCCGTCAATTGTGGACCGATTTTCAAAATTCTTTTTTTGTTTTAAAGAATATGCTTCACAAGTGGTCATTTATCAATTAAAATTTATTCCTGAGGGATTGGTACTTTTCCCGGAAAACACAAAAAACCTCATCCTCACTTGTAATTTTCGCCCTATGATCACCAATATCTCCGTCAATTGTAAATCGATTATCAAAATTCTTTAAGGCAAGAAGTAAGAAGTGATTTATTTGAAGTAAGTTTATTTTTCTTACAGTCCTACTTGTTAGTTCTTAAAATTTGGTTGAACCAGTAAGTTGGATCTTATTCATCAAAATCGTATGAGTAGTTTAGGCACTACGATTATATAACCGTAATTTGGATACAAACATACATAGATATACAAACATATGCGTAGAACATTTTCCTTTTTTAGCTTGTCGTAGTCGGGTACGCAGCCGTAGTTTAGTAGCCGCAGATAAATTTACATCAATAAGTATGCACGTTTAATAATATTGGGCCTTATGGACTTGCACCTTTAAAAGTTGAGTAAGTAACATGCGGTTTTGATGCGTTATAACAACAATTCCATGCTTTTATCTTTCATGGATGCTTACCACAATAATATAACATTTATTAGTACCTATTCTGGTACGACTACGGTATGAGATCTATCTCATCATCATCATCACCAATTACATTGGAGTATTGTTCCTTTGTGAAATGACTGGTCTCAAAAATTAAGGATCAGGTAATTTAGGTACCTTTGTTCAAAGGTCTACGAACTAATTCAATGTTGGGGCGTCTTTTCAGTCAGCCGTAATGTAATGGCTATTGCAACCAGTCGACAGCGAAATATTTGTTTGGACCATACAAAATAGAAGCTGCTTTATTTGGACTTATAAATAATTCATACGAAGTGGAAGATCTCATAAAATAAATCATCTGGAATATGTATGGAGATAATAAGAATGCTAACTTTTACATGCAAACAGAAAGTTCCCTGAGGGGTAGGCAGAGACCACGGATCTCCACTTGCTATCCTGGCATTCCCTCTTTTGCTTCTTTTACTCTCATCACGTTCTTCATATAATGCTCGTCGGTTTACAGCTCATTCTTGGTCTGGACTTGAACGAGAACGGAGAACGTACGTCGTTGAGGTCTTCCCCACCAAACTGTCCCATTCACACTTGCCTCATATACATTTTTCGTCAATTATCTTTCATCCATTCTTTTTCATGCACAAACCACCTCAGCATACCTTTCTTAATATACTTTTTAACATCGTAAAAACGGTCTATTCACTAACCTTTTCTGAGTTTGTCTTTAATGACTTATTCATACAAATTGTAGAATTTGTCTGAAAGGTATTGAAGGTCCAAAATCCCTAAGCATTGTCTAGTAAAGCTTTCAGCTAGCCAAACCGTTCACAACAATTAACTGCACGAACTTAAGTCTTAACTAAATATAAACTTGCTTGCTGATGTACGTTCTAAAGCGAACACAAACACAGGTTGGGCAAACAACCTGTGTGTTGTGTGCGATAGCACACAAAACGTGTGTTTTCAGTAGAAATGGCACAAACCAACTCTGTGTGCAATGTCAGTACCAGAGCATCGGAGCGCATTTTATAACATGCTAAAGGAAATTTAAACGTCCATAAAGCAGTTAAGTTATTTATTTGCATGCAATTTACGCCGCTTTGAGCTTCGTCAAACACTGACATAAATAGATCCGCTGCTCTCCGATGCGCGCCGGTAAGTGTGAATCCTACATTAGCGGCTTTTGACCATATTGGATTTAATGTATATTACATCTTCAAACATGATAATTTGACACTTCAAATTCAGGGCGAGGCAGGGGGAGGTGCGGTGTCCGGGGAGGTATGTCGTTCAAAATGTATGATGAGCGATAAAATATTGGAGCTCAAGATGTAATATCACATAGTCAAAAGACGGCTTTAGTCTCCATTACCACAGAAACTTAATTAAAGGTTAATTTTGTGGGAAGTTTTTCGTTTTGTAGTGGTATTTTTCCCGCCGTGGTACACAGTATGTTTGATTTGCAAAACTCTACAAAATTTGAGGCTAGATGATGATGTGCAAATAAATATAATTTTCCATATTCCTGAAATAAATATAATTTTCCATATTCCTGAAATAAATATAATTTTCCATATTTATCACAGGCAATTTCTTATGGTATTTGAATGCGCCTGAGGTTATAAGTGGATGGTGGACCTATCACAAATAATTGCATCGTAGATCACGTTTTTATGGAACCGGCTCTACGATGCAACGATAATAAGCCTTTTGTGCCTGTAATTTCAAATGTTTTTCATTTTGATTTGAGTGGAGACCATGACAAACGTATTGTAGGATATTCTGTCAGGTGGAGTGACGATCTGCGAAAGGTTGTTTGTAGAAGCTGGTTGCGTCGAGCTGAGGACTGAGCGCAATGGCGCTCATTAGGTGAGGCCTATGTCCAGCAGTTGACTGCTATAGGCTGATGATGATGATGTACGATCTTTTGCTAGATATTATCAATCTAGCTGTGTAGGTAATGTCGTCTCTTTTTGCCCTAAATTTTCTCACCACAATTTTATTTTACACCGATTATTAAAAACGAAGTATAAATTTTATCACGTTAAATATTTAATAAGGTAAGGTAAGGTGTACACTGTAGGTACACTGTTTTAAAACCTGTTAATAATGTACAAGTTACTTTAGAATTTTCTCTTAAAAGCTGCCTTGAGACTTTGTCGTTCGAAGTTAGGCTTTATGAATTATCTAGATCTTTACTAGGTGGTTTAGGTCTTTGTGTACTTTGACAAGGTTATTAGAGAATATTTTATAAATACTTTAGAATACTTTAGTAGGCTTACCTACAGTTTTTTGAATATAGGTTGAGACGTTTTCGTCATCGTTAATCATTTGCCGTCGTTATCACTATGTGTATTGACATACATGTCAATGTCCCGCGTATCAACCTTTATTAACCGAATTCAAAAAGGAGGAGGTTCTCAATTCGTCGGAACCTTTTTTTTATGTATGTATGTACACCGATAACTCCGTAAATTGTGGGCCGATTTTAAAAATTCTTGTTTAATAGAGTATACTTTACAGGTGGTCCCATATAAATTTTATTCCTGAGAGATTGGTACTTTTCCCGGAAAACTCAAAAAACCTCATCCTCACTTGTGATTTTCGCCCTATGTTCACCAATATCTCCGTAAATCGTGAACCGATTTTTCAAAATTCTTTAGGGCATGATTTATTTGAAGTCGGTTTATTTTTTTTTAAAGTCTAACTTGTTTAAAAAATTGTATACGTCCAGCAGTGGACTGCTATAGGCTGATGATGATGATGATGATGATGATGATGATGATACACCATGAGTTTGTATTCGTATGTTATCCCGAAAAGGGTTAAATTTACTCGCGAAGATCAACAACATTTGTTCAAAGACTTTTTGAATTTTATAGTTTTTCATTGAATGCTTGTTAAGTTACGCCATAATATAATTCAAAAACTTGTTAGACAGCCCTAGAACAACGCACAAGAAGATAAACTTACGTACTTATTCCACCTACTCACCGGTGCCTTAGAAAGATGAAAATTATGTATAGATAAGTTTTAGCAGCTGTAACACAGGGTTACCTAGCACTAATTTACATTGTCTATAAATACTATAATACCTATATTTACTCTATTTTTATAAATTGTATGCTTATATCTACTTTTTCTTGAATTAAAACGTATGCTTAAAATTTAGGCGATAAGTTTATATTCACGTCTTTTTAATCAGGTTCTCACAACCTGGGATCCTAATCAGTAATCTATCCTTCGGGATAAAATACGAATTCCACCTTGTAGACGTGAAAAATCATACTATATGGGAACCACATGACTACTTTTATTAAATATAATTAATTAAATGTAATCCTGACTCTGTACTGGGCTTTTATTTGTGTAGTCTTGTTGTATGAGTAAGTAAAAAAATACACAGCCCATATTTAAAGTGCCTAACCACATTTTATGACACATAAACATAACACTGTTATAAAATTGGTTATAGTATTAAATTGTTATGGCTTATGATGACCCAATGAATGAGTCATCAACGTTATCATTATCTTAGGTACTAGGTTTTGCCTACTGCTTTCCTACATATTATATTAACCAGGCACAATCGACCACTTCTCTAGCGCAGTTGGCGAACGCCGTCTGAGTCGCGGATGGTTCCGAGTTCAATTCCCGCAGCAAGTCAAATGTTTGTATAGTCTGCAAATATTTGTCTCGGGTCTGTGTGTTTTAATGCATGTATTTATAAAATAAAGTATAAGTAATATATCAGTCATGTAGTTCCCTTAATAAGCTGTGCTTATTTTGGGGCTACATTATAAAAACACAATGTCTGGGATTCCCTAAATAAAGCGCTATATTTGGGATTCAATAATAAAAAGCTTCGTTCGGATTTCAATCAATTTATAGTAAAACTAGATTTAATATTCTAATTTCACTGAACTAACACACCCGGGCTACCACAATATTTTAACTTCCAATTATACTTATAAATACGTAATAGTAAATTTAAAATCTTTTGCATTTTACTAAATTTGGTTCTGCCGTCTTTATAAACTAATAGCCTTACATGCATCAATACAATACATGTATAATATAACTGGCTTCCGCCCTCGGCTTCGCTCGATTGGTACTTGGATAAAGTGTAGCCTATTATGCTAATCCAGGTCTCAAACTCGGATAAATGGTTGCCTCAAAGCGAATCCAGATCACAAACAATTTGTCTATACCAAGTTTCATCCTAATCCATTCAGCCGTTAGGGCGCGGTCTCGAAGACAGCGGTGGCGGCGCGGGGAGCGGCACGCCAACGCAAATCTATGGATTGAAACGCTCCTTGCGCCGCCGCCCCGCGCCCGCTGACTTCGTGTCCACAGCCTTACTTACGGATTTGTATGCGAACAAACATACAAATACACAAATTTTCGCATTTATAACTAGATTTGAGGGCAAGGTTTTATTGCAGGCTTAGATTTGAGCGTTTTTTAAATATTGGTTGACTAAGAAGCCAGATTGGGTCGCTAGTTTATAATAATAGAAATGATGTGATAATGTTCCATGCACTTAAAGGCTAAAGTACCTACGCGCTGTACTATTTATTGGTGTGTTTGAATCGAAGAATTCATAAAAATGCAACGCACGGTGGATCAGCCATGCCATGCATTATTTTGACACAATTATTTTGGTGGCATCATACAATAAACTAGTCTTATTTATTAGTCTTTGTTTAGTTACCGGATGGGCACAAGTAGCAGGACCTAGGTTCAAATATTATCCTATGAATATGTATATTGTACCTATATAAAGTCATACGCTTATCACACTACCAGTCTAAGTGGCAGTTAGATCTGCAAGGATATTTTCAATCGTTCGAAACGTTTCTAAGTCGAATCCGACCGTGACGATTGAGCCGAAATTACATTAATGTGTGGAGTGTACTGTGTTCTGCTGCGCCATCGTATCGCGGCGATCTTCAGAATATTTTATGATACTAGAAATCGATCGTAATAGAAAAACAATTGATAAAAAAAATTACGGATTCAATTTGGAAACTTAATGATTGTTTTAAAATACCTCTGCTGAGCCCTTCCGAGCTTCAGAAGGTAAAAACTAGGCCTACTCAAATATAAGTTGATCTATGTAATGTCATACGTATATTCTTTATCACTAACTATAATTTTTTTTTGTGGCATCGCTTCCGCGCTTCGGAACGCACGTTAGGGTCTCGGCTTTCTCAGTCGTTAAATAAAAATAATAATAAATAAAATAATTTTATTTCAAACAGGGCTCATATTGAAATTTTTTTACAAGTTTAATGGGGTGGACCCTATACACGAGATGTCTGTCGCAGCAGCGTCGTATATAGGGGCAGTCTATTCGTTCGGCGATCATCGCCAGGACGGCGTTGGTGCTGGCCCGTGACCCCTTCGCACGAGGGATGCACACCTCTTCCGCATAGTGGCGTAAAAACCATCGGTGTGTGCTTGTGAGAACATGCCAGAGGCGCTGCAATAGCGGGGCAGCCCCAACACCGCTCTGAACGCGTTATTAAACTGGACGCGGAGGGTGCCATACGCCACTTGAGTGTACTTAGCCCACAGGCTGCATGTGTAGAGTGAAGTGCAATAGGCTCTAAACAATATGAGCCTAACCTCTTGTGAACTGTGTGTAAACCTGCGGGCTATCATATTAGCTCTCATAGATAGGGCCCTCCGTTCCCGTTCGATGTCCGCATTGTCCTTGAGATCGGCCGTAACTATGTGCCCTAAATATTTAAAGTTATAAACCCTCTCCAGCGGAACACTATCAAGGCAAATAGGTGGAACATTTTCAGGACGCTTCGAACCTACCTCAAAGACAATGAACTGACTTTTTGTCACATTATACTTTAACCCGTGACCACAAGCGTACTCCTCACAATTTTTTATAAGTTTGAGGGAACTCCACACGTCCACATACCGAGGCGCTCAGCAACACCATATCGTCTGCAGAACTGAGATTGTTGACACATACTCCATCAACATGACAGCCGATATGCTGACTACTGAGCCCCACGATAAGTGCGTTCATATAAAGGTTGAACAGTGTCGGAGATGTTAACCCCATGCAAGCCAATTCAGTCGGCCTTAAAACTCCGACACTAGAGTTGGCCACTAACTCATCAGAATAAGAACTATTTTAGTCTTCTCGGCAGAGAGACGGTCATAATAATAGGGAGGTCTACAGGCGAGATGGGTCCACGATTTCAGGAAGACCGCGGGCTGCACTTGGCTGAGACTAGCGCAGGATCAATGGATCAAGGCATATTCATTGGATGCCTATGGCGAGCAGTGGGCCTAAAACAGCTTAAATGATATTGAAGATTAGGTATGTCTTCACACTGAAGTAGCCCCCTACCACCCATTGTTGTGTCTACCCATGTTTCTCGAAAAATCTGAATCGGAATCTTAAGTAATTTATGATTTTGATAGAAAGAATATAAACCTGTGAACTAAGAAAATCAATCCAAAAACAACATGAATTCACGATGCTCGTAAATCCATAAATTAGAATAAGCAGTACCATAACCGTTTTAAAACAGACTTCAAAGAGGAGAAAATTCTGCCAACCGAATTACTTTTCCGAAGATACATTATGAATTGAATGGCTGTATCTTCTTGGCTCATAAAATGTATTGTGCTGCAAAACCATTAACTGAGCTATTTGAACTGTACAGTGGAAAGTTTATTTATTTATGTTGCCGCTTTTTCGGATGTTATTTTGAAAATCTTTACCGTTTCAACTTCCAGTTTACATAATTTCTAATCTTTAAATTAGATCATACTTACTTGTTAGTTTTTAAAATAAATAAATAATAAATAAATAATGCTGGACACTATCACACATCATCATGTAGCCCCAAACTAAGCAGAGCTTGTGTTATGAGAACCACCTGTTTAATATATTACATATATAGTTTTTTTTTGTAAATAAATACATATCATACACAGAAAACACCCAGACCCGAGACAAATATCTACAGAACATGCCTTCGAAATTAGTGTTGTATTCATTTTTCTAAAAATCTGTAGAAACTATGAAAAACTAAATTGCAGATAAAATTATATAAATAACCGGGTACGAGAGCAAAGTTGTTAGTAGATGGTTGGTACAATCTACATTACTACCACAGGTCAATTGACAATAACATTGGACCTACATTATTATTAAAGAGAGTACCTATGTCAATCAATCCAAAAACAACAACAAAAAGCCCTTATTATGAGTTCTTTGACCCGATGGTTCCACAGCGAGCTATTTATTCTCTTATCTCCCAGAGTTAAAGGGAACATTATAAATTATTTTTAGTTGGCGACAAGTGCTTTTTATGTTGTTTCAAGTTGTTATTTATGATATAGATAAGTACTTTTAAATTAGGAGCACTTTTGGATGCCTAAATACAAAATTATAACTCTAGTTTAAAAGGTAGAGTATTTACGTAGAGTACATGAACGCATATTATTTTTAGGTAGAGTCTTCACATTGTGAGTTGTGATGATACCAGGTGGAGCAGGACATTGACCAAATGGTGGCCAAGAATTGGTAAAAGACGCGGCGGAAGACCAGTAGCGAGATGGGTCGACGACATAGCACTTGTCGAAGGCATTCGTGGATGCGACCAGCACTAGACCGTGGTGGACGGCGCAAACTTCGGGAGGCCTATATCTCTAAGCTCTAAAATCGGACTGTTTCAAGGTTCAAGTTTCATGATTTCATTACAGATGCTTATGTTCTAAGGTTTTACATTTAAAGAGTCGGACAAAGATAAACAACTAATATTTACAATAAGAGCAAGTAACATAAAATTTCTTATATCCATAATAAAAATATAACAAACATAAAATAAAATTAAAAATATTCTTATATACTAAAATCGTACTTTTATTCAAAGTTTTCGCAATAAAGCAGACAGAAGTTATCTATAACCTGCGCGCTATATATCCGGGCTGTGGATGTTGATGATGATGATGATAAGTCTACAAAAAGTCGAATTGGCAGAGCGGGACCTATAGGTGTATCTAGGCTAGAAGATTTATACTACGCCAATTGTTATATTTTAAGCTCAGATACACAGTTGTATGAAGCAGGCTTCATCATCATCATCATCATCATCAGCCTCTCCACTGCTGGACATAGGCTTCCCCCTAAGATGGCCATTCCCAAGGCTAAGATGGCCTAAGATCGCCCTCTCATTAGAAGAGAGACTTGCTCATCAAAAATCCACTCAGCCTAGTCTGCCTCCGAAGGAAAGACATGATCAAACGTGTGGAGCCGTCCGTGGCTTTTCCAAATTTAAAACCTAAAGGGCCTAAATTTACCAATTTACCAGAACTAGCACAGCCATACGCAGACCATAAACAACTACAATAGAAATACTATATGAATTATTTCTCTCATTCCTAAACAATTTGTTCCACCATCCGAATAGCAGTATTGTAAAGACATTGTTTTTCCTTACAATACAGAGCGTTGTGCAAACGATTGAGTCATAAAGCTCGCGTAATGTTCTGTTCGTGACAATATGGGCCAATGCTCAGAATAGCCTCTGTAAACTTCGAAATTACATCACCGAGAATTACAATAGAGATTTTGGAAATAGGGTCTTTGTAACCTTATCATAACTAAAGGAATTGCTAGAAACTTTTTAAAGTATCAAAAAAGAGCGAGTTTATTATTAGTCTTTAGTACTAACGTACTTATTTTTTATTACTTATATACCAACTTAAAATACTTAAGAGTTTTATTTAGAATTAACAATATATTTGTGTTTTTCTAATAAATGATGAGTGATCATCCCGCGATGTTGTCCGCGTAGAAGGTGTTCCCCGCTGTACCCCTTTAGGGGCCGAATTTCAAGAGATCCTTTCTTAGTACTATACTATGCAAGGAACATACCCTCTTAAGTCTTAAGTCAGCATCATAACAGTTCCGCATTTAAAAAAAATCGACTTTATTAAACATCATCATCTAAATACTCAATCATTTATTGCATTCCATAATGTAAATATAAAGGTGTTCACAGCTTTTTAAGATCATTACAGGCCCTGTTGGGCACAACGATACTAATTAGGAGAGAGAGGAAGACCTCATAACTAAAGTCACATGTTAGTATAAAATAAAAAGCTAAATAAAAAGAGCTTATAGAGCAGAGCATTGCTATCGCAACTACATGGCTGATAGAATACTTATATACATTTTTATTTGTCAATACACACATTATCCTATAATAGAAAACACCCAGAACCGAGAAAAATATATGTTTCAGATCATACAATCATATGTCTCGCTGCGGGGATCGAACCCGCAACCTTCTGCGTCTTAGGAGCACCTTCACTCACTGTACCAGAGAGGTCGTCATTAATTAATTCTTAAGCTCGTAATATATTTAAATAACTATTGCAACTTATTTCATAAATAAAAACTATAAGGCTCAACATTAAATTTAATGCTTTACAGAAAGACGTCATAAATTTGCCAAAAATAAGACTAAAACACAATCAAACTCTGTCACTTGTTCGTTCTGTGGGAACACCGTGCACAATTTATCTTTGATGATCTCATTATCACAGATTTAGATATCAGCTGCTCACAACCCAAGTTTAATGTCTCTATCTCTATCCTACAGATAATAAACGATACGGGAACAGCCGAATGTTTATAAACAAAAAAGTTTATTTGGTCACGGCTAAACCAGTCCGTTGTATTATTTTACTTTAGAGTAAGGTTCCTTCTAAGTCTAAAGAAACATGCGTCTTAGAGACAAACTCTCTGATGATGATTTATGTAAGTATCATTATGTAACTACCTATTTATTATTTTCCAAAAAAAACATAATTGAGTAGTATTTATATTTACTTATGAAAATAATGATTAAACAATGCTGAATTCTATCATACGGCATCATCCAGCCTCAAATAAAGCAGAACTTGTAGGGAACCAGATGACTGATATTAGGTGCTACTTATATAATTTTTTTGTAAATACATACATATTATATATAGAAAACACCTAGACCCAAGACAATTATTTGCAATGATAGTATAAACAGAGGAGAGATCGCTTCTAAGCTATAAGACCGCCCATTCTACCTTTTTATTTAGATTAAGATTCTGTTAGTTGTTTTTTTTTTAAATAAGGTTTACAATAAAGAATTTTCATTCTTTTTCATTTTATTCAAAAACATTTGTCTTGCGGCGGGTATCGAGCACACAACTTCCTGCGCCTCAAGGCGAGCCTTCACTGTAGAACAGTCATCAAAATCCTTTAGAGCCAGTCAAAGAAGTTTCGACATATCTACAATCATAATACATGCCCAAAGTTAGACAAGTGCCATCAATAACAGACCACCAGGCCAATAAGCATACTTAAGTGCGGGACAAATACAAGAGGCGTCGCGTCGGGTGGAGGTGAGGCGCGGCCAGACAGGCGCGGATACAGGATTTCGTTTAGGGGGGGGGGGGCAATTTTTGTGTTTGGCAATGCTCGTAACTATTTTTGATCGGCGAGCGCAGCGAGCCGCGGAATTTTTTTTCAGAAAATGTGTTATTTTGCCTCGGTATACTAATAATTATTATTATGATCACAAACAAAACACGAAAAGTAAACTGCGATTTTTTATATATTCACAGGAAATCGTAAGCGCTACATATAGTAATGAAGTCGGCGAGCGAAGCGAGCCGCGAAATTTTTACACTAAAACCTCTGCATCTTGGTCATTTTTTATACTATTATAAAAACAAAAACATAATATATATTGATTTTTATAGCTACAAATCTGCATGATTAACAAATTAACAAAAAACGTAAATGATCCTCATGACGGAAACCGGATAACGTTCCATTACTGGTTTTTTGTATGGACACAGGCAGTGCCGTATATAGAATTTTACGCGCCCGGTGCGAGCTTCTATAATTGTTAAGCCTGGATACCAGACATAATAGAAAATCTATCTCGCGTTCCAGCATATATGAAGTTAAAGTTGACATCTCAGTGCTTAGTTGCTTTATTTATTATAGAAATAAAATCGGCGAGCGCAGCGATCCCCAAACTTTTGGTGCACAAAGGAAAAAAGACAAAGAAAACGGTGTCATTTTTTGAAACACCTAAGTGTCTAGGCCTAGGCCCAACAGACGTAAAAAAAGAAGTCGGCGAGCGGAGCGAGCCACAATTTTTAAAAAATTATTTCCGGATATTAAACCTAATTATTAAAACTTGGTCCTGGTCTGGTCATTTTTGCCCTAGAAAAGAAAACTACGATTTATAACTGGATATTAACGAAATAATTAATGAATACTACCATGCATGGTCTGCGCCCTGTGCCTGGGCACCGCTGGCACCACCTTATTTTCGGCACTGGACACAGTATAATTAATAGACATAGACATAGACATAGACATCACTTTATTTGCTACAAAATAGCACACAAATACATATAAAACCACATAAAACAAAGAATTTACAAGTTCGAAAAAAAACACTTATTATAATAGGTATTGTGTGCTACAGCAGCAAATAGGCCCCGACTCAGCATTATGCCCACTGCGTTCACAGTGGACGCTGTTTTTCTGCCGAGACCATTGTGTTCAGCCACAAGACCCTGTGAGAACGTACTCGTATGGTGTTAATAATAACGTAAGTTCCTAGTGTGGTGTGGAGAGTGTCATTATACAATTTAAACAAAAAAAAGATTGCATTACAAAATATTAATTGTGAATTATGTAACTAAATGAATTAATTAAATTAAAATGCAATGAATTTCAACGACAAAATATGCATTAAAATTAAATTGAATTTTTGTTAAATGTAATCAGGGCAAGAAAAAATATATAAATTATAAACTATATATCGTGTAAATATTAAAGTTTCAGTATATAAATTAAATTAAAATGCAATAAATTTCAATAATAAAATAATCATTAAAATAAAAATGAATAGGAATTAAAAACAATCAGAACAAATAAATAAAAATTAAAGAAGATTAATATTATGATATAAAAAATAAAGAACTAACTAACAGGTGAAGGGTGCACTTGTACCAGGCAACCCAGTCTTTTGCCGATCTAATATAAATTTTTTGAAATTTCTTTTAAATTATATTTGGATTTCAAAACTCGAAGTGGTGGAGGTATATTGTTCCAGCACTTAGTCGCCTGGTACCGACAACTACCCCTGAACGCCACGGTTTTAAATTTACTATAATGTAGTAAGTCTCTTGTTGGCCTAGTGCTATACTTACTCTGAGATCTGTCAAGTTTGGAGAAGAGATACTCTGGTTCCCCTGAGATCATAACGCTGTGGACAAGCACAGCCATATGTAAGTCCCTTCGTGAAGCCATATTCAGAGTAGACGACTTGTTTAAATAGGGGGTGATATGCGTTCGCGGCGGGATATTATAACAGAATCTACAGCAAGCGTTTTGGATTCTTTGAACAAGACGAGCTGTTTTAGCCATCAAACGGGGACCATACACCAGATCCCCATAATTGAGTTTGGATAGTATGAGTGCATCACAAACTTTAATACGGACCTCCTCTTTTAGAAAATTCCTAACCTTATACAGCAGTTTTAGCCTAAAAAAACAGGACTTTGCTAGATTCAGTACGTGACTTTCAAATCGGAGTTGGCTATCCAGTGTTAAACCAAGATTTCTAGCCTCATGGACCCTCTCGATTGTTTGTCCGAATATATGGATATTAAGAGCGTGCCTCGTAATATTAATAACTTGACGCTTCGAACCCAGAACCATAAACTTGGATTTTGCGGGATTCAATACAAGAGCATTATTATGTGACCATGAGGCTATACGTGCCAGATCATCATTCAGCTTATTTAACTGTGTTTGGACCTCATTCGGGTGCATGGGCAAATGCAACTGGACGTCATCAGCATATAGGTGATATTGACAATGTTTAATACCCCAGCAGAGGTCAGCACTATAAATAACAAAAAGTAGTGGCCCAAGGATTGACCCTTGCGGTACACCACGATTTACTTGCTCCAGTGAGGACTTAAGCTGAGAGTTATCCTCCCTAATAATTTGAACGAACTGAGAACGGCCACTTAAATAGCTGTTGAACCATTTAATGGAGGCGGTGTCTACTCCATAATAAGATAGCTTTGAAAGTAGCAACGATATATTTATTGAATCAAAGGCACGAGAGAAGTCTAGCAGCACCAAAAGTGAACCCTGACCCTGATCCTGAGCAGTAAGAACATTGTCCACTACATCTAACAAGGCCGTTGTAGTGCCTCTGCCCTTACGGAAACCTGATTGGACATCGGGTAAAATTTTATTTTTTTCGATATATCTACTAAGTTGATTGTAGACAACCTTTTTCAATATCTTAGAAAGCACTGGGAGTATACTGATAGGCCTCAGATCTTTAATATCGGATGGGGTTAATACTTTCGGTATCGGGTTAACCGAGGCTATTTTCCATTGGTTGGGGAAAGTTGATGTCATGATAGATCTATATACATGATAGATATAATAGCTAATTAGTTAACACATAACAATTTATTGATCGTTCCAAATTAACCTAGATACATAATAAGTACCTTGTGAATTACTAACAATTTCAAAATTTTAAAAAGTTCATAATATCTAGTGTATTTTGCCAGAGTTGAGGGGGGGGGGCAATTGCCCCTATTGCCCCCCCCCCCCCCCCCCTGTATCCGCGCCTGCGGCCAGAACAGGCGCGCTAACGGTGGGCTTCGGAAAGGCGAGGTGCGGGTGAATACAGTGAATGCATTTCGGGCATTATAGTTTTGTCCGGCAGGCCACTGCTAACTGCGGGTGTGCCGAATGCGAAGAAGCAGCACCCCCCCGCCGTCTCAGTATGTGTCGCGCCTCACCTCTTCTATACATTTTGTATGAAATATCAAAGAAATCGCGGCGCCTGGCGCCGCGCCCGCGCTTCACCTCCGCCCGACGCCTCTTGTATTTTTCCCGCGCCCTACTCTGCCCTTAAGCGATACGTTTTACGATCGACACATCCTTCGATACCTTTGTTGAACGTTTTCCTGGCCGCCGACGGCTTGACTATAAAAATATTAAAAGAACACTTAGAAAATGTATGGAACTCGGTAAGGCTCATAAAATGTAATGCACACAGTCGCTTTCAATTTGTCAGAAGTTTGTAAAAAGATATATGTCCCTAAACTACTGGACGCATTGAGTTGAAACTTGCACTTATTTCGTTCTAGACCAGAAATAACAATATAGGTTACAAGGTTATAACAATAGGGTTATTATCCGGATACCCCGCGAGCGAAGCCGCAATAAAAACAATAACAACACCTCCTCCCAAGGCCTCCCCTTATGGGAACGATATGCCCATAACCCCCACGCTGGGCATGGGATGGCGATTGCACGACACAGCTTCTCGCACCGCCTCGCCGGCGCTGGAATGTATCCGTAATCAGCCGCCAGAGCCTCGTTTGTTAGTGAGCAAGGTGCATTGGCATGTGCGGTTGGCTTGGGTTCAAAAGTTAGAGATTGGAATGCCCTTTTTACCATACTAAGGAGCGTAATATTCTCATTAATTTCTGTAAAAAAAAAATCGTAGAAATACGTCGCATTCGTTTTTGCTTTATTTTCTTTGACTGGTTTACAAATCCGAGCTGCTGGGTAAGGTATGTCAATTTGACGCCTTCCTTACCAATACTTTTACATGCATTTGTTAAGCTCATAAGTATGTTTGTACTTTAGTATTCAGGTTTCCTCGATAAATGCTTACGGCCGGTTTCTATATTATACCGTTACCGATTACGCCTCGTTTTCCCTTGAAAAACTGTCAAAAATTAACAACGAGGCGTCGAAAATTTGACAGTTTTTCAGGGGAAAACGAGGCGTAATCAGTAACGGTATAATATAGGAACCGGCCATTAGCCTAGTTAAGAAACTGTCGACTATTCAGTCTAGATTTAAATTCTCAGCATATAACAATGATTCATGTTCTTAGATAATGCAAGACTACTTTTTAAATCATATTATACCTTGTTATTCCGGCAGTAAATACTTTTCGTTTTATATTTATATTTCTAAAAATGACTTTTTAAATAATATATAGTTCAAGATTCTTAAGCTCCAACAATTTTACCTTTTATGTAAGGCAGTCAGGTAAATTTATCAACCCCTTGAGTTGCCGGTGCAATTAGTTTGGTGGTCCAGTCGGCCAGTCCTGGCCTTATGTTAACAAAGTTAATGTTTTATGCACCACGACTCACTCGATACATAGGTGCTTATTTTAATGGCTGCTACATCCTACATAAAATAATTTTCATAGCGTCCAGCTGTCTGAGTCAGTGCATGATGTCATGGAATGCAAAATTAGAAATCGACTGCTTGTTACACTAGAATTTATTTACACTGGTTGAGCGAGTGACCTAATATTATTGTTTGTCATACAATCATAAGCTTTAATATTTTTTTTATTTAGTCATGGGCTTCTTCATCATCAACAATGAACGGTCTGCAGCTCTAATCACTAGGCCTGTGAAGTATTTCGAATAATAAGTTCCTAGTCTCAGTGTACGCATAAAAATTTAACCAGATTCAATTTGGAGTCTTCAAAAACTGACTCTTTTGCACTGAATAATGCAAATAATTAATATTACTGTTTTAACATCATACCAACCTACCAACTGTTATTGTTATACATCATCTCGATCTTCTTGTTAGGTACCAGTCACCAAAGTACCATCAGTGGGTTAAAATATAACTGAAAATTAGTTTTTACTCTTTGAGCAAACTTAGGTATGCGCTGAGTTATGATTATGACCTTTCTTTCACACTGCAAAATATTGATTATTTTTTTAGTCTTGTATCAGAGTACCTACTTTAGGTAAATTGTTATTATTATGTACCTACCTTGTGTGTCGGTATGTGCAATTAAATAAATCAATTCATTTATTTGCTTCAAAATAGGGTGACAAGGTTCTTAAATAATATTTCGAAATTAAATAAATCAATTCATTTATTTGCTTCAAAATAGGGTGACAAGGTCCTTAAATAATATTTCGGAAACATCTATCTATGTTTTCAGATCCTATCATCATCGTCTTCATCAATAACAACCTATAGAAGTCCACTGCTAAACATAGGAAAAAATGACCGTTCTTCGTGGAAATCCTTGGGGGAGCCCTATGTTCAGTTGTATCAAATTTATGTCCAACCTGTATTGTTTTGCTGAAATTCTTGAGACGCTTTTTAAGAAACTGACGGAAGAAAATAGAAGTATATTTCTTCTGAAATCTGAATTACTTAAACCCTAATAATCATTGATATTGATTAATGTAATTTATCTCAATGCTAATTATGTACCTAAGTACTCTGGACTAAAAAATATACTTATATAAACCTACAAAAAATACAAGATTTTTATATATCCCAAAAATTCTACTCAAGCAGGATAATTTTTTTGGAATATATAATAAATCTTAGATTTTGCCTAACACTAAATATACGAAAAAAATCCTACAAAAAATATGTTTAGCAGTTATTATGAAACACAGCCAGGTAAATAATTTGTTGTACAGGTTACCCCATTAAAGGATTCTAAATGGATCTACGGAGTACGGACCTTGTTTTAAATTAAGATTAATTTGTTTGACCAACATTTTTGTTAAAAACCAAAGCTTATGTTTCTGTCATGATTTAGAGGATAAACTTTGTTAATGAGTTGCTATTTTATTTGTTTGGCAATCTAATTACCTAATATAAATAATATGTCCCTAAAGCTAGATCTAGCTACCTAATTTTTGAGTACTTATTACCAGTTTAACCTACATGAGCGGTACCTCGACGAGCAACTGTATCTTGGCGATATCACCATCAGCCCAGTGTGCGTCACTTCGTATCGCCGCCGTGTGAGACATATTCATTCATAGAGTCGTCATAGAATGATGTGGCAGGGCGATAATATCGCCACGATACACTCGCTGTTGGAAGTAGCGCCTTAATGTAGACTTTAAATCTGAATAACTGACTGATTGGTTGATTGACTGACTGATTGAGTCAGATGGACTGACTGACTGACTAACTCATTGATTGGCTGACTGACTGACTACTTGACTTATTGGCTGACTGACTGACCTAAAATCTGAGACTTTAAATTTGGAGATTAAGTGCATTAAGAAAAAAAATCCTGAAAAAACAGCCCCTTCTTCTTCCTTAAGCTAGTAGGTACCAAACTCTGGTATCGGAGTTTTAGCGCCCGAAGGCCTCTGACATGGTTAACGACCGATAAACCATTGAACAACTTCTTAACGTACCCTCCGAAGTACGGAAGCGTTCAGATATAAAGCCAGACAATTTTCAAAGTAACTTATTAATAGGTACTTAGAATTTTTTTGGCAATAAGGTATGTTTGTATTTAAATCTCAAGTAGATAAAATAATGTATAAATGTGTGGAAGTGCAACAACGTACTGCTGTGATACAGTGTCAACTAGTAGAGGACAGTCACCTGACTACAACAAGGTGCTTCTCTTCATTGGTACTAAATCAACTTATAGCTTATTGCACAAATAATTTTGTAAGTTGTGTAAAATGTACCTACATGTAAGTTTTCATTTAATTTTTTTTTTAAAATAAACTTCATTTAATTTAATATCAAATTTCACAAAACAGTCACCCCATCCAAGTAGTCACCGCGTGGAGTATTGCTTAACCAAGATGATTGCTAAGAACGCCAAGTAATCCACGTGAGCAGCTGTTCAGTCTGCAGTCCCTGAGAGATGCAATGATGATCTCCTGTACTCCGCGCCGGCCCTGGACAAAGACGCGGCCGCAGTAGTATTACATACAATGCCCTCAGAAAGGATATTAAAAGAGTAGCGAGAGTGGCTATTCATTGGGCACGCCTATAAAAGCAATCTCATTCTGCCTTTACCTAGGTAAACCATAAATTCATCGTCATTATCATCATCAGCATAGGCTGATGACATATTACATACATTAATTATTTATATTACAGCTATAGAGCTGTTCGCTGCTGGACAAAGGCCTCCCGTAATGAGCGCCATTGCGCCCGGTCCTGAGCTCGACGCATATAACTTCTACCAGCAGCCTTTCGCAGATCGTCACTCCACCTGGCTGGAAGGCAATAACTTACTCATTGAATAAATCAAAAAAATGTAAGAAATCACTAGTTACTTTTTCAAGAGACTAATTTATCAAAGATTTCCATACAAGACAAGAATAAATTCTATATCTTGGCTCCAGCCGACACTGCGTCTTTTACGTCTTAGCCAAGTTTCTTACTAAGTTTTCAACTAGAACAAAGTAAATTACGCTAACTACATTACTAGGTATGAACGCGAATAGGCTGTAGAAAGTTTCCGAGATTAAACTACTTAAGTACTTTACCTACTTATGTTATTACTGAAATAAAAACAAGTCTCAGAGCCGAGTTTCGATTAGTTTCGACATTATACCTAAGCTGTACCCTGCCCTGCAATCCCCTACCCGCATACCTAGCTTGGGGATTTACAAGCTTTTGCCCGCGGCTTCACTTGAGTTAAGAGTTATGGTTCTATCCTCGAGTAAATTTGTTTCTTCTCTCGAGAACACCGATTTTTTCTGGTTGAAAGGTTACCAAGTTGAGTCAAGTCAAGTATAAATTACTTTAATGAGTCGGAGTCGTATTTTTTTAAAATTTACACTAATTCGTAACGTGACGAGAAGAATTGGCACGATATTCTACTTGGCTTACATTTTTTGATGACTTTATTACAATTATTATTAACAAGTACATTGTTTTTGAGGGAGATGGAAACAGTTTCAATCAAGCTTTTTTGTCAACTAAATAATTAGTAATTTTCATTTTAAATTGAGGATGTTTTGCTCTCAGAGCATTTTATGGCTTTCCTAAAAACCCATTGTTTTCTCAGAATTTCATAGCCTAGCCGCGTTTAGATACAATAAGGCTTTATGTGTCAAAATGTTTTTATGATTTGCTACAGTCAATGTCTACCCAAGAACATTTTGCTCCAGCTCCGAAATGATTTTATAATAATATTCTTTACAGAGAGATTACGTTTACGATATATGGTTATGTTCACGTAAAATTTGCCTAATAATTATTTAGAAAAAAACCGAATTGATTGTACAATAGTACAATCTATTAAGTTTTAAAAAGTTATCAAGTCTAGAAATATCCAGCACTACCAAGGCTGCTATAGTTAGGAAGATTTTTTTTACCTGCAAGCTAAAATGGCCAGCGAGTGAAAAATCAAGTTAATTCCCGTTCGTTAAAGCACCTGTTTCCAGGTCACACTCCTCGAATCCAGAATTCCATTTTCGAGGAACTTCTGAGCAAACATTATTCATATTGTGACGGCCGGCAAAGTTGGCGCGATATTACGTCGTGATGTATGAAAATAAAATTTGTTTGAACGCTACCGTAGGCACCTAACTTAATTTTATGTATTAGGGCAGGTATAGACGAGCCCAGTGACGTTTTCAGGGTACCTACCTTAGTGAGCACTAGATTGAAACTTTACACCCAAGCAATAATCGAAAAGAGTACCTACAGCCCAGGTAAGTACTGGAATGACTTACAGCGGAGGTATTTTAATACGTTCGAAATGTTTCCAAGTTGAATCCGATAGTGACAATTGAGCCAGAATTATATTATAGTGTGAGGGTGTTTGTGTTGTGATGAGTAATCGTGTCGTAGTGTTCTTTAGAATAACCATCAGGAGTTTATAAGATCTTAATAACCCGCCGGAATAAAAATACAACTGAACAAACATTGACGAATTCGATTCTAAAACTTTTCGAAAGCAATGTAAATAATGTGTTTACAAACTCCCCTGTCAGACAGCAACTTTATTGGAACCATATAATCCTGGCTTTAGTTAACATATAATCGAATTATTTATGTAAGTACATTTACACTATTCATGCAAATTCAGCCATAACGAAGTTGAGTAAGAACAAACTTACCTACCTACTAAAACGAATCTAGATCATGTATACAGTGTCAAGCGGTAAGTTTTACTTACTGTAAGGGTGGCTGTTCCAGTTCCTAAGAAATGATACGTCAAGTGGGCTTGCCAAGCACATAAATTATACTATACCATCCTATCACTAGCCTAGTCTATCATCCACATGAAAATATAGTCCTACTGCAAATTCGACTTGGTGTGATTCAAATTTCTGTTTTATTAGGTCAAACTTTACTTACGAAATTTTTAACGTTCCCTTTACATTTAAAAATAAATGGTATTTACACAAAATACGAGAAAATATTTCCTTTTACAGTCCCAGCCACGGAACGTTAAGCCAAGTAAAAACCTGAAACGCGATACCGAAATAAAATTCTAGACCAAAACATTTTCTCCATTTTATGTCCGGTTTGCACGACGTTAGTAAACTATGCGAGGATAGTAAAATATACGGAAAAGGGTAAGCCCGAATAGCTTGTAGTTATTACCTACTTCTCGACGGCCGGTGCGACGGGCAATTAGCCGGTCCAGATGCGACTCCGATTCCATTTGAGACATTATTTATAGATACTTATCATCACCATAATCAACCTCCTTTCACAGATCGTCACTCCACCTGGCCTGAGTGCATCCTACACTACGATTGCGGAGCCGCGGTCTCCACTCAAGAACTCATTTACCCCGACGGTTATTGGGTCTTCGGCAGATATGGCCAGCCCACTGCCACTTCAGCTTGCTTATTCTCTGACCTATGTTGACAAATTTAGTTATATGACGGATAGTCTGAGAAACACCGAGCATAGCTCGTATATCTCTTATCAATAAGTATTAATTTTTACAACTATTGTTGTTTTATGGAAACATGTAGTCCATGTTACACAGCTGGTTGGATTTATAGCACAGTTGGAAGTAACTCTACCTTCTGAGCTGCAGGTCGTGGATATCTTTTCCCGACCAGGTCATGTATTTGTGTGGTGAACATGAATGTTCTGTGTCTGGGTATTATAAGAGAATTGAAGCGTTCGAGCGAAGCTTACTTCTGTGTTCTTAGCAGATGATCTTGCTTAAGCAACACACCGCCTGGTCACTACTGGGATGGGTGACCGTTTAGTGGCATTTAGATTTGAGCGCTTCCGTGCTTCGGAAGGCACGATAAGATGTTGGTTACGGCTTTTCAGTCGTTAAACCATGTCGGAGACCTTCAGGCGGCCTAAAAACTCTGGCGCCAGAGTTGGCCACTAACTCATACGAAGAAGATAAGAGAATTATGTATTTTTATCAGTCTCTGGTACCCCTAGTACAAGCTCTGCCTAGATTTGGCCCAGTTGTCTGTCTGAGATGTCCCGATTATTTACATAATTTATTTATATTACCTATCAAAGAAAATCTATGCTGGGGCTCAAATTAAGAGTAATCTGCTTACCATATTCAGAGAACTAGGTACTTGATATTTAAAAGATGAAATATTTAGTAAAAATTCCGCCAACTCTCTCTGACGAGTTTCATAAAAACTCAACAGAAATTCGAGAATGTTTCGCCTTCCCCATAAGGCATCATTAGGAAACGATAGACTCGCTGTCCGCCTTCGGCACTCCGCAATAATTCGCAGACGTGTTGCTTCGCCGAGCGCCAATCAGAAAGCTTAAGCAAGGCGAAACATTGTCGAATTTCTGTTGAGTTTTTATGAAACTCGTCAGAGAGAGTTGGCGGAAATTGTACTAAATATTTTATCTTTTAAATATCTTGTAATGGATTTCCGCAAAGTCACGCCTGATTCAATTCATTAACTAGGTTCATGGTTTATTTGTCCGACTCAAATGTTACCTACCTACTTGTGTTTTAATGGCACTTCTTATTTTTTAACAACTTCTGTGGTGCGAATTCACCCATTCGCCCGCCTGTCGCGAAAGTCCACCTCGATACAAATGTTTGTATGTTCTGCAAATATTTGTCTCGGGGTCTGGGTGTTTTCTTCGTATAAAATGTATGTATTTACAAAATAGTAAATATATATGAGCTAGTGGCCAAGTCTGGTAGTAAACTATCTAATATCACTGATGTAGATACAGTGATATTGATTCCTATACTAGCTATTGATTATTAATGATTATTAATACTAGCATACGTACCGAAATATACTGTTCTTGTGAGTAAGTAAGTATTACTAACTTTTTGTCGCCATTTCTCAATCCCAACTCTACACACGCCTCAGCTATGTAAAAGGCGAAAAACTACCGCAAAAAGCTAAAAATCAGGCTGGGTTTCACTCTACCGCTAAGGTTATTCACACTTTACGCTAGTACCACATTTGGAACATACTTAGTACAAACTCTGGCTTACTTTTGGCGTACTTATATTATGGCTATTGAACTAAAGCCAGAACATAGCCAATATAACAAGTATTTTAGAACCAAATTCTTGACAGTGTTCAAAATCTGTACAATACACATTTTGGTTTCATATAAAGGTATTAACTAAACTTACCTACGAGTAATTTAGGTGGACTTCCACTAGAGGAAACAAAACAGTTCGCGTGAAAATCAGCTAATAGGATTTATTTCAATTCCTAGCTTTGCAAAAGAGGTACTATTGGTGAATTTTTGCTCGCCAGACGTCAAATAATCCACACTCTTCCTCCCAGTCTATAAAAGCCATCAGCAGGAGGCTTCTCCACAGACTTCAGTGACATCTATCTCCCTGGTTTGGAGGTTTTGCTTTCACCAATTAGCTTGGCAGGTTTGATGATCGCAGGTGACCGCTGCTGTCCATCTTATTGTCTCTTATGATATCCATAATAATAATAATAATAAGAGGCTCTCGCTAGGCAGCTGGATCATGGGTCAGATAAAGAAGGCGGCTCTCCTGGACTCGGCACGCATTGTGCGGAGGTTCCTCTCTCTGCAGCCCTAGTCACTCCGTTTGAGCCTTGCCCCGCGGTCGGTGGTCTCCCGTTTTTATAATTTTTTTACTATATTATTTTTGATGTTATTTATGTATAAAGTAGATGATATTAGGTTTATAGTAAAAATGTTTTTTAACGAGTGTTAAAGTTTAATATAGTGTCATAACATTCAGATAACAATAAGCAAGTTTCATTGTAACTAGTCACTATTCACAGGTTTTGTCGGCAGTCTGGTTATATGTGTGTCCAAAGGCCTCTTCCAACTTTTTCCACCTTACCCTCGATATATGTATGATATCCGTAGGAAAAGCCTAGAAGTTTTGTAGAGCTGTCATTCCATGGCTTCTTTTACCTACTGCTCGTACTGCTATGGTGGAAAGGCACCTTCACTTGGTTTGTATGGTTGAGGTAAAAACTGTTGGCACAGAGCTTGGCTCAGGTGTGCTGTTTAGGTTGTGTTCACACTACAACACCACACATTAGATAAAAGGTGCGTTCTTTGTTACACTAGCAAAGTGTACTCACGCCGTCTAATGTGTAACAAAGTAGGGTCATATTCATTACTAGCTTTCGGCCGCAGCTTTGCTCATGTTGGGCCCAGATAAAATATAGCCTCAAGAATAATCAAGAATAATCAATTTATTGGTAATAAATAGGTACCTACATTATACGTCATAAAAAAGATACATACATTTAGTAGGTCGTAAAAAAATATTAAAATAAAACATGGTAGAAATCATTAAATAATAAAATTTATAACAAATCATCAATTAATTATAAAATATTGTGATGAGATTTTGCGTACAAAATCTTCGACATTGTAGAACACCTTCTCGAACAGCCATGACTTTAATTTAGGTTTAAAGGAGGGCAAGCTAGACGCGGCAAGTATATTTTCTGCCAGGTGGTTGTCGACCTCAATTAACATAGAGGTACAAACCTCTATGTTAATTGAGGTCGAAAACTACATAATGTACAAAATATCAGCTCAATCCGTTCAGAAAACATTTCACATTTCATAATTATTAATATTAAAGTGATTATTACCATGAATTTTGAGTTCTATTGTTTCTCCATATTTCGACACAGTTGCATGCGCAATGTTCACTACTATGATAGTTTCAAAAGTTATTTCGGATTTCAGTTCACATTTTCTTTATGTTATAATTTGTTATGAGCACCTCTTGGCTTGCGTGAGCAAAAATGAGATCGAAGACGATGGGACAAGCTTTCCCAGATTTATTAACTCTTTTTTTGAATCCGTAAGGGTCTTAAGTCAATGGGACCACAGACGCTGGCAGCTGATTCCATATTTTAGCAGTACGCATAATAAATTATCTTTAGAATCGCTTAGTCCTGTTAAACAAACTTTCGCCTATATAGTTAGTAGGATAGGCAGTGCCAGTTGTAGAACAAGAACTTCTGCGGTTTTCGCTCAGAGCTAAAACATAGAGTCCTTCAAAAGGCAGGTATTTCATTTCCTCAAGGGTCGGCAGCGCATCAGTATCGCCTCTGGTGATGCAGGTGTCCATGGGTGGCGGTGACTACTTCCCATCAGGTTGCCCGTCGGTTCGTTTGCCAGCTTTAACATAAAAAAAGAAAAAAAATACGTTTGGCTCTAGTATGAATGAAGTGTGTATAAGTAACCATTCACATTAAGATTCGTTCTAAATTATGGGAGGACGGTTATTTCGAGATGAGCATTTGTAATAAGTTGGTAACAGATTTTAAACTAAGTACCTTGATAACGACATTATTCAATTTTCTTTTTAGTTTGACTTTTATATTATTGTCATCGTTACTATCATTTTATTATTTTATATATTAATTTTTATATGTATTTTATTTGTATTTGAAATTTTGCATGCTATTGACAGCAGAATATAGTGAATTTTTCTTTTTTTAAGTATGACATAAGAACTGTTATTTATTGTACCCATGTTCGTTGCAAATAAATGATTATGAATTATGAATGATTTTAAGAAACATTTATTTAAGTCACAAATTAAATTACAAAAAAAATAATTAAAGATAAGTGCTTAAATCTAATGAGAGAAACAAAGACGAAATGGTCGCCACGTATGAGAAGTATGGTAACATGCATCGCTGGTATTCAATGACGCCATCATAAATAGGTACATACAAATCTAGGCTTTCATAATAGTTGTGTAAAACAACACCCGTTGGTATGTAATGAATCTCTTATGAAGTTTACATAACACCTTGCTTATAAACAACAGCTTGCATTATCACAGCACTGTGCATACAAAGCTGAAACAATGCAAGATGCCCTCAATTTTCATTATTATGATAACAATGATGCGGTGAAGAAAACTTAAAATAAACGTGTTTTTAAGACGCGGATGCTTAAGGAGAGCTTCGCGTTTACTCACCCCGATGAAGGCTTTCTTGAGTCGGTGCCTTCACCTCTTGAGTGATACTTGCCTTCGTGATCCAGCCTCAGGACACTATTATCAGGCTGACTAGTTCATCTCACTGGGACCAAAGTCAAAAGCGCCCTGCACACGTAAAGTGCGGACCGCGGGAAACAGCACGCGCCATTCCAACCCGCACTCCGAAATGTAAGTGTAGATGCGCGGAGTTGACAGTCTGATCTGGCATTTCGACGCGAAGGCAAATCTGACTGTTTTAACCGCACATCACGTCAGTGATCAGTCCTAGATGCGCGGTCCAATCTTTACGCGCCATTAGCACGACAGTTTGATCCGCAGTCCAAACCGTACAGATCGAACTGCGGTTTGGAAAGCAGTCCTGATGCGCGGTCCGATCTTTACGTGTGCAGGGCGCTAATATTAGGACCACCATCCTGTTATCACGCTGCAATACATAGTTAATGAAGTTTGCTACTGTCAGCTAATAGCCCTATGGCTGTACGTGTATCCAATGTACGCGCGGACAGCTTACCCCGACTACGCGTACACAGGAACGCGCTATCCGTACTTAGCTTTAGACGAAAGGTATTATGAGATGGCTTGAAGCTTAATTCTCACCGTTCTTTTTACCCCCCTGAAAATACATGTTCTACTAGCTTCCGCCCGTGGCTTTGCTCGCGTGTTACCCGAATAACAAGCAACATATTCCTGGGCACAGATAATATAATACTAGTAGATATCTAGTGTATATAAATATTGATAATAATAACATAATTCCAGAATCTATTTTATGAAAATTGCAGCTCCGTTTGCGTTAGTAGTTTTGGCGTGAAAGAGGGACAAACATTTCACAAACTTTTGCATATATAATATTCATCATCATTAACAGCATAAAGCAGTCCACTACTGGACATAAGCCCCCCCAAAAGAATGCAGATGCGCCCTGTCCTAAGCTCAACGCATCTAGCTTCTACTAGCAGCCTTTCGCAAATCGTCACTCCACCTGGCCGTAGGGCGTCATACGCGTTTGCCGAGCCACGGTCTGCACTCACGAACTATGAATACTAGTAACTAATAAGCCTATTTATTATAGTACTAGGGTATATAACGCTTTGAGGGCTGAAAACACAACTGGAACTGCAGCAGCTCATTCTCACCAGCATCATATCTGAGGCCCGCAGTCAACGTGTTAAGTAGGAAGTAAGATAATTTTGGGAGCTCTATAAACTCTGATATTTAAGTGACCATAAAAAAATACCTATCTGGAATAGTTATAAGTATGCGAATTTATTCTTGAACTGGAGTCTTCAAGGATACAATTAACTATCTATTTGAAGTCTATTTCCATCCATTTGATAATAAACACCCACTGCTGGTTACCGTCAAGATTTACCTGTCTTCAGTGAATTGAATCGAATTGTTTGAACCTCACTTTAATATATTCGAAATGAGTTTAATGTAGATTTTTGGCTGTTCAGCTGTTCTTACTTAACTCAGGCGTGACTGCAGACATCCATTACAAGTTATTCAAGAAGACAACATTTGTCTTTTAAATATAAAAAAAACGAAGTATATTTAATGCAATTTTTTTTCTCGTTGAATATTTTTCGAATTGGATATCGCAAGATCCTCTCAGCTCAGTTCTATTTAGTAAAAACTTATAGAACAGAGCTATACATACATATACATATTATAGTAGTTACCTATACTATGTCACTTGGTGTGTTTTTTAGTGGTAGGTAGTTGATCGTACTCTTACTAATATTATATACGCAAAAGTCTGTGAAAAGTTTTTCCCTCGTCCACGCCAAAACTAATGTACCGAAAAGCTGAAATTTGCACATGTTCGAACAAATATAAGATATAATATGCAAAATTTTTATTGGCATGCCTTTTCAACTTTTTGTATGGGTACGACGCGAGCGAAACTAAATATTGGGGGTGTACTATCGATTTACCTATTACTACAAAATACAGCCTAGCTAAAACAAATTGTCTTCGAAGAGAGGATCACCACTTCTGGTTATGACTGCTATTCTAAGACATCATGTATAACCAAACCGTGTAGACCTGAGAGTATTTCACGTAACTGTTCCGGAAAGAAGATCACGCAAACTCTATTTTTTTATAAATCCTGTAGTACTTTTTACGATAAATATCCTCTTTTTGGTCATACAATTCTAATAAATAAAAAAAAATAACAGGGTGACCAAAAATCAAACTTTTTATTAAAACATCCATTTATTAGGTACATTTTAGGGTACAACAAACAAATTCAAAATGTTGTAATTTCCTGTACATCGATCAAAGTATTTTATACAGTTACTATTCTGTGATTGTTGATAAAATATTTGAAATATTACCTATTGAAATGGAATGACAAAAAACACTTCTCAAGTGTAGCTATCAAACTTAAAATACTGGGAAAATGAGTGATCAAGTGATCAAGATTGCATCACAATGAACCAAATGTTCCTTGTCTGCTGGTGTATTTGTTATGAATATTTTCATGTTCACTTTGTTTACTTTACGCGTTTGCTACGTCTTTGAACTAACACTGGAAATAGAATAAGGAATAATCCTAGGCTTAATAATAACAGATTTTTCATTCATAACATTTGGATCATTAGTTTATATGGTTCCGTACCTCAGAAGGGAACCCTTATAGGATCACTATCACATATGCCCCGCTTGGCAATTATAGGCATTTACCTCCCAAATGGTAAGCAGCTCTCAATGGCATACCTTGGGATAGACCTACGTTAAGCAGTGGACTGCTACAGGTTGATGATGATGATGATGATAATGATGGGATCACTTCATTGTCCGTCTGTCTGTCTGTCTATCTCCCTAGACTTTTTTTCTGATACGCGTGGAGGTTAAACTCCTCAGGTCTTGAATCCCTTAGAGCTGTGAAAAATTAAACTTCTAAGTCAACGCAATCAAAAGTAAGGCCGCTTATGCCGCATACTTTGAAACCAAAAATTAGAATCTAACTCGCTCTTGGCTAGTTTTTTGTGGTTCTGGATATTGTTAATGTTCTATTAAAGCAAGCTAGTCTTCAGTTTGTTAGAGTGTAACATTAGGCTTTAACACTGCTGGACATAAAGCCTTATTGATGAGTTAGCTTTTTACTAGTTAAAAAGTAAAATTCATTTGCTACATTTAACATTGATGTGACTTGACAGTAATGCATTTTGTATATACAGCTTATCTAAAGTATGACAAGATATAAGGGTACAGACTGGGCTATAAATAAAATATGTTTTGACATCATTCGATATTAATGCTCAACACTTCAGGGAATCGATGAAATGACCGGATTAAAAATCTTTTTATTTCTGTTTATCATTCCTACTTACGGGACTGACGTTTTAACGTGCTTACCGAAGCATGGAAGCGGTTAGGGGTCTGATTCAGACCCCTAACCGCTTCCGTGCCGTCTATTAGATATACATCGCGAGAACTGTCAATTTTCATACAGTTTTGACAGTTTCTGCGATATATATAATAGAATCAAATATATCGAATCGTCTGAATCAGGCCCCTGATCTTAATGCCACTAAATGGTCATCTATCCAAGTCAAAGTTATTTTATTGCGTTCATTGAGTACAAAAAATTCTTAATTTTTGTTATATATACTACTTACTTAGCAAACAAGCAAACAGCTGTTAGTAAGCGGTTCCCGTAGCTGCTTAACGCTTTGAGTACTGAAAACACAACTTAAGAGATAGACCTGCTGTGCCTCCTCGCAGTCAACGTATTAACCAAGATTGCTAGGAACGCCAAAGTCCGCCATGAGCGCTTTTTATCATCATAGCGAAGCTTCTAACAAAAACTAGTGTGGACTGAAAGCGATTTCATTCTCAAAGAAAATGCAACAATGTGATTGCGTTCATCGATCATCGTAGGTGTACTCGCTTTACGACCAACTATCGAGAGCAGTAGGGTGTCCCTTATACAACGGTATAAGGAACACCCTACTGCTACTGCTACTGCTACTGATATTCAACAGGTCGGGATAAAAACTTATTAGTGAATAATTTTATGTTCAAACTATCATTATTAGGTGCGTAATGAAGCGCTCGTTTCGTCGCTTACTTTGGTGTTCTTAGCCTATCTGAGCTAAGCAACACTCCGCTCAGTCACTAGTTGGATGGGTGACCGTTTAGTGGCATTTAAATCTGGGTGTTGGCTTAGACCTGAAAAAGTTTAGACTTTTTCAGTCGTTAAACTATGTCGGATGGCTTCGGGCGGCCTAAAAACATCGATGAATTTTCACTTGTCGATGTAAACGTACGTGAAAGTTCCCGATGATGGTTTGTCACTCCTAAAGAATGACATTGCACCCTGTCTTCAGCTCGATGTAAAGAGCATCTACACGGAGTGCGTCTTACACTACATTTGCGAATACGCGGTCTCCACTCAAGAACTCGTTTACCCCAACTGTTATCGTTTTTTCAGCAAGTTAAAGTTCAAGTATTGTAATAAATTATAGATATTTTTCACTATCACGTCTACAAAAAAATACGTAAAAATACGTTTCAAATGAATAGCGGTCTCAAACGGTTGATTTTCAGTATTGGGGTATTAGGTATTTAAAACAGAAAATCTATGGAGTTATTGTAACTTGTTCAAAGTATTGTAGAAAATGAACACGTCTTAAAAATTATACCTACACAAACAATTTTTATAATACATATAATGCATGTACATATATAAAATGGGATTGGATAAAACTGTGTCCAACTCCTTCCCTTCACAAAGAATGTAATAGTTAAGAAAATTAAAATTTAGGCCAAGCAGAGTTTCTTGCCAAGACTTTTCTATTCGGTCGGAAATAATTAGTGTCAATTAAAAAAGTGACAATTTATTCAATTAGTGTACACAAGGTTCTACTACAGTAAAATTAACTTTGCAGTTTGATAGATAGATAGATAGATAGATGAACTCTTTATTGCACACAACACCAATTAAAAACTACCTACCTATATTAGATATACTACATATTAAAAAATAGTTAAATTATACCTACACTATTAAATAAAATTTAGAAAATATCCTATTATAATCGACTAAGTACAATTATAATTTCAAAGCGAAAATTATCAATACTATTTAGCTAAGCAGTTGATGTGAATTGATGAAGGTAAAAATCTTTGACACGTTTCTTAAAATATTCCAATGAAGGAGCAAGTCATATAGAAACCGGCAAGGTGTTCCAAAGCCGAACAGCCTGCACTGAAAATGAGTCTGTATAAAATGTGGTATTAAGAGTTGATATTTTAGAGCAAGATTAAAATACAGTTAGTTAAATACAGTTATAGTTTGAATACGTAATACGTTTTAAATGCGAAAAATACTCGTTACTTTTGGTAAATAGCGAAATTATATTTTCGAATCCCAAAAATAGCACAACAATCAACTTATATTCCTGGATTTATCCTACATACTCCTTTGATATCGCCACCCTACTGTGCACTCTCTGACCGCAACGTAACCAGTTTAGTAATAGGTACTTTATCCACCCTCTCAACTTATTGCATTTTAGATAACCTTACTTACAGCTGCCTACTATACCGCTTTTACGAGCTTAGAGTTATGAATATCGATACCTTTAGCTTTTAATTTAGTAAATTAAAAAGAAACTCATAAGAAAACAGGAACCCCCACTTTTCTACTCTCTGACTCAAAATAGACACATTATTAAAGTAAATGCAGCCACCATTAAATTTTTTGAAGGTCTTGGAAAGCCTTGTTGAAAGCTCTTGTCATTCTCTGCTGGATATATACCTCCCTTACAAACGTCATTGCGCCCTGTCCGCAGCTCGAAGCATCCAGCTTCTACCAGCAGCCTTTCGCAGATCGTCTCTCCACCTGACCGGAGGGCGTCCTCCACGTTTGTCGAACCGCGGTCTCCGCTTAACTATTCAAGTGACAACGAAGAACACTATGAATCATTTGAATTAATGGTATCTGACTTTAGCTTTGATTTTGACATTATCATCACGTTATGAATGCTTTCTTCCTTCATTTCTTCTCCGTATGAGCTAGTTCCAACTAGGTGTCGGAGCTTATGAATGCTGATTGGCTAATTGGGTAAACAGAAAGAGTGATAATGATAACGAACCGATACTCCAAAAGAGAACCAATAACAATAATATCACGTAACAATAGCCACTTATTTTGATAAAACAAAACATGAGAACTAGTAAATATGCCAGGGTTTTCTTGAGATTCTGACGTCATGCTAATAGCCTGCCCTAGTAGGTGGTATTTGACGATAAATGGCTAGAACCACTCACAAAACATGCAATTTTACTTATATCTGCCATGTACTATTTTGTTATGTATTATGGCCTTGGACATCTGGAAACAAGCTATATAATTATAATAACTGTTGGACTAAAACCCTTACACTATCCAACCTCCATCTGAACCCAAGCAAACCTCGCCTACCCTTGCACCCTGGTAAATAGCAAACTGGTTTGTAGCGGCCTGCTGATTGCGGCATAGCGTAGCCAAACACAGGCACCCCTAGGTAAATACTAGGTACAGCAGTTAGCGGTGCGAAAAGCTGTGCCTTGTGACCCTCAACCTGCGTGCCCAGGCGTGTGGATTATGGGCAAATCCCCATCTTATTAGGGGAAGCCTATGTCCAGCACTAGACTATACAGACAGGTGGTGTAAGGCCATCCCATTCTGTTATTCTATTAATTACTATAAAGGCTAATGTTGGTGAAAAAAATGTGTTTTGTGAGTAAAATGTTTTCATCGTTATGGGGTTTTTGCCCATAATCCATACAATGAGCATGCGGGTTGGGAATAGGGCTCAATGGTGCTCATTGAGGGAGAATTATGTCCAGCAAGTGACTGCTATAGGCTCATAACGATGATGAAACGATATAACGATGTGTGAAATGTGAAACGTTCACGCATAAACTACTGAACGGGATTGAGCTAAAAATGGTTGCACAGTATGTCTAGGCCGAAATTTAGGCTTCTTCTCTCTTATTCACGTGGAAGCTAGTATTCAATACCAACCAACCATACTTAAGGAGCCTATACCTGAGTAAATCTGGGCTGAGTACTAAAATCCGTCCAGCAAAGTCAATCCAAAGGTTGCCTGGAAGAGATAGTTTTTAGCGATAAGGCCGTCCATTGTACAACCGTGGATTAGTTTTATAGATTAGTTAGTTCATTTAAATATTTGTAATTCTTGGTGTACAATAAATCTATGTATCTATCTAAAATTTGCCGAAAACAAACTAGTTCGAATTGGCACGATTTTTATTTATTTTAGTTGTACCATAAAGTCAATTTTATTTTTACAGACATGGGACAGGCAAAAAGCTTTGTAAACTCAAACTTTGTATAAATTCGGTTTAACTTTAGAGCCGATTTTATTTTTACAGACAAATAAACTTTGCTATTTATCTATTAGTATCACATAATAGGCGTATCGTTTACTGTTTCTGTTGTTTGTTTAGATGATAAACAATAGATGTCTTATAATGTCTCATAATAATTAGCTCATTCGATTTGGTGGATTGACGCAGGGTCCGCCGCCCGGCCCGTTAGTCTTCCTTCGCTACCCGCGCAGTGAACACATCGTGGGAATTCAAATTAAATTCGGTGTAAAACGTGATGTGTGAATTTGTGAATGAAATTGGATTGTAATGTTTGAAGGATGATTTAGTGCAGTTGCAGATTAGGACGCTGTTTGAATTTAAAAGTAAGTGGTTTTATTTTATTTTTTTGGTGCATTTTTTTGTTTGATGCTACGTGCAATTTAATTACTATTATAGATTTTTTAAACGAACTAGGTTTTAAAGTTTTTTTAAAAAAAGGAGGATTATCTCAATTTCAGTTTTATTTTTTAAAGTATCATTGAACTGAGTCACGTAGTATTTTATATTACAGTATATTAATTAAAATTGAAATATGTTGGTACCTACTAAACCTATTTACTAACCTACATAAAAATATTAACAAAAGAAATATTTTTTGTTTTTATTTGTATTACGTGACACTCTTAATTTTAGTAGTCCCTAACTTATTTTTTTTTTTCATAGAATGTACTTTGATGTTATGCCCTGGAGCATGGCGCACTATTTTTCAATAGCCTTCAGGGGTGGCATAAAAATGTTACCTATTTAGTTATATTTCATGCAAGCTTCGCTCGCTTGGTGCCCATGCAGAAAAGTAGCCTATGTGTTAATTCAGGTCATAATCTATGTATTTTCCAAGTTTCATCTAAATTCGTTCGGACGTTACGGAGTTAAGTGGGAACTAACATGCTCACACACACACAAACTTTCGCATTTTTAATATTTGTGATGTTGGTTTTGTAGATTCATGATCATCATCTGCCTGAAGAAGTCTACTGCTGAACATAATTTTACAAAGTTGTAGTTTATTTTGAATACTTACTTAAAATAACCCACACAAATTCACGTGTTATGGTTTATCAGGATCTAGGAGTACAATGGTATCACAACGCCCAGACCCAGAACAAATCTGTATAATCATGCAAACATTTGTCTCAAAAATAATAAATTCAAATTCTATTCTTGTATTATAATAATGTATGTAAACATTAGGCGAAATATTTTATGTTACTGTCGATGTCAATACTCGTTAAAAGTAAATCCGACTTTGGCTTTCAGTCAAGGTGATATGTTTAATTTTTATTGTAATCAAGATCGATGTAATGGTGTGGATTTTGTTTTCAAAATAATATAAAAATAAAATAAAGAGAGAGAAAAACATTTTTTTCCTAAATAGGTACCATCAGAGGATGATAATTGCTTTCTCAGTAGCCAGCTCAGATGATTAGAACCGGAAAAACCCTCATTTAATAAGTCGAAAATAAAACAAATTGGGTTAGCGTAGGTCAGTTTTTTTACTTGTTAATTTCACTAATTCACCAGTTTACTCATGGTAGGTTGACTATTTCGCTAGTACGCATTTTCCTGATTCTTCAGTTTCCTAATGAAAAAACGGTCAAAGTATCTAAAAACAGACGGTCTATTTAGTATCTCAGTTGCCCACTTAAATAGCACTATTACCACTTTTTATTAACCGCTTTTTACAAACTTTGACAGTGTTTCAATTCTTTTTCAATTCGTTTTTCAAATGTCAAAGTTTGCAAATACAAGTGCGGTGTTAATAATTTCAGTGGGCAATGGAAAAGTATCTCAAAGACCCTGAAGAAATGACTGAGAAGTATAAAGATACTAAATAGTTCCCGGTTTTTGGGTTCTATGATTACGATGATGGAAACCAATCACGATTGTTCAAACAGAATAGCGAAAAGTATTCATATCTTAGACGTCAAATTTTGACCAAAGAGAAAGTGTACATTGACGACCTCTGTGGCGCAGTGGGCGAAGGTCCGCCTGTGACGCAGAAGGTTGCGGGTTCGATTCCCGCTGCGGGACAAATGTTTGCATGTTCTGCAGATATTTGTCTCGGGTCTGGGTGTTTTCTATGTATGATATGTATGTATTTACAAAAAAAATGTATCTATGTAGTATATCAATTATGTGGTTTCCATAATACAAGCTCTGCTTAGTTTGGGGCTACATGATGCTGTGTGATAACGTCCAGGATTATTTATTTATTTATTTATTATTTATTTAGAATAATGCTTTGTCATTACTAACATTTTTATTACGCTTACGATCGACGTCAACTGAAATATTCAGGATCGCCCTATAAGTTACTGCCGACGACTGTACCAAAGACAAAGCTCAATTTGAGATAATTTCAAGGCGAGACACCGGTGTTTGAATAATGTATCGGTTTCAATGCATCTCGAACTAGTGGGTAGAGCAAGTGCTTACGTATTCACTTGTAAAAATGAATCATAGCTATTAAAACAGTAAGTTTCTAGGCATTTTGGCTAGCTATATAGATGGCTACTGTAGCGCAGTGGGCGATTGATAAATACAAAATTCTTTATTGTACAAGATAAAACTATTACACAGTTAATGCTAAATAGAATCTTGTTTCAGATAACCTTTGTTTATTGTGGAGATAATTATATTGGTAGTGCTACAAAATGAGCAATGAAATAGTAAAAAGAATAAGCTTAACTCTAAAAATAAATAGATTAGACTAAGAAAAAATCATAAAACAATAATAAAGTATAAAGATAAAAATAAACTTACATACAGACTTAACATAGTTACATAAATTACATAAAATAAAATACACAATACATCTAGAAGCTCTATTTTTTCATTGAATATTTTCTACAGATTAAATGATTATAAGGTTTCGTTTCGAAAATTCCTAAGGAGAGACGTTGAATTTTGCGGTTTTGATTCTCACCGCTAGACAAATGTGAAATGTTTTAAGATCTGCAAATATTTTCTCGGGAATTCATAAAAAATGTAATAGTATATCACTTATGATGGTTCCCATAATACAAGCTGGTTTGGGGCTATATTGATGCTGTGTGATACCGTCCAGTATTAAAGCTACTACGACAAATAGCTTGAGATGAAACGATCTCCGACTCTCATAAAATCCAATTTAAGCTTAGTCTGGGGTAATAGGTAAAAATATTAAACATGATCATTGCCAATTATTCTTTTTTGGTCGCGCTAAAGTGATCCATGGATAAGTGAACAGAGATTCATTATTTCATTTCATTTTGAAACCACCCAAGTTATCAAACAAACTTGTTTGAAAAGTCGGTGTAGATCCAATGGTTTTGTTACCTGTAAAATATAATTTGTTTTGCATTTGCAGCGACTTGACAAATTCATGTGATCTTTTCCATTTCCTATTAGAAGTTAGTGTAGATATATTCTATTTGTGTTGGTCTTCCAAGCAAATCATCATCACCAGTCTATATCAATCCACTGCTGAACATAGTCATTTTTTTTTTTTTTTTTTAAACATGTACATCTATTATTACGGGCATACCCAATTCAATAGAGTACCTTAGTCGTACAGTAATATCTTAAGTCTATAGTTATTTATTATTAATATTATAAAATAGCAAAACAAACCAAAACAATCAAGATAACTACCTAAATAATAATTAGTCACATAATTTGTCATGAATGAGGTAGATTTTATGTCACAGTAAATTAACTATAAAAAATAAAATCAAATAATTAATAATAATATTATAATAGTAGTCAAAAAAATAATAATAAAAATAATAAATAATAATAATAATAAAATTAACTCTATTAACATAACATTTAGAAATAACCAAATAATTTATTATAAATATTTTTAAAAACTAATTGCAATAACACAAAATAAAAAAGTGGTTTTAAATTGGTTTTGTATAATAATTATTGATAGTGGAAGTTGTCCAAGACCGTTCTAATTAAATTAAAGAGTCCTAAGAGTTATACAGCATTGCTGGTGCGGTTTTCATTGTAACTTTATCCTTCATTTTAGAACCGTGTCGGCCCATTGCTTAAAGCTTACGAATAGCTAATAGCCTATATCACTCCACATAAGAATTGGGACGCCCATAATCGTCTCGTTGGGCATGCGGGTTGGGGATCGCATGTTACAACTTCTCGCACCACCGACGTTGCTGCCCGTTGGCGGTCAGAGGATTTTGCTATGCCTGTGTGAGGCTGTCCCATGCCGCAATCAGCCTCAGGTTGCAAAGTATTTTTTCGTAAGCTATAGTCAAAAAACGGACTTGGTTGACTTGCATTGGGTTTTTGGAACAAAGTTCCTTATCGCGCGTTGTGAAAGGGGGGGCTAGACGGAAAAAAATTAGGACCAAAAGTTGTAACGACACTTTTTGCTATAGTTGTAAGCCATGCGGTGTGTGCGTATTTTTCTCTCTCTCTCTCTCTCTCTCTCTCTCTCTCATAAAAAGCTACTTCGTTCCATTCGGGTTTCCCTTGACACCTCTCAAGTTTTTCGTCTCTGTCATGGTTATCAGAAACTATGAGTACCATAGGAAACAGTCGGGTAAGAATCCTACAAGGGTCAACGTTCAGTGTCTGATTGCTGGGTGTACGCAAAGTAACAACCGGATCCGCTAATAGAACCCACTTTATCGGAAGTTGGCTAAACTTAAATCTCATTGTGTTTGGTTATGCCTTGATTAAGATACCACATATTATATGTATCTAATACCTAACTTACCTACACGTACAGTCAACTACAATAATAACAAATCAATTATTTTTTAAAATATTCGTAGTACGATTTACTTTGGTGTTTGGTTAAGCAACACTCCACCCGGATACTACATGGACGGGTGACCGAGGAGGAGGCCTTCGACGGCCTTAAACCTCCAACACCAGAGTTGGCCACTAGCTCATACGAAGGAAAGAAGGAATAGTTTGCATAACTTATCATAAGACATTATTCACATACATAAAAGCCTTGACTAGAATTTTTTTCTGTGTCGTGGATTTCGTGGATTACAGATGGAACGATATCCAGATCTGTGGATCAGACAAACATTTGTCTAGCAGCGAAATTCAAAACCAAACTTCTTACATCGTAGCCAGTCTCATCATCATCATCATCACCAGCCTCTAGCATTCCACTGCTAGACATCGGCATTCTACCAGCATTTCAGATCGTCACTCCATCTAGCCCAGAGGAACCCAAACTCTTTTTTCACGTAAACCACTTTCAAAATTTTACTGGTTTCAGTGGACCCCTGCTGCCTACATTACTACAATATACCCAAAACTCGAAAATCAAATGCTTTTTTGTGGTTTATTATCTGCCTGTATTGATAGGAAAAGTCAAGCCAACATTTTTGGTTTTTACCTCCTATGGAAACCAAATACATTTTCGTGGAAACTACAACTTGTGAGCCCCCATTTTTTCACTCCAACGTAGACCCCTGTCAAGTCTCCTGTGGACCCCTTTGGGAATCACTGATCTTCTAAGGACGTCCTACACTACGTTTGCCACGGTCACACGGTCTTCACTCATTCACTCAGATTTTATCCTATAAAGGGACTTTCCCTTTTCTGATGTTGGAGTTATCAATCATTATAATACTATTGTAATAATGTGTTATTCTTCATGTATGTAAGTCTGGTGTTGCATGTATTTTTTAATTGCAGTTGCCTGTGACATATATATATATATATATATATATATACACACTGAAACCAGTAAAATTTTGAAAATGGTGTGGGAGCCTCTGGGCTAGATGGAGTGACGATCTGAAATGCTGGTAGAATGCCTATGTCTAGCAGTGGAATGCTAGAGGCTGGTGATGATGACGATGATGATGTGACTGGCTACGATGTATATGAAATATGAATGTACACACATCTTATTGCAAACGAGTGTACCTAAAGTATCTATGTATCTAACCTACATACAGTTATTGTCATATTGAATTCCGTCAGTTCGTATTTGATAAGCAAATGTAATTAAGCAAGGGTGTAATAATAACTATTCTAGGGGATATGTTTATCTACATAGAATTAATGATAGTGGTTGTGTGCTTGTTACGTCATGTCATTTGTTAGGTACGTTCTCTGTGTAAATAAAATGTACCTAGTTGTTGAAATAGGTGATATCTTTACTTATTCTTCAATAAGTACATACATCTTGTAATTCTAATTCTAATCTAATTTGAAGTGGGGGGAAAAAGTTCTGCACCGACGTCCCGCATTGGGGTGTATTTTGGGGTGCATTGCCCCCGTGCTAACCTGGCCCCAGCCAACCCAATTCCTTAAAATAACGGAGAAGGACTCTGGATTGGTGACAACATTGCTCTAGGATCCCCGTTCCTGCCTGCGTTTGTGAGCTTTGATCAAGCAGTTTTTGTAACCCGGATTTAGTTCTGGCTTCGTTTGTGGCAGTGCAGTGTAAGATGACGTGCTCCACTGTTTCTTCAGCTTGAAAGCAGCCGCGACAGGTGCCGCTGTCCGTTGCTCATGACTTTACTAGGTTGTGGTTCAGGTCACAGTGGCCTGTAATAACACCAACCAATATGCGTAGGTCGTCACGCTTCATTTTTAACAGGGTGTTGGTTACGGCCACGAGAGCGCCGTTTCTTAGTTTTTTTTTTTAATGTTTCTTGAAGATGGAACAAGCACACCCCCATCTTCAGGATGATTCGACATGAACTCAATGTAGTGGGGAATGGCGCTTCATAGAAATTGTACTAAAAACTTTTTTTATTTTCGCGAAATGTCACGATTTTATTTGGTAAGTTACTTTGGGAAAAGTGTTTCTGTTGGGAAATAGAGTCGATTGAGATCAACTAGTTTCTGGGCTGATTGTATTTTTTTTCGAGATTCTGAAAATGCAATTGTGTTTTACTTGATAATAAACCTATGGTTTCCTCAGAACAAAACCTTCTACTACAAAAGAAAAGGTAGCTGCTCTCAATGAGGTAAAAAAAATCCCCACCATCAATTTAATAGTTTTAGCGTGAAGAACTGATAGACATATTCACATTTCAAATCTCACAACCTTTTGCTATTATTAATATAAAGGAAGTAGGATTTCATCAAGCTTTATAAAAAGCTCATCCTAAAAGCTTTAAAATGTTTCAAGGCTAAAAATATTTACATTGAAAATTGGTAATTGATTTATGGGTTAAAGTGCCATCGTAAATCTTTACTCAAATAACTCCCACATACAGGTTTTGTAAATTCAATGCTGAGCCATAAATGATGTTTACAATTCGCAAATAGGACGGGCTGCTTATTTGGTAAAGCATTCATTAATAGAAGAACTGATCTTCTAAAACTGATCTGTTATACAAGGTGAGTTTTTCGTATGTTATTCAGAAAAGGGATAAATGTAAAATTCAAATTTTGTAGTTTTGAAATGGCTAGTAAAGAGTTATATAGGTACCATAATTCTACTCAAAAAAATTATGGGTAGCTCTAGAATACTTACTTTTGTTAAACTTTGTCCTTGCCTTATTGATGATGTTAATTTTAGGGACCAAGCACACAACAAGTTTTTGATGTAAAGTTTTGAATCACGTATTTTTAACTGAGGTTCTCACAAATTTTAGAAAACCATAGTCTAAATCAAATAAATGAGTTAATTCACGTTAGATTCATGAGTAATACTATACTTTTCTAAAATTTACGTTTCGGCACCAACTGCGGTAGTGAATACTAAATAAACCTTTATTTGGGTTCGATAATAATAAATCATGTTAATCATGTTGTAAAATGGACTAAAAGAAAAAAAAACTTTTAAACGTCCTACCTACTTAATGACCTGGTAGGTAACTTAAAACTTTGTAAGAATGTTCCTTTAGGATAAAAAGCAAACTTTTAAATATAATACCTTGAGCGAAGTTTGCGTCCCTTTACCACCTACTTTGGACAAGAAACTTTATCAAAGCCCTTAGAAGGGTGAATGCAAACACAACGAGATGTTTAAACGAGTTCTTATTAAAAAATATAACGGTACCAATCCGTATGCCCGGCGTAGGGATTATGTGCATCATCATCATCAGCCCAAAGCAGTCTACTGCTGTAAATAGCGCCATTGCGCCCTGTCCTCAGCTTGACGCATTCAGCTTCTACCAGCAGCTTTTCGTAAATCGTCACTACCTGGCCGGAGGGTGTCCTACACTAGGTTTGCTGAGCCGCGGTTGCCACTCAAGAACTCGTTCACACCGGTTATCGAGCGAATATGAGCTTACGTATGACGAAAGCTGGTGTTGACTTGTTGTAAATAACATCAAAAGTCATTCATAGCCCTACACTAGGATTGTCGCCTGTGTTGTGTATTAAGAACTATGAGTGATACCATGGAGCCACAATACTTCTCATCTTATTTGAGCTGTGCCCTGCGATCCCCAACCGAATGCCTAGCGTGGGCATTATGCATATCGCCCTTCTTCCTACTGTTTAGTCGTGACACTTGACAGAGCGGTCGTGGTCTTTATGTCGTAGCCTGCCTTACAATCTTAAGCCATTCCTCTGGCACAACTGATTTTCATTCAGGGGAATATCAAACCTTTCTTACTAGGGGAGGCCTATTATGTCCATCATTATCCATTATGACCAACGGCCAGGTAGAGTGACGATTTGCGAAAGACTGCTGGTAGAAGCTGGATGCGTCGAGCTCAGGACAGGCCGCAATGGCGTAGAAGCAGGCCAATGTCCATCAGTGGCCTGATATAGGCGGGTGTTATTTTTGTAGATAGCCTAGGGAGTGGGGATGGTCAAGGAACGTAGGGCGGTCGGTTGTAGGTAAGATTGGCAGAAGACACATTGTTAAAGTCTACGGCCGTACATGACGCGTTAGAATAGCACAGGATCGTGGTGGATGGCACAAGGAAGGAGACCTATAGACCCAACAATGGGTGAAATCAGGCTGTGGATGATAATGATGATGTGAGTAAACGATATTTATATTCAATGGGTTGGGCCACCCGAAATCTTAATGACTTCATTGTGATATCGTCGGAATAATTTATTGTGTATAATGAGATCAATTTGTCCTCATAGTGCCCCCAGTGAGTATCCACATCCATCCATCCACATCAGCCTATATCAGTCCACTGCTGGACATAGGCCTCCCCTAAGTGAGACTAAAACTTTTATTTTTATGATAGGCTCATAGCCAAATATGCTATATCAATAGCCAATAACTGTACCAGGACGTAAATGTTAAAGCTATTTATGTAGTATCTTATTGCTGTGTAGGCGATTTTAGATCTTTATTTGGATTATTTAGCACATACTTACGTTAAAGTAAAGTAAATACAATTAAAGCTGGTAGAAGCCGGATGCGTTGAGCTCAGGACAGGGCGCAATGGCGTTCATTAGGTGAGGCTTATGTCCACCAGTGAACTGCTATAGGCTGAAGATGATGATGATACGTTAAAGTGTCGTTTTCCGATTGCGTTTTAATTTAATGAATACTAGCGTTCCGTTCTTTGCTTCACTCATATCACAAACTAAGTATCCAGGTCACAACCTACTCACATTCCAAGTTTCATCCAGATCAGTTCAACCGTAACGAAGTAGAGTTGGACCAAACTTATACACCAATAACATCATGGTTCATGGTTGACATCCCCGATCTCGATCTTTTTGTGACTAAATCGCCTACAATTAAAATGATCCTATCAAGTCGCTGGTTTGGCATGCATCCGTGAACTTTTGTTATTATCAATATTTCTTGTGATTCGGTTTATTTCTTTTTTCTTCTTTAAGTACTAGGTATGTTCTTTTATTCTTAAGTAGTCTCTTTAAAATATTTTTTTTAACGAGTAAGCTTTTGATAGTTTCGATATGCGGCAACATATAAATAGTCAATAGTTGTTACTTAGATTTTAAGTACTGTTTGTTTTCCAAATAAATAAAAACAAAATAAATAAATAAAGAAATAAATATACATCTAAACACAAATTTTAGCAATTAAAATCTATGTATATAAAAGAAAGTCGTGTTAGTTACACTATTTATAACTCAAGAACTACTGAACCGGTTTGGCTGAAAATTGGTGGGGAGGTAGCTTAGAACTAGGAGACGGACACATGTTACTTAAAGAGGGGTAGGGGTAGGGTACTATGTCATGTATACTATACCCTCTTTGAGACAGGTCAACGTCTGTCGGGTCAGCTAGTAATTATTAAATTATACTATGCATCCGCTCGCGGCTTCGATCGCGCGGTACCCGAACAAAAATAATTATGTGTAAAGTCACAAGCATGTATTACTTGTACCAAGTTTCATCCAATTCCGTTCTCCCGGAGTTGAATGGCAACACACTTACAATAAAATTTATGACCCACTCTATTTAAGTATATGTGCATGATGTGGTCTCCCATAGTAAAGGGAGCACTAGTCTTTAAGATTGAGTACTATTATTTTGTTTAAGTATCTCCGTATCTCTTGTCGGCGACCCAATAAATAAAGAAATACAAAACAAATACAAATAGTTTATTTAACCAAAAGCCTAAAACAAATGGTGTTCCCGATCTTCCCCGTAAGAGGCATGTATTAAAAAAAAACAATAACAGGGCAGATTAAATTTACAAATAAAAAAAGCATTAATTTTATATCATAACAATAATACTGGACATTGCCACACTGAATAAAACAATAATGCTAGTTCATCGAGCCCCAAACTATGCAGAGCTTAGGAAACTACTTAATAACTGACATACATTCATTATAGTTTTTTGTAAATACACATATCATAGAATAACCCAGACCCAAAACAAACATTTGAAAATCATACAAACATTTATCTCACGGTAGGAATTGAACCCGCTACCCTCTACGCCTCAGGTGGGCCCTCGCCCACTGCCTGTGCCACTACGCCAAAGAGGTCGTCAAACAACAATAGTCAACAATTAACACATAGCATGACTGACATAGCATGACCCTAGCTGACTGTTAAAAATACATACACTCATAAATTACACCCAAACACAGAACAAACATTCATGTTCAATACACTAAATTGTTTATCTTGGGCAGGAATCGAACCCAAGATCCGCTCAGAAGGCAGGCTACCAACTGAGCTACGATGCCAGTCTGAATAAACTAACTCTAAAAAACAAAATAACAATCATAAATCAATCCTTTCTGTCTGCATCAAGCAAGCTAAAAATAATACCTTATTGAAAGTTCCCAAATTGAATTCTCTAAAATAAATAGAAAACCGATTTCGGAGTTCGACGTTACCACCTGGCACCAAACTAAATCCATGAAAAATGACGGTGCGATCTCTTAGTAAAAAATCATAGGAAGTTTCTAAAGAAACAAAAGAGTTACATAATGCGATTGGTCTACTTATAAACTTTTGGATAGAAGGTAGGTTAGTTCAATAATAAAGCCTAGTAAAGAACTGGACCTTTTCATCTAAGCTAAGGATGTATAGATAGCGTCAAGTGTTTCCTTCCTTCTTCGTATGAGCTAGTGGCTAACACTGGTGTTGGAGATTTTAGGCCAGCCGAAGGCCTCCAAAAAGGAGTACCTACAGAAAGAGCCGAGATCAACATCTAAGCGTCCTTTCTGAAGCACGGAAGCACTCAAATTGAAATGCTACTAAACAGTCACCCTTCCAATGTGATTATCCTAAAGCTATGTACGGATAGCGCGTTCCTGTATCCGCGTAGTCGGGGTACGCGTGTCTTGGAACGCCCTGTCTGTACTTGTAGCTACGCGTACACTTAGGGGAACGCGTGCCACACGAGCTGGCTCGTGGTGCGATCTTTGGTCAGTCGCTTTCGGCTCGCGTAGTGCTATGGATCGATTGACCTCGCCTGCAGGTTCGCGGCGGTCCACATTAAATATACGCGTATCAAATGTAGGTACCCGTATACAGCGAACCCCGACTTCGCGTATACAGGAACGCGCAATCCGTACCCAGCTTAAGAACACCACAGTATAAGCCACGCCGCAAGCGCTTCAAGTCAAGTGGTTCATTTTACATCACAACCTGTGGTTTGAGTGCGAAAAACCTACCCTAAATATTTTTTTTATGGAGATTTTCAAAGTTTTGCATACTTCGCACTAGGGGCGCTGCTCTGGCTTCTGATTTTTCCACTTCATTTTTCAACATTGAAGTAATTATTTCATTATTTATCATGAATGGAAAAATTCGTTATATTCAACATATAAGTCGCTGACTGTACATTCGTTAAGCCACCTGTCGTCCAATTTGTCTCGTGGATTACTGTTGTATTATCTTGGCTATTTAGTGCACGTGCCCTTACAAATGACTCCAATTTGCTGTTAATTTGGGCTATATTTTACTAAGCGCTGAGCTTTTGAGATATAAAGAGCTTCAAAGGTTCGCTTTGTGTATTCATTTGTTCAGTACGATCACAATATTTCAATCTGACGTATCGTAAGCTAATGAATTTTTTTTGAATCTACGTAAAATTTTTGAGCAATAAAAAACATTGACCAACTCTTCAAATAGTAGATTAATCCACTGCTGAACATAGGTAGCGAGGGGCGCTAGGCATAAGGGCATGAGGGTTGGGGATCGCGGGATGCTTCTCGCATCGCCGACGCTGCTGCCCAACAGGGGGAAGTGATATAGCTGTGCTGTTTCGAGGAAGCGCTATGCCACAATCAGCCGGCCGCCAAAGGCCCAGTTATAAGTTAGTAGGGTGCACGGGCCTGTAAAGCTGACGCTGCTGCCCGACGGTGGTGACTGGATTTAGCTGTGCCATTGGGAGGCTGCGGTATACCACAATCAGCGGGCCGCCGCCAGAGCCTCGTTTGCTAGTTAGCAGGGTGCACCACCGGTGAGGTTGACATGAGTTCCGAAGATGGAGGTTCAACCTCTTACACTCTCGCGACTCGCAGTCGTCGGTTGTATGAGTCAAAAAGAAAATGATAGAATGTTATTCCAGAATAATTACGGAAATAGAGTACTTTTCCGACAGGCCGCTAACGTTCAATGGCCCACTGACCCGCTACGATCAATCAGCTGAAAACAAACATTGTAAATGCTTCAAGCGGAAAATTACGAAAATGTATGCTAGTTCTGAGATTTGGGTTTATAGATAAACGCTTAAAAACCAGAAGGGTTTTAATTAGAATTTTAACCGTCCAGCCTCCATCGGCGTCTCCACTCGCTTGGTACTGGGAAAAAAGCCTATGTAGTTTTGATCCAGGTCACAAATTAAGTACATCTAAGTATTTCCAAGATTCACATTAAAAGCCGTCACGTAGTTGAATAGGAAAAAACACATTATCATACTCAAAAAAAAAAACTAGAAGCAAAGTTATTGAATAATGCATTAAATAAGACCTACAAAGTTCTTGACTGTAAAGAATTTGTGACTGTTTTTAACAATAAATTCTATGAAAAGATAACGTTTCAAGGCAAAACACATGCGAAAATATTCAAGTTAAATAAATAAAGATGAAGTCATGGTTCTTGTAAAGTTACAAGCTGCGGATATGACTCAGAACCAAGACAATAGTACATTGACTAAATTAATATCGACTCTACCTACTTTGGGTTAAGAAACATCATCATCATTATTTAAATTTCATTTGGTGGTTTGATTTTGGTTAATACTTGTATAGGTAGAGGCATCTTCCCATCCTAATCCTTTCTCAAGCCACCATCCGTACCATTTTTAATTTCATTTTGTACTTTATTGATTATAATCATATCAATGCATTTTTCGTATAATTATGGGGTAAAATAGTTTGATAATTATTAGGAAAATATAATCTTCTAATTTATTTGGAGCAAAGAATACTTACTCCAACTGTTCCAATCAAAACTTGACTTCCACTTTTGTTTCAAACAATGAAGTAATCCAGTAACTTTCTTTCTTTTCAGGAATGGTAACAATGGCGTTCTTGAAGACAATCACGCTTACATGCGCCTTTTCGATCCTTGTCGACGCGAAATGGACGCATCAGAAACGCGCAATTCCCTCCAAGATCTGCGACTCTACCCACAACAGCACCAATCTAGTCCAATGCTACTGCAGTACTGATAGAAAATCAGAAGTTATCAAAAACGCTGATTGCTATCTAACCGACGCCACATTATCACCCGAGCACAGCGCCTGGAAAACCTTCGGAGCTCTCAACTATGCGATTAAAATCACTTTCACAAACTCAAGGGGAATACCACTCACATACATTCCGACAGAATCTATCAAAGAAGCACATTCACTATCAAAATTCGAAATAAAGTATGGGATGATTGACAGAATAGAGCCGTTTGCCTTCGCAAACAAAAGCTCAATTGAAGAAATCTCGCTAAGAGATAATAGAATTTCAACGCTAAGCCCGCATGCATTTGCCCATCATAAGAATCTGAAAATATTAAGTTTAGACACGAACAAGCTAACAGAAATAAACAGAAACGTGTTTATTGATTTGCCAGCGCTAGAAAAACTATTTCTCACTAATAATGAAATTAGTACGATACACGACAAAGCTTTTATTCGACTAGGGCATTTGAGAGAGTTGGAAATCGATAGAAACAAAGTGTTCAGTTTGAACTTTGCGACATTTGAGGGCTTGAAGAGTTTGGAGAAGTTGGATCTGAGTGGCAATGCTTTAGAAGTGATAGGAGACAATACATTCGAAGCTCTGGAAAATCTGAAGTCCCTAAATTTGGATGAAAATAAAATACAAATGTTGGATGAAAAAGCTTTTAATGGACTTGGAAAGCTGCTATCTTTATCTCTTGCTCGAAACAAACTAACTGACATAGAAAGCGATAAAACCTTTGAAGGCTTGTACTCTTTACAATCCTTGAGTTTGAGAGGAAACCAAATGAAAGAACTTAAAACAGTCGCAATTGCTCCCATCCTCAGCAACTTCTACGGCAGCAACAGCAATTTTGATATTGAAGGTACTATTTTCTTCATATTTAGAATAAAATAAATTAGGAGATAACTAACTTGATAAGCCAAGTCCGGTAGTGGACATTGCAAAGATTAAATTTTTCTTACGAGAACATGTCCTTAAATCTTGTTTTGTTTATCCATTGTTTTTCTTATTTCAGATAACAGCTTCCCCTGTAACTGCAGTTTAGACTGGTTCATCTCGCTCATGAACAAGACACTAAACAAGCATCTTAAGATCACACTGGAGAACTTAAAGTGTTTCCCTGATACGGCACTCAGAGAAGCGTGGACTAAATCCACAGAAACTTTAGAGTCCGAAAAGAACACCCAAGTTTTCGAAGACGAAGCTCAAGAATCTCAGGTTAATGACTACGAATATTATGATGAGTCGCAACTGAATGGAAAACTTTTCTACTTAGATGTCAGAGACCTCCTTCAATGTGAAAACTATACCAAAACCCAAGGGGTTGATAATAGACAAACCAAGGAAACTAGTACAAATCGAGCTTTATCAAACAAAATGACGAACCAAGGCTCATTAGATGTATCACTCAATACAACAACCGCTTCTGTTGGAAATATCGAAATGAAAACTGCTACGGACAAAAGAGAGAATGATGAAAAAGTCTTTACAACTACAAGGTTAGCGACTGTTTCTGCTAAACCAGTTGAGAGCAAACTATATGATGCTATGGCATCTGATGAAGGCAGACCTGATAAAATTAAATCACATAGAAGTGTTCAAGATGATATTAAAGATAATCCTAACACTAATAACGCAACTAAACGTATTAGTTTTACAAGTTTGCTCGTATTTATAATGTTATTAAGTTTAGATGCTTTAGTCACCTATTAAATTGTTATTTAAGCTAGAACTCACAGTCATTAAATTAAATTAATTATTAGTTACATGATTATGTACCATTTATTTAGTATTTTCCATCCCCACCTTTACCTTACGAATTTGTTTTAGCGGTGTTGTTAAAAGCAAAATAAACTATTACTCTATATACTTATCTCAAAATTGATATCACTAGATACAAGATACTTTGCAAATCTGTGAGGGTACCTATATGCAAAAACTAAGTAGAGGCAAGTCCAAATATTAAATTCGATATAATATACCAACTTTTGTCAATAATACCTACCTTTGGTTGATCCCAAGAAATTACCTACATCAGTAATTCCTGATGATGGATACTCGAGTTTTCTGGAATTAGGCTAGGAGTAGGATTTGCTGGCCTTAAGACATCTACTTAATAAACCTTACGTAGCTTTATACACAACACAGCCTATTGAGTCCACTGCTCGAAAAGAAAAACTACAAGAAGGGGGATTTACCCATAATCCCCACACTGGCATGTAGGTTGGGGATCGCAGAGCACAGTTTCTCGCATCGCAGACGTCGGCAGCTAGGGGATCTAGCTGTGCCACTTGTGTGTGTGTTAGGCTGCGCTATGCCGAAATTAGATGGCTGCCAGAGCCACATTTGTTAGTTAGCAGGGTGCACCACGTGCAGGTGAGGTGCTTGTGTAGTAGAGATTTCTTTTGAATTCCCGTACGCCCGTAGCTTTAAAGGTCTAAAGGTCTATAAGTTAAGTCCGTGCTTTCGAAGGTAAATAAGATGTTGGTCCCAGATTTTTTAAGTAGTTATGCCATGTAAGAAGCCTTCTGACGGCCTTAAAACTCCGACACTAGAGTTGGCCTCTAGCTGATACGAAGAGGGAAAGAAGGAAAATTTCTTCTTCTTCGTACGAGTAAGTGGCGAACTATGATGTCGTAGTTTTTACTCCACCCTAAGGCCTATGAAATGGCTTAACGTCAAAACCGACACTTACATCATAACGTGCCTTCCGAAGCACGGAAGCGCTGATACCTAAATGCTACTAAACGATCACCCATCCGAGTAGTGTCCGTGTGGAGTGTTGCTTAACCAAGATGATCTGCGAAGACAACCGAAGTAAGCTACGCCATGAGCGCTAAGGAAAACTAAAAACTTATTAGGATTATACTCATACAAAGTGAAGTGCAGCGTACAAACTTCACAAAAACCTTATTCTCAGTACATTTTCCTGCAAGCTGGATAGCAAGTTATAATAAATAGTCCATAATGCATTGACACGTTCGACTTGACAAAAGCTATGCAATTAATGTACGGTGAGATAATCAACGCCATCTCGTAGATTAGAGCTAAATGTTTATACCATTTCCTTGGAAAGCTCTTGAATGGGCTTTTTTCAGCACATGGCACTGTCTGCTTTTTTTTTTTTTTTTTTTTTTTTTTTTTTATTTATTTAAATTTTACATTGCCATTACAGTATGGAACCAAGGCGACAATGGAAATCCCTAATAATTTAAATATCCACTACTTAATTTTAATTTGACCTAACATCTAAACTAGATATGTCCTACTTAAAAAATTTAAGACAGCATCTGTGAATTTCATCAATGTAATATTGAATATATCAACATCCTCGGCAGCACATAGGCTGTTGATTATACGAAGGGCTCGAGTGAATGGCGCTTCACTCTGGAGATTAGTCCTTGCCCACGGGATCATAAGCAGCCTAGGTCGACGTCGCGCGTATACATAGTTGTCAGGTACGTACAAACCCACGCACATCAGTACTCGCGGATTGTGCACCATACCTCTCAAAAGTTTAAATATGTATGTTACTAGCATCATTTCCCGTCTGACTTCAAGTTTATAATATCCTACCATGCCTAATACAAATAGTGTAGGGTACATTAAAGGGTAAAAGGGGTAAACCCCATATAGTTTTAAATACAAAAACCTTGCGAACTTGTTCTGCATTTTTTCCACCATACTGGTGTATTTTTTTTCATGAGGACTCCAAATCATAACGCCACATTCTAGTCTGCTTCTCACCAGTGCATTATACAGTACTTTAATAGTGCCTATGTTGTTGAAGTCGCAGCTCTGACGCAGTATAAAGCCCAGGTTTCTAAAGGCCTTCTTGCATACATCCACCACATGCTCGCGAAAGTTTAAATTTTTATCCATGCGGATCCCTAAATCACGAACTGATTGCACGCGGCTTATGTTGTTTCCTTCCAGCGTATAGTCATAAATAATAGGACTTCGTGCACGGCCGTAGGTGATAGCACAGCATTTTGAACTATTGAAAAATAGTTTGTTAGCACTACTCCACTGAGAAACACGGTCAATATCTTTTTGCAGTCGCCCGCAATCGGTACTGTCGCAAATTTTCAGTATAAGTTTTAAATCATCCGCAAAGAGAAGACAAACGGAATCCTGTATGACATCTGGCAAGTCGTTGATCATTATTAAGAATTTAAGGGGCCCTAAATTACTGCCTTGACTTACCCCAGAGTTTGTGTAAAATGGGTCCGAGAGATACCCACTATAGTCAACATATTGCATTCTACCTTGTAGGTAACTAGCAAAGAATTCCAACAAATTCACAGTAAATCCAATGGACGCTAGCTTTTTTAGGAGGACATCATTATCAACCGTATCAAATGCCTTGCGGAAATCAAAGTACGCCGCGTCGACCTGTACCCCAGCGTCGATAGCAGGGACAGCATATGTCATAAAACATAGCATGTTACTGTCGGTGCTCCGACCCGGCCTAAACCCATGTTGAGCATCCGACAGTTGGCTATTTACTTGCCTGTAGATATAACGGTGCAAGATGGACTCGAAGACCTTCGCATATGATGATAGTACCGCAATGGGTCTATACCCTCCCACGTCCTTACTTTCGCCACCCTTCGGTACCGGGATCACCCGTGTGAGTTTCCATTCCTCAGGGTAAGTGCGTGATTCCAGGCAAAGATTGTACAAATATAAAAGCGGCTCTGCTAATACATTTCCACAATCCTTTAATACAAAAGGTGGAATTCCATCCGGACCATATGAGAATTTTGGTTTCAAACTCTTCAAAGCTACTCGAATATCGAAATAGGTCAACTGGTTTATTTCCACTTGCTGCGTGCCACTCACTCTGGCCGTCTCAATCGCCTCGCGTACATTAAGTGTGGGTGGATTTTCGTTATAAACAGAGTGAAAATATGTGGCAAACTCTTGAGCACAAACCGAAGGAGACAGCTCAATACCATCCTTAGTGATACAGGTATGACCTACTTTTGACCTTTTTGTTTTTATGAACGCCCAGAATGATTTGGGGTCGTTAGAGAAACGATTCTGTAGCCCACTTACATAACTATCATATGCTTCTTTGATCATGCATTTTACCAGTGCCCGTTTATTAGAATATTGGTCGTAGTCAGCTTGCATCTTGCTTATCTTGTAAATTTTATGTAGCTTAGCCTTATACTTAATTTGGTATTTAATCTCGGCTGTATACCATTCCGGGTAGTAGTATCGTTTTTTCCCAACATAGTGTATTTTACGCGGTATAGAATTATCAATAACACTATTAATGATAGAATAAAAAAAGTCTACAGCTCTCCCAACTTCAGTTATGTCATATAACTGTGACCAATCTACAGATCCTATTTCCTGGTAAAGGTTCAATATGTCACCATTTTTAAAATTCCACTGGCATCGCTGATGTCTAGACCTAGGAACATCAATGTCATTAGGTAAATCAGATCCTATGCTATTGTTCTGTAAGTGCACAATCAGCGGGGGGTGCTGCTTATCAATAGGAACAATTGGGTTTGTACCAACCTCAACACTTAGCTCGCAATCGTGCAAGTTAGACAAGACCAAATCAAGAACTCGATTATTGCAGTTCGTTATACTATTCGCTTGATGAAATCCACAAAATGCTATAAAATATTCATAATAATTATTTACATCAGTAGATGCTGAATATAAATTAAAATCGCCTATGACTAAAACCTTATCATAACGGGTACAAAGTTTTTCGATCTCATTAAACAATAACATGTAATCCTTGTCTGAGCTACTTGGAGGAATGTAAACTGTACAACATAGAAACAAATAATTATTATACCCAACACTATTATTATTATGCACTGTTACGCAAACCAATTCAAACGCACACTTGTTTATGTCTAAGGACAATGCAATTCGCTTCAGGTCCAAGCGGGAGGGCGATGCCGCTAATAGTGCGCCCCCTTGCTTTCGTCCGTCGACACGGTGCTTGAAACCTGTCAGCGCCATCTCTGTTTAAACCATAAAAGTCCATTGTTAGAAAATAGTGCTCTAACTTTCTTGGTTCTTTGTTATTGTTGTAGTCCTAAATAAATAGATGGCAGCACTTGTTCAAAAATTTGCTAATTGACTAGTAGGTACGTTTAGGGCTGGGTCTGTGCCGATACATACTTAAAACTAAAATAAACAAACAATGCTGGACACATCACAAAGCATCATGTAACCCCAAACCAAGCAGGGCTTTTCGGTGAGCTCATATTTAGCATTGAATTTGGTGTGGTTTTGTAACGCACATATTTAGGTAAAACAGTGACCGGACTTATATATTTACTTACCCAGCTATAAGGAGGGAGGTAGGTACCTAAAATGAAAACCCTGGGAGCAGTAGTACTTTTTCTGAATGATGTAGGTACCTACCTACCTTTCTGTACCTACACACAACGTTAACTTGTACCTATGCGAAATTTCACAATGATCAGTGAATTATGTAATTAGAGAATTCAAGCTTAACAAACAAACATACTGAAATTTCCATTTATAGGTATTAAGTTAGGATTGCAAAAAAACTCTTGACCAAAAGTGAAACCAAGCTCAAAATTGCCTACAAATTGGATTTATTCAGTTAAAAGCTAATTTACGAAGGACTTTTTGTCCACAAATTCAATTATGCTGGTAAAACGTGCCCCTTGCTTCTTAATTATTTAATTTCTACAAAAAAGAAACAGAATTTGGGGTATAAAAGACTATTAATTGGACCTAATTGGCTGTTTGTATTGGAAATAAAATACTTAGTACAATTTCAGCTATGGGCGATAACACATCTCGACAGGCACTCCGCACGGCTACTAAGGCCTCTCTGTATTCTATCCTAAGGCCTAAAATTATTGAGGATTTCCATTGTCGCCTTGGTTCCATACTGTAATGGCAATGTAAAATTTATATATATAAAAAAAAAACTGTTGGATGGGAGACCACCCACAATTGTGGGTGGATCCCACAAGTGGTCAGGTACGTTATGAGGTTAGTAGCGATTTTTTCTGTCGGAGGCCTTCGGTTGGCTAAAAACCATCAAAATGGGTCACTAACTCATTTACGTAGAAGAAGATCCCGACTACATAGCATGAAAAGCCATGCCATGCACGAGACCTGGGGCCGAATTCTGACGATTCGATATATTTGATTCTATATATCGAATCTGGAAATCGATTCCGCGAATCGCGGAAACTGTCAAAACTGCATGAAATTTGACAGTTCTCGGGATATATCTAAATCTACATCTACATCTACACTTGATATTATAAACAGGAAAAAATATATTTGTGTGTGTGTATGTTTGTAATGAATAAACTGAAAAACTACTTTGCTGATTTCAAAAATTCTTTCACCGTTGGAAAGCTACATTCACCCTGACTAACGGCTAAAGGCTATATTTAGTGCTAGAAAAGATTAGGGATTCTTACTAAAACTTAAGTAACGTAACCCAAGGTGTAAAAAAAGTGCCTTAACCCGTGCGAAGCCCGGACGGACCGCTAGTATCTAATAGAATCAAATATATTCAATCGTCAGAATCAGGCCCCTCGTCCTTTCAGATCATGAAAATGAACATCTCAATGCTACTTCCTTTCTTCTCCTTCGCATGAGCTAGTTGCTATCTCTGGTGGAGTTTTTAGGCCGCCCCAAGACCTCCGACATGGCTGAAACACTGAAAAAGCCGGGATCACCTTAACGTGCCTGCCTTCGAAGCATGTAAGCAGATCTAAATGTACGAAATGGTCACCCATCCAAGTATTAACCGGGCGGAGAGATGTTTAAAAAAGTTAATCTCCTCCCTCTCACCGTGACCTCTGTACAGTGACTATAATAGTAAACTTGCTCCGTGTATTTTAATTCTAAAACCTGGTTATAAGTCAAAATTATTCCGTTCTTTCACGACCAATACAAAATATACGGCTAGTGAACGTTATAAGTGTCTGTGTTTAATAATAAATAACTGTTATCAATAATATATTACCAAAAATCTAATAAAAACATCAGTTTAACCCGCAACACTAACCGGCAAAATCAGTGAGTGCTAAGCGCTTGGTAAAAGCGCGTAAGCGACGAGATCTCCTCGGCGCTTACGACGTTCTTCACTTGGTCGCGCAAGCCTGTGTTTGACCCGACCAGCTGACCACCTATTTTTCTACCTACAATTTTTTTTTGACAACTCCGAGTGCGTTGGATTTTTAGTAGCGTGCTAGCAAGTCTTCATCATCATCATCATCATCATCACGCGCCTGGATAAATCAAAGAAGCTATCCGCCACTATGCCGCTAAACCGCACTCCGCCTCCCGTTCAGGCCACGGTTTCGCCTACGCGCAACAGTACCACTACAAGCTTGCCTCAGCTGCAACATTGTTCCTCGGAACCGAGCCTTCTTGCAGAGCCTGTGGCTGAATTTGGAACGCCTAGAGGCAGCACACCAATTTTATCCGTACGTAACACTAAACGCAAGCGTATAGAATATGACGATGAAACTCTGTCAAATTTTATGATAGAAATACGGCAGATGATGCAAGATTTCCAAAGTCAACAAAATTCTAAGTATGAGAAACTCTTTGCCGTGGTTGAGGACTTCAGGACCGCTGTTGATTTCTTAGTCCAGAAAAACGAATCATTGCAGACTCAAGTGAACAAGCTGGAAGCGGAAAAAAAGTCGAATATGCAGTATATTACTTCTCTAGAGTCCAAAGTAGATAGTCTCGAGCGAACCTCCTGAGCGACGTGCCTAGAGATAAGAAGCTTACCTGGGTCCCAACCTGAGACGAAGTCATCCATGGTGGACACAGTGATCCAAATCGGCAAAGTACTCAATGTGGCGATATTGCCCAAAGATGTCAAGGATATTGTTACCGCGCCTTAACAGTGAATCATACCTACGCGCCTTAACAACGACGTGAAGTACCGCCGTACAGACAGCCAACCAGCAATGAAGCCTCTACGCATCATGCGTCACGTGACAGGGTCAACACAGCGACAACTTCACTTCCGTGATTCATTCGAATTCTAGTTACGATACAACACACATATCATTTTATCTAACTTTGTAAAAATCCAAAATAAACGTACTCACAGCATAAAGAAGAAGCTTCATTACGTCTACGCCTACCTACACCTACCTACACCTACCTACGCTAGGAACTAGGAACAGGATCTTGCCTGAAAATTTGACGAGAGCAAAGTAACGGTCATCAACCGAAACATTGGACCTTCGGAAGCCGGATTCTACGTGCCAACGCATCCAGGATCATCCAGAAACGGTCAGGCCATCCATCCCAGTTCCCTCAATCCTCATCCGATTTGTGCTAATCCCGTGCTGTGATATTTAAATTCCAGTTCGCATCGATTCGTATTCAAAAGTGCATCGTGCTATCTACCTACTTACTGCATTCGCAGCTGCTAACTGTGAGTAACCTTTGTTTCTTTATAAACTTTCAAAATGAGTGACGATGAATATTCTGAAACTGGGAATACTTTGAGTGTTAGCGATTTCAAAAAGCAAAGGGGTGTAATTAAAGGTAGATTAACGCTATTCGAGAAATATGTTAGTAGATTTGAAGGTATAGCTTTGTCTGAGAGGCAAAGAGCTGAATTTGATTTACGTATTCAGTCAGTGTCTAATTTATTACAGTCTTTCAATAAATTACAAGACAAAATCGAGCAGTTATCCGAAGATAGCGAGTTGAAAGCACAACTCGAGTATAGGGAATCATTTGAAGACCAATACTTTAGTATCATGTCTATGGCTAAATGTTTATTACAAGTAGATAGTAAAGATAACGGTACTCATGCGCAACAAAATACTTTTATTAGAATTAAACTACCAGATATTAAGCTACCCTCATTTGATGGTTCCTTCGACCACTGGCTTGAGTTTAAAAATTCGTACCTATCAATGATTCATAAGAGAAGTGATTTAGACGCTATTCAAAAATTTCATTATTTAAAATCCTCTCTTAGCGGCTCAGCCTTGCAAGTAATAAGCGCATTAGAATTTACTGCAGTTAATTATTCCCACGCATGGGACTTGTTAGAGAATAGATACCAAAATAATCGTTTACTGGTTCATAATCATGTCAAGTCTTTGTTTACTGCACAATCACTCAACAAAGAATCCCCGATCCATATTAGAAAGTTAATCGATGTCGTTTTGCGTAATTTACGTGCACTAAATTCATTAGGGGAGCCTACGGAAGGGTGGGATACGTTGATTATTTATATCATTGTGTCAAAGCTTGATTCCACCACTGAACGTGAGTGGGAGAACCATAAAGGTTCCGCTTTGTGTGATTCTCAAAAGAGTAAAATTAAATTAGACGATTTGCTAAGTTTCTTGCGTAACCGTGCAGATATGCTCGACATGATTCAAAGTAGTCATTCAAAACCTATAACTCAAAATCACAATACGTATAAACCTAACTTGTTTGTTAATAAAAAACTTAACAATAATTCGCAATCCCAGCAATCACACAGTTTTGTGTCCACGCGTAGTAACGGTATTAAATCCGTTCAGTCAATACGTCTCTCTCGTCTCACCAATTGTATACGTGTATTAATTTTCTTAACTTGTCCGTTCAGGAAAGAATTAAGTTAATCGAAAACAATAAACTCTGTCGAAATTGCTTACGGGCAGGTCACTCGGTCTCGGAATGCGTATTTGGGCCGTGTAAGCAATGTGACAAAAAACATAACAGCTTGTTACATATCGATGATAGCAACAATACGTCTATCCCGGCTTCGTCAACGGCGCGTGCGCATCATTCACAGCCAGCTGATAGGAAACCGGTTTCGCTTGCATCTTGTGCAGTGAATTCTTTACATGCGATTAATAATACGTCTATACAGCTACCACAAGTTTTATTATCCACTGCGCTGATCGAAGTCATGGATAATAATAATGATTATCAATCATACAGCGCGAGCGCTGTTAGATAGTGGTAGTCAGAATTGCTTTATTTCGGAAAATCTATGTAAACGTTTAAACGTATCGGTTATACAGTCCACTATAAATATATCGGGCGTGGGACAGTCGGTCTCACAATCAAACAATTTATGCGAAATTAATATGCGTTCAAAAACGAATACTTACGAAACACGATTAAAATGCTTTGTCTTACCGGGTATAACGGCAAATGTACCGTCGTGCTTTATAGATTATAATTCCCTATCGATTCCAGACAGTGTTTGTCTTGCTGATCCCTCATTTAATGTACCATCGGAAATTGATTTACTGATAGGAGCGGACGTATTTTGGGATCTATTAGACGAGGATCGAATTCGACTTTCCGACGGGCCGTACCTACAGAGTTCGAAGGTAGGGTGGTTTATTTCGGGTCCCATTCATAAAAACAAAATCAGCTTAGCTAGTCCTGTTCATTGTAATTTTGTCCAGTCTAACATTGATACACAATTGCGCAAGTTTTGGGAACTCGAAGAAGTTGGAAAACCGGATTCTGTCCTCACTAATGAGGAGCGTATGTGCGAGGAACATTTTTGCAGTACAACAAAACGGGAAAATGACGGTAGGTTCTCGGTGCGGATTCCATTAAAAGAATCAGCTGACGTACTCGGCGATTCTTATGAAAGGGCTAAGACTCGTTTCTTATCATTAGAACGAAAACTAGATCGATTGCCATCTTATAAAAAAATGTATTGCGATTTCATGCAAGAGTATATCGATTTAGGTCACATGTCGCTTATTGACGATTATATAAAACCTTACTATTTTCTTCCTCATCATGGGGTATTTCGAGAACACAGTACTACTACGAAACTTCGTGTAGTATTCGATGCAAGCGCTACTACGACTTCGAATAAGTCACTAAACGATATACAGTTGATTGGACCTCCGCTTCAAAATGATATTTTCTCCATATTAATTCGATTTCGACAGTATAGGTACGTAGCCTGCGCTGACGTGGAGAAAATGTTTAGACAAATTTCTATTCAACACGACCAGCGCAGACTACAGCTCATTTTGTGGCGTGAAAATTCGTCTGATAATCTAAATATATATCAATTAAATACAGTCACATATGGAACTGCTTCGGCGCCATATCTGAGTATGCGGTGTTTAAAACAACTTGCGAAGGAAACTGATGATCACGTCATCGCTGACGTTATAAATAATGATTTCTTTGTAGACGACCTCATAACGGGTCACCATGACCGTGAGGCCTTGTCTAGAATTTGTGAAAAAACATCTAAAGTACTAAAATCAGGCGGCTTTCCATTGCGAAAATGGACATTCAATCATGACGTAAACACAAGTACATCTAAAGAGTTAGCAATAGGAGAACATTTCCAAAATAAAACTCTCGGCTTAGGATGGCAAGTTGAAAGTGATGAACTTCATTTTACGACAAGCGTAAATAACAAATCTTTAGTTACTAAACGAAGTATAATGTCCGTTATTTCGCAAATTTATGACCCGCTAGGTCTTTTATCCCCAATGATAATTATTGCAAAAATTTTGCTTCAGAAATTATGGTTAGCTAAAATTGACTGGGATGATTTAGTTCCCATCGATATATTAAATAACTGGAATCGATTCATTGAAACCTTGTCACATTTAGGTAGCTTACGCGCGCCTCGTTACGTCATGAGTGAATGTGCAGAATACAGCGAGTTACATATATTTACCGACGCCTCACAGGACGCGTACGGAGCCTGTGCATACATTAGGTCTTACGGCGATAACACACCCGTAACAATAAAATTGTTGTGTGCAAAAAGTAAGGTCGCACCCGTTAAAACAGTTTGCACTATTCCTCGCCTCGAGCTGTGCGGAGCTTTACTCGGAGCAAAATTATATCGTAAAATAATTAATTCGATTACTGTTAATTTCAACAAAATATTCTTTTGGACGGACTCAACCATTGTCCTGGGATGGCTTCGAATGTCACCTCATTGTTTAAAAACATTCGTCCAGAATCGCGTGTCTCAAATTAATGAAATTACTAGTGATGCATCATGGTTACATATAAATAGTAAAGACAACCCGGCGGACCTAGTATCTAGGGGTCTTTATCTTAACGATTTAATAAAAAATACTATGTGGTGGCACGGGCCTGCTTTTTTACAAGATCGCGAACTAACCTACACGACCGGCTTTTCAAATATTGAAAATCAGCTGTTACCCGAAGTAAAATCGCAAGCTGTTAGCATGTTATGTAAAGGTACAAGTACTAGTCACTTATTTGATTTCAATAGGTTTTCGTCATTTAATCGTTTACGCCGAGCGGCAGCTTACGTACTGAGGTTTATAAAAAATGCACGAACGAGTAAACAACATCGTAAAACCGGTTTGCTATCTACTGACGAAGTGAATGCGGCGGTCACAGCGCTCGCCCGGCTGGCGCAATTAGAATCATTTCACGACGAATACAATGATTTAAATAAGAAATCGCTTGTCAAATCCAAAAGAATACTTGGTCTTAATGTATTTTTAGATAAGAATAATTTAATTCGTGTAGGCGGGAGAATAGAAAATTCACCTATTTTCGATGAAAATAAAAAACATCCCGTAGTATTGTGCAGTAAACATAGATTTACTGTATTGTTATTCAGATACGAGCATAAACAGTTATTCCACGCGGGTCCTCAACTCCTGCTTTCCTGTGTGCGCGAGGCCTGGTGGCCTCTGGGTGGCCGAGACCTGGCTAGGAAGACTGTACATGAGTGCGTCAGATGCACGCGCATCAAAGGGAAGACATTACACCCTCTAATGGGTAACTTACCAGTTGAACGTCTTGAGCCCGGCTTCCCTTTCATGCGCTGCGGTGTAGATTACGCTGGGCCTGTTATGCTTTTGAATCGCAAAGGCAGAGGGGCTACTCTCAAAAAAGGGTACATATGTTTGTTTATATGTTTTAGTACGCGCGCTGTACATTTAGAGTTAGCTACGAGTTTATCAACAGACGATTACATACTCGCATTAAAACGTTTTATATCTCGTCGGGGTAAACCGGCCGAGATAGTATCGGATAACGGTACAAATTTCGTAGGTGCCGAAAGGGAAATGCTTTCTTTTCTTAATACTAATAATAATGAGGATATAATTAATTACGCCACAGACAATAATATCAAATTCACATTTATTCCTCCATATTGTCCTCATTTTGGGGGTTTATGGGAAGCAGGGGTTAAATCATGTAAACACCACATTCGCCGTGTGGTCGGTCAGGCTAATCTCACTTATGAGGAATTCAGTACGGTTTTAGCACAAACTGAAGCCATCCTGAATTCCCGCCCTATAACCGCTCTGTCTACAGATCCAAATGACCTCCAACCCCTCACCCCCGCTCACTTCCTCATCGGCCGGCCATTGACCGCCCCAGCTTGTGAAGACCTGACAGCTACACCAAACCACCGGTTGGCGCGCTATAGCTTGCTCGAGAAGATGAGGCAGGACTTATGGAAACGCTGGACGAAAGAATACATATCGGAGTTGCAAACACGTACCAAATGGAAAACTAACAAAGACGATGTTAAGCTCAACACTCTCGCTCTTATCAAAGACGACCACACGCCTCCGCTGCGATGGAAATTGGGCAGAATTGTACGCGTCTACCCCGGAGCAGATGGCATCTCACGTGTAGCAGATCTTCTCACATCGACGGGCATCACACGCAGAGGTTTCTCAAAGATCTGTCCGCTACCAGTTCCATCACCTGATTCTGACCAAAGCGTGACGTCCTGCGATCCTGTTGGAACCTGCTGATTCCAAGGCCGGGCCCATGTTACCGCGCCTTAACAGTGAATCATACCTACGCGCCTTAACAACGACGTGAAGTACCGCCGTACAGACAGCCAACCAGCAATGAAGCCTCTACGCATCATGCGTCACGTGACAGGGTCAACACAGCGACAACTTCACTTCCGTGATTCATTCGAATTCTAGTTACGATACAACACACATATCATTTTATCTAACTTTGTAAAAATCCAAAATAAACGTACTCACAGCATAAAGAAGAAGCTTCATTACGTCTACGCCTACCTACACCTACCTACACCTACCTACGCTAGGAACTAGGAACAGGATCTTGCCTGAAAATTTGACGAGAGCAAAGTAACGGTCATCAACCGAAACAGATATTTTCAGAGTAAACACAAAAGATGCTGATAGGAAGACAATGATAGTAGACTTTACAAGTGTCTTAACATAGGAAAAATTCATCTCTAAATATAGAAGAAGTGCCAAAGAAAACAACAGACTAACAACGGAGAAGTTGAGGATCTCTGGGCCCTCGAGGCCTATCTTCGTTTCAGAAAACTTAACAGCTAAACTTAAAAAGCTGTTCTATTTGGCGCGAGAATATGCTAAAGCCAAAGACTTTAAGTACTGCTGGGTATCAAATGGAAAAATCTTCTTTCGCAAGCGCGAGGGAGGTTCCGTACTGCGAGTCCACAGTGAGGCGGACCTTGTTGCATCCGAAGGAAAATGACTTTACCTTAATATGATTTACTGTACGTTTATATTAGTTTTAGGCTGTTGTAATTTAGTTTGTAAGAATACTGTGAGACCAAACACACGCCACTTTTATACTACACAAACACACATACCCAACCTCGCAAGCTGGAATAAATACTCTAATGATAGTAATATTATCACTTCAATATTAAATATATGTACATGCTTAGAAACCTACGGCTCGGTGAACTCTACCGTTCTATTTTTTGTGTATCTACTAAACAAATCGCTCTTGTTCCCACTGTTAATTTCTCAACCGATAATGGATGATCTAATCACTATAGCTTCTGACATCGAAAACACTAATCTATTAGACTCATACTTATGTTCTCCTGAGGAATCTATAAGGTACATTCAGCACGATTTCAGTAAAGATTCTCTTAAACTCTTACATCTCAACATTAGTAGCATTAACTGTAATTTTGATGGATTACTTACTCTACTACATAGAATAAATACTCAGTTTGATATTTTAATCCTTACTGAATGTTGGCTAAGTAAATGCCCTTCAATTCCTTATCTTCCTGGTTATAACTCAAATTCCTCTAACTTTACCACACAAAATGAAGGCGTTGTTGCGTATGTTCGTATCGAATTAACTTGCAATGTCGAAATACCTATTTTCATAGATGCCAATTGCTTACTACTGAATATTGACAATAAAGTAGCGGTGATAGCTCTATACCGTTCACCAGCTCAAAAAAATATTGAAGGTTTTATTAACTGCCTCGACGAAACCCTTCTTCACTTAAAGAGCTTCCATACAATCATAATTACAGGAGATATCAATATAAATATAGCTGCAAATTTCACAGATGCTAACTCCGATGAGTACTTAAACTTGATAGCTTCTCATGCTATGTCTCCTGCTTATATACTACCCACTCGCCTTGATCGATGTATAGATCATGTTATTTTAAAATCACCATACTCGGCAGTGTCTTTGATTTTAGATACATTGTTAACCGACCATGCCCCAATCATTTTTTGTTTAGCATTACGAACACCAAAAAAAAACCTGAAAAGGTTTACCTTAAAATTAGATATCCCTAAAATTATCGATGATATACAAAAGACAGATTTTTCATTAATCTTCTCAATAACTAACCCTAACTTAGCCGCTCAGGCCCTTGTATCTTTGGTTTCCTCGATAGTTCAAAAACATACCAACACACATACACCTAGCAAGAAGCGCATCCTTAAGCCCTGGATTACGCCTGGCCTTCTGAAGTGCATGCGCCTTAGAGATAAGCTCTACAGAAAATTTTATAAAGATAAAAATAATCAAATTCTTAAAATCATCTTCGTTCGCTATCGCAATTTTTGTAATAATTTATTAAAAAAAGTTAAACGTGAATACGAACGTAATGAGCTCCAGATGGCCAAAAATAATCCAAAAGCTACATGGAATCTAGTAAAAAAAATTGCTAATCTTAAATGCAAGCAGTCATCTCCTGAGGAGCTATTAACTCTTGATAACAATGCCCTAAATTCAGTTAACATTGTTAATAATTTCTTTGCAAACGTGGGTAAAACTCTTGCATCTAATATTAACCTGCCATATAATACCCCCCACTCTGCCTACCAACTCAATAATAATCCGCCTCCACTTGTTTCTATGACCCTCCTTCCGACAGACTGCACGGAAATAGAAAATATCATTGTCAGTCTTAAAGACGGATCTGCAGTAGGCTGGGATGGCATACCAACAACAGTAATCAAAGGAGCCAGAAATATTCTCATTCCTCTGTTAAACTACATCTACAATCTTTGTCTTTCCACTGGTACCTTCCCTGATGTATTTAAAAAGGCTATTGTTCATCCTATTTACAAAAATGGAGACCGAAAAAATGTTAATAACTATAGACCTATTTCCGTGCTAACTGTTCTCTCCAAGGTTTTTGAAAAAATCATAAATCGGAGACTTATTGATTTTCTCAATAAAAATTCTATTTTAGCTAGCAACCAATATGGATTTAGGAGCCGCAGGTCCACTGAAGACGCAGTCTTCTCATCTCACTTCTAAAATAGTTAACAATCTTGATCGTAAGCTCAAAACCGCTGCCATCTTTCTCGACCTGTCTAAAGCCTTTGACACCGTCTCTATCCCTTTACTTTTGACAAAATTAGAACAAATCGGTATAAGAGGCGGTGTCAGGGAACTATTCAAGAGCTCCTCAAGGAAGCGTTCTCGGTCCTCAGCTCTTTCTAGTGTACATCAATGACCTGTGCAAACTGTCTCTCCCAAACTGCTCTATATTCACTTACGCAGATGACACTGCTCTTGTCATAGAAGGAGACAGCTGGGAGGAGGTGCAACATCGAGCTGAGTTAGCCTTAAATACTGTTACCAATTGGCTCTCTCACAATCTTTTAACACTTAATGTCAATAAAACTAAATTTATTCCCTTTTCTTTGGCGCCGAGGTCTCAGCCTCCACCCTCTTTCTCTATCTGTGCCCACTCATGCTCATTTTCCGCCTCCACATGTCCCTGCGAGTCTCTTGAACGTGCAATATCGATCAAATACCTTGGCGTTTACTTGGACAGTACCCTCTCATGGATTCCCCATATTCAATGTACTGTCACTAGATTGCGCAAACTGATATTTGTTTTCAAGAACCTTCGAGGTATTGCAGACTTTAGCTGCCTTAGGACGGTTTATTTTGCCCTAGCTCAATCCATTCTACAATACTGCGCTACTGCATGGGGTGGAGCCATTCAAACTCAAATCCTGCGAGTCGAGCGAGCACAAAGGGCTGTTCTTAAAGTCATGTCATGGCGGCAAGCCGAGGCGTTTTCCTACTCGCTCATTATACACTCATTGTGAAGTCCTTACTGTGAGGCAACTATTTATCTTAGCGACTGTTTTGCGGAAACACTCGCAATTATTTTATGATCCAAACTTAAGTGCCACGAAGCGTCGCTCTGATATAGTATGTCCAATTGAATCTCGTAGGACCGTCTTGGCTGGCCGTCATTTTTACTACTTGAGCCCTTCGCTTTACAATAGAGTCAACAAAATTCTTGATATTTACCCTCTTCCACAATACAAATGCAAACTAAAATTAGTTGAATGGCTTTTATCTCTCTCTTATGGAGAGACGGAAGATATTCTTAAAGCTCCCAGATAAATATTTTACTATTTTATCCATATTTTCACTACTCAGTGCTACTCAGTATTTTATTCCAGATTACCTCTCACACACTTACAAAAATACACCCCCGTACATACATCTTAACACACTCCACATACTCACCCGCACCCACTTATTCTACTCACTCACTTCTCACATCGTGGGTTATCCTGTAATAACCAGACTCTCATGAGACTGGGGGGAGCAGGATAATCCACATTTCACATATACCTACACAACACACCTTCTCACCCCACACTCACACATTCTCATACAAACCAACTCAATTCTCACAGCTTCAGTATTCAAATACTAATTTTAAGTTTTTTATTTTTTGTTGTCTTTTCTTTACCACTCAATTTACTTGTACTTATTATTTTACTTTTTTTTTTTTTTTTTTTTTTGGCGTCGCACGGTTTGTGCATTTGCCATATTATGTTTTTGAATTATACTTTTTTTTTATAAAAAAAATTAGGGAAACAATATTTACAAAAAACAATGAGCGTACGAAATTTGGAAAAGGATCAGCAGGGTTAGGGAACAAAAAAGGATAATTTATGTACATGATATTTACATAAAATAGATGGCTAAATATTTATATTATTAGTTTCTATATAGGAAGCTAAACATTGATATATACAGGGATCCAAGGAAGAAAGTAACACAGCAATATTTGTTGGAAGCGGGACATTAAATCATTATATAGAGAAATGTGATCATATTTGCTGCATGAAAAAAATATATGATTAACATCCCCAATTTCATCTCCGCAATCGCAAGATGGGTCGTTTATTATTTTCATTCGGGCTAGATGAGCTGGGGTACAAGTGTGCCCCAGCCGCATACGAATCAGAATAGTCGTCGCCCTTTTACTCAGCTTAAGTTTAAAAAACCATGGTTTCAATGGTATGATTTTTTGAATACCCTTGTAATGCCGTCCTTTACTACTGGAATCATCCCAAGCTTTATTCCACGAATCATTCAAGAATTTTTTAGGAAGTGAAACAATGTCGTGAGCAAAGTTTTTGTAAGGGAACATATCTCCACACTCCACCGCCTCATTAGCAAGTTTATCTGCTCGTTCATTACCTATTATACCACAATGGCTTGGTATCCATGCAAAATTAACAGAAAGCCCAGTTTGCATGCATTCAAAAAGTTTATATCTGGCTTCTATTACGAGAGGGTAACAATTTTTAGAGCGAAATGGATATTTAACCAATGATTGTAAAGAACTCCTGGAATCACTAAATATAACAGTATTTTTAAGTTTCATCAAAAGAACGTATTCTAATGCTTTAACAATACCATAACACTCACCAGTAAAAACAGACGTTTCGCAAGGAAATTTATTTTTTTCTACAATATTATATTGTTTGTGATATACACCTACACCAACGTTTCCAGATTGCGAGTGCTTGGAAGCATCTGTATATATCTGATGCCACCCATGCCAACGGTCATCAACAGCAGACTTGAAATAATTATTAGCATGTGTGTCACCACGATCTATACCTAAATTAAAACAGACTCTAGGGGGTAATACTAAAGCCCAGAAGTTGCAGTCCAATATAGGTAAATTAATAGATTGATGCGTTGGGGCTGATAGTGTTTCAAGTTTTCTAAGGCTATGAATTAAAGAGGGAGGCGATTTATGTTTCCAAAAAGAAGAAGTTTGAATAAGGCGTGAAAGAAGCTGGAGTTTTGTTAGAAGCTCGTGATTGGAAAGCTGAAAAGCACGGAAAAAGAATCTACTCGACAAATACTGACGTCTTAAAGGTAAAGGTGGATCACCACATTCCACCTGTAGAGCATTAATAGGACTAGATTTCATCGCCCCTAAAATGATACGCATTGCTCTTGACTGGATTCCATCCAGTTTTTTAAATGCTGCTACTCTGCCAGGTTCTAATAGAAAAGTTCCATAATCTAGCGTACTTCTTATAAGTGCATTGTAAATTAATTTTAATGAAAAAGGATGTGCACCCCACCAAACACCAGTAAGGCATCTGAGTAAATTCAGATGTCTTTCACATTTCGCAACAATATGTTCACAATGTGGATGCCCAGTAAGTTTCGAATCTAATATTACACCTAAGAATTTACAATAACTTTTATGAGGAATAAGAATTCCGTCATAGTAAACTTTTGCTGGTGTTGGGTTAAGATGACGTGTAAAAGTAACTACGGTGCTTTTAGTTGCAGAAAGTTCCAAACCGTGCTTATCCAGCCATAACTTAAGAAAATTAAGAGCAAATGATAATTTGTAAGATCCTGTATCAATGGAACTGCAAGGAGTGTATAAGAGCAAATCGTCCGCATATTGCAATATATTTACAGTGTCATTTACAGTTGCTTCTAAGTCGTATGTATATACACTATATAAAAGTGGACTCAGGACAGAGCCCTGAGGCAGACCTTTCCATGCCACTCGTGAATTGTTAGTGCTGTTTAAAATGATTACCCGCCCAGCTAACATGTTCTGAATAAAGTTAGATAATATATGAGGAATTTTCAAAGAATTTAGTTTTTTCATAAGTAACTTAATCAAAACATTATCGTAGGCAGATTTTATGTCTAAGAAAGCCGCAACAACAGATTGATTCATTGAAAAAGCTATACGAATATCTGTTGTAAATATACTAACGCTGTCGATAGAACTCCTACCCTTTCTAAAACCATATTGACTTCGAGGCAAAAGATTATGTTTTTCAATATACCACTCAATTCTATTTTTCACCAAATGTTCAGCAATTTTAATTATTACAGGAGATAGTGCTATGGGTCGATAGGATGCAGAATCTGAAGAATTTTTTAGAGGTTTCAAAAATGGTAACACTATTTGGGTTTTCCATGTTGAAGGAATGTCACCTGTCAACATGACAGAATTGATGAGGTCCAGAAAATATTGCAGAGCTTTATTACCAAGATTTGCATAGAATGAATACGGAATGCCGTCTTTACCAGGTGCTGTATCACGAGTTAGTGTTAAAACACCTTCCAACTCGTGAATAGAGAAGGGCGCATCGAGACCATAGGGGCAAATGTTTATTGGTGAAAGAATTGAGGTTAGGAATAGGTCTTTTGATGGAACCGTGGGTGGGGCCAAACGGTCCAAAAACCTGTCGCTCAGAGAAAGTGGCATAGTTGCAGAATTAGATTCACTAACTCCAGCTCTATACCGTCTTATATTTTGCCACACAATTGAGGGTTTTGTATTTGGAGATAATGTTGCACAAAAACTTTTCCAACCTTGTGATTTCTTTTCTTTTAATATTTTTTTTGTGGTTGCTACTATGGCCATCAAATTATCAAAGTTTTCCTCAGACATATCCCTTTTATAATTTAACTCCGCCTCCTTTCTCTGAGCGACAGCTGCACTACAATCTGTATCCCACCATGGCGGTGAAGACAACTTACCAGAAGCACTATTTTTAATGGGGAATGTTGCATTAGCTGCATCTATCAGACTATTAATTAAACTATCTGAACACTTAGAGTTACCATAAGTAATTGGAGGCAATGTATTTATATTGTTCTCTACATGTAATTTAAAATCACTCCATTTATCTTTAATAATCCTATAAATCATTCTGGGTGGAGGTTTGGGTAACATATTTACTTTAAATTAGGCAAACTTTATCAGTATAGGGAAATGATCACTGCCATGTGTAAAGGGTTGGGTTGCCCATGATATGGATGAAGCTAGGCTAGGAGATGACAATGTTAGGTCAACAGCACTTATGTTTTCTGTAGGCCTAGTTCGCCTAGTTTGAGTCCCATCATTTAATAAACATAGATTTTGTCTATCAATCATCTCAATGAGATCTTTCCCATGGCAGTTTGTAACAGAACTTCCCCATGATCTATGGTGGGCATTAAAGTCTCCCATAATGATGCATGGCTTTGGAAGACTAGAAATTATGTTTTCTACTTCAATGTATATTTGAAAAGAAGGGTGAGGTATATAAATGGATACAAAGCAGACTCTATCAATTATGCAAGCAACAGCAGTAAAGTTACTAGTGTTATGGGTAGGTAAAGGAAATTGTGAAAAAGAACAAGAACTATTTACAAGGAGAGCGGCCCCTCCCCAACCATCAGGTCTATCATCCCTGAGGCAGGAGAAGCCGCTCAATTTAAACACAGAGCCTGGCTTCAGCCAGGTTTCTGTGATAGCAATAATAAAAGGGTTAAACTTATTAATTAAATAGATAATCTCACATTTTTTACTTACTACACTCCTGCAGTTCCATTGAACTGCGGATCTGGTGTGATCCATTATGGTGGGTGTGTAGTATACTAATTGTGTCAGTTATTTTAGCAGCGTTGGACGGTTCTATTATATTTGACTGTAATAAAGTAGTTAAGAGGGCAATTATATCTGAAATATTGATCTGTCGATCCTTCTCACCCCCAATAAGGGCACAACCGTTAGATTGTGCTGTGGAAGGTTGACTAGTCAGGTCACGGTATGCTTTCTGATCATAACCTTGGCTTAATTTCGGTGGTGAGCGTGGCTTCATGAAAACAGTCTTTTTATGGGATGATTGTTGATTTGTTTTTAGATGATTATCAGGTATACATTTTTGGTCCTTAGATGTGGCTAAAATTTCAGCATATGATTTTGAAAGGGGTGGATGGATTCTAGATGCTTCTGCATATGAGATGCTTTGATCAGCCATTGAGAATTTTATTTTTTGTTGTCTGGTAAACTCTGGGCATGATTTGCTTGTTGCATGGTGTATACCACCACAAGAACAGCAGGAAACATCCTCTTCGTCTATATTGCATGTATCACCTGAATGTTCTCGGCCACACTTGTAACAGCGAGGTTTAGACCTACACTGTAACTTGGTGTGTCCAAAACGACAGCAGTTATAACATTGGATGGTCGGATAGGTGTATAATTGCACATTCAGAGCATTGTAGCAGATGTAAATACGGCTGGGTAACACTTGACCATCAAATGTTATAACCACCGTTTGAGTTGGTTTCCACACCGGAGTACCATTGATGACTTCTTTATAATTAATACGTCTCACTTTCAAAATTTTTCCACATCCATCCGGTACTGAAGCACATTCTATCATCTCCTCAGGAGTGATGTCAATGGGTACTCCACGGACAACTCCCATTCGAGACACATTGTATGTTGGTATGAAAGCTTTAAAGTTCTTCTCGTCTAAGCTCTTGTGAGTAATGAATGAATTTGCATCTAGATAATTATTAAATGCTATAGACACTCTATTTCTCCCAATCCGTTTTACACTGCCATTTACAACATTGTAAATTGAATTGCGTTTCAAGAATTTTCCAAAGATGATTGGGTGGAGTGTGGAGCTGTCATTCGGGGATTCTGTTATACGCTGAACATGGACAATAAAAGGAGCACTATCAGTAGCGTCGTATTTCGTTCGCGTAACTGGCAAAGGCGGAGATGAACTTGGAGGAGTCGATGTTTCGACCGTGACGGGTGCAGTAACAGGTTCAGGAATAATCATGGGTTCAGAGGAAGGAGGGATCGGATTGGGGTCACTATCGGTTTGAGCTGAAGGTGAAGGGGTTCCATCACAATGGCAACCTTTTGTTTCCGAGCTACCATGGCGTTTTCGCTTGTTGCAGTGCTTGCACATTTTGTGCAGGCGACTACGTTTTCGTCCTTTTTTGGTTGCGGAGGTATCTGTGTCCATTGCCGATTCATTTGAAAGAAGCTTTTCAAAGCTATTGGAAATTGTGATGTAACTACCTACCGCAGGGACAGGGTCCCCGGGATCCGGCGGCTCCTCCATAGGAAAAATATTTATTAAAGACTTACCAGAATAAAATATGTACACTACACTATATTAAATAAAATAATAAACAAAATAAATACAAGAAACTAACTCTACTGATCAATTATTTACAGAAAAAATAATAATTAAAATTCTGTTTGAAAAAACGCGCCCGCCTTTTTCAAGCTTCCCGCCTTTTTTTTCATTATTTTACTTACCTAAATCTTATATTAGCTTATGTATTACTATAGCTTATGTATTACTTAGCAGAACTACTTTAATATGTCTAGGAGACGGGCGCTGAGGCTACTACGCAGTTTTTTAACTTTTGTGGTCTCATCGTTCAAATGTAATCTGTTACCACTAACTTGTTCTGGATAAATGATTTTTTTTTTTTTTGCTATGAACTCCGAAGTACATATACTTATGCCACGCCACAAGCACTTAAAATGCCCATCCAAATAAGAAAGGGCTGCCTTACTAAAGGAATAGCTGGGACGAAATAAACATTGTATTAGCCCATTCATCAATGAAACGGAAATCGAACTCGGGACATAGAATTTGAGTGAACGTCATAAAATAAACCCAGTGTCGCACTAAATTACATTTCGGTGCGATTCGGATTATGCAAACGGTGTGTATGCTTCATGTGATTTGGAAATTAGTATCATCATCATCATCGGCATATAGCAGTCCACTGCTGGACCTAGGCCTCCCCTAATGAGCGCCATTGCGCCCTGTCCTGAGCTCGACGCATCCAGTTTCTACCAGCAGCCTTTCGCAAAACGTCAGTCCACCTGTCTTACACTACGTTTTCCGAGCCGTGGTCTCCATTCAAGAAATCGTTTACCCAAACAGTTATCGGTTCTTCAGCAGATATGTATAGTGACCAGCCAACTGCCACTTCAGCTTAAATACATAGATAGATCATCATTCATCATCATCATTAATCAACATTTATCAGTCCAATATTGAACGTATGCCTCCCGAACTGCTTCCAAATCGCTCTATTTTGAGTTTCACTTCCATTGGTGGCCAGTTATAGCTTTTATATCGTCAGACCATCGCACCTTCGGCCTGCCTGGTTTCCGGCCTCCAGTCCGAGGTCTTCACTCAGTTATCTTATAGGTTTATGTATTATTGGAGCATCGCATGAGGTGTCCAGTCCATTGCATCTTCAGTTGGGATATGCGTTTTTCAATATCCGTTTCTTTAGACCTTCTACGGATTCGGACCTTCTTGACTATCTGAAGCAACGACCTGTTTGTTACTTTAAGTTTGGACATGTTGGAATCAGTGATCGTCGCTATTTCGCATTAGTATATAGCGTTCAGTTTCATTTGCGTTTTCCAGAGAGTCAACATTAGTTTACTTTGAGCATGTCTTCATAAACATGACGGCCTCTGTGGCGCAGTCGGCGAAGGTCCGTCTGAGACGCAGAAGATTATGGGTTCGAAACCCGCAAATGTTTGTATGATCTCCAAATATTTGTCTTGTGTTTTCTGTATAATACCTATGCGTTTATTTTTTATCCAAATATATATGTAGGTAAGTAGGTACTTAGTTTATCAGTCATGTGGTTCCCATAATACAAGCTCTGCTTAGGTTTGGGCTTTATGATGATGTGTGATACTGTCCAGCATTGTTTATTTATTTTTAATGTTATTATGTATAAGTAGTTAAGTGCAACAAGAACATCGGCATATACAGCATATCAGTCCACTGCTGGACATATTATCATATCTATATAATTATTATCACGCGTGCCCTAAGTGCCCGAAGCGACACTTAGTTATAAGTAATGGTCCATGTGCTAGTTCCATCTTCAGGTACCTTAAAAAAACATAGGCCCTACCCAATTACCCCTGTATAAAGTTATAAACATAGCCCCCTATGAGGAGGGATATGCCCTTAATCGTTAAACTCTGAGGCACCATGGTTCTATGAGATTGGCTAATGGTACTCATGTTTTTAACCGACTTCAAAAAGGAGAAGGTTCTCAATTCTTCGAAACCTTTTTTTCGACTTTGTTATGTATGTTCACCGATATCTCCTTCAATTGTTAACCGATTTTCAAAATTCTTTTTTTTGTTTAAAAGAGTATACTTCACAGGTAGTCCCATATATATTGGGTTTGGTACTTTTCCCGGAACACTCAAAAACCTCATCTTCACTTGTAATTTTCGCCCTATGATCACCAATATCTCCGTCAATTGTGAACCGATTTTCAAAATTCTTTTGGGCAAGAAGTAAGAAGTGATTTATTTGAAGTCGGTTTATTTTTAATAAAAAGTTTATACTTGTTTTTGTAAGAATTGTTGATATGAAGGTAGTTTATTCAAATTATGCTGGTAAATAATTTAACTTTATAAGTATCTACCTACATACTTAATTTGATCAATATTGACAAAAAAGTAGCTTTACTTATTATAAAAACATTCATACTCATATAATAAACGTGAAAGTTAGTGAGGATTTATGGATGTTTGGATGTTTGTTACTCTTATCCGCAAAATCTACTGAACCGATTTGGATGAACTTGGAATATATATAGTTTATGACCTGGATTATCACAGAGGCTTCTTTTGACCCGGGTACTGTGCGAGCGATGTCGTGGGCGGGAGCTAGTTTAGAATATAATTATAACGTAGGTAGGCACCTAGATGTATTGTTGGTAGGTATGAAAATTTAACTAGTTACTTAGTTTTACTTGCCTAAAATATTATGAAAAATCTAATGTATTCTATTGACAACTTTTTAATTTGTATTACTTAATAGCATGGTGCATGAATTAGTGCACTCATTAAAAACGCAAGAACGCAAGATATTTGACACTATCTCATATTGTTTATATATGTAATATTGTAGACAATGTTTCTAATAGTTGTATGCAGGGTGTTCTTTTTTACATTAAAAACAATTCTGCTTGTTACAAAGGGAAGACAGAAATTGCGGATTTGAACCATTTTTTAAACGTTTGGATACATTGTTTTTATTTAACTTCTTTATGTAAGGCTGAGTCCTATCTTACACAATATTCAAGTGCATTACATGATCAAGATATCTAATTTTAAGATTTATGTAATTAAAAACTTCTATAATTTGGGTGAAATAAATACATCTTTTTCTTTATCATAAACGGCTTTATCTGGTCATAAGACTATAAAGACTGCCCGAAAACAGGTGGACAGCAGTTTAATAAATAAAAAGTACTTTCATTTAGATACAAGCGATGTGTATAAGAGTAAATGGAGAGAGCTACACAACGATAAAACATGATGAATTCGTACACTGTTCACTATCTGAGCAACTTTGACCATTGACTTTAGCGTTGATAAGACATTGTTCTAATGTAAGCATGTTCTAAATTTTACGGACGAAGAAATACCTAAGTAGTTGATCGTTATTTTGCCACAGGTACTTTTTGGGAAAGAATGTGATTTTATCTTAGTCCAGAATTAAAGCCAATAAGAAAATTAATTAATTAATTAAAAACCTCTGAATAAGAAGATTTTCGTATGTATTTTAACCCAAAGTTTACTTATCTATTCATAATAGTTTTATAAACCTTTTTAAAAGATAAAATATGTAGCAGAAATCACTTAATCTTTGGGGTGTAAGGAGTTCTGGCTCTGGCAGCCGGCTGATAGGGTCAAAGCACAGCTTAACACCAACACAACAACAACAACAGCCTATTCAGTCCACTGCTGGACATAGGCCTCCCCTATAAGAAGGGGGATATGCCCATAATCCCCACGCTGGGCATGCGGGTTAGGGATTGCAGGGTACAGCTTCTCGTACCGCCGACGCTGCTGCCCGTCAGCGGCCAGGGGATTTAGCTGTGCCGGTGTTAGGCTGCGCTATGCCGCAATCAGCCGGTCGCCAGAGCCTCGTTTGTTAGTTAGCAGGGTGTACCACGTGCAGGTGAGGTTGGCTTGGGTTCCGGAGATGGGGGTTGGAACCCCTTACACCCCAAGCTTAACACCAGCTCAGTAAAAAAACCCTTCCGCCTACGGGCAGCAGCGTCGGTGGTGCGAGAAGCTGTGCCCTACGATTCTCAACAGGCATGCCCAGCGTGGGGTGTATGGCATATCCTTCATTAGAGAAGACCTATGTCCAGCAGTAGACTGATATAGGCTGGTGTGGTGTGGTCTGATGATGTGCAATCTCTTGCTACAATGAATATTTTAAGTTAAAAAAAAATTGCGTGAGTATAATTTTAAAATACCTACCGAAAAAAAATTGCTATTTAATTATGACAGGCAGGTATACTGTAGTACTCACAACTAAATTTCCATTCGTATTATTAGACATTTTATATTAAGGTATAGAAATACGAGATTGCGAACTTGTAAAAAATAAATCATCCTGTATTAATAAGGTTTTTGCCCGACCATAGACAACGCACTGTTCTCGATATTTTTAGCCTTAGGTATATAATAATTATGTAGACATTGTGTACAACTCATCATATTCATTCAACAAGTGATCGTCATGTCGACAAGTCTGTTATTTGTCATCATCATCGGTGAGTTTTTAACCATTTTACTAAATTATTTTAAAAAAGCAAAGGTAAATTTAAAATTATTTATATTTCCCCTTCCTCCCGGACCTCTGAGGTGTTCAGACGTGTATTTGAGCAGACCCCTATATCTTTTTTCTTTAAAATAAATTGAATTTAAAATCAAAAATAGTATGAAGAAAAAATAGGAGTGCATAACTACCAAGGAGTCACCGCTCGCTGTTCACCCGCCCCGTGCTCCGGTGCGCCTGTACTTACTCCCCGTACTCTGTGAGTGAAGCAAGCCACATTACATACACCCATCGCATACTGCATGCAGTTTATCTGTGTGAATCACGTGTACACAAGCGAGAGCTCCACACACTCCTACGGCGTGGGTTTGTGCAAGCGCGAGCGCAGATAAAAAACCTGTTCTGCGTCCGTCCCGCTCATGCACGCTGTGACGTCGCTGCTGAGAAACCACTAAACTCCTTTTGACTGCTAATCGCCTAGTACTATTAACTTATTCAGCTAACTGCCTTGCTCCGTTCCCCCTTCCCCGCGTAACTTGCACGCGCCTCGGCTTGAACGCACTGCCCCACTGCTTCTTTTCTGCTGCGCTCCTGGTACTACTACGCTCATACGACCAACTATACATTACCTACTGGATAAATTACTTCTGCACTACCTACTACTACTGTATTGCTACAATCCTAGTACGTCTGAACTTCAAATCCATAAAAATAACAAGCTAGCTACAAGCAAGCGGTTTGTGACCGATAATTCCGATAACCTATTTTGTACTGTCTGCCTACTTGAATGATGCTATATTAGTACCTCCTAAAATATTTGCCAGCCTGGTACCTACTTTGAAACCTCGAAAATAGAATAACACAGTACAGCTCTTCTTACACTACCAAAGTAATAATCTCCTGGTAAATAATTATACATATTAAAATGAATCCTCAACGCACTCCACCAAAAAAACAGTGCGCTACGGACAAAACATCAAACAAGCGACCACGTCCAACCGACTCTCCGGATAAGGACAATGAGGTCGAAAACCAGAGCGAAATCATGACTATGCTCGTTTCTTGGAAGACTGAACAGGAATCGATCTTGTCGAAACTTATTTCAGACGTTGCGGAAATTAAAACAGAGATAAAGGAAATCCATAAAACTAATTCTGAAATAGAGAAGACTTTAGAATTTGTCTGTAAAAACTATACCGAGTTAAAAACAAGAGTAGAAAATATGGAAAAAAGAAGTGATGAACGTGATATACACATTGGAAAATTAGAGGATAAGATAGAGGAGCTAGAAAGAAATGCAAGGAGCACCAGTATAGAAATAAGAGGAATCCCAGTTAAAGAAAATGAATCGAAAAGCGATCTCTTGAGTGTAATAGATAACCTACACAATAAGCTTAAATTGGAGGTAGAACGCGGCTTCATAAGAAATATCTACCGCACTAAAGGTAAACCAAATGGGGAAAGGCCTATCATCATGGACGTAACTACACCTATGAAAAAGTATAATATTCTAAAGGCAGTGAAAGACTACAACTATCACCATATTGGGGACAAATTAAATACTACTGCCATTGGCCTTGAAGGCAAGAAAAGCCCCATATACATATCAGATTTTTTAACACCAAAAGCAAAAAGAATTTACTTTCTTGCTAGAGATGTCGCTAAAAACAACGGTTACAAGTACTGCTGGTGTGTCAATGGCAGAATATTTTTAAGAAAGGCTGAGGGCTCCCAGCCAATATCTATCACAAGTGAAGAGCAGCTTGACAAACTTAATCTTAAGCAAACGAAGTGACTGTCTGTGAAACTCATGCTAAGTAGTATTAAGTCTTGTATTTTGTCTTTGTATTTTTGTTTGCGTCCTATGCATATCAATGTCATGCTCACAGGTACACTTTTCCTCCTTTGTATATCTCACGTACTGATTAACTATCTCCTCACAACGCTTGAACTTCTACTAATCATTCACGATAACCATTATTGGGAATCCTCTAGGCCAGATTCTTTCAGTTCCCAAAAATACTTGCTTGAATATGGATGACAATAACACACAGAACGAGATATTTAACATAATTGATGATCTCGCTGTTGCAAAAATTCAGATATGTGATCCAGAAACATGTAAGTCACTAATAGATACTAATTTAAATTCTATAAACATATTAACGCAAAATATACGAAGCATATATAAAAACTTTAATGCATTTGAACTGTTGCATACCAGACTAGGATTTGAATCGGATGTGATAATATTAACTGAGTGCTGGATAAATGATAACAAACCTTTACCACAATTAATTAATTATAATGTATCATTTACTAAAAATTGCATAAATAAAAATGGTGGAATAGTAATTTATACAAAACCACAAATGAATCACACAATAGAGGAACCCGACTTTCAAGACTCAAACTGTCTCATCTTGAAGATAGGCAACCACGTCGCTATTATAGCTCTCTATCGGTCACCATCATTCACTAATATAGATAATTTTCTAAATTCTTTAGACTCTCTCCTCAATACGGTTAAAAATTATCCCACGATTACTGTTATTGGAGATATAAATATCGATATTAAACCTGACAGCATTGATAGACTCTCCCCCGGCTATATTGAATTACTAGGCACTCACGGACTTATGCCTGGTCATACGCATATCACCAGAGGAGAAAAATGTCTGGATCATATAATTCTGAAAACTAAAAATAAATGCATAAGTGTCGTACTACAAACCTATTTAACCGATCATTGCCCAGCTCTTCTTAATATATCAAAGATAGGGAAGACGAACACGCCTAAAAAACTAGTATCGAAAATAAATATGAGCACCGTTATACAAAAACTTAAAATTACTGATCTATCACAAATATTGAATCAAATGGACGCTAACTCTGCAGCAGAACTTTTAATGACAAAACTCATAAACATTGTAAAATTAAGTACACAGATTTTCAAAGTACCACATAATAAGCGAATTATTAAACCCTGGATCACGACAGGTCTCCTCAGGTGTATTCGTACACGTGACAGAATGCATTTGCAGTTAAAACAAGCCCAAAATAATGAAATCCTTAGAGTAACATATGTGAGATATAGAAATTACTGTAACAAGCTATTAAAAAAAGTGAAGATAGAATATGAGAAATGCGAATTGGAAAAAAACAAACATAATATTAAAAAGACATGGCAAACGATACGACAAATTACTTATACAACTAAACCTAAATCGAGTAGTGACCTTTTGCTAAAAACCAAACATAATGCTCAGTTATCAGTAGACTTTGTCAACGATTATTTTGCAACAGTGGGCAGTAACTTAGCAGTTACAATACCATCTAACGACAGTGTTATTATTACAAATATATTGTCTGACATCCCTTCTCAAGTAAACTCAATTGGAATCATAGAGGCAAATCAATCTGAAATACTTACTATTATAGATGGACTTAAAAACGATTGTGCCGTTGGGTATGATGGCATTTCTACCACAGTTATTAAAAATTGTAGCCTAATTTTAATACCCCTTATAACTCATATTTGTAACATCAGCATGACTACTGGAGTATTCCCCAAGGTGTTTAAAACTTCTATTATTACACCTGTTTTTAAGTGTGGGAATGGAGATAGTGTCTGTAACTATAGGCCAATATCAGTCCTAACTACCCTTTCTAAGATCCTTGAAAAAGTGATTAACAAGAGGTTGATATCCTATCTAGAAACATTTAACATCTTATCCCCGAGTCAGTTTGGATTTAGAAAATCACGATCAGCTGAAGGTGCAGTTTCAGGGCTTGTAAATTACATAACTGAACAAATTGATAAAAAGAAAAAAATTATTGGTGTATTTCTAGATTTGACGAAAGCTTTTGATACTGTCTCTATCCCCATACTTATAAAAAAACTGGAAGTCATTGGAATTCGTGGCACTTTTCTTAGTTTGCTATCTGACTATTTGATGAGTAGAACACAAAGAACAAAAATAGGAGAAACGATCAGTAAAGAGCAATGTGTAACTTATGGAGTCCCACAAGGCAGTGTTTTAGGCCCCAGCCTCTTCCTCGTTTACGTTAATGATCTCTGTAATTTAAAACTAGAAAATGGCAAAATCTTCTCTTATGCAGATGATACTGCACTTATATTTGAGGGACGTACCTGGACAGAGGCTAATGTAAATGCAGAAAGAGGCTTGATTAAGATTATCCAATGGCTAAATAATAACTTGCTATCGCTCAACATCAATAAATCTAAATTTATGTCATTTGCCGGCCCCCGCTGTTCAAGTCCTATGCTAACTTTGAGGGCACATATCAATTGTTCACACGGCTCTTGTAACTGCCATGAACTGGAACAAGTCAAAAATATTAAATATTTGGGGATCAATATTGATGAAAAACTTAATTGGAAACAACATATTAATCTACTGGCAGGTCGTGTGCGCAAATTGATATACGTCTTTAAAAACCTCAGGGAAGTTGCTGATCGCAAGCTTCTTTTAGACGTTTATAATTCACTATGTCGATCAATACTGTCTTACTGTAACACTACTTGGGGAGGTGCTTGTGCTACATACTTATTACAATTAGAACGTGCCCAACGAGCAGTACTGAAAGTGTCCATGTTTAAACCATACAGATTTCCAACCGCTAACCTTTACAGTGAATGTGAAGTGCTAACTGTTCGTAAACTGTTTATCTATAATATAATCTTATCGCAGCATAAAGAAGTAAATATAAATGATAATCAATCCACTGGTAAAAGAAGGAAAGATAGAATTTTGGCAAAACCAAATGTTAGCACTGTATTTGCTCAGCGCCAGCAAGCTTTTCTAGGACCGCTACTATACAACAAAGCCAACAAAGCTATAAAAGACTTGGTCTACACTAATCAGGCTGAATGTAAAAAGTCTCTAAAACTATGGCTTCTCAAGCTCAGCTACGAGGAAACGGAGCAATTATTGAAAATTGCTAGATAAGTAGGTACCGGCTCAAATTGTTTATAGATAGAATAGGTACCTAAAACTAATTCTCTAACCTACACGCACTCATTTAAACATTTACCCTAACACTCAACATACCCGAACCTTGCTCTTTCATTCAGTTGTGTGATCATTGTACATTGTGTGATATTTTACATGTATGTACACGTCATACATAGGTTACCTATTCTAGAGCAAACTCTTCCAAATTAGTAATAAATGAATGATTATAATTATATAGAAAGTAAATAATAGATAATGTCAATTATATATTAATGTATGCTTTTTATTGAATTAAAAAGTTATTTAACTTTAATTAGATTAAATTGAAATAGATTATTATATGATTAATTAGTATGTATACTTACCTCTTAAATACACGGCTGTACACAATGTTCTTCATCAATGGAAGGAAAACGGTATCTACAACACAAGTCTCGACTTAGTGTAGGTACCGTAGACCAACGACCAATAAGAACCCAAGCCCTAAAACTTTTGTTAATTCGGATTGGTATACTTACCTAATAAGTATGTATGATTGTACAATATGCTTGATTTGGAATAAATGATTTATTTATTTATTATTTATTTATTATTTATTTATGTAATAAATTAAAATAAAATATATTTATTCACAGCAAAAACACAATCTACAAAATAAGAAGTAAACCGCCAGTAAATTAGGCTAGGTGATTATTATGCTAGCAGTAATAAAATAACAGTCAAGTCATTTAAACACTACTTATTTTCACATTGTATCATGTATTATATTAAATATTATATCATACTAGCTTCCGCACGTGGCTTCACTCGCGTGGTACTGGGATAAAACGTAGCCTATGAATATATTCGAAGTTTCATTCAAATCCGTTCAGTAGTTTTTTCGTGAAAGAGTAACAAACATTCCTTTTCTCCAAAGTATTTCATTTCCTCAAGGGCCGGCAGCGCATCAGTATCGCCTCTGGTGATGCAGGTGTCCATAGGCGACGGTGACTACTTTCCATCAGATGGCCCGTCTGTTCATCTGGCAGCATTGGCATAAAAAAACATGTAGCCATTAATCCATACAACCATAGTCACAAACATTCACATTTATTAGTACGAAATATTCATGCCATTCGTTCTGGTCTGATGATGTGCAATAGATAATCAGAATAATAACATTATCTTTAATAAAAGGGGGCAAAGTTGCTTTTTAAGCTATTGCATAGCTTCTATCGAGGGCCTTGAGCGTGGGGACCGAATCCAGAAATTCCGTAACGAAAAAAACCTCACGCTCCCCACTCCGACGGGCACGGAGGTGTGGCTTGAAGGCCGTGCATTGTCTAACGTCGTTTCTTTTCGGCAGTCTTCGACCACACTTTCTACCTGACAAGGTTGGTAATTGCATTGTTGGTGTTTATAAACAGGCCATGGTCGTATCTAACGACATCCATGGGAGGAAATAAAGGAGCAAAAGTTTTTTTCCGAAACTATATTGGCCATGGTCCTACTTTATACATATCATGTTTTATGTTCTTAACCAGTGATCGGAATAAGTAAAGCTAATTTACCTAAAGTTCGTAAACTAAACAATTTTTTTCGGGATCAAATTTGACCTCGGTTTTAGGACATCTTTAACGACACGTTAAAAGAATGTGATCATTATTATTCGAATTATATTATTATTACTGGACATTAATACCATTTATTCATCTACATAATCTACATCTAATAATAAAAAGAGGATTTTTTTTATTTTTGTTTGTGTATGTTTGTAATGAATAAACTCAAAAACTACTGTGCCGATTTCAAAAACTCTTTCATCATTGCAAAACTACAGTCACCTTGAATAGCATGGGCTATATTTATTGATAGAAAATATTAGGGATCCTTACTAAAACTTAAGTAACGTAACCCAATGTGTAAAAAAGTCCACCCGTGCGAAGCCGAGACGGGCCGCTAGTGTGTTAAAATAATTGATTACAAGTTTTAAGAATGATGGACTCATTTAATTTTTTAATTAATAACACTTTTTTAGTAATATTAATGGTGTCCCGAACAGTACTGTATCCACACAATATATGGAACAGAGTGTTGGGCCATGAAAAAGATGGACGAAAGAAGAGTTCATGCTACTGAGATGCGAATGTTAAAATGGATCTGTGGTGTGACAAGGATGGATAAAATAAGGAACGAGTATATCAGGGGAAGCTTGAAAGTAGCACCTGTGGCAGATAAGGTGAAGAGTGGAAGACTTGCATAGTATGGGCATGTGATGAGGAAGGATGGAAACCATGTGACTAAAAGAGTGATGAGTATGAATGTAACTGGATGTACGAGTAGAGGGAGGCCGAACAAGAGATGGATGGATTGTGTGAAAGAGGATATGAGAGTGAAAGAAGTGAGTACAGAGTTGACAGCCGATAGGAGTGAATGGAGAAAGAAAACATGCTGTGCCGACCCCACCTAGAGTGGGATAAGGGCAGGGAAATGATGAAAAAAATATTAATGGTGTCCCGAAAGTTGAGTCAAAAACTTCTGTAAATTAGCTATTCCAACCACTGCTCTTATCTTACCATGGATGTTGTAGATAGGAACTAGAAAAAAAATTGATGATTTCACATTTTTTGACCCTCTCTTTATAGTCTCTTCCGCTACAATATACTTACATTATTACTCGATAAAACGTAGTTATAATACCTACCTATATAATGAGCAATATTTTTTTTAATACATACCTACCTGATGTTAAATGGCAACCCTCACATAAAATAAAGTATTGCATCGTATCGTGCTCTACGATGCAACGCCCGCCCTGCCGTTGTGGCCTGTAACTTTAATGTCACTCGTAACCTTCGAACCGAAACAGGAGTGCTTCTGCTCCTCTTCTTGACGCTGTCAATAGTAATAAGAAGTTCTTTAATAAAATCTTAGTAAGTAAACCCAAAAATAGACTGATGTAACCATGGAAAGGGACCGATAGAATGTACTGCAGGAGGCCTTTACCCGAGAGGGGTTATAACTATTAAATAATAAAAAATACTTATTATTAAATAAATGACTTAGGTATTTAAATTTTATTTTAAATTAAATAATACAACATATAATTTTAATTTAATTCTAAATTTTAACATTATTTTGAAATTTTATTTTAGCTTTAATTTTAATTTAAAGGAATCGTAAATAGTATTTTTTTTCAATCCAATTTCATTAATATGTTCAGTCACAGAAAAAGCATGCTTTTTTATTTTATTTTTTATCCAACCGTAAACCGTATTTCAGGACTAGTGACACCGTTAGTGGTGTCAAAACACGTCCAATTCTACCGAAAGGACTACACGTACATCGAGGAGTATGACGCATTTTACAAGGTACACTGGGATCCCAGCGGCTTGTCCTGGAGCTCAGCCTTCAGGACTTGCGATGATGAAGGAGCCAAGCTCCTATACCCAACTGGTGATGAATGGACCATTGTGAAGAACCTTACCGAGTCCATGCTCGTACCACCCAATACCACGGAGATGTTTGTCGGCCTTCATGATGAGTTTAATCTCGGGGAGTTCATCACTATTGATGGTAAGCTTCTACCCGTAGCTTCTCTTGCATTGCAGACATGTATAAAGTGAAAAATATAAAACCATGTGCAAAGTTTCAACTAGCGTGTGTACTAGCATTGTGAAGAACCTTTTACTTTATTATTGTAGTGGATTAATTAGAGGATCAGATTGGGTACCTATGTCCTTAATTTAAATGTCCTGTCCTGGAGCAGCCCACTGCTGGAAATAACTCCCCTAATGAGCACTATTGCGCCCTGTCCTCAGCTTGACTCATCCAGTCAAACAATAAATAAACTTTCACTTTAAAATACATGTAAGTAAGAGTGCTTGGAAATAGAGAGACATTTTATCATAGATGATACATAGAAGCAATTATAGAAGGATAGGATCCGCAACGTGACTATCCGACATAGAAATAAAGATGTCGACATAGCTCCTATTCTGTGACATAGCTCGGAGAATTAGCACGCAGAAATGGCAATGGGCTGCCATATCTGCCGAAGAATCGACAATAGCGCTGGGGCAAACGAGTACTTGAGTGGAATTACTCTGACTGACCCATTAGAGGACTGCTAGTGGCAGCAATGGCTGACGATGATGATGATTCTTATTAATATTAGCTATGCATGTTTCAGGGAACCCGACTGAATCTCCTCTAAACATAGAAGGGGGCACTTTAATACCACCTGGTCGCTGCGTCTTGATGAATTTTACAACAGGCCAGTTCAGGGTGACTGATTGTGCAAGGGTACCAGTACCGGAGGAGTATCAATTCCCGGCGCTCCCTTTTGTATGCAAGAAAGTAGATGACGAATCCTGCCCAACGATCGACTATGGTAAGCGTTTCTGTAGAAGTTTTATTTTTTATAATAAATTCCTGAAGATGAACTTACCTATAACAAGCATATCGACACGCTGCTTTTCTTATTTTTTAGGTTTCCGTAGTCGAAGGATGCCTTACAGGATCCTATTATTAAGCCTCTGCTATCCATTGTCTGTCTGTTAGCGGGCTGTATCTCATGAAACCATAATAGGAGAGAGTTGACATTTTCAGTGTGTATTTTGCCCATTGAGTTAAATGACAAGAGATGCAAACCTAACGGCTTCAAAAAGAGAGTTAATAGGCATCTTCTGGGAAAGCTCGCCCCATCGTCGACCTCATTCTTGCCTATGCAAGCCTCGAAGTCAAGAGCTGGCCCATATTAAATTTAAAAAAAACCTCCTTAACAAGTGTCAAAATACGGTAACCATTTATTTGCCACTTATTGATGGCTACCTTAGGTACATATATTAGTCTGTGTTGATGGCGACGACGTAGAAATTGTCATTTTGAAGACTTTAGATTTTAGTTTATCAGAAAGCATATGGCTTGACAGCATTAAGATATTATATAAATATCTCAATGCTTGACAGCAGAGTGGAAAACGTGGATAAAAGTGTCTGCACCAAAACTCCGCGCACGCTGTCAATTGAGCGGACTTTAAATAATTTTCAAACGACATAAGGTCTAAATTAGCGCAAATTTGGCATTTTGAAATGTATTTAAGTCAAATACGCTTGGACGATTTTTGACAGTTTTCACTTGAAGACTGTCACTCAGTAGTACATAATATTTTAATGCTTAACAGTTTCGAATTTATGACTTATTATTTACGACTTAATGAAAAAGTCAATAATTCAAAAACCGTAATGGAAAAAAGTTTTTTTTAGAAATTACTTTTATGCACTTTCATAAAATTTTAATTGCAAAATTGTTATCATCTTTTTATTGTCTACATTATTAGCTATCAAATAAGTCCTCTTTCGTCTTCCTAGGACCTCTACATGGGTAGCTATGGCTTGATCAGTACAAGCACCCGTGCTATGAGGAAAGGAAAACAAAATGGCTGCCATTTTATCATGGAGAGAGAGGGGAAAAATAGGGATGGTGATTTGGCTATAAAATTAACCAAATTTCATCGTCTTAAAGTTTCCGACACCGGTATCCAAACATACTGTTTAATAAATAGTAAATAAAAGCCTTTATGCAGTTAACGATTAAGTTAACGAGTAAGATACCAACGTATGGTTTTACAACCGACTTCCAAAAGGAGGAGGTTCTCAATTCGTTAGAACCTTTTTTTTCGACCTTTTTTATGTATGTTCACCGATACCTCCTTCAATTGTAAAACGATTTTCAAAATTATTATTTTTTTAAAAGAGTATAACTTCACAGGTCCTATATAAATTTTATTCCTGAGGGATTGGTAGAAAACTCAAAAAACCTCATTCTCTCTTATAATTTTCGCCCTATGATCACCAATATCTCCGTCAATTGTGAACTGATTTTCAAAATTCTTTATGGCAAGAAGTAAGAAGTGATTTATTTGAAGTCGGTTTATTTTTATAAAAAGTTTATACTTGTCTTATTAACTATAAAGTAAACTATTATTAAAGTTTATCGGCAGTCTGGTTAACTGTTTGTCCATATTTGACAAATGCCTCTACAAACTTTTTCCACCTTACTTGATATTTCCACTCATATCCATGTCTCTCCTGCCGTAGGTTGACATTATTATGTAGAATTTATTTGGATTAACTAAGGATTTCACTAATATTTTCAGAGTATAAATACGTAAAGAATGTCAAAAAGTGCTACAAGGTGAATAAGCGGCCAATGTCATGGCAGGCGGCAATGCAGACGTGTTATATGGAAGGTGGAATTCTAGCTGTCTTAGAACATGGTGCTGATTCCTTGCTAGACTTGATTGAAGAAAACCAGTATTATTTTGTTGGGTTCAGAAAAATGTTCTCGTCTGAGTTTTACAACGTCAAAGGTATGATACAATTTTCAAGAACAAGACATAATTAACTCTTTAGTACCCCTGAAAATTAAAAGTAGTACCAATTCAAGAATATTCAAAATTAAATTAAAATCCAACCGTAAGCACATTGGAGTGTGCATACTTATACATATGCACAAATGCATTCGACCTTTGTGGAACAGTGGGCAAAGGCCCGCCTGAGACCCAGAAGGTACTCAATACTCAATACTCAATACATTTATTGCTGTCACATGGTAGTACACAGATGTTACATAGAAGGTAGGTATCACACATGAACCCTGTCTAAGGGCATAGCAACTGAGATAGGTAGGCAGACCGAGCATTTGTCACACATGCAATTTATAACATTCATTTATTAAATGTCAAGCAAGAAAGTAAGTCAGGTAGTTAGTCCTGTAGTAGGTAGGCAATATGCAGATTTTTTTTTTTTTAAGAAAAAAATTCAATTTCATTTTTTAAAGAATCAAGTTATGTATCTATTTTAAAAAACATATCATTTTATTTCACATAGTATAATAATTGATTGGTTATTATTAGGTATTATTATTACATGTCAAGTTGTGTTTTTAATTAATTATATATAGGTACTAAGTCAATTTTTCAAAATAATTATATTTATTATATGTTTAAGTAAATCGTAATTAATTATTCTTAAAAAAGGTTGGCTAAGGTTGCGGGTTCGATTCCTGTCGCGAGGCAAATGTTTGTATATTCTACATAAATCTAATATTTGACACGGGTCTTGGTGTTTTCTTTGTATATAAAGTAGGTATTAACAAAAAAATCAGTCATGTGGTTCCAATAATACAAGATCTGCTTAGTTTGTGGCTACATGCTGCTGTGTAAAAGTGTCCAGTATTATTTAAAAAATACACCACAATTCGTCAATTAACATTTTTTCTAATTCTTACAGGTCAAAAGTTTGAAAATAATTATTTCAAAAGATGGTACAATGCCTACAACTATCCATTTGATTGTGGAGTGATGAGATACAATAGCCAGGAAACCCAAATGCAGGTTCAGGATTGCATTAACCCTTTCACGCACAAAATCGATACAGAAGGTATTCTAGTAGTTTTAGTGAATTAGAAGGTTCATTTTGATGTAATTTAACAATATTTATTATAAAAATCATAAATAATTTGGTAGATTTTTTGGAAATCCTTGGGATACCGGTGTCCCAATATGCGCCAAAGGTCAAAATAATGTGTAATTCTTAGGTTTCTAAAAGAAATGCTATTGGAGAATATCAGGGTATTTTTGAATAAAAACAGTGTTATTATGTCCAATAATAATATATTATAAGTATACTATGCTAATTTAATCATATTTATTACAAGTCAAAATCCGCAAATAAGGTTCACCCTGTTGTGAGACACAGGTTTGTGTTCAGAAACATCTGCCTTTGCACAATTGACGCATCATTTTTTGGTTTCCATTTACCATGGTGTGAGCCGGTGGATATCCCTTGATTTCTGTATATATTCTTTTTAGGGTTACGTACCTCAAATGGAAAAAGAGCACCTTTATAGGATCACTGCGTTATCCATCGGTCTGGATGTCCGTCTGTCAAGACTCTTTTCTCAGGAATGCGTGGAAGTATCAAATTGAAATTAATATCAAATACTCAGGTCTGTAATCCCTTCGAGCTGTAAATCAATCAAAGTTCTAAGTCAAAGCAAAAAAGATACAGCCGCTCATGACGCATGTTATCAATTTATCACACTTGCAAGGGAATCCAACCTATAGGGAGTACCCTAACCTAAGTAGTACCCTACGGGAAGTATCCCGTTGACCTAAAATAATGAAATTTGGCAAGAAGCAATGACTTATACAGCACAAGACGTAAAGAAACATTTTCGAAAAATTAAATATTATAGGTAGATCACAAAAAAATTATTTCATATCTACAAGTTTGTATAGAACAATTGGGGCGCGATTCCAGCTTGGACTTGGTTTGTTTTCCTTTTATTGACTTGGCTGGCAGGATATTTATTCCAAAAGAGAAATAAGGAGCAGGTTTCAGAACATTCGTAGTTTCTATATACTGTACGATAAATGCCTGATCTTCATCGCCCAAAACCAGCTCATCTTCAAACCATTCTCATCACAGACGCTGGTATGGCCACATGATTTTGTTCAACTTCATCGAGAGCATGAGATTGTTCTCGTTGAGGTCAACGAAAATAATCTCGTTCCATTATGAGCCTAAAACAGTGAAAAAAGTTTAGTAACTGTTAGTAAACGTACATAAAATGCTATACAAAATATACTTGAACATTATAAAGTATTTGACATATGAAGCATATTGGGACACATACTTCCCCTAAACATTATGTGGTCTTTTAGTTACTTTATTCCTGCAAATTATTGTAAAAAGCAATAAAACATAAATGTTTACTTACTATTGTAGAAAACTTTGGCACTAAACAACCACAACAACAATTTAAACATAGTTTAATTTATTGTTCAACATAATACATTGATGGACGCCAAAACATCAAATTTGAATTATAAACTTTTTATATATTTTTCGAACGCCGTACATTTTTTACCATAAATAATTAAGGATATGTTCAGAAATAAGTGCTTGGACTTCCAATTACAAAGAAGTTTGGCATATTGTAGTGAAAAAAGTTTTAATATAAATCAGGGACAAGGGTGTCCGATTTACGTCAAAGGGTTAATCCACTTCCTTTTATTTGCGAGATGGCGGTACAATAATGAAATCAAACTCACTACAAATATAATTTAATGAACAAAATAAGTACATATTTTACATAACTAAGCATCTTGTATCCGGACTCAAAAGAAAAAAAAATAACAAATTTACTTATTCTGTGAGTATTCCAGATCCGGATGCATGTAGTCCAAGCTTAAAGTAAATACAAATCAGGGACGAATAACATTTTTATCAAACGTAAAATTTCAATGTTGGTACAGTTAGGTCTGAAAAAAAAAAAAATAACGCATAATTAAGTAAAATGTATGCTTATAATGTATGTGTTGCTGGTCGTCATTCAACGATTAAACTTATTTTATATGTTCCAGTGAATTTTATTTTAGTAGCTATTCTTTTAAAAAATCCCTTGACATTTAGTTACAGTTATTACTTAATCTTAACTAAACTTAACTTAAGATGGAGTGACAGTATGCGAAAGGCTGCTGGTAGAAGCTGGATGCGTCGAGCTCAGGACAGGGCACAATGGCGCTCATTAGGGGAGGCCTATGTCCAGCAATGGACTGCTATAGGCTGATGATGATGATGATGATTACTTAAATAGAAAATAAATAGGTATCTAGCTTGGTAAATTTATTTTTACTAACTTTAAAACAGTTTATATTTCGAGGTTGTAAAGGACAACGCCGTCTGATGAATGGCGCTCGGTACCAAGGTGAAAGTGATTACGTCAAAACCATACTTAGTTTTTTCAGAAGATATTCTTTATGAAACATTGTCTTTTGAAGATAAACGTCGGCAAATTGTTTATGTAAATTTTAAAGTTCGTTTAAAAAAAATGATTTCCTTGCATGTTCAGTTTTGTCTAGCCAATTGTAATTATTAGACTATAATCATTTAAACTATTATACTATATTTATATAATAGGTAATAATAATAAGTAATGCTGGATTATCACACAGTATCATGTAGCCCCAAACTAAGCAGAGCTTGTGTTAGGGGAACCACATGATTGATATATTGCATATATATATTTTTTTGTAAATTCATACATATCATACATAGAAAACACCCAGACCCGTGACAAATATCTGCAGAACATGCAAACATTTGTCCCGCAGCGGGTCCCAGGTGGACCTTCGCCCACTGTACCACAGAGGTCGTTATATACCTCACACAGATAGGTAAAAGGGTGTTTTAACTTTTACTTCCTAGGTATTCTTCCTTCCATATCGGCGCATCCTTCCATATTTCATATCCATACGGCGCTGAATAATGCACTCTAACCCCCTTTCTTATGAACGCTACTCATCGTTGACCAATGATCAAAGTTAGCCCTGTCACTGTTTGTCACTATCCAATGGTAAGTGATGGCAATATTCTAAGCATCGTTTATCTTTTGAAAGATGTTCATAAGTAAGGCCTCAAAAGCAAAAGACCGGAAACGCATTAATGCGTTCCAGATGTGGTGTTGGAGACGTATGTTTCGCATCCCCTGGACTGCTTTCTAGTGAAGGTGAGATCCAAACTATTATAAGATCCAAGAGCTCAACAATTCAGCACACCCACGGAAATGCCATGGATGCCGCTTTCAAACTGTGCTAGTTTCCGGTCACATGAATGTATTCATGAATGAGTGAAGTGTATCGCGAACGATTCGTTTTTCGTTTACTAACTCTGCTTCTAGACATTGTAGAGGAATAAAATGAAGCCTATGTAGTAAGTTGGATGGTAAGCTATCTGTTTTCACAATATTCATCAAAATACGTTCAGTATTTTTCGTGCCAAGTCATTACAAAAATACAGACCGACAAAGTCTTCTGATCCATTTTTTTTTACAGTGTAATGCTTGTAGACTGTTCCGTCACTGTTCTAAACCCATCAGCTACCCATATGCATAAGCTTTGTCTGTGGGGTCAAAAAATAACTGAATAAGATTAGCTGGAACCCAGGCCCCATTTCAAAGTGTAATCGCCAATCGCAAAATATTCAACGTTACGGCTTTCGGACTTCCTCGAAATGCAAATCGTATCGCATGTTTGATGACCTCTGTTTCGCAGTGGGCGAAGGTGTGCTGAGACGCAGAAGGTAACGAAAGCAGGTTTGTTGAGTTAGCGAATTAGGCTTACATAACCTAACTTGAAGATTTTTTTCACCTGTTGTAGTTTCATTCATAAATGCCTTGATTTAACAGATATTTTCGAGCCTAATCAGTCAATGCTAGTTGTCCACGTAATGCCAAAAACTTCAAATTCTTTACGACTTACATTTGGAGATTTGCTTTTTTCATTGAAAAATGCCTTGATTTAACAGAAATCGAGCCTATATCAGTCCATACTGCTGGACATAAGCCAATGCTCATAAAAGGTAATATGTCTAGATCCTCCACAGATAAAGGTTTTCATAGTATAATCACCACCGACAGTGCTGCCCGTCGGTGTTCAGGAAATTTAGCTGTGCCAGTGTTAGAAAGACGGTATTGTGACGGAATTCAGCCGGCCAGGTGAGGTGGTTCACAAGGGTTTTAAATAAAGTTCGTCTTATGAATCCACGGAAGGATATGAAACGTGTTCTTTGCCGGTAACGGATCATGGCGCCTTTTGCCATCATCATTTTTAACCGACTTCAAAAAGGAGGAGGTTCTTCGCTTTTTTTTCGACTTTTTTATGTTTATGTTCACCGATATCTCCTTCAATTATAAACCGATTTTCAACATTCTTTTTTTGTTTTAAAGAGTACTTCACAGGTGGTTCCATATAAACTTTATTCCTGAGGGGTTGGTACTTCACCCGGAAAACTCAAAAAACCACATCCTCACTTGTAATTTTCGCCCTATTATCACCAATATTCTCCGTCAATTGTGAACTGATTTTCAAAATTCTTTAGGGTAAGAAGTATAAGTGATTTATTTGAAGTTGGTTTAATTTTTTATAAATAGTTTATACTTGGGCTTTACCTATCTACATCATCCATCTTTTATCATCTAGAAAGATGATTCATAGGTACAGCACCAAGCGGTAACTTGTTGCTCACTGACCAGGACGCTGTAGTGCCAGGGATATATTTAGATGGAGTAGGCTTGCCCAGCACCTATACCATTATCTCAGCCTAGTCGGCCTTGTCCAAAGGAAAAACATGGTCAATACGTGTGGAGCTGACTAAGTGTCAGGTTACCTCACGATGTTGTCCTTCGCTGTTTGTTCACGGCGCCCTATATCATGACTAAATAAATAAATGAAGCATATGAAGAAGTCTTGGGATGCCCTGCGTATCCTTTATAATAATGCGTTTAGGGTGTTGATGGACCTGTCGCGCTTCTGCAGCGCATCGGAAATGTTAACTGACGCACGAGTAGACGGCTTCTCGGCGATAATCTGCGTCCTTAATGCGTCGGGTGCGCGTCATCTACAACAGCTACCTACGTCTCATTGCAGAGAGGCTAGACACTGACTGCCAATTAATAAAATGTTGGTCAAGGACACATATTGTGCTCTCTTGTTCTAATAATCATTGATTGATTCAGTAACAATCAATCACATAATCGTATTTGAATACTATCTAAAAAAACCCATTAAAATAGGATTATTAAAATATCTAATTAAAACTCTAAGTACAATAATCAATCAAAAATGTCAGAAATAAATAAATATTATCTAAATAAAATCGTATAAGTAACAGAATATTAATGTCCAATGTTATAATTATTTAGTATTGCATCACAAAATCATCTATAGAGTAAAAGCACCCTTCCAGCAAAAGCTGTTTTAATTTATTTTTGAATATGTTAGGGCTGTCGGTAGTTTTCAAGTGTACAGGTAAAGAATTATACAATTTCACTGCTTGATACCGACAGTTGTATCGCAACTTTTAATCTCGGACATAGCGTGGTCTCCAGATCTTTCCTTCTAGTCACTAATCTTTCTATTTTTTGTACCAGCGTTTCGTACTTGGAAGAGTCAAAATTTGTATTTTATTTTAAAATGATCTTTACACGGTTCCCACGCAGGTATCCGCACCACGGTGCGAATGGCTCGTTTTTGGATAGCAAATGCTCTATTCATGGTTTGGGTATTAGTTATATGTGTGTGAACGTTTTTATTTTTATTTCTATTGTTGTATCTATGGACTCAGTTATTTAAGTTTTTGTGTTATTCTAATAATTCTCTGAAATAAATTACTATTTATTTATTTTTATTATATAATAAACGGGATATCTCACACACGGTCAACAGATGCTAAACTATATAGAGCCTGTACTGTGGGTACCAGAGACTGATAAACATACCAGATGCAGAACAAACATTCATGTTCATCACACAAAATGTTTGTCATGGGCGGGAATCGATCCCACGACCTACAGCTCAGAAGGCAGAGTTGCTACCAACTGAGCGATGAGGCCAGTCATTAAATAAAATAATAATATGCAATGACGACCCTGTCAAGATTGTTTTTTACAAAAACTCATTATTTCCTAACAAACCGTAAAAATCTGTTAAAGTAAGCGACAATAAATGGAAGTTAATGATATCATAAAAGCAATTTATTTTTCTCGTGAGCATTTCATACCTACGAATAAATGTTATAATCTTGTGTGTTTTTTTATTTCTCTTTGCTGTAACAATAAGGTTCAAAATGTAAAGGAACGTATTACTTTCTTTCGAGATAGAACTGCGAGATATTCTCGAGTAATTCCTTGTCATTATGGACTCTTTTCCCGTGTCCCGTGCCATTGTGTTTGTGACTATTAGGTGTCTGCGGTAGGCTTTGAAATTTGCTAAATACTTTGTTGCAGTAAATAAATCTACCTCGAAACATTTTATTATTTAGGTACCCAGATACTTGTTTATTTTGTTTTTTTGACAACACTAGCCAGTATCAGTCCACTGCTGGAAATCATCATCATCATCATCATCATCATCCTCATCAGCCTATAACAGTCCACTGCTGGACATAGGCCTCCCCTAATGAACGCCATTGCGCCCTGTTCTGAGCTCAACGCATCCAGCTTCTACGAGCAGCCTTTCGCAGATCGTCATTTCACCTGGCCTGAGGGGGTTCTACGGGTAAACGTAGTGTTTACCTACGTTTGCAGAGCCGCGGTCTCCACTCAAGAACTCGTTTACCGTAACGGTTGTCGGTTCTTCGGCAGATATGGCCAGCCCACTGCCACTTCAGCTTGGTAGTTAAGCTATGTCGACAACTTTAGTTCTATGTTTGATATTCTCGTTGCGGATTCTATTCTTCAGAGAAACTTTAAGCATGGCTCGTTCCATAGCTCGCTGAGTGACTTTAAAATGGCTTACTAGCAGCACTGTGTCTGTCCACGTTTCGATATAGTCTGGATATAGACCTCCCTTAATAAGAAGGGGGATATGCCTATAATCCCCACGTGGGCATGTTGTTTTTTTTTATGTTACTTAAATATGGAACAAGCACATGGTCCACCTGATGTTGAGTGGTAACCATTACCTATCACAAAGCATTGCAACATAGATCACGTTTTTTGAAACGTGCTCTACGATGCAACGCCCTGCGTCCATCAACTTGAGGCATGATGATGATAAGCCTCTTGTGCCTGTAATTTCACCGGCACCCACACCCTTCAAACCGAAACACAGCACAGCTGCTTCACGGCAGAAATAGGCATGGTGGCAGTACTTCCCCGGACGAGCCCTCCACAAAGAACTCTACACTCTCGTACCGCTTCTCACATAGCACAGCACACACACACATGCTACTTCCTATACTTCATTTTTTATATATTTTATTTTCATATACTTCTCGTACCGCTGACGCTGCTGCACGGATGTGACTTTGCCAGTGTTAAGTTGCACTATGCCGCAATCAGCCGGCCGCCAGAGTCCCGTTTGTAGGTGAGCAGGATGCACAACGAGCAGGTGAGGTTTGCTTGGGTTCCGAATGCGTTACGTCGGTATAATTTGGTCGCTAAGCGACAAAGTCAGACAAAACCAACGAAATTTTTAACTTTATTGTAAATCGCGGTTGTGTGTAAGGGTCAAAATATACTAAGCGACCGATAGTTCAGCATGATTACTCCTGCAATGCTATTTGAATTACAGATGACACATTATGCTGAAATTACGTTGCGTTAAGGCGTACAGCCGAACTTGTCAAAATCGGCTGCGGAACTTACGTCACGTAATTTCGGCTGTAGTGTGTTTAGACACTGAAACTTAAGAAAGTTTTAATAGTATTTATAAAATAAGGGCAATTTTATAAGATACTTTTTGTTTTTGATGCAATTGGTACGGTTCTTCGGCATTCTCCTTTAGTGATGAAAATAAAATTAAGATTAAGCAACATTGATAATCTGCTACTGAACATAAGTAAGCTTATTTATACAGAGATTTAGATAACCAGAAGTAGAGTCGAGTAAAAAGTGAGCATTTCCCTTTTCATTTGGAAATATTACGATTCGCCATCAACGGGTAAGCACCGGTGATCTACGCAAAGTAAGTCGTTAAAATTCTGAGTGATACTTTTGCGCTTTTTAGGGACCTCAAAAGGAAAAAAAGGAACCAATAAAGGTTCACTTTGTTGTCCATCTGTCAGTCAAAACTTTTGTCTCAGGAACACGTAGAGGTATCAAGTTGAAATTAATAATAAATACTTAGGTCTACAATCTCTCAGAGCTGTAAAACATCCAAAGAACTATGACTAAAGCATAGAAGAACCCTTAAAATTAATTATGCTCTGAGCATCAACTCATAGGGCTGATCTCTACTTTCTTATGTCCAATATCATCAGCTAGAAAGGGATGAATACTTCTCTAAATTCGACTTTAAATGCGTTCAAAAAGAAGATCGTACCAGAGCGCTTGAATAATATCCTATGCAGTTTCATAGAAGATCGAAGTCGCAGCAATCGCATTGAGATAAATTATGCATCCCTTTCTAGCAAATGATATATGGACATAAGAAAGTAGAGATCATCCGTATGAGTTGACGTTCAGAGCATAGTAAATCTTAAGACTTTTTCTATTTCTCTTCTATATCTGTAAAAAATCAAACTTCTTATTTAACGCAATTAAAAGATACCTATAGGGCCCCTTGACCTAGAATCACGAAATTTGGAAAACCTTATTTTTAACCATTAGAAAAACTATATTATAGCATGTGTAATGAAAGTTTGTACGGAACCCTCCTCGGTGCGCGAGTCCAACTCGCACTTGGCCGGTTTGTTTTATTTCACAGCTAACCAACGCATGTTACTGTTATCTTGATAAAAAAGGCAACTACTTTGGTTAGAGAGTGAAATATATATTTTTTAATTCATAATTTTACCAAAAGATCCTTGACGGTACATTATACAAGAAATTTATTTGTATAAATAAGTGTAGTATAGGTAATATTAAGTCTTAGAACTTATTTGAGTTAGCTACAGGAATTATTTACCCTTTTCAAGCATCGGCATATGTTTGAGGGTATAAAGGTTCCAGCCACTATCTTCGGAACCAAGCCAATCTCGCCAGCATGTGTGCACCCTGCTAAAAATAAGCGGGTTCTGTTGGCCGGCTGATTACGGCATAGCGCAGCCGCCGTCCAGCAGTGAACTGATATAGGCTGGTACCAGTAGTGGATTCTTGACGGTCAGCAGGTGGGCCTGATGATCGAACGGCATCTTTGAAGTAGCGATAATACACAGAGGATCCGAGCTCTATCCCAATAGAGTTAATAGGCTAAATGATGATAATGATGATGATGATGTTGATTTATTACCATTGAACACGTAATATAATATAGTCCACATTTCAGGGAAAATCTAAGATTTTTATATAGGTTTATCAAAAAACAAGAAAAACTCGACAAAGCGAGGAGTTGGCTCGAGTTGGCAGTTGATCAGCGCATCCCAGTATATATGGGAAGCGACCATCTCGGCGGGTTCAAATCCCGCCTGAGTCAGACGTTATTGGGATATATAAAAATCAATAATACTACAGTTATACACATGATGATGATGATGATGATCATTAATTACTCTCACCACAGAACAGCTTAGTATCTATCTATCAGCTATACATAAAATCAATGAAATTTGGGCGTAGATACCTGCGAAATTGAAGCCTAAATTCTATGCTTACCACGGCCACAGTCATAAAACCCCAAAAATAACAAGTCCAGCTTATTGAAAACCAATGTTCGGTTTAGAAGATAAACAGTTCCTAGCTTATCACCTTCATTTTAAAGTCAAATTATTAATCCATTGAGTATTCAGTGCGCGTCGACTGGACCCCACTGTTTTGCGTTGCTAATGCTCCACGCCATGCTAGGGTTACAGCCTGCGCACATTGGACGACAACCGCCAGCGATTAGACGCTACGACAAGCTGCGGGGGACAATTTTCATACATTTTGTTCAAAGCTCCGCACACACGGCGACAATCGCGACAGCAAGATATGACAGACGCTCGCGACTAAGCGCGACGACAAAGCGTCGTGCATGTTTGTGAGGGCTGTTAGGGTTTAGCAAGTTGGGCATGTTGATTGTGTGATTATTTTAGATTTTTAATGTCTTTTTCGTGTGAGGTACTGGCCAAAGCTGGTGTTGGAGTTTGCAGTTACTTATGTCGTTGGCGGTGCGAGAAACTGTGCCATGCGTTTCGCAACCCACATGCATTGCGTGAAACCCATGGGATTATGGGCATATCCCCCTTCTTATTAGGGGAGGCCCAGGACTGATGCCAGGACTATGCCCAGGACTGATTAGGCTGGTCGTGGTGATTACTTAAGTAGTACAAAACATAATGCTCCTCCTAGATCATAAGAAAAAAGACGTGTGGCACTCGGGGACTGCCGCGGTAAAGCTATTGCATAGCATTTTGTATCAACTTATGCAATTATAATTATTTATTTATTTTATTTATGCAGTATTTCTTTTTCTTTGATATTAATTCAAGTTATACTTTTTGAGCGTGGTGACCGATAAGAAAACATTTTTTTTTATTTTATTAAATAAAAATACGTCTAGTTGCACGCACACAAACACCGTGTCGAAGACTGCCGAAAAGAAACGACGTTAGACAATGCACGGCCTTCAAGCCACACCTCCGTGCCCGTCGGAATGGGGAGCGTGAGGTTTTTTTTCATTACGGAATTTCTGGATTCGGTCCCCGCGCTCAAGGCCCTCGATAGAAGCTATGCAATAGCTTAAAACTATGCAAGTTTTTCTCCATTGATGGACAGATCCGAATTCAGGGGCCCAACCACGCAAAATAATATCAGCTAAAACGTGACTCATCACTATACCTACAGACGTAATTAATCAACACTTCTTCTATAAACAAGAAATGATTTGATTTTATGAAGTTGTGGACGGGTCAGCTCGTGTCTTTATTGGATCATGACGTCGATTTAAATAACTAAAATACAAGATTATAAAAAGAACCATTTAATTTATCTTCACTGCACTGCACTTTGTTTTCCCTGACCTTCAGTGGCCTTATTCTCTAATGGTCCCTGAGGAAGCAGTTTGTCAGAAAATAAATCCCTTTTGCAGCTAAAGCTGGCTAAGCGGATTGTTGGCTTCGCAGTAACGACCATGGCTCGCTGACTTCAAGCGCTTTAGGCCTGGCTAAACCTAACTTATGAACATTGTTTCTGAAATATTGGATATGGAGATAATTGTACGTGTCCACAGCCCTTTATAAGCTAGTTTTACGATAAGTTCAACGCATCGCTTTTAAAAGTGTAAATTTTATTTCACGTAGAGCAAAAGATTGCTTTGCCCACGGCTTCACGCGCGTGGTACTCGGATAAAAAGAAACCTCTATAATGTTACTCTTGGTCAAGAGTTCTACATAATATGCAAAATTTGAGTTCAATCTGTTCAGAACGCATTTAATCGCACATAAAAAAATGTTTTATTTCATCTTGTGCGCTAGATTGCTTCATACCTCCTTAAGGTAAGTTTTTTATTTTATTTAACTTATTACTATGCCTTAACTAATGTTTAAGTTTAGGTACGCCTTAAGTTTATTTAATTCCCTAAACAGTTTCCCTTTCACACAGCTATTTACATTTAATACTTTACCTCCTCGACCCTGGGACGTGGCAATAACCCTAGTTTCCTCAGAGGGTACAGAGTACAGTCTACTAAGAAATAATATTACATAGGACTCGTAGAGCCGTGGTGGCTTAGTAAGATGCACCCTTTCTGATCCAGAAGTCATAGGTTCGAATCTCAGCCGTGCATCAATGGATAAGCCATCTTGGAGGCCTTAGGGCGGCCTAAAAAACTCCGACACCAGAGTTGGCCACTAGTTCATACGAAGAAGAAGAATCAATGGATTTTAATTTATGTTGATATGACGACAACGTCAATGTTCCCACATTGCTACATTGCATACTCCCGTATTTGTCTTCTTTTTCTTCTTTCTTTATAAAGGTCATTTTTTGATATGAGTTTAGTGTTGATATGTATATTATTAGTACCTATATTATTCGCATGATTTATCTTTTTAGTAGTTTAAGGTTAGCACGCCAACCTCTTATCTAAACCTGTTACTGGTTGGCAGGTAGATAATGCCTATGGCATTAAGCCCACCTTTTGTAACATATTTAAGTATGTGCTATAAAGTTTTCAAACAAACAAACAAACAAACAGACAATCTAGCGCAGTGGGAATATTTCTCATCTTTTTCTTCTTTCTTTTATATAACTTTTTTTTTGTTTTAGATAACTCTTTTAGTAAGTAAGTAAGTAACTCTTTTAGTAAGTAACTAGTATCTTTTTTATGAATCTTATAAACGGAACAAGTTCATTGCCACAAAGTATTGCATCGTAGTTTAAGTCTGGCAGGAACGTGCTCTACGATGTAACGCCCTGTGTCCATCAACTCGAGGCATGAAAATGTTAAGCCTTTTTTGCTAGTTATTTCACCGACAACCACACCCTTCTTTAAAATCAGCAATTCTTTACGACAGAAATAGGCACGGTGGTAGTAAGTACTTCCCCTTCCTTCCTACTTCATATGAGCTAGTGGCGAACTGTAGTCGGAGTTTTTAGGTCACGCAAATACCTCCGACATGGCTTAACGACTGAAAAAGCCGGAACCGACATCTTACTTCTTACTTTAAGTGCGTTTCGAAGCACGGAAGCGCTCAGACCTAAAGGCTATTAAACGAGCAGTCATCCAAGTATGTGCCTTAAAGATGATCTGCTAAGTACACCGTAATAACTAGTAAGCCACGCCATGAACGCTTCCTTGGACGCGCAGAAGCCCTACTATTTCTAGATAGGTAGGTATTTTTGTATGTTTTTACGTAGCTGACATTACTTACTTAGTCTTGTGAGCCTGACCCGCCCCGTCAGGCGCTTAGGCCCAGGAACGTTATGGTCCCAATGAATTTAAAATGCAGGGTAGATAGAGGTATACCTTGAGTCAGCTGTTTCAACTGGAACTTTGTAGTATTTAGGGAAATGTGAGGGAATTGTGGAAGTAAAATAAAAAGAGAGGCCTGCAGCCAGGTGGAGTGACAATTTGTGAAAGGCTGCTGGTAGAAGCTGGATGTGTCGAGCTCAGTACAGGGCGAAATGGCGCTCATTAGGGGAGGCCTATGCCCAGGAGCGGACTATTATAGACCGATGATGATGATGATGACGATGATGATGATGAAAATAATAAAGTAATGCGGCTAGAAAATATTAGGTCCTTACCTATGAAATTGGTGTTTTTCACTCTACTCTATTTTGTACATATATTTTTTTAATTCAACAGTCATATACAAAGTTACAAAGTTAATTTATATTCTGAACGTACCATTATTGCAAAAATTGAAGATTCAATAAAAACTATTTTTGAGGAAGTTCATCCCAAAAAAAAACTTCAAAACAGTTTATTTCATGTGTCATCGCTTTCACTACATAAATTCGTTGTATTTTTTTGTGTTACTTTTATTCTTTAAATAACTACGCTACTTTTCACAATGTCGTCTAATTATACACACAAAATTTTAGGTGGATAGTATTTGTAGTTCCAGAAAAAAAATCAAAAATGTATGTATTGAGAAATCAATTTTCTCGATATTCTCCATACAAAACGCAAATTTCATAGGTAAATCTTATAAATCCTTGCCTATGAAAAAAATATAAAGTACAAACGCTAGCCTTCTCTGACGAGTTTCACAAAAACCCAACAGAAATTCGACAATGTTTCGACTTCCTCATAAGTATGCTCAGAAAATGATTAACTTGACACTCCGCAGAAGTGTTGCTTCGACGACCGCTAAACAGAAAATCTCTTTTTAGATAAAAAATATATTCTTATCTCTTATTTAGAAAGGTATTGTGTAAATAAGTATCTACATCTATTTCATAATTTGAGGATTTGTACTTGCATATCTCATGTTGATGTATGGTCTACGCCGACGCAAACTTGCTAGAAAAAAACTAGCAAGAAAGAAGCTTGCTAGAAGAGAACCATCGTGGGTTTGATTTGGAACAAAATTCAAACACTGATACAATTGTATTCTAAAGCGCAATCCACACATTTCCGGGTCAGGGCTATCCGTGTTCAGACAGTGTTCCCGCCAGGGATGTGCCATCCGTCACCCGTGTTCACACATATCAAGGAAATCGGTATCAGTGTAATCTGTTTCGTTAGCTGATACGCACACAACTATTGCAATAGCGCTAGATGAAGAAGAAGCTGATAAGGATAGATAAAAATCGGACAGCACTGTCAGGGCGCCCGTGCGTCTGAGCGTGCTCCGAGACACCGGATGCGCCGGACACGGAGCTATATGAAAAAGTTCATATAAGCTCATATAAGTTCATATAAGCCATTAAGTGCCTTCACTAAGTATAAGTAAAACGCTCGTGGTGTGGCTTACTTAGATGTTTTTAGCACATCATCTTGGTTATGTAACACTCCGCAAGGTCACTGTTTGGATGGGTGACCGTTTAGTGGCATGGCACGTGTTGCAGGCTTTCGGGCGGCCTAAAAACTCCGACACCAAAGTCAAAATTTGCCACAGGCTATCTATTTTCTACCATGATCATACTGATGGTACAAAGTCCAAATCACGTCTTTTGTCAATACCTACTGTTCAGTTCGATGATGCGCATGTTTGAATTTTCGGAAACCTAAAAGAGATTTTTTTTTTACATTACAGGAACCTATAAATTTATGTCAAAAATCCTTTGGTGCTAACATTATAAAAGCCAGAGTTTGTGATATGTAAACATGTGAAATTTTGCACTTAAAAATGTAGTTCTAGAACTGAAATAACATTAGGCTACTTTTTATTCAGGTATTATGCGAGCGAAATCGGGCAGAACCAGCTATGAATAAAAATAAAGTTGTAGAATTGGTTACGATAGTAACAATATATATCAATGTAGAATTGTGGATTACAGAAAGAGACAGTGTTCAACCAAGATAAAACTATAATGATTCCCATCGAGCTAAGATCTCGGCTTTAATTTATTAAGAAAACATGTCCGTCTCGTTAAATAAATCGCCACTGAATATCGCATCCTCCAATCTATTAAAACCATTAACCGGGTTAGAAACTTGGAAAGTAGTAGTTAGCGTCCTGGGCCCGCTCAATAGATTCCCGTAAGTGGCCCGTTATTTCCACACCAATATCCGGTCCTAACTGGAAAAAACCGGATTAAAAAGGCTACATTAATGGGTGGGGTGTAAAAAGTGATGCAATTACAGGAAATTGATTCCTTCCCTTTGTTCTAACGTTTGATAAATTGGTGGTAGTATCTTGGGTCGATCTCTGCCGCAGCCTTTTTGGTCTATTGCGTAAAATATCTTCGGAGCCGGTGAGATGTAGTTTTCGCTTCTGAGATTAGTTTCGTAAGCATAGTTTTTGTTGATAAAATTACCAAAATTACCACAACTTTTTCATGCTGAAACTCTTAATACTTATCTAATTACTAACTTTTAATTAAAATCATTAGCTTTCATTCATTCAACTCTGATGGTTTGTTCTAATTAAGGTCTTAAAACTAATGAGTCATTTCAAGGCCCTTTTTTCAATTATCATTTTCCAATAGTTATAAAATTTCAGTACTTTCTAATTTGACAATTTTGTTTGTAACCCAGTTAGGGTAGACTAGAGATGTACATAGTTATAAGATTAAATTACCTAGACTTACTATCACAATCAATAAATAGGTAAGTTTAATTATAAAATTTATTCAGTAGATAGACTATTTTAATAGATTATCTATTTTCTCTCCTTAAATTAGTGATTATAGACTTAAAACCCGTGTGCACAAAAAAACTAACGGGCGGTTGAATGGCTTTTTAGCCCAAATCATCTGGTTCTTTTTGACATAATTTTTTTTATTGGTTTGTAGTCATCATAAACGATGATTAGCTCTTAATTAATCTCTCTGCACATAAATCAGTTAATTAAGCTTATCTAGCCATTCTGAAAACACCTAACGCATTCTCAATTTTGGTGAGGTAGGTACGTGGTTTTCATTTCCAACTGCAGTTATTACGTTGAGATTTTTTTACATTTCTATAAAGTACTTAAAGATGGAACAAGCAAATGGCCCACTTGATGTTTAGTGGTAACTATCACCTTTAACAATGTATTGCATGTTACTTACGGGTCACGCATATTTGGAACCCTGCGACGCAATACCCTGAACGTCAACTTGAGGCATGAAGATGTTAGGCCTCATTTGCCTGTATTGTCACCAGTGATCGGAATTAGGTGAGCTAAAATACCTAAAGTTCGAAAAATAACAGAGACTAAGTGGAGACGCCTTGCGACTAAATATTTTTCCGGGAAAATTTTCCCGGGTTTCGAGAAATTACTTAGGTCCATCTAAAGTTAATACAGTAAAATAACAATCGAATTAATTTCCTCTTCTTATTATTGATAACAAGAAGAGGAAACGAATTCGATTGTTGTAAAAAACGGTAAGCACGATTTTTATTGTTTTCAACAAATAAAATGAACGATGTAAGTAAGCGCGGAAGCTAATGTGATTTATAAACCAGCTTTAGTAAATAGCTATAGTAATAAAAACATTTATTTAAGCAAGGGAATAAAAAAGCCATTTTATAGTTTTTGTACCATTTATTCATTTTGTACAGATAATGGAACTCAAAATCAATAATTAAGAAAGTAACCAGTCCTACCTAAGATACACAGTCGGAACTCTAAACATTATTTCCATTGATGTTGAATTTGTCCCTTAATCTGAATCGCTAACGTTTTCATCATGGACGGAGTATAAAGAAATATCTTCGTCCGGAGAATTAAAGAAAATCATTAGGAGTTTTTCCATATTATCTATTTTCAAACGATTTCTTTTTGTACTTAAAATCCATTTATACGTAGAGAAGGACCTTTCAACATCAACTGAAGTTACAGGTACATATTTATAGAATGACAATAATTCATTTTCATTATCTAATCCTTTATCTATATTTTCACAAATGTCTCTTAATGCATCTAGATCGGGATTTCTGTCCATAACGTTTTCTAATTTTTGTTTTACTGGTTCAGAAGAACACCAGCTTAGAACAATTCTTGCTTCATCAAAAATATGGAAAGATTCCGTCAACAATAAGTTAGACTTTTGCAATTTTTTTAATGAAATTTGAATTATTTTAAAATATTCGTCAATGTAATCTAAATCAGTTTTTAAACTTTCTTTTCCTAGGACAGTTTTAGCATGCCTGATAGACAAAGAATCAGAACTTCTTAGAAGTCTTACAATAGTTTTTATTTCTTCGTAATATTCAGCATAATACGAAGCTGCTTCTAGCCATGTACCCCACCTTGTTATGACAGGTTCAGGTGGCAATGGCAGGCTCGGAAATTTTTCCCTTAACAATTTTACTCTATTAGGAGCCTTTAAAAATATTTTTTTTACATTTGAAATTAAAGTATCCACATCCGCATATTGTGTCCGTATTTTTTCTGCAACGCGGTTAAGAGCGTGTGCTAAACAGGTAACATGTATCATATTTGGCAAGGAGTTCTTTAACATTCTTCCTGCTTTTAACATATATGCTACGCTATCAGAACATAAAACTAAAACATCTCCTACTTTGTCTTCATACGAGTCTCCCCACATATTTTCTAGGCATCCAATCACAAAATGAGCTATTGTCTCTCCATTTACTTTTTCTAACATTTTGCAAGCTATTAAAAATGGTTTGTTTGTTGCGAGATTTAAAGGTTTTACAAGAAAATTTACAATATAACGACCTAAATAGTCGGTAGTTTCATCTAGAGATATCCAAAGTTTCTGATTAAGAACATGGTCATGGATTAATGCAATTTTTTTTTTTAAAACTACGTCTAAATAAACCTTTCTCAATAACGATTCATCGGGAATCCTTTTAACATTTGTACATTTACAACACATATATTTCATTAAAAAAGTTTTAAACTCTGGTCGATTTACTCGTGACCAGGGTATGTTACACAATATAAGAAATTGTATTAAATCTAAATAAAATTCTTCGTTCACTTGCCTAGCAGTACCTTGATGTTTTGGTCCGTCAATATGCTTCTGTATATTGTTTTTTTTGCATACAATAGAATTCTCACATTTAGAACAAAATATCGTGTTGCTAGCGGGGTCGTGGTACAATTCGGGGTGATCTCTAATCCACGACTGTACAATCCCGTCGGTAGGTTTGGTCGCCATTTATTTGCTAGTTGCGTTGAGGCAGAAAAATTACTGAAAACAATGAGACAAATATATAGTTTCTACACTTTTCCAGGGACGTCTTCGCGTAAAATATAGTTTGATGATAGAATTGCCAGTAGCTCCAACATTTGTGCACGAACTCAAATATAAAACACTGAATAAAATTCCATAAATAAATAGTTGCATAAAATTGTTTGAATTTGGTAAATTTATCAAAAGCAGTCTAATATTTAGAATGTTTTAAAAGTGTAGTACAAATCAAAGACTTACCAAGTAATTTGATTGCCGTAAAGCGCAGTAAATTTCTGGTTGCAGTAAATCGTAGTCCGTAAATTCAAGCCAAGGTAGATAGGTACAAGTAGTGATATGGTTGCAATAAATCGCAGTCCGTAAATTCAAGCCAAGGTAGTTATGTGAAGCAGATCCAATAATCGATACGAAAACAGGTTAATAAAATATTCACGAGTCTAAGATACACACGCTGCCGAGGTAACTACAGAAGTGATGCACGCACGCATACAAGTTATGACGCCGTTTGGATGCAAAACACCCTCACCCTTCAACCCTTTTGTCATTGTTTACTTAAACAATGATTCGTTTCCCAGAATAGCCAAAGCATGCTGTCCCTTTCTTAGCGTTTGTTGTTGTTGTTTATCACTGGTTTGCTGTGTATTGCTACAAACACTTAAAGGGACAGCATGATTTGGCTATTCTGGGAAACGAAAACATAGGCGAATCCAGTTTTTTACCTGAGTTAATAACAAAATAAATCTTATTGAAGTTTGTTAAAAAGGAAAATTAATTCAGTTAGTTTTCTGTATGAATAACATTAATATTAAATGTACTTAACTGATATCCTAAAACTTGGAACAAATTCCCAATTTCCGGGAAAGATTTCCCGGAAAAAAATGTTAATGGTAAGGAAGTCTCCATTTTTTTTGACTCTATTCTTTGAACTTTAGGTAAATTAGCTCACCTAATTCCGATCACTGATTGTCACCGATACCCACCCCGACCCTTCTACCGAAACGAAGCAATGCTGAATGCAAAGATGCGGACTGAAGCGAGTTGTCTATCCTTCTTGCTATATCCTACTTCCTACTATAATATTAAGCTGGGTACGGATAGCGCGTTCCTGTATACGCGTAGTCGGGGTTCACTGGGCACGCGTACATTGGGTACGCGTACCCGCGTACAGTTAATGTGGACTGCCGCGAACCTGAACGTAAGGTCAATCGCTCCATAGCGCTACGCGAGCCAAAACTGACTGACCACGGCTCGCGCCACTAGCCAGCTCGCGCAGCATGCGTTCCCCAAAGTGTGAGTACATATGTTATGGACAAAGTGATTAATGCGGGCATTAATCATAGTGCCCGGGCAATATGAATAATGACCAGCTACTTAGGGCAAAGTGATTAATTATTACCTAAACTTTATTATTTATCACATTGACCGGTCATTATGAATAATGCTACGTGATCATCGGGCAATGTGATAATATAGCTACTTTGGGGATGGAGTGAGGGGAGGGAAGCGAACGCGTGACACGCGCTAACCAATCAGAGCCCGTCATGGCGGCGTACGAACGTCCATCGCTTCACTGTTCACTACACAGCTCTCAGTTTTGCATTCCAAGCGAATACGGACAGACGCATATGGATAATTTCGTAATTCAGTTTCGTAACTAAAGTGAAGAAAGATTAGCGAAGAAAAGCGAAGTTCATAAGGCATCGCTAAAAGGAAGAAATTTGTGTTTTAAATTTTGATTTAAAGCCTGAAATAAAAATAATAGTTAAATATTGTGTCTTTTATTATTCTGCCCAACAGGTGATGGGCGTTATGTATATTGCCCGGGCAATTTGATTAATTCAATATTTCTTATCACATTGCCCTCACATATTGGTCATTATTCATAATGCCGGGTCATTATGTATAATGACCAATTAATCACATTGTCCATAACACATACATGACGTTCCAAGATACGCCTAACCCGACTACGCGTACCAATATAGGCGCTATCCGTACCCAGTTTAACAAATTCGGAAGCTTGTGAGCATGGATGTATGGATGAATGTTTGTTACTCTTTCAACTACATAAAACTTGGAATATACACAGTTTGTGACCTAGATTAAGACAAAGGTTACTTTTTATCCCGGTACCATGCGAGCGATGCCGCGGGCGGAAGCTTATAAATGCGAAAGTTTGTGAGTATGAATCTATGGACGGATGTTTATTACTCTTTCATGCAAAAACTACTAAACGGATTTGGATGAAACTTGGAATATACATAGTTTGTGACTTGGTTTAACACAGGCTACTTTTTATCAGTGTACTATGCGAGCCAAGTTGCGTACGGAAGCTATCAAAAATAATTTTATTAAATTTTCACAGCAACTTTTGGATATAATGATTGGTTTTAAAAGCGTCTCACTTTGCCCTAGTTCAGCTCAGCTTGGTCAAAGCATTCGAAGCACGTCCCGCGTTGTGGATCGTGAATATTACGTACTTATCTAATCAGAAGAACAGGACTCGTGTTTGAACTGAGGTTTTCTCAGATTCATTGGGAATGTGACAAGAGAATTTTCCTTATGTTTTGTACGTGATTTTTTGGATTTTCGATTGATATGCCGTTTTTATATTCATGTGTCATGTTTTTCAAAGTTGCCGAGCCCAAAATTACCAAAATCTTTCATTTGGTAATTTAGCAGTATGCATTTTGGCACAATTTTTTTTGGTATGCACTTATATTTAGGTAATGGTAACAAGATATAAATTCCCAAGCTTAGAGATCGACCACTTTACGTTAAGAGGCATCCCCTTGTCAGCCAGTCCATGCTGAGCCGGATTCCCTTTTGTGACGTCCGGGCTTAATATACAACAACAACAACAACAGCCTATATCAGTCCACTGCTGGACGTAGGCCTCCCCTAATAAGAAGGGGGATATGCCCATAATCCCCACGCTGGGCATGCGGGTTGGGGATCGTAGAGCACAGCTTCTCTATACATAATATACTTATAATATTATTGTTTGTCTTATTTGTTCTATAGTAGGTAGTAGAGTTCTTTGTGGAGGGCTCGTCCGGGGAAGTACTGCCACCATGCCTATTTCTGCCGTGAAGGCACAAGAGGCTTATCATCTTCATGCCTCAAGTTGATGGACGTAGGGCGTTGCATCGTAGAGCATGTTCCGGAAAAACGTGATCTATGATGCAATGCTTTGTGATAGGTAATGGTTACCACTTAACATCAGGTGGGCAATGTGCTTGTTTCATCTTCAAGTAGTATAACAAAAAATGTTTGTCTTGTCTTACAAATAAATTTATTTTTAAGCTATTGCATAGCTTCTATCGAGGGCCTTGAGCGCGGGGACCGAATCCAGAAATTCCGTAACGAAAAAAAACCTCACGCTCCCCACTCCGATTTACTTAATTTTATAATCTGTTGCTTGGAAATAGAGTTCATATTCAAACTTTTGTATTCTATTAGTTCTTCGTCACAACGTCGCAGCGCTAGTGTTCAACACAGTAAAGATAGCTACACGTCCATGATTGGCCTCTGACACGAACTGACGTCTGACGTTTTTCACCTGAATCTAATTTCAGTTTTGTTTTGAAATTTCTGTCATCACAATCTTTTCTTTGGATTTTTTATTGCTTTTAGATGTTTATGTGTTTCAATTATAAGTGAAATCGTATAAAATGGGTGCTACTAAATGTAGTGTCCCTACGTGTGAATCAAAAAATGATAGTGGTATCATAATACAGTTTTCTGCAAACGCCCTATAGGCAAAGTTTGTGGCTTAGTCAAATAAACTCTACATTTATGAATTCACCTAAAATTAATAAACTAATCGATAAAAAAGTTTGTTCCAAACACTTCGTGCGTAAATTTTACGAAAACGGTCGTCTTTTAGGCATAATTATTGCGCGACCAACTCTGTTTACGGCGGCAGAAATTTGCAGTGGGATTCCAAAAGATAGACAAAGTGAGTAGATTCCCATGTACTTTTAATATACTATTTCAAACATAGTAAAATAAGCATCGTACGAAACGAATTCATCAATTTCATTCGTTTTTGAATATTCAAAAATTACGTAGGTAAGAATAGGGCTGTGTAAAACACCTAACAACTACATTTTATCGACTATCGATGTTTTGACAAACATCTATGGACGAAAGGTGTGTATGCGTATAAGTTAGATACCTACTACATACTCGGATTATTTACAAGTATAATACATTATACATAAATGTATGCAGAGTGTAAAAAGACTATAGATTTTAGAACTATTTAATTGTAATAAAATGTCAAGGATTTATTTTATAATATACTCTTGAGTTATTAGAAATAGGTTTTTGAAGCTCTTTTTGTAAATAATATTTCAATGCATTATATTTCAGGTGATGAACTATATAATGTAAATAAAATACCGAATTGTCTGAGAGACCAAAACTGAGAGACTAAAATATCGTTAGTTCAATTGATCAACCGAAACCAAATCCTGATAAGTAGCCGCCATACAAAAACAGCAAGACTGATGAATCGTCTACAGATGATCAAGGTAAAATTCTTTATTACATGTCATTCTACAACTATAAACTTACGTTATTAAGCTATTGCATAGCTTCTATCGAGGGCCTTGAGCGCGGGGACCGAATCCAGAAATTCCGTAACAAAAAAAAACCTCACGCTCCCCACTCCGACGGGCACGGAGGTGTGGCTTGAAGGCCGTGCATTGTCTAACGTCGTTTCTTTTCGGCAGTCTTCGACACGGTGTTTGTGTGCGTGCAACTAGACGTATTTTTATTTAATAAACGAAAAAAAAATGTTTTCTTATCGGTCACCACGCTCAAAAAGTTTAACTTGAATTAATATCAAAGAAAAAGAAATACTGCATAAATAAAATAAATAAATAATTATAATTGCATAAGTTGATACAAAATGCTATGCAATAGCTTTACCGCGGCAGTCCCCGAGTGCCACACGTCTTTTTTCTTTCTTTCTTTCTTTCTTTCCTTTGAAGCTCAGTTTCAACAAGTTTAAATAATAGTGTAAAACGAAATAAACATGTTTCTAAATTTTTTTTGAAACCTAAAAGTTTATTTTATTTATTTATTCAATATTCTATATTTATTTATTCTATTCTAATCAAAGCGATTACAATAGTACTAAAAGTTTATGACCTTCGGGGTGTAAGGGGTTCCAACCTCCATCTTCGGTTCCCAAGGCAAACTCACCTGCATGTGGTACACCCTGCTATCTGAGGAACGGGGCTCTGGTGGCCGGCTGATTGTGACATAGCGCAGCCTAAAACTGGTATAGCTAAATCTCCTGGCCACCAACGGGCAGCAGCGTCGGCGGTGCGAGAAGCTGTGCCCTGCGATCCCCAACCCGCTTGCCCAGCGTGGGGGTTTTGGGCATTTCCTCCTTTATTAGGGGAGGCCTATGTCCAGCAGTGGACTAAATAGGCTAGTGTTGTTGTTGTTGTTATGACCTTCTGTCTAATAATACCTAACTGATCCTTTCTGTGAATTTTGTCAAGGAAATAACAAACAGAACAACATCATTTTCTTCGCAAAAATCGCTCTTGTTAGCGATGTTTCTTTTATTAATTTTTTTATCAAATTAGTCCTAGCTTTGGTCCTGAGTTAATGGAACCATAAAGTACCTACCTACTACTAAAATATGTAAGAGACCAATAACAACCTGGGTCCTGTTTAATAACCCATGCTCAAAGCATAAATCAGAACTGGAACATTAATTCTGGCCACGTCCATCGCAATATCTGTGGCTTTCTCAAATGCAATTGGACAACTTTATACTTTTTATTTGAGAACTTGGCAAAAATATAGAAGATTTTATCTTTACATCATTGTATTTCCACTGCGCTGTACGATATCGGCACATCACAACATTGTGAACAATAAAACTGCTGGATTACAAAGGCAATTATGAAACTTACGTTGATGAAGCTCAGCAAATGTTTTTTTTCACATGTAAGCCCATTAAATCGAGAAGAGAAGGAAGAAGGAAGAAGGGAAGGGAGGCCTTTGCCCTGCAGTGGGACAGCGATGGCTCATTAATAATAATAATAATCAGGCGTTTATTCAATTTATCAGTCGTTTCAGTGAACGGTCTGATAGCGAAAAGCCTTAACCAATATCTTAAGAGGCACTCGTTAGGCAGCTGGATCAAGGGTCAGATACAGAAAGCGGCTCTCTTGGATTCGGCACGCATTGTGCGGAGGTTCCTTTCTCTGCAGCCCTAGCCACTGACCGTTTGAGCCTTGGCCGGTCGGTGGTCTTCCGTTTTTATACATTTTTTACTATAATATTTTTGATGTTATTTATGTAGTAGATAATATTAGTTTTATGGTAAAAAAATATTTTAGACGAGTTTTAAATGAAATAAAGTGTAATAAAAATAAACCTATAGCAATCTACGTAATAAATAAATAAATAATCCTGGACGTTATCACACAACATCATGTAGCCCCAAACTAAGCAGAGCTTGTATTATGGGAACCACATGATTGATAATATGTAACCTATGTAATATGTAGACTTAGTTCCTAACGTCGAGATCCGAAAACAAAAGACAAAAGACCAGGACTTTGGAAATCGACTTATGGAACTCAAGCGAGGCGTGGTGATGACAGGTGGAGCAGGCTGTTGACTTTAATGGTGGCCGAGTGTTGGCGTCGGAAGAAGAGTTGGAAGATGGTTCGACGGCATAGTACGCAAAGCCGGGCGTTTGGGGGTGTGACTAGCACGAGCATTAGACCATGAAAGATGGCATAAACTATATGCAGTAGAGGATAAAGTCGGACTGTGGATAATATTTATGAAACCTTTGTATTTTTACCCAACTGAAGTCCTCTTCAGTCAGGTTATGTTTTTAGGGTGTATGTATGTTTGTAATTTTATTTGTCGGTCGCTGTAGGCCAAACGGCTGGACGGATTTTAACAAATGACGTGTAGTTGGATTCGCCTCAATCACGAGGGTGACATAGGCTATATGAAATTTCAAAAAATCCAATATGGCGACTGTAAGAAGCTATTTTCAATTTACGATGAACTAAAAAGAAATACTAAAAACGTCCTGCCTATAAAGTCAGGTTTTTTGTTTTTTTAATAAATTCATGTTTCATATCTTATTAATTAAGCAATAGTACATTATGAAGTTCTTCACTGGTAATTATAGTGAGAGCACTGATCTTGTTATAAAGGATCTAGTGACATCGCATTCCGACCCTGGATTGATTTTTTATATTAATATTAACAAATTCAAAGCGAACATTCTAGAATTTTCGTTTGCTCAAAGATTTTATATCTATAGAAGTGTTAACTGGCTTCTGTCACGTGCGTATTAAGTTCTCGAGAAAAGTGTTACAGAAGAAAAACTTTTTCACTATCAAATATTCATTCAAGTTGGCAGACGCTGAAATCGTATCGGGTGTTAAGAGTTCAGGAGAAAATAAGTAAGTCCAGAGAAAAATAATAAAATTTCGTCGTTAATTCATCATGTAGGTCACGAGGCAGTCGTCGTCTAAAATTGTTTTTCATTTCTAATTTAATATGACGTTCAAGTTCTTGCTTTAGACAAAGGAACTTATTTAAATTAATCATCATCAACCTACTGGTGTCCACTGCTGTACATAGGTCTCCCCCCAGGATTTCTACGAAGAACGGGTTTTGAACTAAATGATTTAAGTCTCAATTTTTTTAAATTAAAATCTTCTTTGTCCTCGCTCTTTCCCATTACTCGGGGTCGGCTTTCGTAATCATGCGGCGCTAAGTATTCCGCTCCTTTGTGTCATCTTTTGTAAGGCCAAGGATTTTCATGTCCTTATGGATATTCGTCATCCATGTCGTCTGAGGTCTTCCTCTTCCCCTTTTATTTGTGGCAATGGAAAGGCACTTTTTCACGACGTGGTTTTCTGGACTTCGCATATAATGCCCATACCGTCTGAGCCTAGCTTCAGATATTTTGTCATTTATTGGAGCTATTTTAAAACTTCCTCGTATATGCTCATTTCTTTCCCTATCCTTCAGTGTAACTCCTCCTGCCCATTGCAGCATTCTCATTTCAGTCGTATGGAACCTTTGTTCAATGATTAGTAATATATACAGAGTGGCGCAAAATTTTACCTCATTGGGAGCAGCTACCTTTTCTTTTGTAGTTAAAAGGTTTTGTTCTGAGGAATCTATAGGTTTATTTTAAAGAAAAAAATTAAGGGCACTATCGGATTTGGCCTGAATTGACTCTATTTTCCAACAGGAACACTTGTCCCAAAGTAACTTTAAATTAAATCGTAAGATTTCGAGAAAATTAAAAAATAAGTTATCTATCCATACAATTTCTATGAAGCGCCATTCACCACAACATTTGTATGAATGACAATTTCAATTATAAGACGTAATTTTTCTTTTAATACCACGTTTAAACTAATTTCTGTTAATACTATCACCATGTCTCTTTAATACTTTTCTTTCTAATAAATTCAATGTAAGCGCATAAAATATTTTACTTGTTTCGCGCCACCTCGGCTGGCAAGTTATAAAATTTTAATACGGCGACAGTAAAACGTTTTCACCCTATAAAGATGGTCTTTCAGTAATGCTCGAGATTACACTGTCTGGTAGAAGGCTGAATTATTAAGTTAATGTCCTGAGACTCTGTGATATATTTTTTTACTATGTCACATTGGGTCGAAAAAGTGGGCGAGACCTTTTGGCCAGATTGGGTGAAGACAGGTGGACCAGAGCACTGACCGAGTAGTCGCCGAGAGTTGGACAAAGGAATATGGTTCGTCTTCCAGCGAGATAGGTCGACAATATTAGAAAGACAGTGGGCGGCATCTGGTCCAGAATAGCGCAGGATCGAAATGAGTGGCATTATCAAAGGGAGGCTTATGCCCAGCAGTGGGTCGATAATAGCTGATGATGAAGTCACGCTAATTTAATATTGATTACAAACAATGACTGTAAATTTTTAGCTTTAAGCTATAATATATATTAAAAATATTATCTTAGTAGTCCATTGCTAGACACAGGCTTATGCAGTCTATTCTTTGTCTGCTTATAATTGGCTTTTTTATCAGAACAGAGCCCTAGCAATGAAGGCAGGTACCGATAATTATATTGGCGTTCTGTTAAAGGGCTGTAAGGGCTTCCAACCTACATCTTGGGAACCCAAGTCAGGCCCCAATAGGGGTGTAGAGGGTTCCATGGGAGGTGTTAGAGGTTCTAACCACCATCTTTGGAACCCAAGCTATTCTGCCCGTGGTGCACCCTGCTGTATAATAAACGGGGCTCTGGCAGCCGGCTGGTTATGGCATAGCGCAGCTAAAACTGACGAAGCTAAATCCCCTGGCCTCCGATGGGCAGCAGCGTCAGCGGTGCGAGAAGCTGTACGCTGCCATACCCAACCCGCATGCCCAACGTGGGAATAACTTTCACATAGGGGATGTCTATGTCCAGGTGTGGACTGATATAGGCTGGTAGTGGTGGTAAACCATCATGTTAAAACAAAGTAATCGCAATTTTGAACACCGTTAGTGACTTTTGACAGTTCCTATTTTACCAATTTAGGTGATACATACAAACTACTATTAAAATATGCGTTACACTTTTGCTTAGCCAAAAGCTTTATAACACGGCTACTTTGTAAATTGCAAATTCGCAGAACCACTCTGCGGAAAGGTAAACAAAATTATTGAAAGTCGTAATTATAAAAGTTAATTGTTCCCCGAAACTTGGACGGTTAAAAAAGGCAGGTGCGATTAAAAATATTAAGCCCGTAAAATAACATTGCTAATGGACTATGATTTTGTACAGTCCGCGTGAAAAGAAGAGGCTTTCTCTTTCTGAACTAGACGAGGGAAGTGGCGTGACTAACTGCAGGGCAATCACGAATGTTTCAATCTGAAGAGCATAACGAAACATTTTGGCAGTCCGTTCTATAATAGACCATGCCGTAAAGTGTCGAATGTTTTTCCATAATCAATGAAAACTAGCATGACATGCTTTTTCGCGTTTATGTAGTAGTTGACGTTATCTGTGAAACGAGATAACAGCGGCGCAGTATTTTTATTTTGCTGGAAACCATATTGTTGACCAGATAAAACGCTATTCAATGAGTAGGAGTTCTTTACCTTACCACTTATGTATTTTTTGACAATCTTATATATAACAAGTAATATCGTGATTGAACAAACACTTTCCGTAATCCTAGTGAGTGTGAGTGAGAGTGTGAGCAGGAGCTACATGACTTTATCCTTCCATAGGAACTTCAGGCGCACTGCTTACTACCATACACATCACGTTGATATTCCATTTAACAGGACTAAGCGCTTCCAAACATCATTTATAGTGCACACTGCAAAAGATGAAATCAACTGCCAGAGTCTGTTTTTCCATTGACTTGACTTACGACGCTGTAACGGCTTCAGTCCTCATCAAAATAAAATGCTATTTCACTCTCACTCCGTCTGTCTTTTTTCTCTCTCTACCTCTCAAATGGGAGCCAAAGTCGGGGCGTATAGAAGTCTTTCATAGAACCATACCTACTCTTTATGATTTTGTAAAATTCACTTCCATTATGATATTTCTATTCAAGTCCTGCCCTTTGGATTTTGTAAATTAAAACAAACTGATAACTCTCTTTCTCTTCATTGGCTCTAAAAGTATACCTGCTGAATTGATAAAAGTTCTTTTGTATACAAGCAAACTTTTATCGATTCAGGAAGGGTTATTTTTGTCCATTAGAGAGGGTTTGGTGTTTTTTGTGACAGAGAGATGAACAGCAACAAGGGGAGATGGGTCGACGATATTAGAAGGACTGTGGGTGGCACTTGGTTCAAAATAATGCCGAATTGAGGCGTGTGGCATAATTAAAGGAAGGCCTATGTCCAGCAGTAGATCAAAAATGACTGATAATGATGATGAGAGAGGGTTTGATTTACTAACCAGAAAATCCATGAGATTTTGACCCCACCCCCTAAGAGATGAATTTCACAAAAAACCGTTACTATCTCGGTGGTTTATTTTCGATCGCAGAATTGATACCTATTGAATTTTAATGAATTTTAGTATAGAGATAGATGGGGCCTTGGAAAAGGACATAGGACAAAAATAAATCTTGAAGAGGGTGAGACAATGCTCAAAAGTTTGCACATGGCACCAATCTTTGCTCAAGTTAGAGATATAAAAGTTCGTCACACCTATACATTTTTACTGGCTGTAGACTTAATGAGAATTTACCATATCCGGTAAATATTTATCGTGAAATTACAAAAGTTAAAAGAAAGCGTATACATTCAAACTAAGTTGCGGACGAGTCAGTTGTGAATAAACGCTCTCAAAGTCCGCATACGAAGGAATAAATAAAGTTCAAAAAGTGCTTTGGAAACATAATAAAATAAGCTAATAAGGTGAATTTACTGATCGCTAGGCGCCATATTGTTTGCACAGACATAAAGCGACTCACGCATCGGATCCTTTGTCTTCCGCAGTAAAAACTTTACACAGTTAAACTTTAAACCGTCAAGAAGCGTTCAAATTTAAAGCTTATTTATATACAAATACAATTCAAATTTTATAACCCAACTTGGTGGAAATTTAGGTGCTATTCGATTTCTTTTCTGGGAGACTGTTCCAATCTGTTTTACGAGCGGCCTCGGGGAAGAGGTCGGGAAGTATCGATGAACCTAAATTGTTTATATGAATATCCTATGGGTGATTCGGTTCGCTTAGCCTATTTTGTAAATGAAGTGGAGACTGGGTTTTTGGGATGGCTTTTTAGCAGCTTCAATGTTCGGGTTTGGTTTGTTCTACAGTTAATTGGCGGTGTGTATAATTTTATCGGATCAGAATACAGTGATTACAAAAATCCCTTGTTAGGCTTGTTATTTTCTGGGATTAACAACACAATTATGTAAACATGTATAACCAACTGACATTTTATAACGGCTCGATAAAATAAGCTTGTCCCTATCATTTTAAAGTAAATAAAAAGTGGTGGTATGATATTTTAACGCCATTTAGCTGTCTGAGGGAACTGTTATGAATAAGACGCTAAATCGTCCTAGATAAGACGGTTAGAGTCTACTTCATGTCCAGACCTACTAAAGAATTTCAGAAGTACGAGTAGTAGAGAATAGAATAGAATTTCAGATGGGCTCATCTAGGGAGTACCTACTAACACCATGCCTATTTCTTAAGCTTTGCTGTGTTTCAGTTTGAAGGGTGTGGATGCTGGTCAAATCACTGGCGCATGAGGCTGTACAACTGCGTGCATCAAGTTGATGGACGTAAGGCGATGCATCGTAGGGCAATACTTTGTGCCCTATGAGTAATGGTTACCAAGTAGGTCATATAGGTATCATAAAAAAACTCTCCGGTTAGACAGATTTAATAAATGAAATCAACCACTCATCTAGTGACTGACAAAAGTTGTACTTGAAACCTTAACGATCGCCCATTAGCACTAATGAGGAAATAGCTACCTAAATCATCACTTTTACTTTAAGATGAGGGCCTTTAGACCTTTAAATAATTTGTATTTGTAAGATTTTCTTATAAAAAGTATGAAACAAAGTATTGTCAATTTATTCCACCGGCTTCCTACATTGCGAAACTTTTTGCAATTCTCAGTTCGTAACGCGATACAATGTTTACTTTATCCGCTTTTATTAGGGTTCCGTAGCAAAGGGGTGCCAGTTGGACTTTATTACTGACCTCTGATATCTGTCAGTCTGTCATATTGTTTCAGTCAGTTTATGGTCGTACCTAATAGTTTTGTGTTGTACAGTCAGTCACTGTAGAATAAAGTTGAGATTTTTTTAAGTGGAATAATCAAATTTTAAAGATTCAAAGACCTTCATCAATTCACATCAACTGCTTAGCTAATTAGTATTTTATTGATAATGTTGGCTTTGAAATTATAATTATACTTGGTCTATTATAATAGGCTATTTTATAAATTTTGTTGAATATTATATGTATAATTTAGTTGTTTTTTAATATGTAGTATATGTAGTAAAGGTAGGTAATTAGTTTTTGTATTATAAGCACCACCGCGCAATTCTTTTAATTATATTCTTTCCATTCTTGGTTGTCTGGAAGAAATCGCTTTAAGCGATAAGACCGCCCATTGTACCTTACTTTACTTTAATTTTTTAATATTTGGTTTTGAATTGGTTCTGTGTGCAATAAAGAATTCATCTATCTATCTATCTATCTATCTATTTATTAATAAATTTAGAAGCCTTACATGAAGAGTTCCTTTATTTCCTTTTTATTTCTGCAAAGTTTTACTATTTAATTTGGTAAGTTACTTTGGGAAAAGTATTCATGTTGCGATTTAGAGTCAATTGAGACCAACTTGTTTTTTTTTTACAAATATCACTTTCTAAGTCTTTTGTAAATTTTTTTCTAAAAAATGAAAATGCCGTTGTTTTTTCCTTCAAAATAAACTATAGTTTTCTCATAACAAACCTTCTAAAACCTACAAAATAAAAAGTCGCTGTCCTCAATGTGGCAAAATTTTGCCCCAACCTGGATATGTACTATGTATTTACAAAATTAAGAAGTTTATCAATTATGTGGTACCCTTAATACAAGCTTTGATTAGTTTGGGGCTATAATGATGCATTGTGATACCGTCCAGCATTATATAATATTTATTTATATGCTCTTCTGGTATATCTCCCGCTCTACGCCGTTTATCTACTTTAACTGTGAATGCAATAAAACTGATTTCCAGCACTCCTATCATTGGCCAGCAGAATGCGGCTATAAAAGAGAATAAAGTAACTTTTCGCTACAGGTTGCTTCGTTTGAAAATGTGCGAACATTTTTAGATTCTTGACCTAGCTTTTTGTTCTTTGTACTGCTGATAGTTACTTCCACACCAGCCTATATCAGTCCACTGCTGGACCCCTAATAAAGGGGGATATGCTCATAATACCCACGCTGGGCATGCGGGTTGGGGATTGCAGGGCACAGCTTCTCGCACTACCGACGTTGCTGCCCTTCGGTGGCTAGGGGGTTTAGCTGTGCCGATGAAGGCTGTGCTATGCCGCAATCAGCCGGCCGCCAGAGCCCCGTTGGGTGTTTTGCAGGGTGCACCACGTACAGGTGAGGTTGGTTTGGGTTCCGAAGATGGGGTTGGAGCCCCGCTGATAGGTCCTTAGCTGTTTTAAATAAAAAGTAAGAGTGGAATACGTCAAGGGTGTGTAAGAGGTTCCAACCTCTATCTCTAAGAGAAAAAAAAATAGGGCTCTGGCTAGCTGATTGCGGCATAGCGCAGCCTAACACTGGGACAACTAAATCCCCTGGCCCCTTTTTTTAATACATACACAGCTGCATACATATATTTGTCTCAGGCCTTTGTGTTTTCTATCAAATATTTGCAGTTCAAACAAATATTTGTCTTGCGGCGGGAATTGAATTTGCGGGAATGTTTGCATGTTCTGCAGATATTTGTCTCGGGTCTGGGTGTTTTCTATGTATAATATGTATGTATTTACAAAAATATATATATATGTAATATATCAATCATGTGGTTCCCATAATACAAGCTCTGCTTAGTTTGGGGCTACATGATGCTGTGTTGATAACGTCCAGCATTATTTATTATTGTACCCGCAACTTTGTGTCTCACGCCGGCCTTCGCCTGCGCAACAGAGGTCGTCAAATGTATACCTTTATAAACATTAATCATAATAATTACACTAAGTAGTTATTTTGGTGTAAAAAAATATTTTGTAATATTTTACTGACCGCGATTACCACAATTTCAGAGTCCAGTATCTGTACTCTATACAACTTTCTTGGATTGAGATCGACCTAATAATACTTTTAGTTTATAAGTTTTATTTTTCTGTTTGTTTCCCGAATAAATAAAAATAAAATAATAAAAAATAAATAAACAACTCTTTTGACTTTGTTTGGCAGAACCTATACATGGAAATTTATTTGAACTATACGTTCCAATTTCCTCCCCAGCTCTGTAATAAATAATAACCCGTAAATCAATACAAATAAGCCGACATTTCATGCATAGAGCCAGTACCCATTTCAACTTTGCAATATAAATGTTGTTTCTTTTAGTAGAAACAATACTTACATTAATATATTTTACATGTTTGTTTGCTGTACAAAAAATATATTTCAATATCTAGAATTCAACTTCGCAACAAAAATGAAACTCAAAAGCTCGATAACGGTTTAATCGTTTAATATTCAGTTTTTGGTTTTGTTCGCTTTGATTTAAGGATAGTTTAGAAAAAGAAAACAAAGAAAAACCCATAGTAACAGCTAAAAATTGAAAAAAATCTAAATTATTGTTTTTAAAACCATTTTTAGGTAGAACAAAGTTAAAGCTCACTGTTTCAACTAATAGGAAGGTATTATTATATACAATTGCTAGTAAAAACCGTCAAATTTATAATTTTAGCAAAAATTTTCGAGCTTGAAATCTAGACTACAACTCGTAAATCCGAAACATCCCATTTTCGACGCGAAATAAAATTTCTCAAATATATTTTCACAAATAACGATTCCAGGAGTGTTCCCTGTTCACTCCGCTTTTTAATTGGAGAGAGGCAAATAATTATTCGCGGTCACGACCGTCCGTCTCAGTAAACTGAAGAGGGTGTAAGTGCGCTTGTTTTTATTAACAAAATGTAAAGCATTCGATAAGGAAGGACGCCAAATTGATCTAAGTTATCACAAAAACTAAAATTTTATACCAGTCTATATCAGTCCACTGCTGGACGAAGGGCTCTCATATGAAGGGGGATATACCTGCTTTATACTGGGTTGGGTATGCTCAAGGATCGCAGGGCACAGCTTCTCGCATCGCTGCAGGGCCGTCGGTGGCCAAGAGATGGAGATGCCGCTAAATCCTCGATTGTTAGTTAGCAGGGTGCATCACGGGCAGGTTGGGTTTGGCTTGGGTTTCGAAGATAGAGGTTGGTACTCTTTACACCCCTTACCCTAAGTTATCATCAGAAGACAGAACAGCGACATCCCGCTGGTTTATACTTAGCACAATAATGTTAAAAAAATTGATGTAATAGTACTCAATTTAAAAATATTGATGTGACATAGTATTTAATCAAGTACTATGACTAAAGTCATACATACTACCCGTAGCCGGTGTTGTCATCGCAACTTTTATAAACTGTACCAAATACAAGTTTTAGTTTAGTAGATCTTTCGGCCTAAGTATTTATAAGTGAGTATTTTTTATCTACGACTCCTCGACCGCATCAAAAGCTCAATAATCAGATCAAAGACCAAACTAACAGATGCAGGAACAATGGCAGCAAGATTAAAATGGAAATGGTCAGGACACATTGCAAGACTCAATGACAACCGTTAGAGCGAAAGAATTCTACATAGGTGGCCACACGAACGAAAGAGAGAAGAGGTCGGCCAGTCCGCCGCTGGGACGATGACATTGTGTTGGTAGCAGGCAAGCAGTGGGCTCGAACGGCCCAAGAAAGGGAGAACTGGCAAGAGAAGGAGGAGGCCTTTATCCGAAATTGGATAGCCCCTGAGTAGACTATTATAATTTATTTAATGTACCTAACTTTATAAATGTAGAGGAAAATAAAGGCTATTTTTATTTTATTTATTTATTTTTTATCTGCAGCTAGAAATAACGAAAACTTGCATAAAATGCAAACCATGTACAAAATAAAAGAATATCGTCTTTCAGAAGAACGTAAAGTTTTTTCTCGCAAACTTTGAAACTGAACCGTTTGAAATTTTGACAGGACTTCACGATTAGATAAGAAACGGTGTTAAATCCGATTGCAAAGTTCGAGCTCAGAGAGATTAGGTAGATCTTTAAGTTTTAAGTGAGTGAAACAAGAACAACTCTGGCGTAGAGAAGTTTACTGTTTATTTCTTTAAATGTTGCACTAGTTTTTTTAGGTAACGAGGCTTAAGATTTTTCCTTAGATCTTTAAATAAATTCTTAATATCTTGATTTAGATTAGCAAATTGTCTCTGTAAATCCTTTATTAATTGCGATTCTAAAAAACCGGCCAAGTGCGAGACGAACTCACGCACGAAGGGTTCCGTACCGTTGTATGGAAGCCCCACTTAAATATTGATTTTATTCTGTTTTTAGTATTTGTTGTTATGGCGGCAACAAAAATACATCATCTTAAAAAAAACAACTGTCTAGCTATCACGGACAGACTGACAGACGGACAGTGGAGTCTTAGTATTATGGTCCCGTTTTTACCCTTTCAGTCCGGAACCCTTAAAACGAATGCACTTGCATTGTAATAATAAACATTGTGGTTAAATATATTTATTTCTCCAAGAACATTTAACACAGTTTCACTGACAGAGAAATTCACTTAGCATTCCACAATTAGTATAGTTGTATGTAGGTACACATACTGAGGGTGTACGGGGTTCCAACCCCTATCTTCGGAACCCAACCCAACCCCACCTGCACGTGGTGCACCCTGCTAAACAACGAACGGGGCTCTGGCGGCCGGCTGATTGCGGCATAGCACAGCCTACATCGGCACTGCTAAACCTCCTGGCCACCGACGGGCAGCAGCGTCGGTGGTGCGAGAAGCTGTGCCCTGCGATCCCCAACCCCCTTATTAAGGGAGGCCTATGTCCAGCAGTGGACTGTTATAGGCTGATGTGGAAGGGGACGTTAAACATTTCGTAGATTTGATTGGGTTGTGTCTGCAGGAGCCGGCGGAAGATCAGCACACTGCGTACTTGTGTACGTGGCACACAATGCTGAGCCGTATCTATTCTAGTTTTTAGTTCTAACTAAGGCGTACAGAATATTTGTTTTATTGTGTCATATTTTGATTATATTTGTACCTTTGTTAAATGTATCAATAAAATATTTTCTTTCTTTATTCTGTCCTCTAAGCATTGTTCTGTAATTCTGTAATTCTTTATTGTACACGGAAATAATACAAACAAATAGTATGGCAAAAAATATGTACAGAGGCGAGCTTAACCCTTTAAGAGTTGTGTTGTGTTAATTAAAAGTAAAACTATTCAAGTATTAAAATTATTTTTTAATAAAAGCTTTAAATTATTTTTCAGGGTAATATTTCTAAAACAAAGCATCAACATAGATTTGTAATCCACTTCAAAATATCCTTCCAGATTAGAATTTGGTAACTTTTGTAAAGTTAGTAGCACAAAGTCGTCACCGCAAGCTTTAAGCCCCACTGTGCTAAGCATTTCATAGAAATTTAAACTGTAATAATCATAATCATAGGTTTGAATATGATTATGACAGTTTATGTTTAAAGAGTAGGTACTCTTTATTGTTACACGTGGTACATTTAGATCTTAAAATTAATGAGGTCACAAGAGCCTCGTAGGGCACTACAATATGAACTTAGGTATAAAAAGTATAATTTATTTTCTATCTGCTTAGGCTGCCCGCCCACGACCGATAATCGGTGACCAATTTTTTGTAGGAGAAAAATGAAACATACTTATTGCATAATGTAACGCACACGTCCTACAAAAAGTCTTTCAGAAGTACTATGCAGGAAAAATTGGCCCGATTATCGGTCCTACAAAAAGTCTCACGTGGGCGGGATCAATTAGTCGATCTCAAGTATGTAACAATTAACTGTTTTGTAGGTATCTACCTAGTGTATAAGTAGGTACCTACCAAAAACGACTACTACTAGTACTATTACTACCCTTGGTATCACATAAGTTTCAATTAAAGTACATTGTCCTTAAATTCAAAGTACTCTTTTTTAATATAAACGCTATTTGAGATCAAATATTCTTTTAGTTTTTTATATATTAAACTGTCTTCTTCAATTATAACTAGATATATGTTTGGTATATTTGAAACGTGGACACTCACAGTACGGCTAATCCACCAGTTAAAAGTCGCTCAACAAGCTATGGAACGAGGCATGCTTTGAGTTTCTCTGAAGGATAGAATCCGCATCATAGAACTAAAGCTGTCGACAAAGCTCAGAGAATTAACACGCTGAAGAGGCAGTGGGCTGGCCATATCTGCCGAAGAACCGACAACCACTGGGGCAAACGAGTTCTTGAATGGAGACCGTGGCTCGGCAAACGTAGTGTAGGACGCCCTCCCTCCAGGTGGAGTGACGATTTGCCTAAGGCTGTTGGTAGAAGTTGGATGCGTCGAGCTCAGAACAGGGCGCAAGGGAGATCATTAGGGGAGACCTATGTCCAGCAGTGGACTGCTGATGATGATGATGATGATGATATGTTTGATCATTATCAATGCAATCGGGAAACAAAATCACTATTGAAAACAACGTAACTCTGTCAAATGATTCCTCACATGTACTAAAAAAGTGGTTTTATAAACCCTTTACTTGCTGTTACCGCTACAATTTGGAAACTGCGATGCTCCACTTTCGTAGTTTGTACTGAACTCTATTTTAGGCTTACAGTTTTTGTTTGAGTGGTTTCGAGTGACGAATGGCGGGCTTTATTTAACGTGTTTTATCTTTTACTTCTATCCATATATAGCATTTATTGTCTGTACACGGAACCAACGTTAGAAAATTGGATGCGCACGTGGCGTGGCTTAATTTGGTGTTCTTCATAGGAGTCCACTGCTGGACATAGGCCTCCTGTCCATCTATATAGGTATAGCTATCTATTATCGTACACGGAAATAGCATTTGAAAATTAGAAGCGCACGTGGCGTTGTTTATTTAGGTATTCTTCATAGCAGTCCATTGCTGGACATAGGCCTCCTCTCTATCGTTATAGGTATAGCTATCTTTTATCGTACACGGAAATAACATTTTCACTTCTCTTGCTCAAAAAGTGAATCATAATAGTGTAGCTTAGCGGGCCTAAAACTCGAGTTTAATACCACGGGCTAAAAAGTATTTTTTCTTTTTAATTTTTGTCTAAAATCATCAGCCCGTACAAAGCATTCGTTCTCTTACATAAAAACTCGACTTCTTGGTGCTCCGTGAATCTTTTTTTTTTAAAATAGAATCGTCTTGGTGATGTTTTATGAAGGTTGATTAATTTGTAATAAAATTCCTGAAAATTGTCTAATTTTGAATTGTTTTATTTTCTCGCAATCGAAGTGAAAAGTAGAGTGTTTTACTCGCGCCAAAACCACCCATTATAACTCGGTCTTGTCATCCTCCCTCGCTACGCTCGGGAGTATAACAACCTCGTATATAATGGGAAGGTTTAGTCCCTTGAAAAACAATCTACTATTAAAAATTGGAAGCGCACGTGGTGTGGTTTAATTAGGTATTTTTCATAGAAGTTTACTGCTGGACATAGGCCTCCTCTCTATCTATATAGGTATAGCTATCTTTTATAGTACACGGAAATAACATTTAAAAATTGGAAGCGCAGGTGGCATTTTTTAATTAGGTATTCTTCATAGCAGTCCACTGCTGGACATAGGCCTCCCCTGACATAGGTTCTAAGCAGATTATATTTAAGCAACACTCCGATTAGTCACTACTTGGATGGCTGACTGTTTAGTAGCATTTGGATCTGAGGGCTTCTGTGCTTCGGAAGGCACGTTAAGATGTTGGTTCCGGCTCTTCAGTCGTTAAACAAATATCGGTGGCCTTCAGGCGGCCTAAAAACTCCGGCACCAGAGTTAGCCACTAGATAGAAGGACTTGGGATTTTATCAGCTTTTTAAATTCCTACTTATTATGAATTAAGGCAACTATATAATTTTTGTTTTCGCTCAGTATTTTCAGTATTTTCGAAATGGTTTAACTGATTATGACAGATCTTTATAAGGAGTTTTATTTTCAAAAAAAATATATCCAAAATACAAAGAATAGAAATCACGCGTTCGTTTGGTTCTTTTTATTTATATCTATTGAGTTCCATAGGGATTTTATCGGCTTACCTAAGTAAATCATCCAGCAAGAATAATGTTCTAACTATGTAACTCCAAGAGTAAGGGCACATTTCTAAATTGTCAGATAATTAATAATTAATTGAAAGATGTTTAAAATTACATGTTCTATTTTTAAGTTACTCTAAGCTCCGATTTTTCAATCGTCAGTTACCCACATCTGTTTCATAATTTGAAAATAGTACGCGTCATTTCATGCATTTTTTCGAATTTATGGATGCTGGGTTTTTCAGACTTTTGAAAAGTCATCATATATGTGTGCCCTTTATTAGTTTCACAATTTAATTTTGAAAATAGAACACGTCGTGTCATGCATTTTTCATTTTTCTAATTTATAAAGGCCTATCGGTCAATTTAAAATAAAAAAAATATCCCATAATGTTAAGTGGTGGAAAACAGGCCTATGCTTTAGAAATATTATCATGTTTAAAAGCGCAGAAAACAGCTGAATAAAATGGAAACTCATTGTGTCCGCCATTTTGTATTCGTGCAAATTCAGTAAAAGAGTAATTGATGGTGTTTCTAACATAATCGACGCTCTTTAGGAAATTCATAGTCATACGTTATTGTGACGTAAGAATGTTGTAAAACATTTTCAATTAACTGTTTTTACTTAGATACCAATACTTTGGTATCGATTTACGAAATAGTAGAGTTACAAAATGTTATACAATAATAAGCTTTACACTCTGTAGAGATTAATCAGCGGTAGACGATAGATGCTGGCCCTAGTTCGATTACCTACCGTGAAGAATAAAGTCATGTTCATTTGTCTTCTTAAATAGATATAGCATATTTATTTTCATTGCTTTGAACCTTTTAAATCATTGTATTATTGTAAAATGTCGAAATAGCTACGAGAATTAGTAAGCTGAAGTAGTAGGCTGGTGGCCATATCTACAGAAGAACCTTATTATTTTTGTATTTATTATTATCATTTTTGTAATTGAAATTTTATTGTTCAACAAATATTTCGTTGTGTCTTCTCAACCTGCAATTTTGAGATAGGCTATATGGTAAAAGAAGAAGGCATGAGTTTGTAAGAATATTTATAGTTGGCGAACAGTGATAACTTGATTTGACGCGTTTAGATCTGCTATCAGGTGAAGGAAGCGTTTAAAAGTCATAATTTTATAAACTGACCTCAGCTACCTGATCAGGGGGGTGATCGGTCTCACTCCGTTGCAAAAAAATGATTGACTACAAACTTTGACATTTCATCTGTCGAAATTCGATGAACGTCAATTGACAAACTGTCACAGTTTGTTAAGGCGACGATACATGTCAAACCTCTGTCTCGCTCACACTATTCAAAATGTTTGAAGATATAAAATCACTGAATGTAGTTATGCAAAATAGCAAACCTTCACGGCCTACAAAATAACAATTCAAAGGTTCAGCAATAATATTATTTTGATTCTATCAGGTTTTTTCCAAAAAACTGGTACCAATGTGATCAATTTTGGTGCAATTTTTTTGGTAGAAAAACGTGTTGGGTTCAACATGATATTCTTGCTGAACCTTTGTATTGTTATTTTCTAGGCCGTGAAGGTTTGCTATTTTGCATAACTACATTCAGTGATGTTATAACTTCAAAAATGTTGAATAGTGCAAGTGAGAGGGAGGTTTGACATGTATTGTCGCCTAAAAATAGGATCGGAGTCAATAATTTCTGTTTGCAACAGAGCCGATCACCCCGCAGCTAACTGAGTTGCACACCGAGATGATAGCAACCGGACTATCCGGTCACAAACTTTGACAAAAAAAAAAGACTTTATTCAGAATTTCATAACTTGGTAACATAGAATGATAGTTTGTCTATTGACGATTTTTGAATTTCGACAGATAAAATGTCAAAGTTTGTAAAAACAGGACCGGTTGCTATCATTGCGGAGTGCAACTGAGCTCTTTCTTTTGATATCAATTGAGCCTTGTAATCCCACGCTATTTAATAATATTATGTTTTGTATTATACTCTCAATCCATAACCCATTCAATAGGAATAAGTACACGTATTGCTTACCACACACTTAAGTAAGTTATCTTTGTCTTTTGTTACATAAGTAAGTAGTCTACAAGACGAAATGCGAGCATTCTTTCTTGAAAATAGGTTAACCCGTTGGCCATTGATTCGGAGTAAGCAAGACAAGGCATGTCTACATGCAAGCTATGTCCCAAACACAATTACGGGGACGTGGATGCTCCCTGACTGCCGGTGCACGTATCTGTGTTGTTCTGGTGTAGCTATCACAAAAATAAAGTACCCAGGTTTTAGCATGACAAAGGTCTGTGAAGTAAAAAATAGAGTTTACTTTTTAATTATCTCCATTATTGCTGCTGTAGGTAGGACAAATAGTTTGTTACCATGCTTAGATTAGTTACTTGCGTAGATATAACACAATTTTGTTGTCCGTATACTACCACTCGTCAAACACACAGTTCTAGTTTTAGTTGCTAAAAATACCACTGCCAACATATACTTGTGGCACTGTACTGTACTTCCTTTGTTTTCTTCGTATTGTGGGTAAGATAACCGTGACATCACCGATCGGCTCTGACGGAAGACCAGCGTTAGTTGCCAGTCAACCAACCTATGCTGAGTCAGCGACCGTTTTACGATACACGTGTTACATAATAGTTACTTCTTTATGTTTGTATCACCTCTTTTCCCATGTATGTATCGTAAATAAATGTTTCTTTTTTTCTTCTTTAAAAAAACATAAAACACAACGCACATAGTAAAAAAGACTAAAGACTATACAGGTCAAACTTCCCTCTCGCTCGCACTATTCAACATTTTTGAATATATAAAATCACTGAATGTAGTTATGCAAAATAGCAAACCTTCACGGCCTAGAAAATAACAATACAAAGGTTCAGTAATAATATCATTTTGATTCTATCACGTTTTCCTAGCAAAAAATTTGCACCAAAATTGATCACATTGGTGCAAGTTTTTTGGTACAAGTATTTGTTGTCACAAGTACATCATCTGTGAACATTTCAACTGTCGAGCTATCACGGTTCATGATATCAATCATGGTGACAGAAAACGGCAAAAAAAACATGTTTGTTGTATGGGAGCCCTTAAATATTTATTTTATTCTGTTTTTAGTATTTGTTGTTATAGCTGCAAAAGAAGAACATTATCTATGAAAATTTATTTATATAATAAAAAAATTACGGACAGTGGAGTCTTATTATTAGGGTTTATTTATACCCTCGGAAACAGTACTTTTTGATAGATGAAGGTATTTTATGCCCTTTTCTTGTACATTTCACAACGTGTATACCAAATTTCAAGACAATTGGTTGAGTAGTTAATGCGTGAAAGCACAATAAACAAACAAACTCACTTTCACGTCTTAAGGTTAAAATTAAATTAAATTTCTGCGTCATTATTATTATCAGCCTTCAGTCTCCCACTGCTGGGCAAAGGCCTCCCCCCACTCGTTCCATTCATACCTCTCCTGTGCTAAGATGGTCCATTCGACACAGAATTTAGCGAGCTCATCCCTTCATCTCCTTCGCGGCCTGCCGCGACGTCGACAAAACCGCGTCATACAACATTTTATTTTAATTTAACTTTAATGATTATTTTGAACTTATAGAGTTAGCCCAGACTTAAAAAATCTTAAACCTTGGTATCCTTCTTTGCTTTTGATCATTCCGTTTACTCGTAGGAAAACCTTACTTATTATCAGAATAAAGTAAGTATTTTTAAGTAGCCTAACCTAGCCTTAACATTGATTATTTTGTACTTAAAGCCATACTTGTACCATGTACTTAGCCCATACTTAAATCTTAAACCTAAGCATTTTTTTTTTGCTTTTGAACATTCCAATTACTCGGAAAGGAAATGAAAACCTTTAACAGAATAGAGTAGTATTTTTTGGAAATAGGTACCTATTTATTTACAAAAGCGTACTATTTTCATCCAAGGGCAGAGTTATTGCCCACATCTGGGAACTAGGTAAACAAGCCATCTGCAAAAATTACAACGAACGTTCCACGTGAAATTAGCATATTTTTTTTGGAATAAGTATTTATTTAGTACTGTTTTCATCCGAAGGCAGAATTATTACCGACACCTGGGAACTAGGTATAAGTACAAGCCATCTGCAAACATTACAAAGAACGTTCCACGTGAACTTAGCTACCTAAGTAATCCTAACATTCAAGACGCCCTTTGTTATATTTGACGAAATAATACAAGTATTTCAGGAGAGCTCTTAATGGTAGGCTTAAGTACCTTTCTCAACGACTTAGTTTTTTGTCAGACAAACGAGTGTCTAGCCAGGCTTTTGCGGCCCCCGGGATGAAATTATAATCCGCTTTCAACAAGCTTTCAAAGGCATTACTATTTCACTACCGGTATTTTACTGAATATACTTGGAAAGTTATAGTGTTTTTGCTTTATAGCAAACAAATTCACTGAGCCAAGGCATAGTTACATACCTTTATAATTACCAACCGTAATTTCTAAAACGTATTTATATATATTTTTGAAAGTGTTTGTGTTTATTTTAACATGGTGCTTATTTTAAAATTGTATATATAACTAGCTGACCCGGCGAACTTCGTACCGCCTTAGCGTAGCAATGATGCACTACTTTATTTTGTCAATATTTTCTTAAAATTTTTTCCTTAAGAACCTTCTCCTAATAATAATAAATACAACAAAAAAAGAATTAGTGAAATCGGTCCAGCCATTCACGCGTGATGCCGTGACCAAGGAAAACGGGTTTCATTTTTATATATATATAAGATATAGATATATATAAATTAAAGTCACAACAGAAAAATCTCGTGCTTATTTCGTTCATTTCTTACTGTAATGAATATCTAAAATTATTTTAAATAAAAATTCCCACAAAGGTGATGTGGCACGGCAATTTTTTTATGGAAATAATTTAAGCACAGATGTTTGTTCAAAGCGCGCTTCCCCGTATAGGTTAGGTTAGTTATACCTTGAAGTAAGTGCTACATTACATTGTACTCACAAAAAAAATATGTTTTTTTCATTACCTTCAGTTTAGAGTAAAAGCAAAGAATTCATTAATTATTTATTATTTATCATACATTCATTCACTATAACGGGAACCCCCTGAGAAGTAGGCTTATCCTTTTCCAGTTTGTAGTGATCCTTCACACTACAGCCCACACGTCCTACTAACATATTTAATACCTCTTAAGAAGCTTAGTTCTATCGTGGTCGTACTAAATACTAGGCTTTGACGCTCTGCTCAAAGCTTGTTGGATGAACACAGAATTGTTTTGTATTGACGCGTTGATTATACAATAGCTCCATTGCAGGTAGCTATAAGATTGATGCGTTGATAATTTTATTTTAAACCACTTTGAAGTCTCTAAAATTTAACAGTGCGTCTCCAGTAGTACTTAATTTCTTGGCCGACCCCGACCTTGCCTTCAATTCGGCTACCAGGAGGTTATGGCCCATCATATGGGATAGATTCGCCCATCTGTCCGGAGACATCCGGCTAACATGGGCCGCCAGTACCGTTTGAACCCGGCTGCTTTCCTGCAATGCTAGCAGTTGAATGTATACATATTAATATTGCTATAGTTATAATCAAGCCTACTTCATTCCATGGCCATGTCCCAGGGACTGCAGCGCCAACGTACCGGTCAGTGTTCCGGTCAGCGAGTATAAAATTACCACTTGAGGCTATTTTAAACCTTGAATTGATAGAAAGACCTAAGTTTTATAAATAAATATTGTTTGACGTAATCACACAGCATCATGTAGCCCCAAACTAAGCAGAACTTGTATTATGGGAACCACATTATTGATATAAATAAAAATATGTATGTTTAGATACATTTTTTTTTGTAAATACATACATATCATACATAGAAAACACCCAGACCCGAGACAAATATCTACAGAACATGCAAACATTTGTCCCGCAGCGGGAATCGAACCCGCAACCTTCTGCGTCTCAGGCGGACCTTCATCCACTGCGCCACAGAGGCCATCATAAGTTTAGAACTCACAACTACGTCAACATTTGGCTAGAAGCTTCTTTAAAAATAATAAATGTTTATAACAGCGGTAAAGTAGATAAAGATTTTCATAATTCACGGGAAACATTCCCCTTCAATCGTGTCATAAGAATGCAGATTATGCAATATCATGAGCATAAAAACCTTATTTCCATCCAGTTACTGGCTTTTCGCTCACGCTATGCTTTAGAAGTAGGCTCGAGCTTAGATATCAAGTGGTCGTAATTTTTTAGATCTGAAAGCCTAAAAGTAACAATATTTCTTGTTCGTAACGACATTTGTTAGTGGCTCACTCTAGTGTTGGAGTTTGAAGGCCACCTGAAGGCAAAATATACCCTCATCATCATTATCATCAGCCTATAGTACCTGCATTCAGCGCCATTGTGGCCTGTCTTCAGCTCAACACATCCAGCTTCTACCAGCAGCCCTTCGGATATCGTCAATCTACCAGGCCTGAGGGCAACCTACACTATATTTACCTTGATGAAAAATATCATAAACTATTGGTGATGGCTACTTTACATCCACGACACCAAACACCAGACCAGCCTATATCAGTCCACTGCTGGACAAAGACCTCCCTTAATAAAGGGGTATATGCTCATAATCCCCACGCTGGATTGTGGATCGCAAGGCAAAACTTCTCGCACCGCCGACGCTGCTGCCCGTCGGCTGCCAGGGGATTTAGCTATGCCGGTATTATTATGTGATATGCTGCAATCAGCTGGACGCCAAAGCCCCGTCTCTTATATTGCAGGGTGCACCACTTGCAGGTGGGGATGGCTTAGGTTCCATTTATGTGGATGGATTGGAACTCCTTACTATATATGGTAAAGAGAAATTTAATGGGGATCACGGTCTACATGGCTTTGTTCATGACTCTTCTACAAAAAAGACGGCAAAGCAAAAGATGATGTGTAAGACTGCTTCAGGCGATTTTTTTCGGATACTTGTTAAAAGGCACGCGTAAGGCCTAGAATTGCTGGATCACAGAATGAAATACATCGGCAACTCAACGGGCAGAAAAAACATTTGACTTTAAACATGATTCTTATATTCAGTCTTCAGTCAGTCAGTCATTATGAAATGCAAAGAAAGTGAGAAGTAAACGACGCGTTTGGAGAAGGAAAAAGTCTTGGTTGCGTAACATCCGGGAGTGGACAAAGATACGTCCCTTTTTCCTTCTCCAAACGCGTCGTTTACTTCTCACTTTCTTTGCCAGCGTCGACCATCTCATTCGCTTGGCTCAAGATAGATAAAAAAATGCAGAACTGACGGCTATCTTCCAGTAGTGGAGAGCCACCAGAAGAAGAAAAAGAAAATCTAGTCTTTCCTCTCTCGCTGCCGCTCCTCACCGAAGGCAGACCGAAAACCGTCACCCCCGCGACATTTTCCGACAATGCCCGCCGCTTTAGGAAATATTTTATCTTTCTTCATAAAGGGAACCAACAATGGCGGAGTGATGTATTTAGGAAATAAATGTCAACCCATCACTCAATGTACAACGAATTCCAGCTGAAGGTTGAGACTGGACTTTGCTAATACATTTTCTGTAGTTCGTTTTCTGCCAACTTATATTGAAAATAAAAACATAAATCACTCGTAAAATTTTGCCGTATTTTTAATAATAACTTATCCATACCTAATATATAAAATACATCTATTTTATAGACTACTAGATTTCGCCCACAGCTTCGCTCGTGCGGTACCCAGATAAGTAGCCTATGTGCTAATCTATGACACAAACTATCTACACTTCTACATCTAAACTTATATTTAGTATAATGAGGAAAAAAAAGTATTTTTGTGTGTGTGTTTGTATTGAATAAACTCAAAAACAACTATGCCGATTTTAAAAATTCTTTTCCCATTGGAAAGCTACATTCACCATGAGTAACATAGGCTATATTTATTGCTAGAAAATATTAGGGATCCTTACCAAATCCCGTGGAAAGCCGGGACGGGCCGCTAGTAGGTATATATTCTGAGTTTCATCCTAATTCGCTCAGGCGTTCTGGCGTGAGAGAGAAACAAACATCCATACATCCAATCATCTTTACAAATTTCACGCTTATAATATCAGGGAGAACTTACTTCTACCCGCGACTCCGTTTGCAAAGAGTCTGGATAAGTAACTGGATATTAAGATAGATAGAAAACTCACACGAACAAAACGAAAAATAAAAATAGAAAGTACAATATGCGATCTTATCGCATCGCAAGTCTTCAACCAATGCGTCCTACCTGTTATGACCTATGCTGCTGAAATGTGGACCATCACGGTGGTACTGGTCAATAAATTGGAAATCACTCAGCGTGCTATGGAGAGAGCTATGCTTGGAGTTTCTCTTAAAGATAGAATACGAAATGAAGTTATCCGACAGAGAGCGAAAGTGACTGACATAGTTCAGAGGATTAGTAGGCTGAAATGGCAGTGGGCCGGCTATATATGCCAAAGAACCGACAACCGTTGAACCAAACGGGGAAACCCCGTTTAGGCAAGCGTAGTGTAGGACGGCCACTGGATAGATGGAGTGACGATCTGCGTAATGTAGCTGGCAGAGAGTGGATGAGAAGAGACGAGGATCGGGCTCAGTGGCGAACCTTGGGAGATACCTATGTCCAGCAGTGGACTGCGATAGGTTGATGATGATGATGATCGCATTGCTTACAATGATCTTTTTCAGACAACCTTTTAATTTATCTGAATCTGTCTAGATGTTAGGAGATGAGTTTGGACACATTAATATTAGTGTAGGAAGGTAATCAGATAACTCAGTTAATGTAAAAAGCTGAAATAAATTCCGCTCTTTGTTCATTGATTAACGATTGAAAAATCAAGCGTTATTTCGGTTGACCCAGGGAAGCCATACCTATTTGTGCAATGAAGCAGCTTACAGCATTGCTGTATTCGCATTGAAGGATGTGGTGGTGATGGCACTTAAGGCTTAACACCTTCATGCCTCAAGTTGATGGACGCAGGGCATTGCGTCGTAGGGCACGTTCTAAGCATACGTGACAATGCAAGTGGTTACCACTTAATAACAGGTGAGCCATGTGCTAGGTTCCATCATCATGTATCATAAAAAAAAAAACTTTTGAATTTGCTAAGGCTAAAATAATAGAATAGGATTGAAGAACATAATTAAATATACGAAAAGAAAGCTTCTCTATAGGGCCAGGGAAACAACCAAAAGTTTCAGTTTTCTCATTCGAACCGATAATTGGATATTTTTCCACCTGGACGCTGTCTGTAACAAAGAAAGGAAAACAGGATTTTTTTATGCCAAAAGAATTCAGTAGGTTACTGAATTCTGAACGGAGGTTTTTTCACTGAGGAAGCGGGTGTTTGACTACTTACGTAAGAGCGATTAAATTTATACCAATACCTATAATATTTATATATACCTATAATATTTATGTACAAAATAATAATACAAAATTTTCTTATTTATTAAGAACCTTGAGCTCTATTTTTTACATATCAATTGGTAACGCGATCACGAAGAGAATCGACAAGAAAATAGGTATCCTTACCAACCAATACCTTACAATAAGTAATCGACAACTAAGCTCATCATCATCATCGTCATCATCATCATCATCATCATCATTAGCATAATAGCAGTCTGCTGCTCTATCTAATTACTAATTAAAATACTTATTTAAATTACAGAATGGCACCCAGGTTTTAATATTTTACAACAATGCACATTGCCAACTCGACAAAATGCAGGGGTTTGATTGGTGGCCATTGTTACATATTGTAAAGTACAAACAGACAAGCTATGTACCCGCATTAACAAAACCGCCCAACGCCAACACCGTACCATGCCCCTAATCCCAAAGCACCTCTACATCCCGAACTAATTACACGGTCTTTAAAAAAGTCCAATAAAACAAGAACGTAGCTGTTTGTCCCCGAAATGAGGACCCAAAATAAATAGGAGACATGATTCCCCTGAAAGTTTCCGCGGTATTAGATAAACAAACGTCTCTGAACGCATTTCTGTTGCGTAAATAAATTCTCTTTGAGTAAAGACAAACTGGGATTCGTGGACATTAGAGTGAGTTTAAAAAAATAGGAGTTGAAAGGGGTTCTTACTTTTATCTTTGGGACCCAAGCCAGGCTCACCTGCGCATGTTACACTCTCCTAAATAGCGGCTCGGGCGGCTGCCTGATATAAATCGCAGCCTCACATCGGCATAGCTAAGCCCCCTGGTTGCCGACGGGCAGCAGAGATGTGAGAAGCTGTGCCCACAATCTCCAGCCCTGCCAGCGTAGGGATTATGTGAGGCCTATGTCTAGCAGTGAGAGTAAAGACTGGTCTTGCTTTTGTTCTAAAATAAGCGAGTCATGACTTACATACTCCGCTTTAGCTACTTACCAGGCCCACTTGCCTGTCAAGCTTCGCTACCTTGCGCTTCGTCGTTTGATGATTTAACCCTATGATTAGAGATCTGATATTGGTTTCTCTTAGTTGTAAGTAACCGCCTCTAGCCACATTCAATATCTACAGAACCTAGGTTCCTATGTATGGGTCTAGACCCATACATAGGATTCACTTCAACCAAACAAACAATTTAACTTACTTTCTTATTTATAATATTAGGAAATCACAAAATTTGGGTCTGTTTTTTCGAAAGAACCGAAGCGACGAACCCTCAAAGTTTAAGAAGACAATACAAAGCACTCGCTGGTTAATTTCGCTACAACAATTATAATTTTTGTTTGCGGCCTTTCCACGGAAACTTTTCCTAAGTTTGGAACATTTTCAATATCGAATTTTTGCAACATCGAAATGCGAAAGAGCTGTACCTTTAAGGTCAGCGCCAAATCAGCGGACTGTATGACAGGGGATTTTAATTTGCCAACGTGAATTCGTACGAATCACAAAGTAACAAGAATTTCAAAACTCAGAGACCGACAACATTACGTCATAAATACACACATTTTTTTATTCAATGCACTCAGGGATAGTATAATTTCCACAATTTTGCCAATATCACGTATATTGTTTGTATTTATATGTAGCATCGTTGTACGGTTATTCTTTATTTATTTTTTATAAGTCCAGTCGTCCATTCATCAGTCAGGTCCTGTTCTGCTTTAAAGCAATGGCGACTATAACAGAAAACGAACAGGGAACACTTCACTTTTATTTTACTTCATTAGGTTGGTTAAAATGCCAATAATTTTTAACAACATAAATCAGTTATACTAGAAAATAAAATAAAATTACACAACCGAAACATTACACAACGAATTGAATGGTACAAGACATAATTTGGAATTTATATCTGGTACCATTCAATACCTATGTACGAATTGACGTTGGTAAATTTAATATTCTCTGCCCTGCCATCCGCCGTTTTGAGCTGGCCTTTACCTGGAGCGAATTCATTTGTTTGCAAACTTTACTGAATTTTCTAAACATAATACAGTTTTCTTTGTCTTTATTCCGGAGTCCATTGTGTAGTATTTGCTTTCACCATTATGCTGAAACTTTTTTAGAATTTGCTGGTGAACCAAATCACCGCTGGGTGTAGTTTTGCTTTGGATACCTATTTATATTTTTAGATGGGGAAGTTGAGTTTGGGGAAATTTCATAACAGACTGGCATGCACGCACGTATCTAAAGCATCTCGTTCTAGTTTCTAGTTCCTTGTTTCCGCACAGGCCTTCGTTCATGATTTGACTTTAACTATCAATTTATCTATAAAATAGCAGCCCGTCCCGGCTTCGCACGGGTTAGGGCACTTTTTTACACCTTGGATTACGTTACTTAAGTTTTAGTAAGGATCCCTAACTTTTTCTAGCAATAAATAGAGCCTATGTTACTCAGGGTGAATGTAACTTTCCAATGGTGAAAGAATTTTTGAAATCGGCACAGTAGTTTTTGAGTTTATTCATTACAAACATATTTACACACAAAAATATTTTTTTTTCCTCTTTATAATATTAGTGTAGATAAATTCAGAATGTTGTTAAACGTTATCTCAGTAATGAACTTATTATAAGATATCTGATTATTTAGATGATAAGAAACCTTGGCATAAAACTGTCTCCAACTACCTCAAAAACAATGTAATAGTAAGAATTGAGATTGTAAAAAAAAAACTTCATATAAGCCAAGCAGAGTTTCTTGCCATTCTTCTCTGTACTTTACTTTATGTTCTTACTCAATAAACGAATAAAAAGTAGGATATGTGTTTTCGCGGGCTCAAGTACCTGGGCAAAAAAAAAACTGTTTATCTAAGTTAAAATGTACCACTCATACAGACTTCTATTCAACAACAGAACAACAACAACACCAGCTTATAATTTGGCCCACTGCTGGACATAGAATTCTGCTTTAAGGTGACGATACATGTCAAACCTTCCCTCTCGCTCGCACAATTCAACATTTTAGAAGATATAAAATCACTGAATGTTGTAATGCAAAATAAAAAATCTTCACGGCCTAGCAAATAACAATACAAAGGTTCAGCAATATTATCATGTTGAACCCAACACGTTTCCCTACCCAAAAATTTGTACCAAAATTGATCACATTGGTACAAGTTTTTTGCATAACTATATATAGTCAGTGATTTAATATCTTCAAAAATGTTGAATAGTGCGAGCGAGAGGGAGGTTTGGCATGTATAGTCGCCTTAAGGGGGATATGCGCATAATCCTAACGCAGGGTTAGGGATCGCAGGACACAGCTTCTTGCAACGTCGACGCTGCTGCCGGTCGAAGACTAAGGAATGTAGCTGTGCCGGTGGTAGGCTGCATTATGCCGCAATCAGACTGCCGCCAGAGCCGTGCATGTTAGTAGCCAGTTTTTAGTCAAAATGGTGATCCAGGTAGGCACCGGGCCGCTGAGTTCCGAAGGTAGCGATCGGAACCCCTTATACACCCAATAGCGCCCTGTACACGTAAAGATCGGACCGCGCATCGGGACTGCGTTCCAAACCGCAGTCCGATCTGTGCGGTTTGGACTGCGGATTTAAATGACGCGTAAAGATCGGACCGCGCATCTGAGACTGATCACTGACGTGAAGCGTGGTTAAAACTGTGAGATTTGCTTTCGCGTCGACATGCGAGATTGGACTGTCAGCTCCGCGCATCTACACGTACGTTTCGGAGTGCGGGTTGGAATGGCACGTGCGGTTTCCCGCGGTCCGAACTTTACGTGTGCAGGGCGCTTTTTATCCAAACCCTTAATATTAACTATTTAATTCTTGGAGAAACACACTTTCGCATTTATTAAATTTACGAGTATGGGGTATACTGGTTTACAATAAAGAGTTTTCTACCTATCTATTTATAGTAAAAATAACTCTTTTATAACCCAGCTCAATAAAAAAATCCACAAATATAATATTCCAAAAGTCATTTTAATTGCTAGTACCTAAGCTTCAGTTATTTATGATTACGTTCCTCATTGTTAGGGACAGACGAACAATTAAATGACAAAAGGGTTGTAATTGTCCAATTTAGATAGGAATACGGTTGGCGGCCAGTTTGCTTGTAGATAATCAGTGTTGCAAGATAAATAAATACCTAACGCTGAAAATTTATTACTCAATGTACGTCTCACTTGAATGACTATTATACTGGTTACATACTTTTTTTGTAAATTCATACACAATTAATATAAAAAAACACCCAAACCTGAGACAAATATTTGTAAATTATACAAACATTTGTCCCACAGCGGTCAAATTGAACCACCAACCTTCTGCGTCTATCAATCCTTTAATCACCTATGTGACTCGACATTTTTTAATATTTTAAAATATATATAAATATAATGATAATATATTATATTAATAATATATTTATAATTTCCAGTTTTTTTTTATTCAATTACTTATTTATTTTTTGTAACAAAGCTAAATAATTCCAAGAAGGTTGTATCAGATAGGTTTGATTGCGCCTGGTAGAATGAATAATGTACTGTTGCTTAATACGATCTATGACGTGGCTGTCTATGACCTTTGTTAAATTAAAATTGTATTGTCATCTTTTTTTACCCATTTTACGCAAAATAAATGAATTGAAATGAATTGAAAATAAAATGAAAAATATAAGACTAATTAAAATAATTATATATTCTAGCAAATAAACATTTGAATCTTGACTGACACGCTTTGCACTGGATTATCTGACGATTGGTAAATTAGGTTTAAAGCGTATTGTGAGCCCCTACCCTTACCAAAACATAGGTATCTACGTATTATATGGGCTAATGGTCGCGGCCGTTATTGATCATACTGTAAAACCCTAAAATACCTTGGCTTATTGAATGAAAGAAAATGTCGGCAGATGATTCGAGTCTCAACATTTCACGAAGATTTATAACGGCAGAGTTTGACATCCATAATAAAGAGGGGAGGCTTCACGAGTTGGTACGGAACGAGCACGGTACGGAGTGGACTGGTTCTGGGTATTGCGGTATTTACCGTTCCTATATCGACTGATCTCTTAACTCAGTTGATAGCTCTGTCTTCTTATTTACAAGGGGTTCGATTTCTACCCAGGCTTTCTTTATTCTGTGACCCAGGATAAACATTTATGTGGTGAATACAGATGTTGGTTCTATGTCTGGGTCTACATCCATAATAAAGAGCGGAGACTTCACGAGTTGGTACGGAACGAGCACGGTACGGAGTGAACTGGTTCTGGGTATTGCGGTATTCACTGTTCCTGATGCTTCATATTGTCTGATCGCATAGCTCAGTTGATAGCTCTGACCTGTAGGTCATGGGTTTGATTCCTACCCAGGACGAACATTTGTGTGAATATGCATGTTTTTTTATTACTAAGTTAGCAAGCAGGCATACGGTCCTCCTGATGATAAGCGGTTCCCGTAGCCAATGGACGCCTGTAACATCAAGAGGTATTAAATAATCGTTGCTGAGCCTTTAAAAATTTTAAAGGGCCCTTTTTGAATCGCTGCATATTGTAGTCTCTGGGGAAAACCTTGGCAGGGAGACGATTCCACAGCTTAATTGTTCGCGGGAGGAAATTCCTCTAGAACCTCACTGTGCGAGAAGACATATGACACATTTGACACACATTTGATATCTGTGTGTTTTAAGTACCTATTTTATGCATGTTTATCAATCCCTGGTACCCATTAGTACAGGCTCTGCCTAGTTTAGGATCAGTTGATTGTGTGTGAGATATCCTGTAAATTTATTTTATACCCACGTTATTACCTGTGAAATTCTACTTTGTGCAAAAGAAGTTGGAGTATATTTTTCCAGAACGGATGCTGACTGAACGCATCCAATAACGGGTCGTGCGTTCCTTTGTAGTTTTAGCTCGTATGTTGCCAATGATGCGTACCGTTTGCGCTGCATTGCTACTTCGACGGAATATCCTTATTGGATTCTTATTTATTTGCAACACCTATATGTTTTTAGTCGGTAACTATATACCGGTATTTGAGACCACGCATGATTGGAATGCTGGTTTCTATTTGGGCCAACGGATCAGCCTTGCTATCCAACGTAGCACTGCAGCCAGCATTCTGGGTGTGTCTACACTATACCGTGTGGTGACGGTCTCGATTTTTGTTTAGATATTTATTTTAGTAATAGGTAGGTAGGTACATACTTTGTAAAATATGTAGGTATAATTATTTTATTTTTTTGTTAATATCTTGTATTTCTATATACTGTTGTGTATTTTATGTTGTTTCAGTATATTTACAGTGTTGCAGAAGAGAGCTGTTGGTGCAATTTATATTAAGGGCCCAGAGAATCACTTAGAACTAAGTTTAAAAAAATAAATGTTATGACAGTGCCGTGCCATGGCATGTATATATATATATATATATATGTCATATATATATTTATTATATATTTATATATGGCACGGCAAAATCAGTCGCTATTTAAAAAAAAAAAATTAATTGTAATATATATATATATATATATATTGCTATTTTAAAAAAAAAAAATTAAATAGCCACTATCATTATGTTAACACTAGAAATAAAGATGAACTTTCTGTTCCTACTGTGAGGCTCCATAAAGATAGTCAATAATTTAAAGGGCAAAACTTACGTTTCTCTAACAAAATCCCAAATGACGTGATTAATTTATCTGTAAATAATTAAATTCAAAAATGTTGTAAATCGTAACCTCTGTAATAAGTCTTGTTATAAAATATTTGATTATTTAGATGACAAAAAAGCTTGGGATGAAACTGTCTCCAACTCCCTCAATAACAATGTAATAAGTTAAGAATGAAAATTTTATTAACATGAACAATTATAAGCCTAACCGAGTTTTTTGCCAATTCTTCTCTGTTTGGTCGCGTTACGAATTGGTGTAAATAAAAAAAAATACGTTTCAAAGTGTACTTTACAGTTCATACTGAATAAATAAATTTTGAATTTTATTATTTGGTTAGGTACTGGTACTGAAATAGTGTCAGAAAAAACTGTGATACATATTTTCTGTGTGAAAACGATCTTTTGAAATTTTGCTATAAACCTTTGTTAATTTGATATATAGATTAAAATGGCAAATTCCACTTCAATATATTGTTTCACAAAGTAACAACAGGCGTATCAAGTTCCTACCTTGAAGCAAAAAAACATCAAAGCTTCATAAAAACCAATCTATCACACTATTATTATATTTAAGTGCGAAAGTCTGTGTATGTGTGTGCATGTGTGTGTGTGTGTGTTTGTGATTGAGTAGAACTCCTATTCTATTATTATTCCACCGAGAGATATCCGCGCGGTATTGACAGATGCTGTTTCATTCGGATAGGTGACACCACGTGGGTATACCTACTTGCATCCTTGTCAACATTTCGCTACCGACAGCGTTTCCGCTCATCTACACTAATATTATAAAGGAAAAAAATGAATTTTTGTGTGTGTGTGTGTGTTTGTGATTGAGTAGAACTCCTATTCTATTATTATTCCGAGAGATATCCGCGTGGTATTGACAGATGCTGTTTCATTCGGATAGGTGACACCACGTGGGTATACCTCCTTGCATCCTTGTCAACATTTCGCTACTGACAGCGATTTCTGCTCATCTACTCTAAAACAAAGGAAAAAAATGTATTTTTGTGCGTGTGTGTATGTTTGTAATGAATAAACTCAAACACTACTGTGCCGATTTCAAAAATTCTTTCACCATTGGAAAGATACATTCACCCTGAGTAACAGGCTATATTTATAGCTACAAAAGATTAGGGATCCTTGCTAAAACTTAAGTAACGTGGCCCAAGGTTGAAAAAAGTGCCCTAACCCGTGCAAAGCCGGGACGGGCCGTAGTATCATACATAAATTGGTTTTCAGACGTGATAATAATAGGAGCATAGCCAACCAACTTGCAACTTCATTTGAGTAGTTAATTGTAATTTTATTGTATTTGAGTGTTATTTTATGGTAAGTAAATAAAATTAGTTGTCTAGTTTTATGTACCTAAGTAGTTCTAGAGACTCGCTTAACGTACGATCTTCACCTATATTAAGTTTGAAAAGAGGTATTATTCGTATATTTGTCGAAAGTACTAAAAAGCGGACCCGTCTGTTCACATTATAAAAATACCATGAACATTAAAAAAATAATAAAGTCGTCGCTAGAGGCCAGAAGACATGACAACCTTAAAATTATGATAATGAGAAAAGTAAGCAACACAGACGTGCCTAAAGTTTTCCCATAAATTATTAATATTCAGCGAGTTAGGTCGATTCTGCACGGAACGGAACGTAGGTATCGCCGACGTTTTGCAACTTCGCCCAAGCTTCGGTAGTCAATACGTGTGCCAATGTACTATGAGCGAAGTTTTTGATGCCCCCAGGGTAACCGGTTCTGATAAAGACTCGATTTTGCTGCGATTGGATGGGTTTTCCACGGGATCATTGCCAAATAAAACATAAAACCATGGAATTACTACTAATTCTTACGTACAAGGGAATGTGCGCTTCGAATAAAATTCTGTCTAACGTATTCTCTTAAAAAGAGATTGCCAGACAACCTCTTTTTGGGCTTTTTATTGAGAGAAATTAAGCACATATTTTTGTGAATAGTGCGCACTTCCTTATAAAAACTCCTTCCTAACATGGTAGAAGAATTTTTTTACTAGCCTATTTCATCCCACTGCTGGGCAAAGGCCGCCCTCACTCTCTTTCAGACGTCCCTGTCTTTGACGGTCCCTCACCATTCCTTCTCAGATGCATCAAGATCATCCCGCCAACGTTTTCACGGCCGACCCCGATATTTATTTAAAAAAAAATAAGTAAAAATATTATACATAATTCTTGGGAATATTTTCAAATCAAATCAAATCAAATCAAATACGTTTATTTTGTTACACGAAGCATACAGTTATGTGAGGTACTAATTTTCTAAAACGATGTAACAAAAATGGCTAACACTCAGCATATGCTAGGGCAGAGCAGAACGCGCTGCCAAAGCGCTGGTCTTCTGTGATAGCACTAAAATGCAGCGTACGGTGACTACTGCGACACAATATATATTTAAAAGTAATAAAATATAACAATATATAAACGAAAACAAGACAAAAAACAAGACAAAAACAAAAACAAAAAGAAAACTAAAAGGTTACTTCTAACAAATGAGTTGGTATGTTACTATGATAAAATATAGAATTTAGTTGTGGTTTGTTACTATTATTAACTTGCAGCTTCAACTGAAGATTTGAGGCCTAGAACGACTGCCTACCTTGCCTGTGATATTTATTTGTAATTCTAATAAGGTCTTTTTTAGATTTTTTTTGAATGAATAAATAGATGTTAAGCATTTTATAGGCGGTGGCAGGTTGTTCCAACATTTCGTGGCAGCGTATCTAAAACTACCACGAAATGCAGCCGTTCTATGACTCGGACAAATTAATTAATATCCGTAGTAACTTTTCTGATCCAACCTTTTTGGTTTGGTAACGACTATGGTCGGTTCAATTAAAAACTCTTTTGAAAAAATGGGAATAGACTAAAATATCAATGTACAAAGTAAAACCTTTTAGAAAGTTAGTAGTAGTATCTAAAAGTAACGACATCATTTTATGAAATAAAGCGGTTCTCGAGAAGCTTAAAAAGTTCTGATCATTAAAATCTGATTGAAAATCCCATTGTCCTTATTAACGAGGTCTGTAGATAATGTACCGTGTAGGCCAGAGTTTCTCAACCAGGGGTCCGCAAATCTATCCCAAGGGCCTAATATGCTATTATATGACTTAAACAACCCCGAAGAAGCTTCAGATTTTGCAGTGCGCACGTACTTGCTACAGTGCTTCCCACAGACATTACAAGCCACAGTACAGATGATAATGGTTGATAAAAAAAGGAGTTTAAAGATAGAAAACAAAAGGATTATTTGATACTGAAACATAATAATGCTTGCAATTTGACAACGTCATCATCATCAGCCTATAGCAGTCCCCTTATGAGCGCCATTGCGCCCTATCCTCAGCTCAACGCATCCAGCTTCTACCAGCAGCCTTTTGCAGATCGTCACTCCAACTGGCCAGAGGACGACAACCTCGTCGGAACTCAAAAGCCTATTGAGATGTGAGAGATCGTCGGTTGAATTTCCAGTGTGAAATTATTTTTGCATGATCTTTAGGAATATTAGGTATTCGTTCTAGGTCTGAGTGATCTGGTGATGGTTAACTCATAGGTCGTTTCTGATACCAACGACACATTTTGAGCGACTGTGAAAGATATTAAGTACATTTTCTGGGTCAAGAGCTTTTTTTTCTGTAGGTATAGGTCTGGGTGTGATCAACTACTTAAAAAAATAGAGGCAGCTTTCGAATAAATAGAAGCGTTCGTGGCGTGGCTAATCGACACTCGACATGGTCAATTGACGGCCTCTGTGGCGTAGATGGCGAAAGTCTGCCTGAGACGGAGAAGGTTGCGGGTTCGATTCCCGCTGCGGGACAAATGTTTGCATGTTCTGTAGATATTTGTCTCGGGTCTGGGTGTTTTCTATGGATGATATGTATGTATTTACAAAAAAAAATATGTGTGTTATATCAATCATGTGGTTCCCATAATACAAGCTCTGCTTAGTTTGGGGCTACATGATGCTATGTGATTACGTCCCGCATTATTTATTTATTTATTTATTTAATATTTGAATAGGTTACAATTTAGTGGCATTTAAGTCTGAGCGCTTCCATGCTACAGAACACGCTAAGATTTTGGTACCGGCTTAGCCGTTATGCTATGGCGGTGGCATTTGGGTGTCCTAAAACGCCGACTCTAAAGTTGGCCACTAGCTCATACGAAAAAGAAAGGAATGGAGACAGTCGTAATGACGTATTTGTATAAAGATTAATTAAAAATATATAATATTATGAGTTATTACTATTATTATTAGTTAATTGTGTATGTATGTTTATCAAAATATATCTTCATAGGCTAATTTTATAATTTATAATGCATCACTTTTGTATTTTAATTTTCTTTTATATAAAGTAGACACACGGCCGTTCTTACTTTATTACATATCTTCGCTATTACAACGTTGCCTGGAAGAGGTTGAATCCAAGCGATAAGACCGCCCATTTTACCTTTTATTTATTTTAATTTTCTGTCAGTTGTTTCTTAAAGAAAGCTAGAGAATTTTCATGCATTCATTCATGAAACCGCCACCACCACAACAGCCTATATCAGTCCACTGCTGGACATATGCCCATAATCCCCACGCTGGGCATACGGGTTGGAGATCGCAGGGCACAGCTTCTCGCACCACCGACGCTGCTGCCCGTCGCTGGCGAGGGGATTTAGCTGTGCCAGTGTAGGCTACGGACACGAAGTCAGCAGGCGCGGGGCGGCGGTGGCGACGGCGCGAGGAACGGCGTGTTTCAATGCATTGATTTATATGGAAGGCAGCGGCTCGGGGAGCAGCGGGGAGCGGCATACGAGCGATGCGCGCCAGTTTAGCGGTGTCCGCGCGTCTGCATTAAAACATCAAATCGCCGCTCTAGCGCCTCGAAGCCAGCGGGCAGATCGCGCCCGCTGGCTTCGAGACCGGGTTTATGTTGGCGTGCCGCTCCCCGAGCCGCCGCTGCCGCTGCCCCGCAATCGTTGACTTTGAGACCGCGGCCTAAGCTGTGCTATGCCGCAATCAGCCGCCGCCAGAGCCCCGTTCGTTGTTTAGCAGGGTGCACCACGTGCAGGTGAGGAAGGCTTGGGTTCCGAAGATGGGGGTTGGAACGCCTTACATCCCTATTCATGAAACAAATAAACTTATAAATTCGTCCGAGGACTCAGTTCAACAACTTAGATCGTAATGTATCTCAAAGTACTTAGTGGGTCTACAAGAGACCCAAGTAGCGCCTTTGTCAGCAAGTCCCGGGCCCCGTTGATAAGCTACGCCCTTTCAGATGCAAACACAGTCTATTTGCTCAAACACAAACATGTCGGGACATTCAAATGTTTACTTAGAACATGCGCCGCTAAAAGTCCAGTATGAATAGTTTATATTACACTGCTAAATTGAAAATGGCTGCGTACTGAGATTACATTTTGGGTATTTCAAATGAGGGATTAATTTAGATACGGCCTAAGTCAATTTGAACTTGAGCTTCTTAGAATTTGATGACCTTTGAAATGTAAACTTGTGGGTAGGTATTGAGAATTATTACGCATTTTTTCCATTAAACCTCTTGACGACCTCTGTGGCGTAGTGGGCGTCACCCATCCAAGTAGTGTTGCTTAGCTAAGATAATCTGCTAAGAACACTGAAAGCCAAGCCACGTTTGAGGAAATGTTAAAATTATTATGATAAAAAAAAAAAACAATTTGCACCCCAGGGTAAAATAAACAAATAATGCTGGACACTATACCACAACACTATAATGGCCCCAGCCCCAAATTAAACAGAACTTTGTATTGTCTAAACCACATGACTGATATCATTACTAAGTAAATGGTTTTTTTGTTGTAAATACTTATTATAAATAGAATGGGTCTGGAAAAGGAATGGGTCTACAAAATAGTCAATGAAAACATTGAGCTTCTAGGTATTATGTACTTTAAGTAATTTACGTATGTCTATGATATTTTAGTTTTTGTATGTAAGTTTATTTTTATCTTTAGTACCTATGGTTTAGGTTTCTTTTTTTTCGGTTATTCTCTATCTCATTTATTATTATTAGTTATGTTATAATTTTCTACAATTTAATTAATAAAATTTGCAGCACTACCAATCTATCATTAAGTTCGCTTGTGTACTTGTATTTTATCTTGTGCAATAAAGAATTTTCTATCTATCTATCTGGGGGTTCCCAGACCCAAGACAAAAATTTGCAAATCATAAAAACATTTGTCTCGCGACGGAAATCGAACCCGCAGCCTTCTGCTTAACAAGCGGACCTTACCCACTGCGCCACAGAACACGGCAATTTATTTTATAGGAACAAGTTATTAAAAGGAATAATTTATAGTATAGATCAAAACATTCAAGAAAATTTAATATTCTGTCTTTCAAGTGTCGAATAAATGACTTGTTTCGAAGCTTATCTAAGATCCCCACTGTCAGCTGATAGACGCCGTGCCGGTAGAAATCACAGGTGTATTATAGTTTGTAGCCTTTCTAAGAAAATATTATATTACCGACTAGAAAACACAGACAAAACTTTTGATCGGCCTACAGTTGGATTTCAGGATGAAAATAATATTGAAACGGGAAAATTTATGAATTTTTACTAGGTACCTTTAATTTTTTGTTATGGTTCCTGAAGATGTAACAAGCACATGGTCCACCTGATGTTAAGTGGTAGCCGTAGATCATGCTGTTTGGAACGTGCTCTATTATGCAACGCAAAAAATCTCCAATAAGTTTTTAGTTGATTCTACTGTCAAAATAATTAAAAATGAGGGTTATTGCCATAGTAACACTTTACATCAATGTTTGTTGCCATAGTAACGTATATATCATTGGTTGTTGCAGTCTAATGGCGGCGTGCGACGGAAACCAAATCAACAAAATATTTTTATACTTGATTTATTAATCCCGTCGGTGTGTAATAAAGAAAATGTTAATGTAATTTATAAAATATAATAAATTTTATGGGATACGTTCGGTTTTGACGCATTTGGTATGGGTTCACGGCATTCTCCTTTGAAATAATGAATAATATTTGGTGCCCATTTTTAAATTCCTTGTGTTTTTTTTGTAGCCAATCAAGTTCGTATATATACATACCTACTTAATTTGTGTGCATTTTGGGTCGAATAAATGAATTTTCTTCCTTTCTTTCTTTCTGTTAAATATGTTTGCCATTTATTATAATGCTAAGATTGATAAACACAAATGTCAGAGCTTCTTGAAAGAAGAACTAGGGAAAATATATTATTTTCCTGTAGCTTCCTATAAAAGTGTATTTTCTTATCTTCTTATGAGCCTGTCTGATCTTACTGCAGGGCAAAGGCCTCCCTTACTTCATTCTACACTTTAGAATGAATCTTTTTAATTAATCCGCTAAATCCTTCACACTTTTTGTATAGTTTCATTTACTCTTGGCATTAGCTGCATCGGTAATTACCTTTTTCATTACCGTTTCAAGCATTTTTAAATTAAGTTTGGGTTTAAACCTAGGCTCGCTCAAAGTGTCCGTTTGTCTGTTAACCACGTTTCGTTTGCCTTTGCTTTTTTCAAAAATACAAAAATTACATTGTTGGCGAGCTCTGAGTAGGGTTGTCAGTTTGAATTAAAAATAATATATGAAACTGTTACAGTGCTATTTATAAACGCTGTCTTTCTCTGTTTACATTGTAAGTAATGTGAATAAATTCTTTGGAAAGAGAATATGATAAAATTTCAATGAAACTAAGAGCTTGTCTTTATGGAGCGATCAGGGGCAGATTTGATCCATTGGTATAAAGGCGTATAAAAGTTTGCCACCCCCTTGCTCGCTGTAAAGCACGAAAAAAAAAAGCTGCTCTTTGCTCTTCGAAAATCGTGATTCTATGTAAATCAACTCTGTAAGTTAAAAAAACTGGTATTCAGTGCTATCTGCTCATATTTTGGTGGGTAAGTTTTATTCATTCATTATTTCACAAAGTTTTACCGCCGCCTTAATTTTGCCGCCCTAGGCCCGGGCCTACTTGGCTTATTGGGAAAACCGCCCCTGGGAGCGATTATCGTGCGGGTTTAATTTCGCGCAGCCAATAGGTAATAAGGTCGCATCATATTAGTACAAGTTCCGCTAACCAGTTCAAATATATGCATGCATGCATACGTGTGCACCGCATTCTCTGACGAGTTTAACTAAATTCATGCGTGTGCACCGCATATTGTTGAACTCGCCAGAAAATGTTAGCGGAATTTGTACTAAATATTTTATCTTTAGAATATGGATATGGATTTCCACAACACACCTGAATCAATTAATCATCTACAATATTTAATGTTATTCAGAAACACGTAAAACAAGGGGTTCGCCAAGTACTGTTGACAAAACAAAATTTATTCTCCATTCATAGTAACCCCTCCATCCTGTTATTGTAACTTATTTACAGACCGTAACGAAAGTTTGTAGGTAAATTAACCTGAATAAGTTTGTTAGAAGACTGTCAACCCTATTGGAGACCCACCACAAGTTAGTGGGTATTTCAAAATATGTCGGAAGCCAATATTCGGGCAATGAAGACCACGGCATTGAACAAAGGTTTTAGAGGCAAAGTTTAAGCTTTGATCAGTGAATAGATAATCCTTTGCTGGTAGTAAACTTACTAATAGAGTTGACGGATACTGAAATTGAATAATACATTTTTTTCTGTGAACTTTAAACTAATTAGGTGACGTGATTTGTGTAACAGTTACATTGCCCTGTTTTGAGTCCTTAAAAGAGTGTGTAGAGTAAAGTAGCGCCACTTCTTAAAACAAGACCTGTAAAGTGCGAGTTAACTCGCCCACCGAAGGTGACGTCAATTACGTCCAGTTCATACATTCAGTATTGTATTCGATATGATGTTTGGTATTGTATGGATATGATGAGTAGTATAGTAGTGAGTTCTTGTGAGGGAAATATATAGTTTCACTCACTCACACTTGATGTATGAAGAGGGGTAGGACTTTTTATACCCCTCTTCATACTTCGCTTTCTTATTATGTAGTTGCATCCATGTGGCTGACCACCATAATTTGAAACAGTTAAGGAAATATCTAGTAGTTTTTTACCGACTTCAAAAATGGAGGAGGTTCTCAATTCCGTTGTAGTGCATTTTAAATCTATACCAAATTTCAAGATGATAGCTTATGTAGTTCCTAAAATAAGTGTAACAGACGGACGGACAGACAAAGCAGCACCAAAAAAAAGCTGTTCAAAATGTATACTTTTCGATTCATTTATGATTATAGATCCTTAAGTATTTTTAAAGTTTCAAGCATTAGAGAAAAATCTAAGCCAATTTTGTAGGCTCTTTGTATCCTTCTTATAAAAAATGGGAATTTTCACGTACTGTTACATCGGTGAAGGCACCGACGGCATTTCGACTTATTAAGAGAGCCTTTATCAGAGTACGTGAACTCTCTTCCTATTCCGCCTATAACAGATCTTTGTATCATCATGAGTCCACGTGAAAATAGCGGACTACGTTTGCAATAGAATTGCATTTTTCCGAGTGCTGTGTTTTCAGCTGTAAGGATTAAGTCATAAGTTTCTGATCAATATTTTTTTTATTTTTAATGATATTATATGGATTATGCTGGTATCGTACACTCTCTTGAATGTGTAAGTATTGTAAAAAGTGTTAAAATTTCCATACCAATTTGATATAATAAGATGCAACCCATTCTGAATAAGACTCTAAAAAGACAATGAAAACATCTGTCGAAAAAAAACTGATTAACCGACTATTGGTCGATTATACAACAGATTTTTTTTTGCTGCACATTGAGTTTATTGATTTACAGTTAGCATAATAGCATAACCATATCTGTCAGTAATGCGCGCAAAACAAGGCACGCAAGGTAAGGGTAATTTTTTCTTTTTTTTCTTTCACGCAATTTTTTAAATAAACGATAGCAATGGCGATCATCAGAGGAGAACTATATCCAGCATTGGACTGCTATAGACTGATGATGATATCATCATCATCATCATCTACAGCCTGATTTCACCCACTGTTGGGTATAGGCCTCCCTCAACTTGTGCCATCCACCATGATCCTGCGCTAGTCTAACCCACGTACGGCCCGCGACTTTGACAATGACATCTGCCCATCTTGCAGCCGGTCGTCCCACACTCCGAAAGCATTCCCTAGGCCACCACTCTGTAATTTTCCTACTCCATCGGTCATCACCTCGCCTTGCAATGATGATGATAAATAATAGTAGATTGTTTTACAAGGGACTAAACCATACCATTATATACGAGGTTGTTATACTCCCGAGCGTAGCGAGGGAGGATGACAAGACCGAGTTATAATGGGTGGTTTGGGCCCGAGTAAAACACTCTTCTTTTCACTTCGATTGCGAGAAAATAAAACAATTCAAAATTAGACAATTTTCAGAAATTTTATTAAAAATTAATCAACCTTCATAAAACATCACCAAGACGGTTCTATTTTCAAAAAAAAAAAGATTGACGGAGCACCAAGAAGTCGAGTTTTTATGTAAGAGAACGAATGCTTTGTACGGGCTGATGATTTTAGACAAAAATTAAAAAGAAAAAATACTTTTTAGCCCGAGGTATTAAACTCGAGTTTTAGGCCCGCTAAGCTACACTATTATGATGCACTTTTTGAGCAAGAGAAGTGAAAAAATAATTTTATTGAATCATTTCGGATTGGCACCAGCTATTTCTATGTAGCCCTTAAAACGTGGAAAGCTAAATTGGCAACCTCACAAACTCACTGTGCATAAACTTGGAAAATCAACTTCAAGGATTTGTAAACTTAACTGGAACCGCAGGTTGAGATACATTGGGGAATGTAGTTTCCAGAAATAAAAACTTCTACAGAAATGTTGACAATCATTCTGGAAAATAGCTATTGTCGAAAATTATGTGGAGTGTTCAGAACAAAATATAGTTTGTTCAGTTATACCAACAGTTTGTTAGTCTTCGAAACTTAGATATTAATTTCATATTATTCTCAAATTAATTTAGCTATAATACAGAAATAGTTTGAGGGTATTCAGTTGAAACTTTAGAGTTTACTTTGAAGTCAACGTAAATCACGCGTTTCATATTTGATAAACTACATATATCAAATACCTCACTACTACTACTTTATACTAATATTATTGTCTGTGCTCTTACTGAACATCAGGTGAGTTCAAGTTCAAACAAAAGTCCATCCAATGCAAAAAAAAAATATATAAAAATATTTTTTTAAGATTTTTTGGGTCCATCAAGCCATAAACACTGAACGGATAGACCTGAAATTTCGCACCTATGTAGTTAGTTCTAGACCAGGAATAAGATTTAGGGTACAACGCGAGTAAAGCCACTTATAGAAGTTGGTATAATCATTAAACAATTACCAGAATGAGATGATAATTGTTATAAACGTATGATTTCGATTATAAAGCCTAACTGTATAGTTAGGTCCTGAGTCCTATGAAGGCGAGGTTTTAAACTAAAAGTATAGAAAATATATAATATATTGGTTGTCTTGAATTAAAACCAAAGAAGACAAAAGTGTCACAGAAAGCCAGAAAACTATTTCCCATCTTATAATAGAGAAAAGAAAAAGCAATTCCATAAAGGCATCGCGCCATTACGGCTGGTAACCACATTCAACTTTACTAATCCACATCTTTCAACTATCGAAAGGGACCTAATAATAGCTGTCAAACGCAATAAAGGACGAAAAGACATAAATTGGAAATGTCCAAGCCACATCCAGTACCTATTTATATTGCCTGTGATATATTTTTTGAGCCCGCAGCGTTTTTTAATTGTACCCCAATTAACTTTATTTCTACCCTCAGCTTGGGGTAGCCAATTACATTAGGTTAGTACTGAACCCCGGGTAAATTGAAGAAAATATAAAAACAATTAAATTTATTTTTTGCTATGTTTTAAGAGCTATTAGAAAGGACATTGATGGAGATTGCCGGAAGCTATAGTCTTGAGAAAAGGATATAAATTTTATTAGGGTTTTAGAGCACTTTCACATTATGCTGTACAAATTTAATTATATTTATACCTAGGCTTTTTGGGCGGTCCAAAAACTCTGATATCAGAGTTGGGCACTAGCTCATACAAAGAAGAATGCTTGATAGCTTAGTGATCAGTTTATTTTAAAAAAAAAGTCACCAACTTATACCTATCAGTCCATTGCTAGACATAGGCCTCCTTTAATAAGAAGGGGAATATGTCGATTAATTCCCACGCTGGGTATACCAGGTTGGAGAGGTCGAGGCCAGGTGATAAGCTGCGTTATGCCGCAATCAGCCGGCCGTTAGAGCCTCGATTGTTAGTTATGAAGTTTTTTACGAAGTCCTCTAGAAGGTAGGTGTATGTACGACACAAAAAAATTTTTGTTCTGTAAATATTTGTCTCTGATCATTGTGCTTTCTATGTATTCAAAAAAAAATCTAATAAGCAGGGCGTGGGATAACCGCCGATAATCATAGTAGATAAGCGGCTAAGGGGTTCCGACTCCAGAATTTTCGAAACCCAAGCCAGAACATAACTTTCCAGTGGTGCACCCTACCACGGGAAAGTTATTAATACATAGAAAGCACAAAGATCAGAGACAAATATTTACAGGACAAAGAATTTTTGTTGTGGCGTACATACACGTACCTTCTAGAGGACTTCGTAAAAAACAAAACTTTATCTCTATAGTTACCGCTGTAAAAAGATAAAAAGTAATTACTGTAATTAAGTAAAAACTATTTTTTCTGACTCATTTAATTAATTTTAAGGCTCATTAAATTTTGAGATGTTCAAAGTGTATTAAAAATAGTGCATCAAGTTTATTTATGTTACTTGAAGTGACATCTCTGACCTAGTTGTTGAGTTGGTTAATTGGACGCCTTGCAGCGGGCAATTATTGTAGACATCAGACATTTCTATTGGTTGACTGTACCTAGACCTACTGCTTTGATATCTATGACTTATTGACAGTTCTGGAAGGAACAGGAAATAAAGTCAAGCTATTTTGATCAAAATTGTCAATATTTTTTTTTATATAATTTACTTTATGTAATTTATGTATCTTTCATAAAAAAATACAAACACTGGTATGTAATTTAATATCAGTACTGTAAAAAATACAATTGGCGAAACAGGAAATTACTCTAAAGCGAAAATGAAAATGGTTTATGGCTATGATATATTTTAAATTTACCTTTATAATTTTAGCTCCCATTTCCTGCGAAATGCGTATATTAGTGAAAATGTAAATAGGTATTTTACATGCTACCAAACTATTATCATCATCCTCATAATTATCCTACAGCAGTGAAATGCTGGACGTAGATCTCTCTCAAGGTACACCACTGACCCCATCATTGGCTCTTCTCATCCGCTGACAGCCAGCTCATTTCGCAGATCGTCACTCCATCTAGCCTGGAGACATCCTACGCTATGCTTACCTAAACACCGAAACTAGCTTCATTCGGTGCGTTACGATGCGTTGCGGCGAGTGGCAATGCGGCGCACGCACAAATACGAAGTGGGGAGTAGAGATGAGATGCAACGTCGGAGCGGCAACGCAGCGCAACCAAGACTGACATCACACACCCTACACCGAGACGCTGCAACGTCGCGGTTGGAATACTAGCGGCATTGCTTTGCTCGAGTGCGTCAAAATTATTGCGCTGCGAAGACTTTTGTAGTAGTAGAGCTCTATGTAAAGGGCTCGTCAGGAGAAGTACTACCACCATCCCTATTTCTGCAGCAACATTTCTGTGTTTTGGTTTGAAGCGTGTGGGTGCCGGTGAAATTACAGGCACATATAATACCCATGTTCACATTTATACCTCAAGTTGATGGCCAGCGAGCCCTGCACCGTAGGGTACGTCCCAAACATGCGAGCGCGGTACGTTCTAAACATGAGGTATGACCATGCGTAAACACTTTGTTATGGCTCGTGGTTGGATATGTGCTTGTTCTTTCATCTTAAGTATATCTACTGCTGTGTAGAGACCAGAGGGTATAAAAAGAAACACGTGATGCCCCGCGACGCAGCGTAACGTCAGTGTGGCATCACATTTATACGCGTTTAGTCTAAGGGTTGTCGGTACTGCGGTATATCATCAACTATTATCTCTTAGAGAACATACATCAAATCAAAGTATAGTTCAACTGTAATTTCAAAGGCAATCTGTTATCCAGGTATTATGACAATCCACGCGACTAAACCCAGGATTTCAAATGAGATAGACGCTCCTTAGAGGGTTGCTACCTTAATTATGGAATTTTAAATTTTCTCTTAAATAAACGTGAAAAGATAAGCCGCTTGATGTCACAATACACGGGCGGTACAGGGTTATTTGCATATGACTCAAGAGGATAAACTTTTTAATTTTTTTGTAAGCAGGTAAGCATAATCCTGGATTTAACGCTTTGAGTTCTGAAACCACAATGGCGCACCGGTTTCAGGACTAGTTTCTCAGACAGGGGGCTATTAATTCGGTAGGTTAGGTATGTCGTTGTGATTTCAGCACTGAATACAAAACATGTTATACACTAGGCCACCCGAAGTACTAATTAATAGTTATTTAATAATGCTACACATCATTGTAGTCCCAAAGTAAACAGAGCTTGTGATATGGGAATCATAATGACTGATAAACTACTTTTTTTTGTAAATACATACATACACACAGACAACACCTAGAACTAAGAAAGAAAAATCTCGACAACTGTTCGTTTTGTACCATTTTTCCTGCCAAGTTGTGGAAAGAGCTCCCTTCTGCGGTTTTCCTTCAGAGCTACAACATAGGGTCCTTTAAAAGACGGGTATTTCATTTCCTCAAGGGCTAGCAGTGCATCAGTATGGCCTCTGGTGATGCAGGTCTATGGGTGGCGGTGACTACTTTCAATCAGATGGCCCGTCTTTATTGAAAAATTCAATAGTTTGCAGGAAAATTTACAAGTAAAAACATTTGAAAATTTACAATTAAAAGAATCTCTTCCAGACAACCTTTAAAAAAACAATAAAAAAATCATAGAAACACTGATCTCACCACGGTAATAACAGCCTTCTGTACCCATGTTCCAGGTGGTTAATTAAACGGCTATTTTTGTCAGAACCAACTATTTTTGACCGAATGTTCCAATTAGCTATTCTTATTCTTCAAGCTTTAACGATGGTTACAATAAACCGCCATATTTATGTCATTGCATATAGGCTTTAATTACAAAATACCTAAAGCCACGTATCGAATTCGCTCTCCAAAACGGAGCGAATTGAATGCCGTGTTGGCGTGCGCGCCAATGTGAATGCCGGAACCCTTGAGCATGGAGCCCGTCGTTCTGCTAACTGTCGATATTTTTGCAATGATATAAGTATATATCGATGGTTTTTTGCCGGCTCCTCTAAACCGCGTATCGAATATACTGGCCTGGTTGCTATGCGCGCTATGTTATAGTTCTCACTTTCAAATGGTGCACGTTCCACTAGCACTGATCGCGCGCTCCAGCCGCGCATAATTGATACGAAGCAAGGGAGCGTTCAGTCAAAGATATATTCAATAGTCAATTACCGATTGCCAAGGAGCTAAATTAGCTATAACGAATGGTCACTCATTCATGTCCGCCCAATGATTCGGTGCACTGAATTACCAAAGTCCTATAATCATTACAGCGAGATAAGGAAATATTATGTTGTTTATAGTTTTAGCAAAATTATGTAAAATTGTAATGAAGTAACCGCAGCTCGCAAACGTAATGTAGGACCCCCTCCAGTCAGGTGGAGTGACGATCTGCGAAAGGCTGCTGGTAGAAGCTGGATGCGTCGAGCTCAGGACAGGGCGCAATGGCGCTCATTAGAGGAGGCCTATGTCCAGCAGTGGACTGCTATAGGCTGATGATGAGGATGATGATGAAATAAGCTGTCTGACTGATTGAGTGACTGAGTGACTGAGTAACTGATTGGTCATAAACGCGCTAGCCTAAATATTTTTTATTTGCAAGTTAACGTGCACTAAGAAAGGATTTTATGAATTTCAGCTCTTGAAAGGGTGCAGCGGGGAAAAACCGACCCATTTAGAGAATAACGTCGATCCTATCCTACTAATATTATACATGCAATACTGAACTGATTGAGATGAAAATGTTTCTTGTAGTTCTAGACCTGGAATAAGATATAGGCTATTCGGGTACCACGCGAGTGAATAAGAAGAAGATAAGAATAGATATTTAATAATTCTTATATTTTCCAATACTTTGCATTTTTGCACCGCCAAGATCTTTAAAATCTGAAAAGAAAACCAATCGTAGAAACACCAGCTATGTCAATAATATTCATATTATTCATATTACCGAAGTCCGGGTAAATATTTTCGGCTTTAGCCTTTTTCCCTTTAGCCACAATGACCTGTCCGATTACCGGTTGCAAAGGGATCACTTCCGGAAGATTCTCTGGATTTTCGCCTATTCTATCTACTTATATTTAAGCCACGTACCAGTAAAGTGCTGTGACTAAATATTTTTAAGTCAAATATTCTTAGAATTTATGTACTTAGCCTTACTGATGTGTGTTTGTTTGTTAGGCTTTCACGACTTATCTACTCAAGCGATCATCATGAAATTTTACACGTTTTCATTAGGTACCTTTCGTCCATAAAAAAGTACTGTTCCCGAGGGATTGAACAATACTTTTAGACTGATTGACAAAATCTACATTAACGCAAGTGAAGACGCGGGCAAAGGCGTAGTGTATGTACCATATTTATTCATAATTGACATCACTTTAATAATAAATAATGCAGGACTATCACACAGCCCCATATAGCCCCAAACTAAGCAGAGCTTATGTTATGGGAACCGCATGATTGTTATATTACATATATACATTTTTTTTTGTAAATACATACATATCATGCATACTTGATAGATAGTTTTTTGGAACTTGTGCTTATTGAAATTTAAAACATTTTGTTCTTATTCCTGCTTATTGAAATTTATGAGATTTGAATGACTTATAGATAGGTAGATTAGATATTTTGTATGATTCTACCATAAAAATAATGAAGTGTACCACAAATTTATACTAAATTTTGAAGTTAAAGTATCTTAGCTGATGAAAGAATATGGATTAGACTTGTTTTTGCATGTACCTACCATACATTGTAAGTAAATTATTTGTGTTGTGTGCTGCTTTAGCTAAGATTACTTTTAAGAAACTTGAGAAGTAAAAATTGGTAATATTAATTTTATTGCTAGTGGCAACTCTTTTATTTAGTCACCCCTAATCCATTGGTATTATTGTGTGATGCGGAAGTTCCGGGAATTAATGTCGATACAAAACGTTTTGTCAGATCGTGGAAGATTCCGCTTTGTACTGTGATGAGAAAAAATCTCAGATTTTCATCCCATACTTACTTTAATCGTAGGTCCATACCATTTAATTTCAGTGACTAGCTTATATGCGACTCTATAACATAAATGTTACTATATAAACAGATATGTTAATGTAAAAAAATACAGACATAATTTAGTGCTTCCGGCGTTTGTTTTCCTGGATCAGTACAATCTTTGAGTCTTGAAATCGTGAGTGAATCGTTTCGTAAAGGCAAGCGTACCATAGTCATAGGAATTACAATGGTACAATAATATAAGAGGTGAAATTCTAAGATGGATTAGACGGACACATCTTAACCTGTCAAAGGTGTTTTAGTGGTCAAACGCCTGACTATTTTAAAGTTTTGATAGAATTTATTGGCCCACTATATTTTTCGAGTAGAAAATCATTGATGCAACGTCGTATTGAATCCATTTTAGAGTTTCAGTAAGTCACAGAGTAGATTTCTATCATAGGAGTGCGTGCATTGAACAAAAGTCTGCTTTTTTATCCAGCTAAGGTATTCGCCTGTCTCGTTTTCACTTATTAGGAGATATAACACTATTTTGCTGGTTAGATTCAAAGTGGATTATTGGTAATCACTAGAAACCGGATTATATGCATCATAAAAGACCCAAAATATGTTTGCAAATATGCAAGTCAATAGCTAAAATATGCATAAAAATCCCTAAAAAGGGCCAAAATATGCATAGAATATAACAGAAAAAAGTAATAAAGGCATATTTTTAAACGTTGTTATTATTTTAATAACCTCTGAACAAGTTATTGAACTATAACAATCGTACTTGCAAAAATATATATTACAACGTATCTATTTAACTTAGGTAACAATAAAATTTAGAATAATTTACCTTTAAAAATTTGTACGACTAAGTACTGTTATATTGTATCTACGATATACGATAATTTTTTGTAAGCGGAAAGGACTGTTCTACGTCTACTGAGGTGAGTGAGCAGAATAAGCAAGTTTATGGGTACTCGAATTTTTGGGAGCGAGCGTGAATAAGCAAATTTTTTTTTGATAAAACGTGCAACTACCGATAAAAAGGTACTAGATCCAGTCTCTAGTTAATAAATGTTTTTAATTTAGTTTAGTTTTTTTGTTTGTCATAAATCATCACCTTTGACTCCACTTTTTTTCTTTTTAAATTAATTCATATTCATATAAAGTTTAATTCCACAAAACGGCACGTAAGTTATTGTGTTATGAAAACCCTTCATACAGTTTTTAACTAAAAACCAAAGAGGTTGGACCCTATAAAGTTTTAGTATCATTCTTCCCGCTTATTTTGTAAAAGCAAAAGGATGTAGATATGTCAAGATTTATATTGGTTTCTCCTTCATGCTAAAACAAGTATTAGGTAATGTAGTTCTAGAAAATAACTTTTTGCATGCTACTTTTTATCCAGGTACTTTGCAAGCGAAGCCACGGACGGAAGCCAATTCCCGATAAATCCTAATTTGCCCGTAATTATGAAGTACCGTGGCAAGAGAAGGGTAAGATTTGGACAGATCTCGTCATTGGGGAAATCAAGTGATCCTTGCGACCTCCCCGGTTCATTGGGCAGCCCTAACGCGTTCTATTGTTAGGTATTAGACTGGTATTACGCCGATGTTCACCGTTATAGTGTAATTTAAGTTAGGTTGTACTGGCGGGGTGAAAATTGGTGTCATTTTTCACGTTTTTATCTCTCCAAGAGATGGCGTTAATGGTAACATTTATTTTGTTTAAACGTGTACAGTTTTTTTTTCTAATAACGATGGTAGGTTGTTAAATAACATTAAAGGAACAGGAAATGTTTTGCACCTTCAAAGGTTAAAGGCACCGTCAGGTTTCGACTGCTAATATTGTATTTTTTGAGTGCGATACACTTCGGCCAGCTCCAGTCTTGTTTCCCAACAGACGTGTGGAATAGAATTTAAATAAGTATAATAATAATATCACTACAAGTTAGAAGTTCTTGTGATAAAAAAAAAACTGCTAATACTTAAACATATTGACAACAGTTTGGAGGTTAAAATTCTCTGTGTAGTGGTGAAATGATCATCAGCTTAATATTTGCTGACAGTGGCAGCTACGAGCAGTCTTACTGTCATGGCTACACAGGAAAAGTAGTTATCAATGTAAAAAGATTAATGAATTAGAGTTTGAGTATTTTATTGAAATTCTCTACCATTTTTTTGTCTGGTGTACAAAGACAAGGCCCATTATGAAACAACTCCTTTCGGTGCATATACTCAAGCTAGTTCTCAAAGATGGTCTATAGAACATTTTCGTTCTCTTAGAAAAGTTTCAGAACTATCAACAACTAACGTTCAAGACGCAAGTTCATGCCTTCTCGCTTCTTATTAAAAAAGCAATTAACATAGTTGCGAAGTTCTTGAGAAACCCATTTGACTTCACGTCAGTGTCAGTGAACTACTTAGACTAAGTCGACGATAGTGGAATAAGTTAACCTAATGAAAGTTTCTGGTTCAGATAACGTATTCATTTTCTTTTAGTGTAGAAGTATCTTCCAATTTGAGAGAGAGTTTAACTGTAAGATTACTAAACACAGCAAGACTTAAAAAACTGACTGATGATGACTGTTTATGGTTGCTTAAGCTAATGGTTTCAGTATATCATAAATAATTAACAATAATTACCATAGTCAGATTTGTATGATGAAGAAAAAAAAAATCCTTATATTCAGTACTTTAACCATATGGAACTTCTAACACCTACCACTTTAAGGAACAATAGGGTCTCCCAAAACTTTATCATGATATAATTTTATTCATATAAAAAAATAATTTAATAAGTATAGTCATAAACCATGTATATTCCAAGTTTCATCTAAATCCGTTCAGCCGCTACTGATTTATGTGGGAATAAACATACCTTATTATCTTCATGCCTCAATTTGATGGACGCATTGTGTTTCATCGTAAAGCACGTACCAAAAAAACGTGATCTTCGATGCAATGCTTGATAGGTGATGGTTACCCCTTAACATCAGGTGGGCCATGTGCTTGCTCCATCTTCAATTACAATAAAAAAAAACCTTATACACACACACATCCTCACATGCATTTATAATATTAGAATTAGTGTCATAATATTTGTTCCCCAACTGTACGACATAACATGAACCCATCCAGAATTATCCAATGTGTAATGACAGTGTCCAATCTGATGTGGGTCCACACCGAAGCCAATCTAAAAGGAATTCCAGCTTATATACCCTTCCAAGTACCGAGTTTTCATCTTAAAACCCTTTCCCTAACAATACGGGCCTTAGCTTTTATAGGCTACATTGCGTGCTGAATACAAACATTTTGATGGCCGCTATGAATAAAATCAGCAATGATTATCTTTGTGGGATTCAAGTGATTGAACCGTAGGGTATGATCTAATCATGTTGGTTGATGAATTTAGTATTGTTGTACGTCACGTATGATTTTAATAGGGTTAAGATCTTGTTAGCAAGTTAGGAAGATTATGGGTAAACTATAATATAAGTTCTGTTATGTTTGTCTGCGGTGTAAGGGGTTCAAACTGCCACCTAAAGATCTCAGGCCGACCTAGTGTCCCGCATGGCGGTAGAATGTGAAAGAGAAAGTTAAGGGCCTCCCAGAATGGAAGATTCTGGAAGACCAGTAGTCCTACCTATCAAGGGTAGTAGGGTTTAGAAAAATATAACTTTTGACACTATCATGGTTGTGAACATAATTATGAATATCAAAGGGATATTTACCATGATTTCTGAGTTCTGTTGTTGTAATTATGTTTAGAAAAATACGTTAAAAGTTTAAATAATAATATATTTGTCTACTCCTAATACAGGAAGCTAAATCTTAAGATTCTATAGTTGCCGGAAGGGCTTAATCTAGGTTTGAAGGCTAACGAAGTGCCGGAAGCTGTTAGACTAGAGAAGCTAGCTCAGATAAAGTAGGGGGGTTATGTAATAGGGTATACTGTCTCTCTAATAGGTTGTTCACGGACTGGTAGCAATTCGCGCACTGAAGTTACGGCACAGAATACAGTACGGTAAGATATCTTCTTCTTCTTCTTCTTATGAGTATTCTCCGACCAAACACTGGTACTGCCCTGAGGTGACACGTGGCTGGCAGGCTGGCTCTGCCCGTGCACCCTGTTAACAGATACGGGGCTCTGGCAGCCGGCTGATTGCGGCACAGCACAGCGTAACTCTAGCACAGCCTGTTCCGTCGACGGGCAGCAGCGTCGATGGTGCGAGAAGCTGTGTCCTGCAATCCCAACCCGCTTTCCCAGCGTGGGGATTAAGGGCATATCCTATCCAGTAAACTGTCTCCAACTTCCTCACAAACAAAGTCATAGTTAAGAATACCATTAGGGATGATGCCTGGGTAGAAAAATAATAATCTAATTAGTCCGTCAATTAGATTATAAAAAAATATTGGACACGTATTTTTTTATTTTTAAAATCAATGGAAATCGACAAAGATAAAGAGCGTCAAAGTTCGGGAGTGGGGGCTCGTGACGTCACTTGTATGTAAAAGTGTACTTACCCGTGACGTCACGCGAAACTTCAACGCACTATATCTTTGTCATTTTTAGTTGAATTGACAAAAGAAAAAATACGGGTCCAATATTTGTCACTTGGTTGTAAAAAGTGTACTTACCCGTGACGTCACGCGGAACTTCAACGCACTATATCTTAGTCATTTTAATTGACAAAAGAAAAAATACGTGTCCAATATTTTTTGATAATGTAAATGACGGACTAATAAGAATTTTTCAGGCATCTAGCCTATTGTAACAACGCCGTTAAATATAAGCCAAGCAAAAGAGTTTTTTGCCAATACATCTCGTTGTTGTACCTAAATAAAAGTTGTCCATTGAAAGTGTACTCTAAGGTTCCTAATAAATAAAGAATTTTTCAGTTTCATAATCATATTACTGAAAAATAATGTACACTTATCTGCATCCCATTTTCTAACTGAGCTAGTAAAATCTCAAAGCTTTATCTAAAACTATTTCATTAACATAGCGGGCAATAAAAACAAACTAGTACATCTCTTTGTGTGACATTTCATAGCTATTATAAACAATACACCAGCTGATTAAAAACGCGATGTCATCACTTTTTTCCTGAGGCGCTACAGGGTGGAAAAGTGGTGCTACTCAAGAAAACTATGTCTGTAGTAAAACATGCCAAGATTATTGTGTTCGACTGTTCTATAACTTTCATAGAATATTATTGAAAAAAGACGTGTTTACTGTAAACCCAGAGTTGGCTACGAACTCATACGAAGAAGAAGAGAACCGTAAAACTGAGTTTAAGAAATTTTAAAATAAAACTTACTTCATGTAAAACATGTCACTTATCATTGGGTTTTAATTTCATGTAGACTAAATAAACCCATGATCATCATCATCATCATCAGCCTACCAGATCACTGCTGGACATAGGCCTCTCCGCATAAACGCCATTGTATCCTGTCCAGCTCATTTCATCCAGCTTCTACTAGCAGAATTTTACAGATCGTCACTCCACCTAGCCAGTGGGGGGGTTTACTATTCTACGTTTACTGTGAAGCATCGATGCCTATGGCCTAATTGTGTTCGACTGCTCTCAAAAGGATTTATGAAAGAGAATGACTAAAAAACTGTATTATGCAAGTGTGAATTGGACAGTTTGAAGGGGAGGACCTCAACGTTCTCCGATCAATTCGGAGACCTGCTGGAAAAAAGACAGGTCAGGGGTACCCTAAACCGACGAGCATGAATATTTAGGTATAGGTAGAATGTGAAGAGAGTACAATAAGTAAAAAGGATCATAGCAAGTATAAATCCGTGGTAAAATCCAATCCAATCTAAATGGCAAAAATAAGACGGTCATATATTAGTTTTATGCATCGTATTTTACATAGTTTTGGAACTGAATAACACATAGGCTACTTTTTCCGACGTGAGCAAAACCACGGACGGAGGCTTGTTATTAATAAGCATAAAATATCGGCGGTGGTAGAACTTTCATTGAATATAAAATGTGTATTTATGTCAGAGTTCCGTGGCACAACAAAGAAACACTAATGGATTCGAATCGTAGTTCATCCTATTGTTTGCCACGGCATTCTAAAACCTAAACCATGTAACTCGATAGTTGAAAATCCTGTAACAGTTATTGGTTTTAGAACTAAGAAGGTTACATTTTTGAACTATTTAGCAAATACATTTTGACACACTTTGTCTAAATATAGGCAACATTTTATGAAAAGTGAAATATCTATTCTTTTTTCATGCCAAAAATACTAAAAGGATTGTGCAGAAATTTTGCACATACTGTAGTTCATGACAGTGATGATATAAATGCTACTTTTTATTCAATTATCCCGCGGGCAAAACTGTAAGCAGAAGCTAGTTTAAAGTCATATTCATATTCATTTATTTTTTGCTTACATGCAGATACAAAGTTAGTATATAAATTTTACTAAAATATACTTATTAAGTAGGTAGGTACCCCGTTGGGGCGCTGCAATATTTAAATTGATTATGTTTAACAATATAATATAAAAATTGGAAAACAATATTGAAATAGTCTCTTAAATAAGTATTCTGCTATTCAATAAAGGTAATAACATAGTATTTATTCAGCAGTTCATACACTATAATCAGCTAGAAGTTACGATATACGAAAGGCTGCTAGTAGAAGCTGGATACGTCGAGCTCAGGACAGGGCGCAATGGCGCTCATTACGGGAGGCCTATGTCCAGCAGTGGACTTATATAGGCTGATGATGATGATGAGGATAAACATAGTGATTGAATATCAAGAAGACAATATTTTTAGTAAACCACTAGCTTGAGACTTCGTCCGCATAGGGGCTGCATTTAAGGAGATCATATACATAAGGAGATCTACATTATATGCAAAGAAGGAGCATACCATCAAAGTTACATGTATCTATCTAAGATAACCGTCTTATCCATAACAGTTATATAAACCTCAGATAACTATAATGAAAATAGATAGATATAGAAATATCATGTCGCTTCTTTTTAGTTACATTTAAATGACAGGGATAAACTTACTTTATTGGCAATAAATCTCTATGGCTAAAAGTCAGAGCTCTGAACATATACATATGTATTTGTGTGCCTACATAATATGCATATATTGTGTAGGTACAGCAATACTTCAAATTTACTTCATTGATACCATGCTAATCACTAGTCAATCCTCTGGATGTAGGACCTGTTTGTAGGTCTATTTCTGTGGGTGGTACCCACTGCATACCTGATTTTTAAAGGAGATAGGTAGCTACCCACAACACAGGGTATCCTAGTGTGGGAGGTAGAATCTCTTATGTCAGCCCCCCAATATTTGTAAGTAGGTAGGCACTATTTTAGCCATCCCCTTTTTTATCTTGTTCACTTCTTAATAATGATCCTGTAAGTTACGAGTACTTACTGAACTACCTTAATTATGTGCCTACTTAAATCTATTCTGTACTTAGTTTTATTGTTAACGTACTGCATGACTGTATATTTCTGGAGTAATAAATAAATATGAAATAAAATATGAGATATGAACACCATCAGACAACTGCAACTATCAGACTTAGCTGTTGTGTTTTTAATTATACTTCGCATGTCGCCTCGCTCGGTTAATAAGTTCTCTTTCAACGAACAGACAGACAGACAAAGGTGCTGCAGACAATAGCGAGGGAATTCTCACAAAGGATGTCATAGGCACTGCGAGACTATTACAAACCATTTTCATGGAGCTTATTTTGTAACCCTAAGATTCATTTTCGCTTAACAATGGATCTATTCTAAATTGTTTTGTTAAACACTTGGGAAAACAATAAAGATCAGGAGTGGCATTTTTTTCTCATATCCAATTTATTTATGCGTTTTATGAAGGTTTAAATTCGTTCTGAGGCAATACCGGGTGCGATGGGATTTATTAATGTTGCGAGTGGTGCTTGGCGGATACATAAAGTTTTATGTTATAGTTTCGTAAACGGGAAATACGATGGGTTGAAACACGTGAGTTATCATCGAATGTATAGTAAGAAAAAGTTGGTAGACGTGTCGATCAATTCTCGTTGGCATGGGGATGATAGCCAGTTTTCTTGACGGGTGACGAGAAAACTCTACCTTGTTTACCAAATACAGCCCAGCTGCCCATAACTGCAAATATTGCCTGAGGAATGTGTACTACGAAAAATTAAGGTGTTGAATGTGAATGAATGAATGAATGAATTTAAAAAAACATAGCAAACAGAATCTTAAAAATAAGAGGTACAATGTGCGGTCTTATCGCTTCGAAGCGGTCTTTTCCAGACAACCTTTAGATGGAGAGGATTACGCGAATAAAAGTACGGCTAGGTACGTATAATTGGAAATATAATATTTTCAATAATAAAAAAAATTGAAGGTCTTGAAGGCGTAGACAGACCATGACTTTGGTCTTACCCAAATTCCTGGCGAGACCTATCTTTCGGGAAGCTGATGCTAGGCCATTCAGCACCTGTAGCAGCTCCTCCAGCTATGACCAACATCATAAGGTTATAGCAGTCCACTGCTGGACATAAGCCTCCCCTAATGAGCGCCATTGCGCCCTATCCTGAGCTCGATTCATCCAGCTTCTACCAGCAGCCTTTCGCATATCTTCACTCCACTGGCCGGAGGGCGTCCTACACTACGTTTGCCGAGCCGCAGTCTCCACTCAAGAACTCGTTTACCCCAACGGTTATCGGTATGACCAACAGTGGTTTGTGTTGTTTTTAAGTTTAGGTTATGCACAAACAGAGATTTAAAATTCAAAAGGATTAATAAACATTAGACTACACGCCCAACAAATGGACGAAACTGTCATCAAATTGCCTATGTTTTGTTATTCCATTTGATATCAAATTGAAAGCTTAGCTAGCTGATGGCTATTGGTTTTAAAAATATCCTAGTTGATAGGTGTCACCCAACCGATAGTCGATGTGACGAATGTGATCGATCACGTTCAAAATTTTGTTTACTTAGATTAGATAAAGAAACTAGATATAGTTTTTTGACTGCAAAAGCATGGTTCCTAATCGCTGGAGAAAAGGCTGAATTTCACATTGTAAGGTAACATTAGCGGACGCCTAAGTCCTGCATTGGATTCCTATAGGCTGATAATGATAATGATTATTAACTACTTCTTATTTTTGTACAAGTTAGGAGCCATTACTTTGATATCGGAGTCCATGATTGAATAATACTCAACACTCTCTATGTACTCAGTACTGCCGAAGAACTGACAACCGTTGGGATAAGTGTGTTCTTGAGTGGAGACCGCGGCTTGGTAAATGTAGTGTAGGACGCCCTCTGGCCAGGTGGAGTGACGATATGTGAAATGCGTCTGGTAGAAGCTGGATGCGTCGATCTCAGGACAGGGCGTGATGGCGCACATTAGGGGAGACCTATTTAAAGCAGTGGACGATAGGCTGATGATGATGACTCTATACTCAATATATATTATTTTTATCACTTGGGTATAAGGTAACAGAGTTAGCAAAAAAGTCAACGGGATATTGACCATGATTTGTGAGTTCTGTTGTTTCCCGATATTGAACTGAGGTAGGAACTGAGTACCTCCCGTGATCATGGTGCATGCAACTGCGTCGAAATATCGGGAAGCAACAGAACTCAAATCATGGTAAATATAGAGTTAGCACAGTATAGTGTGGTAGTATCACATTTGGACCCCTTAGGCCATGGCAATATGTTGAAGGCAGACTGAGGCTTTCATTCATCAGATTTTAGGTAGGTGATTAATTTTTCATGTGTAGGTAGGTATTTTATAATTATATTTTAGGTTTTAAGTAACATAATACATTATATTAATTAATAAATGTATGTTTAGGTTTATAATAATAATGGAAAAACAAACACATTATAAAAACTTAAAATGTAAATATCTACAAAGCTCAAAGTACGTATTCGTACATTGGATAGTGGCAAGAATTATTTTAGTCTGAAAAATAAAACTAAATTTAACTTCAAAGTCAACATCAAATTGAGAATGTCTGTCTAGCCTTCTAAAAACACTCTTGGGTATCAAATAGGCCACAAAATAAAAGATAAGGGGTTAAATCTCATTGAAATTCGCAAATTCACTATGTGTGAAACGATCTTGGTAATAGACTATTTTGGTAGTTTACATAAAATTAAGCGTTATGTTTTGTTTTCTGTTCAAATTGAATAATAAGTGTTTTATACAGAAAATAAGGGTAAATTTAATAGACAATAATGAGAGTTGTAGTTCCAGATTGCGGAAAATAATTATTTTGAAACCATGTAGGTACCCTAATTTCAAAGAAGGGCGTTGATAAGCGATAGTTATATTTTACTCCTGCGGCTATAATCGTTTGTGATTTTAGTTTTTCCTGTTTAAGTTCCAAAGTTTATCTATAATTTATTATTCTTTATATAAATAAAGGCTTATATTTTTCTCTCATTGATATTACTAAAAGTGACTTAATCCTCTTGTTATTATGTTTTTTCATGGGATAACAGACCGGTACGAAACGGGTCTTTGTTCATGATAACGGATACTTGATCAATATGTCAAACAAGGTCTAAGTAAAGTAACAGGTCCTAGGTTAAGAATATAGCAACGCTATGTTTGCAGAACTCAGAAATGTCAAAATGAAAATATTAATGGATTGCAGTTTCTTTTCTCTTTATAGTGCCAGTAATTTTATCACCTGGGTGCGACTACGTATGTCATTATCATCATCATCAGCCTATAGCAGTCCACTGCTGGACATAGGCCTCCCCTAATGAGCACCATTGCGCCCTGTCCTGAGCTCGACACATCCAACTTTTACCAGCAGCCTTTCGCAGATCGTCACTCAACCTGGCCGGAGGGCGACCTACACTACGTTTGCCGAGCCGCGGTCTCCACTCCAGAACTCGTATATGGCCAGCCCACTGCCACTTCAGCTTGCTAATTATCTGAGCTATGTCGACAACTTTAGTTCTATGTCGGATATACTCGTTACGGATTTTTTCCTTCAGAGAATCTCCGGGCATAGCTCGTACTACTACGTATGTCACATTTCACAAAAATGTTTGCCTTTATAATATTAGTAAGATAGGAATTAAGATAGGGAATTAAACAAAATATTCATCTGGATTGACTACGATATGCCACGGAACAATTAAAACATGCGCGTAGCGCTGCTTTTCTGTTATTGCATTCAACAAAAAAACAGCGAGCAAGATAGACAGAGTTAAGAACGTCCATTTAGAAGCTAATAAACGCCACAAACGATTTATAGTGCATTTTTCCTATGAAATGTATCTATTAATTTACTAATTTCGCCTATGTTCTATACTGTTGTGCTGTAGGTACGTAGGTATTGTTCTAGTGTACTAGTAGTCCCTTATACGAAAATTAAACAATGTTGGGTGGGACAAAGCAAGTGGAGAGGCTCTCAGGGTCGAGGGCCATTGTTCTGCGGCTGCTGGTGATGTTACTTCCGATGGTGGTGCAAGTGAAGAATTTCAAAGAGATTTTACTAGGGGTTAGTTGATATGCAATTCAAGAGTAGTTAACTGGCATTTATTTATTTTCTAGACATGCCAATAGTATTGACCACTAACACTACTGAAACAGGTGCAGATAAGATGGAGCACGTTTTCCTAGAAGGAGCCGATTCACTCTGGATTTGAAGACTCCAAGATTAGACTAGGCCGGGAAATAGACGACGGAAGCAAATTCCACTCCTAGTTCTAACAACAAATGCCAGTAACCTAAACCTAGACAAAAAAACGCACGCAAAAATTTACCCACAACCTGTAGCATGTCAGCGGGAATCTAAATCACATAACCTCAGCCATTTTTTCATTGACTGTGCTAACGAGGTCTTTATGTACCTGCATCATCATACAACCTCATCAATCAGCATTTATCAGTCCAATATTGAACGTATGCCTCCCCCAACTGCTTCCAATTCGCTTTGTTTTGAGTTTCACGCTTCCATTGGTGGCCAGCTATAGCTTTAATATCGACGGACCATCGCGCCTTGGCCTGCCCGGTTTCCGGCCTCCAGTCCGAGGTCTCCACTCAGATATCTTATAGCTCCATCTATTATCGGAGCATCGCATAAGGTGTCCAGCCCATTGCCACTTCACTTTATACAACCTACACCTACACAAATCATTTGTCCTGAAGCGGAAACCCAAAATGTCGAGCATTCAGCGGGAATCTAAAACACGTAACCTTAGTCTGTCACCAGGCTGTATCTCATGAACCGCGATAGGTAGACAGTTGAAATTTTCACAGATGATGTATTTCTGTGGCCTATAACAATAAATAAATAAATAAATAGTGCGGGACGTAATCACACAGCATCATGTAGCCCCAAACTAAGCAGAGCCACAGAATACAGAGAGGATTGTATTATGGGAACCACATGATTGATATACTACACACAATTTTTTTTGTGAATACATACATATCATACATAGAAAACACCCAGACCCGAGAAAAATATCTACAGAACATGTAAACATTTGTCCCGCAGCGGGTATCGAACCCGTAACCTTCTGTGTCTCAGGCGGACCTTCGCCCACTGCGCCACAGAGGCCGTGACAAATACAAACAGAATCAAATAAACCTTTCGTGCGTGATCCCGACTCGCAATTGGCCAGTTTTTAAGTCATTAGTGCTTACTCACTATTTAATAAAGTGAAAAAGAAAAATATAAACTTCCCTCAAAAATATTCAATATAAAAGTTTTTGTGTCCTTTCCATCCACCAAATGTCCAGAATCTTGATGATACATCATCAGTTCTAATCCAAAACCGTCTCTTTTTAAAGTTGCCCATAAGACTTTACTCGCTGTTTCTTGTAGATCAGGCTACAACTAAAAGCAGACAGGAAGCCCAGGTTCTTTATAAAACTGGCATACAAGATAGCCTTTGTACAGCGATGATATGCCTTAGAGTCAATGTTGCCTTATTTTTTACAAAGAAGGTTGTATTCTTTATATATATATAATTTAATTTGTAACTAGCTGACGCCTTTGTAAAGGCAGGCCTGTGTCCGGCAGTAGACTGATGAAGGCTGGTGTGGACTAGCTGGTGGCTGACCCACCTACAACTACGTTTGCGTATACTTGCTTGCTTGAATATGGTTATTTTACGCGGAACCAAAATAGGTACCTATATACGAATTGAAAAGTAGTATAATAAATTCATGCCTTATGTAGGCTCGTTTTGTTTTTAAATTATTGATAAACAGTGCGATCTGATCAATCCTCTCATAAAATAATTTTTCAAGTCTTTGTTCTGAATTTGAATTGAACTGAATTACGAAACCTCATTTTAATTACTTCGAAATTCAAAAGCTCAAAATTGTTCTGCGTATATATTTTTAAAGGTATTTTATTTCTTTAAACGATATTATTCTATCATTTTGAAGATATCAATGTAAAACTTTCATTTAAATAAATAAATTATACCTAATACATGCTGGACACTATCATATACACACAGCATAATGTGGCCACTAACTAAAAAATATTTTTATTATACTTTTGTATAGTGTACGACGCGTGCAATTTATTTCGTAAAATAATGAGGTGCTACATAAATTAAAAATAACATCAAAACCATTTTTTATGTTATTTTCACATTCAAAATTTCAATAAAATTTCATTGTTTTCCAAGAAAATTTGTGAAAAATAAACCTCGGCCTCAACCTCAACGCACCCTTGAATAAAAATTGTACATAGGTTTAACAGGACAGTCTAAGTGCGTAGAGGTTGAACTGTTTGAAGGAAGATTAAAATCATTCAAAAAATTTATGCTTCCCAAAAAAATATTGCACAGGTAGGTCAGACTTTTGTAAATTGTTGCCTTCTATATCGGTTAAAGTTAGTTTAATTTTTTTTTATATTAATTTAATTTGATGTAATTCAAATAATTTATTATCTTTTGAATTACGGTCATCTGCTTTTTTAGTCTACATTTTTATTTTTTATTTTTATTTATTTTTATTGCAATTAATTTATTTTCGGTCAAATGTAATCTTCAATGTAAATAATTAAATATTTAATTTTAATTCTTAATAATTGCATGTAACCCGAAATAACTTTCAAATTTTATTTTATGCTACATCTTTACTCGCTCGATTTTTGTAATCTGTCATCTATAATTGTAGTAATACTTAGCATGTTTACTTAAATCTATGAACTATTTTTCTTTTTACGGTGTATACTATGCTGATGACCTTTTTAAACAAATACTAAATACATCACATTTTAGACTACGAATACGAGCTAAATAACATCAATATCCACTGTGCTGATGCTTGAACCACACTTTTTTATATACCTTCTTACTTTTACATACTTAAAAAGTACTTTCTCCTGATCCTTTTCCAAATTTCGCTAATACGATAAGTTTTGTAAATAAATACGTTTCACTTATTTTTTATTAAAAAAAAAACTTTCAAAATAACTACATGTGAAAATGACAAATGCACAAACAGTGCGACGCCAGAAAAAAAAGTACCCTTAAAAGTCAAATTTCGTTAACCTATTCCATTACAATATTTAAGCCTTCCATCGGTTGTGACACAAGCATTGCCTAACAAAGGGTATCTGTTTCAACACAAGAATTGTTCCGATCCGTTCTTTATTATATTAAGTTGGAAATGCCACTGAAATTCAATGAAAATTATATTCATGAAACCTTTACTAAGCTTCAGTGAAACAGTGAGAGCTTTTCAGAAAATGGATTAATTGAATAATGTGATGCTGAACAGGCATACTTGTGGTCGTGCATACTTTGAAATCGTTTTGATTAACGTTAAATGTTTATTTGGAAAAACGTATGGTCAGGTATAAAATATGGATAATAGTTATTAGTTACATGAAAGAAAGAAAACACATTTATTCAACAAACTAAATAAAGTACAGATACAGGAAATCAACAAACTAATACAGTACAATAATAACATAAAATTAAAGACATAATGATATTATAAAAATTACTAGAAGAATAATTAATATTATTTTGTAAATTAAAATAAAAAATTTTAGTAAGTTAACTAGAAAAGAAGAAAAACAGTTGTCTTCTTTGTTGAAATGGCAAAATCTCAGCATTTGTGCCTGGTAAAACCAGACCCTTTTTTTTTTAGTTTTGCCAGTAGGGAAGGGAGGGGAGGGGGATTAAATATGAGAGAAGTGTACGTACGTTACAAAATAAAATTTAAAATTATATCGAATGTATATAATATTGAATTATGTAGTATAATCGTTGTTGTATAGTAGGTAAATAATATGGGTTTCCCTGATAACACAAGTCTCTTAAGTGCCAGGGTTTCACAGGAGAACCTAAACTGAAGTGTAAATGTCGGCGAAAGTTTGAAAGTATTTTTGTGATGGTATTGTATATATTATTTAGTTTGTGTATTACATATAAATTTATTTATGATGAGCGGATTCTCTGAAGGATAGAATTCGCAACGAGAGTATCTGACATAGAACTAAAGTTGTCAACATAGCTCAGAGAATTAGCAAGCTGAAGTGGCAGTAAACGAGTTCTTGAGTGGAGACCGCGGCTTGGCTAACATAGTGTAGGACGCCCTCCGGCCAGGTGATGTGACGATTTGCGATAGGCTGCTGGTAGAAACTGGGTGTGTCAAGCTCAGGAAATTGCATTATGGCCTTGATTAGGGGAGGCCTATGTCTAGCAGTGGACTGCTAGGCCGATGATGATGTTGGTGATGATGAGCAGATTTACCTATAAGAGCTAAGCTTATATAAGGTAATTATATTTTTGTACGGAAATAAAATAGTGAATTTGTAAAACTTTATCATCTCCCTAAACGAACCAATAATCACAATAATTATTGATCACCCCGTGGAATATTACCACCTATTATTATGTTTTCCTATTTCTATTAAGTTTCTTTCGTATATTGTTGTGTGTTGTGAGTGGTTTTGCTGAATTAAAATAATTCTAATCATTCATCTCCATTTTAAAAAAAATGTGTAGTATATCAATCATGTGGTTCCCATAAAACAAGCTCTGCTTAGTTTGGGGCTGCATGATGCTGTGTGTTTACGTCCCGCATTGTTTATTATTATTATTATTTATTCTTGAAAACGTACCTTACTACAAAAGCTTACGTTTATTTTTGTATGGAAATAAAATAACTCCCCTATGAGAAATTCGTAAAACTTTGACATCTCCCTAAACGAACCAATAAGCCACAATTGATCACCCTGTAGAATCACATGATTTGAATTCCAAAGGTAAATACGGAGTTCACCTTGTAACCCGTTGGTCATTTGGGTCATACGCGGTCCAAAATAAACATTGGCCTAATTTTATGCGCGGGTCAGAAAACCTCTCTGTAAAAGGAACCGGTTCTATTTCTAAAAGCAAAGTTCCACCTGTAGAGCTATTTCTCAAATTACGATTTTTAGGTAATTCAATCACTTAAAAAATGTAACTTAAAATGTAAGATATGCATCTGGTTTTAAAAAAATATATGCTTACACTTAGTTTGGCATGTATGATAGTTTCTAACAAATAATTTTAAATAATTTTTTTTATAATTTTTATTATTTTTATTATTTATTTAATAACTTATTGGCTGGTCTCATAGCTCAGTTAGTAGACTCCTATCTTAAATAAAATTATTATTAAACCTATTATTTTACTTAAATTTCTGAGAAATTGAATATCTGAGTGACAGCGGCGTCGCGGGGTCGACTGAGGATGCGTTGATGGGACGAGCTCGATGCCTTCGAGATGTTTGGAAGTCTATGACGGAACCTTTGTCCAGTGTGAGACGAGAAGGATTGAATAAAATAATACAGAGAACTTTATTCATTCATTTATATAAACGTTTATATGATAGAAATACCTCTCTTCTCTAGTAAAGTGTATTTTTGATCTATTGAGGGCACCATCCAACCTCCTTGGTAGGCATAATAATCACCCACAGATATAGGAAGACAACTAGATAAAGTCTTAAAATTCAAAACGGCTGATAACTACATTCTTATGTCCAATATCAACAGTTAGAAAGGGATGCATACATATATCAAGGCGACTTCAAAAAGTTAATCGTACCAGGGCGCTCGAACAAATTTCTATGCAGGTTCATACAAATGCCCTGGTACGAAGTCGCGGAAATCGCATTGACATAAAGTATGCATTTCTTTCTAGCTAACATATATGGACATAAGAAAGTAGAGATCAGCCGTATCAGTTAATGTTCAGAGCATAAATGAATTTTATAACTTCTTCTATGCTTTAGTCCTATTTCTTTGTAATCACCAGTTAGTTTCTTATCACTTCGGACAGAGGAACACACTGCAGATAGATAAAGAATTTATTTCCAAGAATCACTAGCTTAGACACAAAGTATGGTTTAAATTTTACTCGCCGAGACCTTCTATCTAAAACCTATCAACAAGATAATTAATAATTAATAAATAATGCTGGACACTATCACATATCAATTACCTCTTATATAGCCCCAACCTAAGTAGATTTTGTATTATAGGAACCACACATATGTAAAACTACTTATTAACACTTTTAAGATGTAAGGCATGTACAGGTTTAGGTAGGTAATTTAACTAGCTAGAATAATACTTAGCAGGTGATACACGTTAACTTAGATATAAAAAATTACCTGCCGACCTATTTTTGCATCATCTGCGCATGTAAATAGCTGTCATGCTAGGCGGTGAGTAAGCTTGGAAAACAGCTTGATCAGCTGTGTGCTGCTTAACATAGATACAGCTCTAGTTTTCAGCAAACACACGTTCGTGACGCGTGGGTATACAGGGAATTAGAACCGACCGAGCCTATACAAAAGTTACGAAAAGGTCTACTCAAGATCGTCAAATCGAATTCCTAAGTATCGAATAAGATAATTAAGGCAAACTCCAAGTTATTGCTGATTAATTTAGTACGTAGTAAAAGTAAATTTACTAAGTAAGTAGGTACCAAGACTAGGTACCTAGGTAAGTTAACTCCGAGTTCGGTCTAGCTCTAGTGCGTTTATTTGTAAGCACCAAAACATTCGCGACAAAATCCATTACGGAGTTGAGTGGGAACAAACACCACACACAAACAAACTTTCGCATTTATGATATTAATGTTGCCTATGTCCAGCAGTGGTCTGTAAAGATCGATGATAAAGGTGAAATGAACGTGAAACACACATGCTATCCTTTCTTTTGTGTGTAATTTCCTTTTTTTGCCCATTTAAAGATAATAATTTATTTTCGTATTCTGGGACGACGCGACCGACACCCACACCAAAGGCACTGTCAGTCAGAATTACCAGGGCTGCATAGTGTTCCACTTATGGCAGCACTGTGGAGCAATATGCTGACACAGGGCCTTTTGACCCCACGCCTGTCTGCCCTCTTATTTTTATACATTCTACTTACTTTAAATTCAATTTCATTGTATTAACAAAATTAAAAAGAATTCTTGAATAGAATTCTTTCTTGAAGAAAAGAATGATATATTTATTTCATCCAAATTAAAATTATGCGAGTATCTTGGTAAATATACTAAGGTTAGGTGTGCATAAATTTAATTACAAAAAAATCTCAAAATTAGGTAGATATATGAATAATGCATTTGAACACAGTAAAACAGGACCCTTAATCTGCATAGGCAGCATATGAGACAAAGCTCATATGCTGCGTTGGTTTTCAGTTAGGGCCCTTTACAAGTAAAATTTATAGAGTATTCAGATACTACAAGCAGAGTCGTCTACTAAAGCTAATGCTATAGAGTTGACTAGCCAGCACCGGGGAAAAGCCCCATCTGGGTTCTCCATTTCAAATAGCACCATTGTGACCACTATACAATGTAAGTTTCACAACACGTCATAAACCCGAACCAATGCGCACTGCAAACTATACAAAACACATTCCTAGGTATATTGTACGAAAATGATACGCATATTTACTTGGGATAAGTCTCTATTTTACTTCCATTTGCTTTAAGATCTATTTTTTAAGATATAATTTCGTAGAGGTAACTTGGAGATCCTTTTGTTCTAAAACTAACGAGGCTTGTGGCTCTTTAACTCTCAAAACTACTTGTCGCTACCGCGTCACTTTTCTGAATGCCCAAACCTCCTTATTTATCGTTACGTGCTCTAGACAATCTCTCCCTCCAAAATCCTACCGACAAACAGAGAGCAAGTACCGCCCGCCAGGCCGTCAGTTGCCAGACATAAATAATGAAGAGTATAGATTTACATCCGGTAAATATTATTTGCTTATAAAATAGATTGTACAGATTAAATTGAGTAATTGAATAATAACGGTTGTTGAAATAAAATGATAAAATTATAGAAATCATTTGTAAATATGCTTCCACGCGCAGCTACACTCCCATTAAAAGTTATTTTGGTACACAATTTGTTTCTGGATGAAAGGTGCCCTAAGTCCTTTTCTGTACCTCTGACATATAACGATGCTTCTATACCTCGGGAACAGGACGTTGTTTCTAGATGAAATGTACCCTTTCAACTTTTCTGTATCCCCGACAAAGTTTAGGCGAAATTACAAGATTTTTGGTTGTGTAATTGAGGCGTAAAAGTGTAACAACCAGAAAAATCTTTTAAAAACATAAAATAAACCGTCTTTAAGCAATACTTCACAGTGCCCTAAAAAGCAAAAAATAAACCTAATTAGATATAAATCATAGCAGAAAATATAGATAATACTATCATGTGTGCTAGGTACCTCAAACATACCTAGTTGAATTGAGGACCTCCTTTTCAGAAGTCTGTTAGTGAAACTAATTTACCTACTTATAGACAAAACACTTATTTAAACCAGCTGTTTTTCTACAAATTAACCTAAAAAGTTCTAAACAACGACCTAATAAAACGGTATGGCTATGGGTCTTGCATTTGATTACCTAATTTCTAGATAGGGGCTAGCTTTACACACACATTACTATGCTAATTAAGTATATCAGTCTACAAACAAACACAACAACACTACTTTATTTTATAGGGCATGTTTTAAACAGTAAAAAAGTCAATTTATGGGTGTTCTGACTGAAAATGTTGCCAGGTAGTTAGTCCAAGGTAGAAGGTAGTATTTATTCCTTATTCTCTGGAAAAAGTAGTAATACTTTTAGAACCAAATAATAGGTAATTTTAATTGACCATTGCTGTCCTACTGCAGGGCAAAAGCTTCCCTTCCCTTCTCACGGTTCAATCTACGCAATAAGATTCTTTAATTTCAGGATTAAAAAAAATAGTTCCAGCTGGCTTGATAGACGCCGCTGACGTAACAAGTACTGGAAATCATACAAATTAAACTAGAAAAAACAAAGATGTGCGCGTTTTGTACAAAAATCTCTTTGATGATGATTTTTGCTATAAAAATGCCCAAAAAGGAGTTGTTTCCTCTTATGTGTAAAACAGAAACGAGACACAACCCCCCTTTGGGAGAACACACTACGCACAGATTTTTGTTCAAAGCGCGCACTCCCATAATCAAAAATAATAGAGAAATTATGACAACGTTGATATTTCATTTTTTTTAACGCTTTGAATGCAGAAAAACAAAACTGCGATGCAGCAGTTGGGCAAACTCATGGCATGGCACGGAGTGTCAAATTTGAGATCTGCAGTCAACGTGCTAGTTTTTGAGTGCTGAAAACACAGTTGCTCTAGGCGGCCTGCTGCTGCTCTTGACATGGCGCAGTCAACGTGCTAAGAGATAATATTGACATTTTTAACCATAGATAAATAAAAGATTCTTAATTGCAAAAAAATATTGTACATAAACAAACTTGATGCTTAGAAGTATTCTCTACCAGCTAACCTTTGTGTATTGTCGATTAAAACTTAACATTTGATGGCAATTAAAATGGGGATTTGAAGATACGTCAAAAGGTGACTTGCATACATTATCAAAGTTTTGGCGACTGACGATTGAAAAATTCTTATTAGTCCGTAATTTACATTATTAAAAAATATTGGACACATATTTTTTCTTTTATCAAATAAAAAACAAAGTGAGTTACAGTTCCGGTTCACGGCTTAGTACACTTTTACCTGGCCGTGACGTCACGAGCCCCCACTCCCGAACTTTGACGCTCATTATCTCCGTCAATTTTTATTTATGCATAAAAAAATAAGTGCTCAACATTTTTTGTTGATCTATCTGACGGACTAATTAGAATTACTATTTTTTTACTCAACCGTCATCCCTATTAGCATAGCAGCGCCATCTTAAATCAAAGGTGGAAGACTGGCCGTAAATGTTTCTCATTAAATACTGACAGGCCATATTGGCAAATTAAGAGTCAAGCTTGATTTATTTTAGTCAACCTGCTTTCCATTGCTAGGAAAAGGTCTTCCCCAAATTTAACCAAATACGATGCTCGGTAGAAAGAAAAACGAAAGATATTTCTTGTTTGTCACACGTCCAAAATTCTTGCAATTTTTTTAATTTGCACTAGAAAAGGAAAAAGGCTTTAATGTACGTTTGACACTTACCAGCGCGCATCGGAGAGCATCGGAAAGCATTTTATAACATGCTAAAGGAAATTGCAACATCAACAAAGCATTAAAGTTCTTTATTTGTATGCAATTTACGCAGCTTTGAGCTTTGTCAAACACTGACATAAATAGATCCGTAAGTAGATATTAGCGACGGTAGGTGTGAATTTTACTTATGGGATAAAAAAATATTTTGGCGAAAACCCAACTTTATTACCGCAGCTTCAATAAATATTAGGGATACAATTATTACTTACCTTAGCTTAAGTTTGTTTTCAATTGTTTCCGAAAACTTGCTTTGTTATCGTTGGAGAGGTAACGAAAACCGTGCTCTTAACTTTGTTAATTAAGTTATATCTACGGAGGTAAAATTAAAAACGATGCAAGGTCTTCCGTTTCCGCGGGAACCTATTACGTGAACTTACGAAATTTTAATGAATATTTTATTATTTAGGTACAATTAAACAAATGCTATTCAAAATTTTAGAACCGAATAGTAAAATTCAAATATAAGTTATTATAAAAATGTATATGGTTTTCCTGATGTGTCCCACAGTTAGGCAAAGGCCTCCCCCAAACCCTCTAGTCTATATAAATAAATATATCTAATATAATAAATTCAGAATACCGAAAGTAAAAAGTCAGATCACTGTTAAAAACAAACAGAAAAACTTGGGAGGAAGTACACAGTAGTTTTCCCTTTTTTGCATTTGAAACACTTCCAGCAAACAGCTGGTTTCCGAGTTCTCGTGTTAATTTTCACATAATTATTTTTCACTTTCAAACATAATCCAAACGGCTTGTGGCTGCAGTCATCGACCATTTATCTTTGTTTTTGAATCTAGGGCAATTACAGTTTTATGTATTAAATTAAGCCGTTTTATGAAAAAGGTTTTGTAGCTGACCAACGCATCTTGACTAGTCAATACTTTTTGATGCAATTTCGTATGGTTTTTGTGATTTTTTTCATCCGTTAATCAAATTCCATTGTCAAAGACCCTCTGCTAAGTATGACGGAGAGTACTTCTGGAGGGAACTTTGGGCAGGGCTACTTAGCTCGGGTCCACTTGATATTTCTAAATTGAAAAGACAGAATATATAAAAATAAGAAATAAATATTTACTTACTTGTTTTATGCTATCAAGCGCAGACTTCGTAGTTTAGCAGAAATAAAAAATATGAATAGGTACATATTGTAACGATTATAAATATTATTAAGATTGGATATATCAGTCATTTATGGGCAAATAATCAAATTCAAATTAAAAATTCATTCAGATGGAAGGAACACTTTTAATCATTTTTATTTTTATATAGAGCAATTTGTAACACCAAGCACCTTTATAGATTAAACAAAGAAAAAGCCAGGCACCAAAGCCGAAAATAATTATATTAATAATATGGGACGTAATCACACAGCATCATGTAGCCCCAAACTAAGCAGAGCTTGTATTATGGGAACCACATGATTGATATACTACACAAATGATTTTTTTTTGTAAATACAGATATATCATACATAGAAAACACCTAGACCCGAGACAAATATCTGCAGAACATGCAAACATTTGTCCCGCAGCGGGAATCGAACCCGCAACTTCTGCGTCTCCGGCGGACCGTCGCCCACTGCGCCACAGAGGCCGTCAAAACGCCTAGGTGTTTTTTAGAGAGATTTAATAGGCAAGATGGCTGAATTGGCGCATGAATTTGTTAATCCCGTATAGACTACGGTTTAATTAAAATGAGCTCACCATGTTTCTACGTGCTGGAAAAAAAGGCGTTTTTAATTTTTTATCCGTACTGTGTGCCCTTAAATACGACAAAGAGGTATTTTTCTATTTTCATTACTGGAATGGTAACAATATTCAAACGAATAATAACGGGTCTACAACGTAAGACGTCTACCAAAAGCGAAAGGTGGCACAGCACACCAAAACCCAGCGAAATAAAAAATCTGTTGCCTGAAAAAAATTTAACCAGAGAAAACAATGTAGGTATAAAGATTTCAAAACTGACTGCTTGCTGCATATATACATTGCTGTTTTTTTGCGAATTAAAATGAGATAGTCAGGTAGATATGATGTTATTATGTTGTACTATGTGTATGTAACTAGAAAAATGATTAAAACGACGTAGAAAAAAAATCCGCTACACATTTTAGAATCATGGTCTGTTCATATTGATTGCACTGACAAGTGGTGCAAGACGGGACGCGGAGGGAGAGTGTCGCGTTCACTCACCCTGATGAAGACTCTCTTAACGAGTCGAAACGCCGTCGGTGCCTTCGCTGATGTAATGGTACATGAAAATTCCCGTTTTTAAATATAAATGAGTTCATTCACGTTAGTTTCATGAGTAAAATCATGGTCTGATTGCAATCTTCCTTATAATCATTCCATATCTTTAACAAAACATAAATGAAACGAGTTGATTGACTCAGGCGTGATTTGGCGTAAATCCATTACAAGATATTCAACAAGACAAAATATTTAGTACAAAAATATTTAGGACAAATTGGGTTAGCGGAATTTGTGCATGATACTTTCTGTCCCGGCCACAATCGCTTTTGTTGTACTAAATATTTTGTCTCAATTAGAACTACAAAATAAAAATAGCAGCAGTAAAAGCCAAAAAAATCACAGATATTAAAAGCGCAAAAGTTTGTTAGTAAGATTGTTCCCACTCCACTCAGTTACAGCTGAAAGGATTTGGACGAAACTTGGAATATTACCAACATAGTTTGTGACCTGGATTTACACATTAGCTTATTATCCGGGAACTACGCGTGTGAATCCGCAGGCTGAAGCTAGTGTATTAGTAAGCAGCTAAGCTGTGTTCTAATTTAATAGCAGACGGGATTTTTTGATCAGTTTCTTATTGTTTAGGTGAAGTTTTTCAAACAATTATCTATAACACATCTCGCGACAACACTCGTGCCTACCAAAGAGCTATTACAGCCGGTTCCTATGTTTAACCGTTACCGATGACGCTTCGTTTTCCCTTGAAAAACTGTCAAATTTTCGACGCATCGTTGTTAATTTTTGACATTTTTTCAAAGGAAAACGAAGCGTTATCGGTTAAGGTATAATATAGGATTCGACGGTTAATAAACATTGGTGTACAAGACGATAATTTCATAGTACCTATTAACCAATAATTTAATAACAATCAAACATTTGTCTCGCGACTGGTCCACAAATTGAAGGTCAATCAGTGAGCTATGGAGAGAACTCTGCTTGGAGTATCTCTTAGAGAAACGGGTATTGGATTGGAGACCCCGTTTAGGTAAGCGTAGTGTAGGCTCCTCTAGAGCCCCCCTAGCTAGATGAAGTGATGATCTGCGTAATAAAGCTGGCAGACAGTGGATGAAAAAAGCCGAGGATTGGACTCAATGCCGAACCTTGGGAGAGACCTACATAGACATAGACATAGACATAGACATTTATTTATTTGCAACTGAACACACAACACAACAAAAATAAAAACGTAACAAACAAAATAGAGAAACAGTGAACATAAAACATGGTGGGATGTGTGCTACAGCAGCAAAATGGCTTCGACTCAGCATTATATACGCTGTTTTAGCAGCGGAAGCAGGTATTCTGCCGAATCCATCATGTGTAGAGCCATTAAACCCTGTGAGACTAATTAAGACTAGTTTAGGTAGGTAATAGTAAATACTATTTAGGCAAATAATAATTATCATTTATGTCATTATAGAAAATAATAAAAGTATTAAGATTAAATTGTGTAAGTGATATGTGATGTCTAATAGGATAAAAAAATAAAATAAGTAAATAGTTATCGAAGTGTGAAATATGAACATCCAGCACATCCAGCATTGGACTGCTATAGTCTCACGGCTGGAATCGAACCCACAATCTTTTGCGTATCAGACGAGCCTTCACACACGACGGTGCACACCACACCGTAGACGTAGCCGTAATAAGGAGGTGAGTTTGGTCCTTTCCAGATTACAAGGATCAATTGTCCCCTAATTCCTTGTCAAGAGTGTCGGAAATTAAATTAGAATAAACATAATGAAACAGTTGGCCCCATTCTAGCGACTTCCAAAATAAGCCCCCAAATGTTAATAATGCCGGATTTAGGCGCAAAAAGTCTACATTTTGCTTTTCGCGCGGTACTTTGGTAATTAGAACATTAGCATACAATTAATTTGGGGTTTGTAGAGCACGTGGAAAAAATTCAAGTATAAGCAAATGATAGCTAAATAAGTGGACTGGGAATTCAGTTGATTTTATTTTAATTAGTAGATACTCTCTTTTTGGCTTTGAAATTATTTCAATTTACAAAAATAAAATAAAATAATAGCAACCGAAGTCAGTTCTGCTATAATATTATTCGTTCTTTTGTTGTTTTGTAATTTTATGTGGGAAAAGCATTTATAAACTTATTCGAATTCATGATATTATAATATTCTGTAACCCCATAATTCATAACCAAATGTCATTTTATAACGGCTTAATAAAGCAAGCTTGTCTCTGTCATTTAAATGAACATTATACGTGATACTGGCGAAATTGTGGAAACTATCCCAGAAGCCAATTAATAAAGAAGTGAAGTGAAGTAAATGTAAATAAAAAGAAGTGATATGATAGTTAACGCAATTTCAGCTATCTGAGGTTTATAGCACTGTTATGAATAGGACAGTACTAATGTAAGATTCACACTTACCGGCGTGCGTCGGAGAGCATCCGAGAGTATTTTATGAGACAATTCGATGCCTGAAATAAATGAATTATTATTATTATTGATTTAAAACATGCTAGAGGAAATTGAAACATCCACAAAGCAGTTAAGTTCCTTATTTGCATGAAATTTACGCAGCTTTGAGCTTTGTCAAACACTGACATAAATAGATCCATAAGTAGATATTGTATGCCAATAAGGAACTTAACTGCTTTGTGGATGTTTTCCATTTCCTCTAGCATGTTTTAAAATGCACTTCGATACTCTCCGATGCGCGTCTGTAGGTGTGAATAGAACATAAGTCCTTAAAATTCTGCATTAGTTCACTACCGCTCATGCCTGGCATCATTTGAAAGTAAGTACACCCAAACAAAGTTGAGGGTGAGTAGGCCACTATAATAAACTGATGCTTATACTAATCTAACCTAAAGAAAATTTCTATTCATTTCCACTATTTTGTTCTTTCAAAATTAGTAGAATTTTCTGTGATTTTCTTCACATAACCGGATAACCTTTCGCCCACAATGGGCCATAAATATAACGCCATTTAAAAGATACGCCTGCGACCTGTATCATCCCTATAAAAAACGAACAATAGGTGTCAAAAGAGCATAAACAGCGCTGCTTCCTAAATTCACGTAATACGTATCGCTAAACAAAGCGACAAATAATTTCCTTTTCATTATAATGTTAACAGTATAATATTTATGTACGCTCTACATTGGTGTATTTCACGATAAATATTTCAGTAGTTTGTGAGTGAGCAAGTAATGGGTATTGGACAAGGCAGTAAGTTAGGAGACGCTTTGCGCATGTATAGAACTTAGTGCAACAGATAATTTTTCGTAGGACCCTAAATTCAGTTGACTCGGAGCGCTCGTGGGGTTCGGACTGCTACGGTACGTTTCCCCGAATACTACCGCAAGTTACTCTCGCCGCGTTAAGTTGGAACTTTTCAGTTTTTTTTACGGTGGCACTCTTGTTTATGGACTTTAGGGTATTTTCTGGTGAGTTTTCTTTGATAAAAGTTTTAATAGAATAAGTTTGTTATTTTTAAGGCGATGGGAGATTTTATGGCTAATTAATTTCGGGTTTAATGTCATGGTTTTGGAAAGTGTCGGTTAGCTTGTTGTGGTCAGTTTTAATTTGGGTGAATATTTAAAGCCGTGTAACTAATTTCAAAAGTATAATTATGTAATACTGGTCCTTTCGGTTCTATGTATCTATATACTTATCTATGTTTCTAAATATTCGTTTTAGCGTTCTTTTAATTTATAATTATTATAAACAGGATTCTTGAATGTGTAAGTACCTACTTATTAATAGTAAGTCACAATGACAAAGAAATTTTTAGTGAAGGTCAAGACAATTAATTACATGCTTCTAGCTCATTATCAATTGATTAAAAATCAATATAAACTATGATTTTGTGTTTTTTTAACTTATATTCTTTATTTTTGAAGGGTTTTTTTTATATAATTACCATAGTACGATAATAAGAGAAAATAAGGCTATATTAACGGCCTCTTGCAAGATATAGTGACCGATCGTAAAAAGTCGGGACCATTGTCACTAAAACCACAGACAACGGAAGATGCTAAAACATAGAAAAACAGATCTCAGAAAAACATTCACTTACACACACTTTTTCTAAAGCACGCCACACACTACGCAGATACGGTAAGATATCTGTATCGGAGCGCGTATCTGTCAATATCGCTATTTATACCTAAACTCAAGGAGCATAGCGCACTACGCAGTTAATTTATATTTTACCGTCAAGTATCTGTAGGCAGCGATATATATCAAATTTGGTCATATGTTATCTGTGTGTACAATTATATCGGCAGATAATATACAATCCGCCCCAAAAACAGTATAGCTATTTTGAAAGATTCCGCGTGAATGTATCATTTCGTATATTAATGTATCTGCGAAGTGTGTGATACTCTCAGATAAGTTAAGTTTTTACACGCATATCAAATATTACCCCGAAACGGTAATATATGTGTGACACGCTTTACTCAGTTTCATACTGAAATGGTAAGCACTTCTTTACAAACTTTGATAGTTTGTCTATTGATGTTCTTTGAATTTCGATAGATGAAAATATGACTCAATTTGCAAATATACGAGTAAATGAGGCCTCTGGGTTCTGGTTGCCTAGTGCGAGTTTTTTACCAACTCAATAGCGTTGGCGTTTACGCAAAGTATGGAAAGGAGTCAGTACCACGCGACTCTCACTAGATGGCAGTACCTCGATTCCATATTGATTTGCGTAAACGTAAACACGATCTAGCTGGTAAAAAACTCGCACTAGGCACCCTGGTCATTGACAGATGTTACCAGGAGATGGAGAAATAACTACCAAACATTACAGGAGCAAATCAAAATTAAATTAAATGCACAGCATAATAATGTTCATTATAAAATTATCATGATTGGACAGAGTGACAGTCAACGACACGGCGTCATTTAACATTCAGAATATAACTTTATCCCCGGCACATTCGGTGTTATGTTGATTGACAGATTTCGCACACCGCGAAACATGTAAATATAATAAATTCACGCACGTTGTTCGTGAATAAATTTTCTGATGTTATCTTTAAAAAACGGGATTACTATCACGTAGGTAGCTTTTATTGGATTTTTAGTGGAAACACTGTCAGTTTTGTATTACTGGAAATCCGTGGGGCCGTAATTATAAAATACACTTTTCACTTTTAAAACTGAGCATACGATTTCCTTGTCTCATAAAGAGCTATTGGTAAATTGAAGTCCTATTTATTTACTAAGATACTAGTACAATTGGCGGACTTATGGCTAGGAAGCATTTTCTGCCAGTCAACCATGGACAGGTAAGAAATTGTGGTTGGCGTGCATGAACTTATCAAAAAGAACAACAAAAGAGAAAAATATACATAAAATCACAAACAACAACTAACATACCAAACAAATCTTCCAAAAAAGAAGAAGTTATAGTTGATAGAATAAGACAATATTATGAAAAACGGTAGGAAAATAACCATTACCACATTAACAACATTAAAGATAAAATAACAATAATAATACTTACTACCAAATTACAGATAATTAAAACAAAACAAAGTAGGAAATAATATTAAGTAGCTAATTAGGTAGAACAAATGCTTGTCATTGGAACTGAAATAGAAATTATGCACAAGGCGTTTAAACGCCAGTTTGGAGGATGCTTTTTTGATGCTAAGAAGGAGAGCATTCCAGATACCCACTGCCACCACTTCAAACGAGTTAACACGATAAGCAGACGTGTGCAAGTGTCCTAGTATCCTAGACTTATAAAAATGCCATAATATTCTTCGTTACGTACCTGTTTGTCCGCACAAGACTAACCAGGGCCCTGTTGGTTGAATACCAAAGTCTGTTTACCATTTACTTACAGAACTTAAATTTTCTGGTGTACGAGTATCTAGCTATTGCGTATTTCAAAGCTAGATTCGGTTTAGTCACACAAGACCAACCTGTTTTTGACTCAATACAAAAGTCTGTTTACCATTTCATTAAAAACGAGGTTTTCTCCAGAGTCTACAATATGCAGCGTTTCAAAAATAGTACTTTAAATTTTTTAAAAGGCGCAACGCGCATGTATTCCTCTTTTTGTTACATGAGGCCATAGCCTACGAAACGGCTTTCCATCAGGAGGACCATATGCCTCTTTGCTATCTTAATAGTATAAAAAAACTTATAGAACTGACTTTTTCTGGTTGAGATGTAGGTGGCTGTTGCTTAGATCAAAGCTAGATTGAGTTGAGTCGCACAAGGCTAACCAAGGCCGTTGATTCAATACAAAAGTCTATTTACCACGATGTTACTATTTCGTGATTTAATCACACCATTTCGTGATTTAATCACGAAATGGTGTCTTAAAAGTAACGAAGATCTATCTTCAGGTTGTTTTCACCAATTTTCAACGACAGATAGAGTTGTATTTGCTCTCTTTTCTAGCTGAGTAAACGTTCCTAGAACTTTTATGGAATCATCTTAATTAAACGAATTATTTTCCAAGAAAAGTTTTATGCCTCTGTAGAAAAGCATAGAAGTTTTCTTGGAAAATTATGTTCTGTTGAACGTAATTTTTCTGGTTGAGAAAGCTATTGCGTAACCCAAATCAAACCAGTCTATAACGTCATGTTTAGGAAACGAGTTTCTTCTGGACCTTGGTCTTGTTGGTTTTAGACTTGTTAACGTTCTGTAGGTTGAGAACACTGTTGCGTAACCCAAATCAAACCAGGCTGAAACGTCATGTTTAGGCAGCAAGTTTCTTCTGGACCTTGGTCTTGTTGGTCACAGACTTGTTAGCGTTACTTTAAAAACTACAACAAAAAAAAATGTTATAAAGCAAAAATATTTAACAGATCTGCATCGAAATCTTCCTTCGGTTTTTGACCAAACGCATGGGAATTAGGAGCGAACTTGAGGTATCGATGCGGATGGCCATTCAAATCAGGTTATCCGACCCAGACGCATTAAAAATAATTAACATTTTCCAGTATTGTGGTGTGTTTTTACTGTTTATGTTAATAGTCATTTCAGTATTCCTATTTGGAAGAACGCCCATGTACTTGCCCCTTCTACGCTTTGTCTTACGCTTTCAGATCTACACTTTGTCTTTGATTTAAGTACACTGTTGTGTAGTTTACTTTATATTTTATCACAGAACCCAATAATCATTCACACAGAAGCAGTGATGCAAAATTCCCCAGCCTTATTGTTTACAACTCAGTAAATTTATTTTTACGTTATGTTCGTCACCCTCGAAATAAATCAGTGAATATTATTTGGATGTCGTAATTTTATCAACCTCCCTGCTTCTGCGTATAATGAACAACCCGGCGCTCTTGCGTAAGGTAAATGGTGTTGGAGTTCGGCCAATCGCTTTGATTAATTTAAATGACATTATTAACTTACTTTATTAGGATGCTCTCCAGCCAGGTGGAGTGACAATCTACGAAAGGCTTCTGATAGAAGCTGGATGCGTCGAGCTCAGGACACGGCGCAATGACGCTCATTCGGGTAGGCCTATGTCCAGTAGTGAAATGTTATATGCTGATGATGATGATTAACTAACGATCAACATAACGATGTAACATATTTTATCAGCATAATCATCATCAGCCTATAGCATTCCACTGCTTGACAAAGGCCCCCAATGAGCGCCACCGTACCCTTTCCTCAGCTTGATGCAGACTTTCGCAAATCGTCACTTTACCTGGCTGGAGAGCGTCAGCAACACTACGTTTGCTGAGCCATGATCTACTCCTTAGTAGTAGAGTTCTTTGTGTAAGGCTCGTCCGGGGAAGTACTGCCTCCATGTGTTTCGGTTTGAAGGGTGTGGGTGCTGGTGAAATAACAGGCACGAGAGGCTTATCATCTTTATGGCCCAAGTTGATAGGCGCAGGGCGTTGCATTGTAGAGCTTAACATGAGGTGGGCCATGAGCTTGTTCCATCTTCAAGTACCAAAAAAAACCTCATTTACCCTAACTGCTGTCGGTTCTAATAAAATTACAGAGTACAGAGTGGCTTTATGATAAAACCTCTTGAGTTTTTATGGTGACATTTTTATTTTATTTAGTATGTACTCTTGACCTCAAGGCTTGTGTGGGCAAGGATGAGGTTGACGATGGGACAAGCTTTTCCAGAAGCGGCCTATTAACTCCTTTTTTGAAGCCGTTAGGGTCATAAGACAATGGAAAAACAGACGCTGGCAGCATTGATAATAATTGATCTTCTTTTATTGGGAACGCCATGTAATACAGAAAATTATTGCAAATTCAAAAACCGAATTGCTTTTCTGTCTGCTTCTAGCAAATATGTCTGGCTTGATTCCCATTATCTGAAATCGAAACGGTTTCTGACAACAAAACTCTGGCTTTTGATAAATTTTTACCAATATACATTCAATTTTCTTAAAAGCATCGGGATTAAAACAGCAATAGCGATCACCGAAATAGCGATAACCATAGACATTCTCCTACGCGATTCGGTCAATATCTATAATGGAGCGGCTTCACTATCACGCTTTGGCGAAAGTTCGTGTTGTGTGATGTGTAGCTCTTTGTTAAAGGGTCTCCCGGGAAATACTAGCTCCATATTCTGCCGTGAAGCAGTATTGCTGTGTTTTAGGTTATAGGACGTGAGTACCGGTAAAATAACAGGCGCATAAGGCTTATCACCATCATGCCTCAAGTTGATGGACGCAGAAAGTAGCAGAGTTGCATTCTAGGGCATGTACCGCACATCCGTGACCTGCGATGAAATAGTTACCACTTTAAAATTAGGTAGGTTATGTGTTCCAACGCCCTTTTCATTCAGGCAGTGTCAGGTAACAGGCAAAGGTAGGCAGACATAGACATGTGTTATTCAGGAGTGTTTTGTAGGAAGATCTAGTTTAAACTATTTGAATAATTATTTATCTTAAGTAATGTTTCTAATGTACCTACTCCATTTTTTATGCCAGTCAAGTAAATAAATACACAAGCTTTCGGCGTTGCGCGACGATGTAGCCTCAATACGGACCAGTTTTATAACAGAACCGTTCGAATATCTTTTCAATACTGTATTGTAAGTAGACACGACATAATGCTCCCACTCAAATAACAATCTTCAAATTACATTAGGTTTAACAGAAATCTCTTTGCGCCGCCAAAGAGAGGTTTCTGTGTTTGACAGTAGAAAGAAAGGGGCATTACTTGCGAGTAATTTGATTTTAGAAGTGTTTGCTTGTGGCGTCGCTTTATCTGTGAATTGTAAAGTAAATTTCACAAAAATTTAATTCAGTTTTAGTTGGGGTGAATGACGTTTGGAATAATAGCAAGGTTTACTACGATTGGAGAAGGTACCGTGAATAGAGCTTAGTACAAAACTTTTGAACAACTTAAATTAACATCTTTTAGTTTCTCATCATCATCTGCAGCCTGATTTTACCCACAACACAGCCTTTTCAGTCTAATGCTGGACAAATACCTCCCATAAAAGAAGGGGAATATGCCCTTAGTACCCACACTGGGCATGCGGGTTGGGGATCGCAGAGCACAGCTTTTCGCACCGCCATTGCTGCTGCCCGTTGGCGGCCAATGGATTTAGCTGTGCCGATAAAGGCTGGGCTATGCCGCAATCAGCCACCACAGAGCCCCGTTTGTTAGTAAACAGGCTACACCTTGTGCAGGTGGGGTTGGCTTGGGTTCCAATGGTGGGGGTTGAAACCAGTTACACCCCACAATTTCACCCACTTCTAGGTATAACCAGTGGGTGAAAAAAAATTAAATTGTGGGGTGGGATAATGAATGTGATGATGAACGCCTCCCTTAACTTGTGCCATCCACCATGATCGTGCGCTAGTCTAACCGATGGCTTGCGACTTTGACAATGTCGTCTGCTCATCTTAAAGCCATCCCTGAGTACTAACACTAGGCACTACTATACGTAACTATCCTAAACCAGTCACACCTCACTTCGCAATACCGAACTGCCCAGTTCCATTCAATTTCCATAATGCGGTTCCCTACATTCTGTACTTTAGCATATCTCTGAAGTTCCGTATTGACCTGGGTTCTACGTCTATACCGAGCATGGTATGTGTTTATAGTATTTTTTTACGAAAGTATTCAGTATTCAATATTTATTGCAATCATATTTCATATGTAGGTACATTAAACAAAAAAATAAATCAGATGTTAAGACTAGGTTGAGAATCAATACATAATATGTACCCAGTTAGGGTGTTCACAACTGAGTAGGAGCAGACGATATTTTAAATAGGTACTTAAATTATATACTTTGCACATTACTGATTGTTGTTATTATTAGTTGATTCATATTTTATTTAATAGCATGTCCTTCAAAATATTTGCAAAAATGTTATTCTCTTCTTGGGCTTTAAGTTGTTATTTTTCGGATATGAAGTTTAAATGTAATTTTTTTTAAAGGCAGCTATTAAGCAAAATACGTAGAGGCCGAATTCCGATGCGCTGGTCCGATTTGATCCGCACCACACTTGAGTCTAAGTTTCATGAAGCCATTCATACAGCCCAAAACAGATCAAGGTGCCGTAGTATCATTAAAGAAGAAGTGATTCATGGAGGGGGTCACACGACCTTCAGCGCTGAAGAGACCGACATAGGATTAGGAAGCAAAATATGGGGTATAAGGCTCTCCAACGTTCATCTTCGGAACCAAACAACCTTATCGGCTTGTACTCCACCCTGCTAATTAATTAAAAGGGGCTTTTGCGGCCGGCTTATTGCGGCATAGTGCAGTCTTATGCAGCGGCATCAGAGCGCTGACATTGCGAGAAGCTACGCCATGCGATGCCCAACCCATGCCCAGCTAGGACATTATAAGCATAATCTTCATATTAGGGGAGACCTATGTCCAGCAGTGTACTGATATAGGTTGGTTCTTCTTCGTTTTTTTCGTATGATTCAGTAGCTAACTCTGGTGTCCGAGTTTGAACGCTTTTTTTGGGCCATATAGGTTGGTAGTATTGTTCTTGTATATACCAAGATTAAACTGCAAATTAAATCTTAATACATGTACGATGTAGGTATCTGCTTGAAGGCTTTCCACAAACAATGTTACTTACAGGAATTATTAATGAGGTTCTATTTGAAGTGCCAGTATGTCAACACTATCGCACCCGATAAACACAAATATCTAATTAATTAATTAATACCTGACAAATTAGGTGCTCTACTCTAGATAATAAACTGTTTGTCCTGTTTTCGTTACTATGAGCACTTAACCTACTTGCAATATAAACAAATTACTTAGAAGTCGTATATCGACATCATTTTAGTCAAAGATAACCTTATAACTACACAAGCCTATATCAGCCCACTGCTGGACATAGGCCCGCCTAATAAGAAGGGGAATGCCCATAATCCATAATCATAATGCTCCAGCATCGAAGGGGACAAGCGAAAATATTCGCAAGACTGCGCCTCTCAAGAGGCTGGAAGACAAGGAGGGCTTCATCAAAGTGGAAAGGAAGAAGAAGAAGAAGCCCCCTGTCAGAATAAGTGCGGTACAGCACCGAACTGCCATAAGCTCCTGCTGCGCTCTGAGGTACCGACGACGCAGCTCTATGTGTCTCGCGTGCATTACTCCGTCAAGGCGGAGGATGTAGCGGAGTACTTACACGCAAAGACCAAGGACAACCTGAGGGTCGAGCGGTTGGAGTCCCGCCACAGAGTCAGCTTTAACTCCTTTGTGGTGCGGGTTCCGACCGAACATCTGTCGACCTACATGAAGGAGGAGCTTTGGCCGAAGGGTGTCGTGTTCCGACGATTCCGTGGACGAATATTGGACACCACGCGACCCACGTCGTGTATATTACGTGGCAAATAATAATTTGTGTTTTAATTATAGTTTTATTAATATATATGTTAGTCTATAAGGTATATATTTATATGGGCCGTAGGATAAGTAAAACACCATCTGTATTTATTCTATTGTAGCCTGAAATAAAGTTTATATTATTATTATTATTATATAATCTCTACGCTGGGAATGCGGGTTGGGGATCTGAGCACAGCTTCTCGCACCACCGACGCTGCTGCCAGTCCACGGTCAAAGAATTTAGCTGTACCAGTGTTAGGCTGCACTATGCTGCAATCAGCCGGTCGCCACTGCTCTGTTTGTTAGTTATCAAGGTTCACCACGGGCCGGCGAGGTTGGCTTGAGTTCAGAAGATGAAAGTTAGAACCCCTTGATACTTAGTATTTACTTTGTGTAATCGATTATTTTTTATATTCTATACCGAATAGCCATAAATACTTCAAAAAGTTATTGTACGAATTTAAAATTTTATAAAACTAAATACTTCATTAAAAAATTTAACATTATACATGATCTTGCATAACATTTCAATCACTTTTGAATTGTAATAATAAAGTGGTTTAGTGATTCAAATCAACAATTTATGTTAAATATATTTTTGAGTCTGTATTTTCAAAAAAATACCATCTTCTACACAAAGTTGCTACTCTACACAAAGGTTATCTGGAATAAAATGCTACTAAGTATTAACTTCGTCAATTTACTTGTTTTATCTTGGGCAATAAAGAAAAATCTATCCATCTAATAAATCTTCTTAAAAAAGAGCAAAAATTAATTTCAAGACAGTTTCTGCAATAATTTAAGATTACCCCGTACCGTCCAATTAAAAAAAAAACTCATTGGACAGTGAAATCTGTCTGTTTTGCTTGCAAACTTGACTAGTAAACTATGAATAGTGGCTAGCAGGTTTATTGTTTATACTTTTGAGCTACTACTACTTTTGAATAAGGAACATAGGTTAATCTTATTAATAAAGAATATTATAATAGAAAGTATGATTCAAATTTAAATGTACTTACTAATAATGACATTCAATGTTGTGGTAGAGCCAAGCATTATTTTAATATTATAATAGAAAGTATGATTCAAATTTAAATGTACTTACTAATAATGACATTCAATGTTGTGGTAGAGCCAAGCATTATTTTAGACTTGCAACTTAATGATCGTCGTCATGTACAAATAAGTAATACCCAGAAAGTTTTTTATATTGAATGTACTAAAACATTTCGTGTATGTGAGTGGGAATCTTCTTTTGGATGTGATGTCATACGTTGTTTTTTTAATTTCTAATATAAATGATTAATGATTTTATATATGTAACTCTTAAACATGAGTATGAAATGTGCAAAGAAGACGATATAAAATAAGCAGGTTTCAGAATAGAATAGAACACCCTGACAAGTTAGCGTAGATCTACTTAGGTACTCAATGCATGCCAATAGTATATATATATCAATCTAATTAACGCTATTGTAATGGATACGGTTGGAAGCTATTTCATATTCAGTGAGCATCTCTACAAGTAATTTATGTGTCAATCATGATATATAATCACTTACTTATATATCATCGTCAACTTTTATTCTCGGGTCTGAGTATTTTCTATGATATAAGAATTTACAAAAAATATGTTTACAATTAGTATATATCAGTCATGTAGTTTCCATAACACAAGCTCTGTTTGCTTTTGGGCTGTAATAATGTTTGACCCGCTTTAGCTAATAGCTAGTTCTGGTTTCGGAATGCTAAACCTCATATAGCCTGCAAAATAAGATTCAAATATTTTAACATACGTTCTGAGACATGAAAGCTCTAGATACTATTTTGTTTTTTTATTTATGCGCGGCAGCTTCTTCATCATTTTATCAAGTTAGATACACGGAGCTGTAGTTTACTTAGTGCATCACAAGCGCATAAAGAGAATCTGCAATGCTTACGTCGGAGCTAAGATGCTATATGAAAATGGCAAGTATTACTTATTTACATATGTTTGTCTGAGGTCTGGGTGTTTTCTATGTATAATATGTATGTATTTACAAAAAAATATGATCTTTTTTTCGCGTAAAAAATATTTTGCAATCTAGAAAGACCTATAATTGGCTGTTTTATTAAAAACTAGCTTATCTTTAGTATTAAGTATCTTTGAAGCTGTTATTTTTAATAAAGAAAATAAAAAATATATATAATAATATAATGATGCCATCCAGGATCGTGGTGGATGGCACAAGTTAAGGGAGGCCTATACCCAGCAGTGGGTGAAATCGGGCTGTGGATGATGATGATGATGATGATGATATAATGATGATAAGAATGTCATCTTCCAACAAGATGAGTCAAAGATATCAGGAAAACCGTGGGCAGCACTTGTCTCAGACTCGACATAGATATAGAAATAGACAAACGTTTATTTACTAAATAAGCACACACATACAGCATTATTATATAATTCAACTGCTTACGGTTTAATGCTTGTGTACAAAAGTAGGTACCACTTATTAGAAAAGTTAACAGTAAATAAGGCTATACAAAATCTATAGTGGTGTTGTTCTGTATGCAACAGAAGTTAAAAGATCCCGAATTAGCATTATGCTTCGCTATCCGAAGACAAGTCAGGGCTGTTATTATGCCAAAACCCACTTCGAAACTGTCATTTAATGGCTAGCGCATTATTGAGGCGAGTGCCAATTGAAAGAGGACCTATGGTCTGCAGTGAGGAGAAAACAAAAACGGGAGATAATGATGATGATGAAAAGAATGTCATACAGAGACTTAGCTTTTAAGTAAATGAAGATTTAGATTCTCAAGACGCGCGACCTAAATCTCAGCCGAAGATACGAAACATAAAATCCGTAGCTGGCCCATTAATCTTACGCAATTGTGTCTAATTCCTGGTTCTTACTGGTGTAATAAATCAAGAGCAAGTAAACACTTGAACCTCTCGCTAGCTTTGTTTGGATACAAATAATTTAAAGTTGCCGTGAACGATGAGATTTGCTTTGGGAAGTTTGAACTGGTTTTATACGTTGAATATTACAAGGCAACGTGAAAGTTATACCTGATGCAGTTGTGGCTTTGAACATGTTTATTTGATTTATGAATAATTGAATCCTATTAAATTTTAATTCAGTCTGAATTTAAGTCTGAATTACTGATTTACTATGAAACGCTTTTTAGGACCAAAACGTTTCCCTGTCACTAATTACATCTCAATGCAACCAAGAAAAAGTCAGTACCTAGCCTAAATACATCGATATACAATAGTAACTAGATGTATCGGCCTCAATGTAATTGCACCAAGAGTTCCTAAAAAATCAGTAACGTATTTACAAAGACAAAAAATCAGCATGTCTGTTTATAACTAGTCATTCTCTAATTTTAAAAAAATATGGGCAAAATACATAATAAATTTCTTCATAAACAATTTTGTCTCATGAAGACCGTATTAACTATGAATAAGTCGGCTAAAGTGGGAGTGATCCCTCACTGGGTCCTTTACCACATACTATGTAAATTAGGACATCACATAACATTTATTATTTACCGCATTTCCCGCTTACAAGCACACAACTAAGATCTAACCCTTGATAATTAACATGTCCAGAGTTCCGCTATAAACATACCATGATAAAATGATATGATGTATCTTATATCAACCAGTATAATAATAGGTTAGTAACTAAAGTTGTCAATATAGCTCAGAGAATAAGCAAGTAGAAGTAGGTAGCAGTGGGCTGGCCATATTATCTGCCGCAGAATCGATTTAACCGATGGAATAAATGAGTTCTTGAGTGGACACCGCGGCTAGGCAACCGTAGTGTAGGACGCTCTCCGACCAAGCAGGGTGACGATCTGCGAATCGCTGCTGGTAGAAGCTGGATGCGTCGATATTTTGGTTACAGTTTCAATTTCCACTTAGAGGGGCCTCGCACTATGACATTTAGTGTTGCCCTCTCCACTTTACGCAACAGGACTGACCGTGCAATATTTCTGTCCATAAACAAATAAACCCGCACCGTTGACCTATAATTATAAACCCGATATAGTTGAGGGGGCAAACACTGAACAATCTGTTACAATGAACCAACTCAGGGTCTTAAACTTTACGAGCTGTGAACAAACAATAAATTAAACGGATTAATTCCTACTGGGACTTAATTGAGCTATGGCTGTAGAGTTTATGTAGGAACTTGCAAATGTCAGCTGTCGATTTGAAATATGCGAATTGTATAGGGGTTTAACGTACTTTGGAACAAGTTTCTTGTAAAAGCTGTTTGTAACACACGACCTCTTCTAAAGTCCTTATAATTCGGTTTTGTTTCGGTACATACTGTATTTTGCTTTGTTTTTTGGCACTGTATTTCAGTGAAACCAAAACTGATTCCAGATTTAAGCATAAAGGTATACTTCTTTACAAGCTTTTATTAGTTACTTGCGGTTCCAAAGGAATTTCCTCCCGCGAACAATCAAGCTGTGGAATGGTCTCCCGGCCGAGGCTTTCTGTCTGAGACTACATTATGCAGCGATTCAAAAAGGGCCAGCAACGCGCATGTAATACTTCTTGATTTTACAGGCGTACATAGGCTACGGGTACCGCTTACCATCAGGAGGACCGTATGCCTGTTTAATCATCATCATCATCATCATCATCATCAGCCTATAGAAGTCCTCTGCTGGACATAGGCCTCCCCTAATGAGCGCCATTGCGCCCTGTCCTGTTGCTAACTTAGTAGTATGGAAAAATAAAATAAAAACTGGTCTCGTTGTGTGTATTCAAATCTTGCAAGTTAAATTTGATACACCTGGTTTCCAAATGAGCTGAAATTTTGTATGCTTGCGTATATTGCGTGAATACACTATTATGATGACATGGAGATCTAATGAGCTGGACGGACGACGCAACCAAATTGAGATGGTAACCGGGGTCTGATGATGGAGCTGCAAGGTGGCCAACGATGAGACTTGTTTAAAAAAAAATAGTGAAGACTTTTCTCATTTAGTGTGAGTGTGATTCTTACAATCAGGTTATACGGTACTTTCTTTCCTGCTCACTGTGCCCAAATTGCACGTGGGAAGATCTCAATTAATGCAACCAACCTAGCCACGGATTCTTCTGTGCCGCCAAAGCCTCCAGCTTTTAACTGAAACCTAATAAAAAAAACAAAGAGTGGGTTAAATCATTTCCTGGCAACGAAGAAGAACTTAAGGCTTAACTTAAGGCAAGGCTAGGAAACTCTAGAAATTTTAGAGATTTTTAAGAAAGGCTCGGCCGGGGAATTACAACCACCATGACTATTTCTGCCATTGCTGTGTTTGGCTTGAAGGGTGTGGGTTCCGGTGAAATCACAGGCACATGAAACCTAACATATGCCCTTCTTGCCTCAAGTTGGTCGATGCAGGGCGTTGTCTCGTTGGTCATGTTCCAGCCGTCATCATGACATGCGCGTGATGCAAGATTTTGTCATAGGGGATGCTTACAATTTATCATCAAGGGGGCCAATTATGATTTCAATATTCAAGCATACAAAGAATATTTTTCCAAATTCAACTATATAAATATTTACATATCTAATAAGTCGTTTAAAGCGCTCATTTTATTAAGGCGACGATACATGTCAAACCTCGCTCTCGCTCACGCTATTCAACATTTTTGAAGAGATAAAATCACTGAACGTAGTTATGCAAAATAGCAAACCTTCACGGCCTAGAAAATAACAATTCAATGGTTCAAAAATAATATAATTTTGATTCTATCACGTTTTCTTACCAAAAAACTGATACCACTATGATCAATTTTGGTGCACATTTTTTGATAGGAAAACGTGTTGGGTTCAACATGATATTCTTGCTGTACCTTTGTATTGTTATTTTCTAGGCTATTTATCTTGCCATAGTTTATTAATCGCATTACTAATTCCATTTCACTTTTTCCTAATTATAATAAACCCAATTATGCCAGATGATTGAAAGATTTTATTTAGTCCGTTATTTACATTATCAAAAAATATTGGACACGTATTTTTCTTTTGTCAAACTAAAAATGACAATGAAGTTCCGCGTGACGTCACGGGTAAGTACACTTTATACATGCATGTGACGTCACGAGCCCCCACTCCCGAACTTTAATGCACGATAACATTTCTATTGCTTTGAAAAATAAAAAATATGTGTCCAATATTTTTGTTAATCTAACTGACGGACTAATTAGAATTTTTTTTTTACGCAGCCATCATCCCTATTAGAACTACTTTACCTCTAGTTTCGTCTATGGTTTATCAGAAACCCTCATGCACCAATGGGCTTAAATAATGTAATGAAATTTCAACTGTACTTTGTGTAAATACTATTTCGTTTTTGAAACAAAGCCAAGACCACGGACCGCAAGCGGTGAAACTAAAGCTTGCGGTAAATGTGGCATGCGGCTTGAGTACTTTACTAACGTTTCATTTACTTACATAGTTGTACTCCCTTCCAGTGGCAGACCCCTTACTAATGCCAGAAACTTTTCAGCACCAGCCCCCCTGGAAAAACAAGTTTTTCCAGAATTTTCTATAAATTTTAAGCCTCTTTTACAATCGTTAATAAATAATTTGAAAATACTTACGCGTAATTACATACCGTATTTTTGATAAATCACTTTAATAAAAACACAACTGTGATAGTGCAGCAGTTAGCCCAGTTAGCCCAGTTAGCTAAGAGGTACAAAAAGCTCCGTGGCCACAGGAAATTTTAGTAATAAACAAAACATTAACATTCAAAAACTTTTAACAAAATTTAATACGCTAAAACCGCTTGATTTTATCCAAACGTAAAAGATTTTTTTTCAAGAGTACGCCGAAACATTTTACAGCTTTTAAAAAAGTTTTGTGCGATGTTCTGCGGTGTTACTTGAAATATGCACTCGATAAAACCTCTGCGTATAAAAAAGTAATGTTTCGACGCTGTGTCTGAAGTACCTACGCTTTAATATTTAATCCCATGACATGCTTTTTCACGGAAAACACCACTTACAGGCGATCACTTTGCTAAATGAATGCTATTTTATGTTTCAATGGTTACTCGGACACTGGATTATGTAATATCTTTTCGCAGCAGATGACCAGACTCTACGGCATTCTATCAAGGAATAGGATACTTAATTTCAAATTTTTCATAGTGCTCTCGTACAATGTCACAAGAATAAGGCTCTAGTGTTAATCGTCTCGGACGGCTGCCACTGCCACTGGCACAGCTGTCAGAAATCGCACAAGGAATACTGTTTAGTGCCTCCCTCCATCCCTTATTTTAATTAAGCCCCCAAGTAACGCAATATAATGGAACTCGTAAACAAACAAACTCGCAAACACCCCCTAGTTTGAATATGAATATCGTAAGAAACCCTACGAATTACAACTCGAGTAATGTGGAGTAAACAAACTCAACTTTTGTTTTTTCCTCGAAAATAATATGAAAATTTATTTTATTTTTTGACTCCGGTAGCCTATAGTCATTTGGAAGGAGGCATTCATAGCGATATTTCTGTGAAAAACCTTCTAATTTCTTTCGGTGTTATGAGATAATTTTTATTTTTATGTCCCTGTAGATGTTGGGGTTTCATGTTATCTTTTGTTTTCCCTTTGATAACATGTTCTTGTGAAATAAAGTGCGGTGCTGTTTTTATGGGGTCTGTTTTTATTTTTCTTTAAAATGTTATTCAAATTGGCTAAATTTTAAATTCTGTTTAAACTTACTCTGTATCCTGAATTAGCCTGAATTTAGAGATCCAGCCAGGATTAGGTACACACACAAAATTGTGTCTATAATCTGGCAACACTATCTTTGCAACACTCCGAAATGTGGACAAAATAGTTTAGTGTCAGTTCAGTGTCAGTTATTTCGTCATCTTGGTGCAACTATTATACTTATAATGAATAACAGAACTTAATAATGTTGAAATAGCAATTAAACTTATACCTATATTTTGTTACACTAAAAAGAGAATTCAAATTTTATGAGGTGTTTCCATCAATATCTTTTCATTTTGGACACATTTCTGTGTTATCATAGTAGCAGTAGCAGGGATAGCGTTGCCAGACTTAATATATAGTTAGGTACATAAAACTATATAAACTTTGTGCACTCCAACATTATAGTGCCAATTAGTGTCTGTGCAATTTCTCACACCTATAGATAGGAAACAACCTCGTGTTTCCAGACTCCTGATTAACTTCTACAACACGGCAAACAATTTCAATTTAGCTAAAAACTTGTTCGAAAGTGCAAGACCGGCACTTAGTGAAGTTGGCTCCCGTAAAAGCATCCCAGGTTAGCTGGGCAAAATGTATGATAAGAGTGATCCGTAGTGTTGTAGGTGCATGATAAACTACTTTGTTTGAATGATTAGGCTAATTTCACTGCAACTTTTGGAGGTCAATATGGGAAGTCTTTTCAAAAGCGCTCATTATTTGTTTATTTATTTGTTTATTTATTTAGGGCTTCCAATGAGTAATTACACAACTCTTACAAAAATTCTTAATATTTAAAATTCCTTTCCTGCACTTACTCTTTTAAGGTAGCCACAGCTAAAAAAAAAAAAAAAAATTATGATTCATTTCGAGCGTAATTTTTAGTGATTTATAGAAAAAAAACTTGACTTCTTGATATTAAATAACTAAGCTTGCGATAATGTGTATGATGAAAGCAAAAATTATCGCAAAAGCGAACCCACCAAGACGACAAAAGTTATCCTTGCGTGATTGTCATAAAATTCAACAGTCACTTACCAACAAAGTCTTAACCCCACACTAAAAGTCTTTTCCTGGGGATTAGGAGCCGTAGCATCAGGATAGGCTTCGGTCGTTTTTTTATAATATTAAATAAATAACTATAAGGAGAATTTCACACACGGTCAACTGATCCAAACAAGCCAGACCTTATACTATAGGACCCAGAGACTGAATAACATGTATAGATACTCTTATTACACCCAAATACGAAACAAACTTCCATATTCACCAAACCAATGATTGGAATCCACCCCGTGACCTGCAGCATAGAAGGCAGAGCTACTACCAACTGAGCTAAGATAACTGATGTAAGGTGAGATATATCAAAATCTATAAAACAATTTCAAATTTATGCAACAAACACAGAATGGAGGCATCAGAATCGCAGTTCCATTGACGTGCGCCAGTCACGTGTTTAGATAGAGTACCACTGCCAAGTGAATAATGCAACTGCCTGCACTGGATGAGGAAGCAGTCCATTACATGGGAATAAGCGAGAATCAGACAAACAATTCCAACATTTTTAATGAACAAAAAGCGAAAGTAATACAATTTTGTGAGTTACAAATTGTACAAATAAACAATAAGTATATAGTACCTTATGAAAGAAAATAGTGACACATAAAGGTCACCACTCAGCGTATACTGCTGAAGTATAGTAGCAGCTGCAGCGCTCGTTTTCAGTGGCGCCAGCGTACAAAGCGTCAAGCACGCGTACGTACAAGCGTAACATCAGCTACACGCAATTAATTATTAAATAGAAAAAGGACTTTTCACAATGAAAATAAAATCAAGAACTAAAAAAAATGAGATAAGAGCCACTATTGTAATTTAAAAACCTTCGTAAAATTAACGAACATTTATTGATTAGAACAACAGAAGAAATAAAGATGAATATATAATACATAATGTCAAATCAAGGTATATAGAAATCATCGCAATATACTGTTACTATCGCAATGATATAAATAGGCAATAGGCTGACGACTAGGGGAATACTAAGACAAATTTGAGCAGCCAAGCAGTATTTTTAGTTTTAATGGATGCGGGTGCTGATTTACGTATAAAACAAGCAACAACCTATGGTAATAGGTATTTACGCAAAGATAGTTGGAGCATCTAGATATCGGCTTAACCACGCAGTAGGTTCTTCAATAAAATATAATACCAATTTAATTAAAAAACCGCTTATTCCTTGGAACACGCGGCCGCATTCTGAAGCGGCAGCAGACAGGCATCTGCTGAGTGTTGCCTCTAGAGATAAAGTGCCAAATAGCCTTTTTGCTCGGACATTGCCATGCGGGCTTACCGAATGTTTTTACAGAATAATTTAAATTCTGCAAGGAAGAAATTTCGGGTATGTTGGTACTTTGTACCTAGGTCCCTTATTTTGGGCTTCTGTTTATAAATTCTGTTGGGTATCATACCTTTATCTTACTTGTAATTTTACTGGCTTTTTAAGTAGCATGGAGCCAATTTAGTAGCTTTTTAACCTTCAATTTCCACAAAATTATCGTGCGTAAAATATGCTAAACGGTGAATTACTAGTGAAAATCTTTAATATTTTTTTAAATCTACTGAAAATAATAATATTATACTAAAAAAAATATCATTTCCTGTTGTCAATTTGTTTATGTGTATATCTTTGTAGTATTTATCCATTAATAAGACCAGCTGCCGATTCTCTTTAAATAATTCATCATTTCTTCTTATTATATCGTTTCAAAGACCAATAATATTTAATAAAGGAACTTATAACACAAACATTAAGTAAAGGATAATAAGCTTATTTCTACTGTTTGCGTTACAGACAACTCAACGTGCTTTTTGGAATATTTCTTAGTTAATATGCCTTCTTTTTTGATTCAGATACGTTATCCAAGAATTGTTTCTAACTGGTTCGAAATTAGTGGCAGAGCTCTTTGTGGAGGGCTCATCCGGGGATGCACTGCTACCATGACTATTTCTGCCGTATTTCAGCTACTCGTATTCAATGTTTCAGTTTAAAGGGTATGGTGCCAGTGAAATTACAGGCACAAGGGACTTATCATCTTCATGTCCCAAGTTTATGGACGCAGGGCGTTGCATCGTAGAGGACGAACCAAAAAACGTGATCTAGGATGCATTTCTTTGTTTTGTAATAGTTACCATTTATTATCAGGTGGGCCATGTGCTTCCATCTTCAAGATACAAGTTAAAATACTAATAACAACCAAGTACATTATCAATTTAGTCACGAAATTCAAAATTTATCGATATTTTCTGATATACACATAAAAAATCCAAGTCACATTCTTTTATATATTCAAATTGAATAATTACACTCGTTGTGACCTTAACATAATAAATAAGGACTCAATAAGGTCAAATTAACATACTTTAAAAAAAAACAAAGACACTGGATTCAAAATAATTAATGCTATGTGAAGGATTCCACCGAGAGCCATACACTTATTTCTGTCTAGATTCTATTCCTTCTCATAAATACACGACTTTGACCCCATTGTGGACATAATATACTGTGTCTTACAATTTATTTTCGTATTTACAATTGAAAACTGCATTGTGCTTATCCGAGCAAAGCATTCGTTACATTTTACAGACACTATAAATCGTTTAGTTTCCATCTCGAATCTAAACTGCAGTTACTTCAGTTCAGATCTCGAATCTAAATTATTCTGAAGAAAGGTTGGTTTCATCCTTATCTTTTTACAACTGCCTGTTTTTTTTCTTAGTAGAAAAGCATCGCTTAAACCACATTGGGTTGTAGGTGCAAAAGAATGTAGCTTGATCACTTTTTTTTAACCATTCTGTACTGCTGTACTGAACGACAACTAGACTAGAGACTAGAGCTCGTATAGTTCCATCTGCTATGAAACTTTTTCTAAAAGACAGCTCATTTAACGAATAATTATTTTAAGCAACCTAAATTATATATTCGTATTCGTCACGGGTAAAGTCGAGGGAAAACGGCCAGGAGGCAGGAGCCCGATGCGTTGGTCAGACCAGATCCGCAGCACACTCGACCTCAACATGCCGGAAGCTGTGCATGCTGCTAAAAACCGGAACAAATGGCGCAACATCGTACGGGAGAAGATACTTCCGTGATGGGTCACGACCCCCAGCACTGGGGAAACGACGCAAGAAGGGAAATTATATATTAGTCAAATAATTATTTTGTTTCAAAACTCGCTTTGTCGAAGCCTTAAAATATTCTATTGTATATCTCATGATACGGAAATACCAGGGTTACCTGTTCTTCCTGATTGACCTCATTAACTTGCACATGGAGAGCGATAGTTTTTAGCTCATACGAAGAAAATAAAAAGAAAGAAGCTCATTAAAATCTTCTACCTTCTATAATTATTAATATCAACGGGATATTTACCATGATTTGTGAGTTCTATTGTTTCCTGATATTTCGACGCAGTTGCATGCGCCATGATCACGGGAGAACTGAAGTCTGTGCGAGTGGGACTGGCAGACGAATCGATCTACCCTCTTTCTCAGTCTTTTATTACGAACGACACCACTACCACTGGTACCGTTGATATTAATAAGTTCACAACCATGATAGTTTCAAAAGTAGAAATAGTTATTATTTGAGTCCGACTTATTCCAGCTATTCTTTTTAAAGCTATGCCATAGCAGCCTGAAGCTAGACATCTGCTGAGTCGAGCCCCCTGAGATAAACCGTCAAATAGAGGAGCGCGCTAGCCCGCGGCTGCAACTTTATGCGGGATTTAAACGAGCTGATTTACTCCGCGTTTTTTTACCGCAATGCTTGAATCTTCTGGTAGTTCGGTTTGAAAAGCATTATATAAACAAATTTTAATATCTGACCGTATTTTTTTTATGGGACTTGAAAATGAAACAAGCACATGGCCCACCTGACGTTAAGTGGTAACCATTACCTATCACAAAGCTTTCGTAGATCACGTTATTTGGAACGTGCTAGATAGCTCAAACTGTAGCTTAAAATTCAGCCCCGATAAACTATTTTTGCAGTTTCTTAAATAGCGAGCTAAAAACAAGGTTATTAGTAAATTCTCGATCCAGGTAAAAAAAAAAGAATTCAGCATAAATTTTGTAAAATTTTAACGCGTCCCAAAAGTTACGGATGATTTTGAGAATTCAAATTGCGCTTTGAAATCCTCCGACAGACGCACATTTTGATATAATATGGCCTACTAGCGTTCCTCTCATATCTGTGAAACTGCAGGCGAATGTCACGGTTTTGAAAAATCGGGGCACTATACTCGATCAGGAAAACAAACATTTTCAATGTTAAAACCGTGCGACAAAAAGTCGTCACGTGAAAAGCGCGCATTTCCTATGCCATATTTTACATTCTTGCTTGCTTTAAGCAACTTTACTGTTTGTAGCATGGAATGGGTTCACAATACAAACCAGAAGAGCGTCGCGGCACGGAATAGTGTAAATAATATTAACAGGCACTACATTGTTCTGAAATACTAGAATACTATTTTAAATAGATATTTTAATGGACAAAATTAATAATTAAACAATTTAACGGACACAGAGAGGTTGAGAAACAATAAATATGTACGCTATTAATTATGTATTCTTATTTAGTTATGGACAAAGCAAGTTTAGTATAAAAATTTCAATGGTATACACAACGTTGGTGATCTAATAAATAAATTATTGATATGTATGTTATGTATATATTTATAACGAAAAATGTATTTATGTAGTTTATCAATACAAGCTCTGCTTAGTTTGGGGCTACATGATGCTGTGTGATAACGTCCAGCATTTTTTTTAAATTAATTAATATTAATAAATATAAATTACTATACGACGTGTAAATATATTTGTATGTAGCCTCAGAAGCTTTTGAGATCCCAGATATAATATTATAGAAATAGAATTTAAAAATCTGTTGGTTTCTCGGAACTTTCACGAAGCTTTCATGAAGATATTACATAGAATTTTTTAATATTTCACACCTCTACACCTTTTTGTACTTCGTCAAACCGCCCGTAAACGTTTCATCACGTCTCTCCTTGCATCTTCACACTTTACGAGGAATTATAAAATAAGTAATCATCCTACTGTCAGCAACAAAAGTAGATTAGCACTGGAAACTTTTCAAACCGCCATACTGGAAGTTTGAAACATAAAAAAGCTAAATAAAGATTTGAAGAAATGTTTCTTTTTAATTTAGCTTTAGATTTTAAATGCCATTTCAATGAAAAAATCTTGAAAAATTCGTCATTTTTTTAAACAACTTGGGTTGCTGACTGTACATACATATTATTTTAGTCAAAAACCAAGCTGCGACATTCTTGAATCTTTTAAAGCACATCTTTCAAAGTTGTCTTCAACATTTATGAATCTACCCTTATATATTACCAAAGAATTTAAAAACAGGACATTATTTCTGTTTTTGGTTTTTAAAAGACTTTATTTTTACCTTATTTTTAGCTACTTCTTTTTTTGGAAAATTAAGTACACTAATCTTGACTCCTAGCCTTGCTTAAGAGCATCCCAAAATATCCATATAACAAGTACCTAAATTACAATAAGTATAACAGGAATCACCGAAGGCTCACCACACACGACTGATTTTTCCACCGATTTTTTGTAGGACAATTAGGGAGACGTCATGGACAGCGCTTATACCAACTAGGTTGGATTCACGGAGGAAGTAAGGCCTTAAGAGCTAAAATGTTAGTAAATAGTAGTAAAGTTATAATTGGATTGTACGTATCTAAATAAGTATTTTATGTTCTATAACTTTTTTCGTAAAGTTCATAGTTTTGGAGTTAGGGCACTTTGAAATATATATGAATATTTCACGAAGAACTATGAACTTTACGAAAAAAAGTTATAGAACATGAAATACTTATATAAATACGTACAATCCAATTCCAAGCATTTTAACTCTTAAGGCCTTACTTTCCTCCGTTAATCTAACCTCTGTGGTAAACGCTCTGTTCATGACGTGCTCCTCCCTAACTGTCCGATTTTCTATCCTACAAAAAGTTGTTAGTGTGCGGGGAGCCTAAATGTTTTTAGCGATTATGTTTGTACATCCATTATAAAAATACCTTCTGACCTGGTATATCCTAATTAATTACTGATCCATATTGACTGGACTGCTATAGGCCGATGATGATGATGATGATGAAGATGCTTGCTCGTATCTATTTGACTAAAAAATAAGTACCTAATACTTGTTTATTTGTCTTATTTGTTATTATTTTTAGGCCGCTTGTAGGTCTCTTATAGGTTAACATCTTAACGTGCCTTTCAAAGCACGGAACCGCTCATGATCGAAATGTCACTAAACTTTCACCCTTAAACCTGGTGGAGTGTAGCTTAACCAAGATGTTATGCAAGCCACGCCACGGGCGGCGCTTCAAATTTACATCTAGAATTTTTTTTATTTTTGTGTGTGTGTATGTTTGTAATGAATAAACTCAAAAACATTGGAAAGCTACATTCACCCTGAGTAACATAGGCTATATTTATTGCTGGATGTAAAAAAGTGACCTAACCCGTGCGAAGCCGGGACGGGCCGCTAGATTATTTATAAGATCTGTTTCGTATTTTCAACTCCAACAATAATGATGGTGAAAATCATAATTTCCCACAGCTCATACGAAACTTAACCTAACATAACCTACGTGTATGTGTGTTCCCCGATGATTATATTCTGGGCGTCTCCAAGGCCCGAGTGAACAGGTTTCTCCTAGGCAAGCGTGCTCCATTGTAGACTGCATCTTCGCTTAACATCAGCCGAGTTATAGTCAAATGCAAGGCTATTTCCATATTAAAATAAAATACCTAATTGATCAAATATTATATTATTTAGCCTGCACTCCAAGTTCCTGAGAATAGTTGATAACAAACTTCCTAATACTTTAAAACAATAAACACACATAATACATTAAGCCCAAAAGTAAACACGTCTGAATATGAGTTCCCAAAATGTTATGCGTGATGGATTACGCCCTTTATTAAAACTTTGAGTTATTCAACTCCGTACGCTTTCGTGGGTATTTTTGACGTTTCCTAAATCCCTTTTGAAGGTTCCAAAGGTTATTGGTTATAATTATAAGCTAGGCTCTCGAGAAAAATCAACAGAAAATATATGTTCGATTATGTAATTTTGTATATCTACTGCCAGGCCTTATTTATTAAAGCTAAGAGCTGCTTGTCATAGACAGTTGTGGTTTCAGCACTCAAAGCGATAACGCTCAATAAATTATTTTTTCTAAGCTTGCCTAGTAGGTACGAGCTCAGTCATTCTAAGGATGCAGACCTTTATAAATCTTGACATTAATAAATAATTAAAATCAATTGATTTAGATTGATAGATAGATAGATATAACTTTATTGCACACCATACTAAGAAATACAACATAATGAAATAGGCATAAAAAAAAATTGGCATTTATGTCGCAATAGCGCTCTTTAGGACCTATAGTGTTTTTATAGTTTTTACCTATAGTGGACTAGGCTGATGATGATGATGATAATGTTCAGTCTGGCTAGTGTTCATAATAATTATTTTTATTCATTTATTTCAGATCAGATCAATCCATACATTATGAGTTATAATAATTAATTATATATATAATTAGTGTTAATGTATAAACATTATGCACTAATGATATGTTGAGTCTAGCTAGTGTTAATTATTATTATGACACTATCCATTAATTTCAGATCAGATCAATCCATAAAACATGATTAGTTATAATAATTAATTATTTTTAATTATTATAATAATTAGTGTTAATGTATAAATATTATACACTAATGATATGTTGAGTCTAGCTAGTGTTAATTTAAAAACATTATACACAAGCTAACGACTCATCATTATCATCATCATTATCAGCCTAATAACAGTCCACTGCTAGATAATAGTATATATATATATATATATATATATATATATAGTCTGCCCTAAAGAGCGCCATAAATGGCAATAATTCTTAATGCCTATTTCATGTTGTATTTCATTGTATGGTGTGCAATAAAGTTATATCTATCTAAATCAATTGATCATAAATAGTTATAATGATAAGATTCATGTAGGTTTTTGACCTTGCATCCCTAAGATACCATAAGCTTAGAAAAATTAACAATTACTAACCTCTAACTATAGTATATCAATTGATTATTCTGGGTAAGTATTATTTATATCAGTTAGAATGTACATACTAATTAGTGTGTGTTTGTCACGTGCATTATTTAATGATAAGCTTCTACACGCTAAATGCCCATGTGTATAAACTGTTTAGTGTGTTTGTGCTTTGTGCATTATTGAGTACTATCTAGGTGGTACGTTAATACATAAGGACAAGAGTGCCTCCTTCAATACCCGTTAGTGTCTAATATGACAAGGAACCAAGTTTGTACCCAATGTCATATTACTTCACCATGCGCCCCTAACTAGATTTCAGAAGTTGCTAGATGGCTCTGCCTCGAGGTCTTGAGCCAGTCTTATAATTACATTTAAAAATAAAAGTTCATGAGAAAATTTAGATGCTGATATTATTCTAATAGCCTGCGCACATTGGACGACAAACGTCAGCGATTAGACGCTATGACAAGCTGCGGGGGATAATTTTCATACATTTTGTTCAAAGCTCCGGACACACGGCGACAATCGCGACAGTAAGATAAGACAGACGCTCGCGACTAAGCGCGACGACAAAGCATCGTGTTTACGAGGTCTGTTAAAGTATAGACAGTATTGATGCATGCGTCAGTCCATGCAAGCCCTCTCCTCAGTCGGTAATGTCGGAATCAAGAATCTGCTAATATGTAGCTACTAAAAAAAAGTCATTTTTCATTTTCCTAATATTTTTTTTATATTTTTCGAGAAATTAGATTTTTAAAAGTATTAGGATATTCAAGAACTGATAATCGTAGGAATGAAAATTAACCTCAGGCTTTTAGTTGTGTCGCTGTACAGGGTGTTGCTGTAATGGCGACATTAAATGAAAATACGGGTAGTGCTACTTATTAGTAATCCTATAAAATTAAATCCTAAACCTAAAGTTTCATAATTTTATTTCTCTTTTTTAAGCATACAACTTTAAATGACCGATAAAAAAATATGTGTCGATATAGATCAGTACCGATTGATCATAAACCTTGCACGCAACATTTGAACATAATCATAAAGACAGAGAAGATCCGTTACCATGGAACAGAACCGTGTATAAACCCTTTTAGTCCTAGAGCATGCCAGCAGAATAACTTATCGGCTAAGGCCCCACACACACGTCCGGGAAATGCCCGTGCCGGAGAATTATGTCCTGACCAGACCTCGAGGACCGAGCTATCAAGTGTTATAAAGAGACTGTACTGGACAGAAGATTGTTAGTTATGGAAATAGAACTTATTTCCTTGAGAGTCAAAAATTATGTGATTCATGAGGGTCTCGAAAGGCGAAAATAGTTGTATCATAAAAATCTTATTTACATGGTATGAAAAGGCACGTTTTTAGGAAATATATTTAGTTTTTTTTATTTTATCATCATCATTTCAGCCCGGAATCACCAACTGCTGGGGTCCCAGTATTGATAGCTTCCTCTGTCCTGTGCCTCTCTCATCCAGGTATCAACCAACTTTCGCAATGTCGTCGGCCCAACGCGCTGGCGGACCATCTTAGCTCTTTGACTCAACCTTGGCCAACACTTCAAGGCTTTACTCCAGCGGCCATCAGCGCGTTTCACCACTTGAATTTATCGCTCTGTTCCCGACGTCATAGACCTTAGTCCTGCGCCAGATTTCTATGTTGCGTTCTCGATCAGTTAGTTTAATGCCGAGTATGGCTCCCTCTATGGTCCGTTGTGCGACTCTCTTTCTTTTACAGTCTCCAAAATAGTTGTCCATATCTCGGCATTGTGAGAGATTGATGGTAGGACACACTGGTTAAAGAGACAGGTCTTCAGGCTCTGTACAATTTCCTTTGACTGTACAACGTCTTCTAACTTGTAGAATTCTGCCATCCAAGCTGTAGTCTTCTTGAAATCTCTTTATCAGGATGCTCCTTTTTGATAGATAGAACATGATTTTTAGGGTGACGTTACCGAGCCGGTGAAATGGTGCCTATTTTTCCGTCCGTCCGTCTGTCACACCTGATTATTTCAGTAACTTGAAAGGTATAGAATGCACTAACTGAATAAAATTGCGATTATAAAAAAAAAATCGTTTTCGTCATCAAAGGGTCGAAAATTAAAAATGTTAAAATTTCAAACTGGGGCCAACAGGTCGAGTGGGGTATCATATCAAAGGGTCTAATTTGTACTGCTCTAAAGAGGTTTTTATTTATTAATATCGCGCACAGTGTTTGATTTGTAATGAAAAACGTTCTTTTACAGGATTTAATTTTCATTTAAGACGTACAGTTTTAAAATTACGAAAAAACGTACTTATAACAAAAATACAACAGAATTGAGAACTTCCTCCTTTTTTGAAGTCGGTTAAAAAACTACTAGATATTTCCTTCACTTAGTGGTTAAATTATAGTGGTCAGCAACGTGGATGTAACTACCTATAAAAAAAAGCGAAGTAAGATGAGGGGCAAAAAAAGTCCTACCTTATACATCGAATGTGAGTGATAATTCTTTCTTAATCTCTTAATTCTTTCTTAATCTCGGTCGTCAAAAACCTGTCATGACCCTTTGTAGTTTGTTTGTTTACTTACCACGTGGATTTGTAAACAGAGTATTTTTTGGGAACAAGCCCTAGTTCAGTCTCTTTTTACGTATTCTTGTATGTGGATATCATATCCACAAGAATACAATACTGAATCTGTGAATTACACTGAATTGACGTTACCTGCGGTGGGCGTTTACTCGCACTTTACCGGTCTTGTTTTTGTACTCGGCCTTAGTATTAATGTGATTTGTTTTTTGTTTGATAAAAGTTTGTCCATATAAAGAAACAGAACTACCTAAGGGCTATGAATATTTTTTATTTATTTTAAAAAACCGAAACCTCTGAAAAATAAAATAGTAAAATAACGATGAAAATTTAACTTAAAATTTGTATCGCTGGATTTTGTGTGGTTCTCTATTTTATTTGTTTTTGTAACTATTCTAATAAATAAAACATGACTGAAGGTTCTGGTTCCCACGTGTGTTCACCTTAATATTCTCGACGCCGAGCGAAATATCGGTATATAATCGATTAATTGAGTTTCAAACTTGAAATTAATTTGTTAATATTTGCAAACAGGCTTAATTAGCTTTTGTGAGGTACCTGAAACTGGAGCAATCTCAAAGGAAAATACTTAAAATACAATGCACGTCTGTAAACTACGTTTGGAATATTCTACGACCTTATTATTTCATTTAGTTCATTACTTGTTAACGAAGACACGTAGTTACTGGTTGTTTATGTTTTTATTGCAACAAAGAATCAGTTACTAGGCATAGATAGTAAAAATAGTAGATTGTTTTACAAGGGACTAAACCATCCCATTATATACGAGGTTGTTATACTCCCGAGCGTAGCGAGGGAGGATGACAAGACCGAGTTATAATGAGTGGTTTTGGCCCGAGTAAAAAACTCTACTTTTCACTTCGATTGCGAGAAAATAAAACAATTCAAAATTAGACAATTTTCAGAAATTTTATTAAAAATTATTCAACCTTTATAAAACATCACCAAGACGGTTCTATTTTCAAAAATAAAGATTGACGGAGCACCAAGAAGTCGAGTTTTTATGTAAGAGAACGAATGCTTTGGACGGGCTAATGATTTTAGACAAAAATTAAAAAGAAAAAATACTTTTTAGCCCGAGGTATTAAACTCGAATTTTAGGCCCGCTAAGCTACACTATTATGATACACTTTTTGAGCAAGAGAAGTGAAAAAGTTATTTTTTATGGAACCAGAAGATGGAACAAGACCCTGATGTTAAATGGCATTTTTGGCTGAAATTCATTACCTATCACAAAACATTGCATCATAGATCAGTTTTTTTGGAACTTGCTCTACGATGCAACGCCCTGCGTCCATCAACTTGACATGAAATTGATAAAATAAACAATATATAATGTGCCTGTAATTTCACCGGCCACACCCTTTAATCCGAAACACAATACAGCTGCTTCACGGCAGAAATAGGCATGGTGGCAGTATTTCCCCGGACGAGCCCTCCACAAAGAATTCTACTACTACTAATTGACTCAGGCGTGACTATGCGTAAGTTACTCAAAAGACAAAATATTTAGTAACAATTCCTCTAACCATCTCTGAAGAGTTTCACAAAAACTCAACAGAAATTCGACAATGTGTCGCCTTCCCCGAAATGTCACTTCAGAAAATGATCGGCTCGCTGTTGGCCTTTGGCACTTCTCAAAACTCCTCAGACATTTTGCTTCGCCGAGCGCTAAACAGAAAAAGAAAAAAAAAACAATTTTTCGCTCCTATAACAGTCATGAGGTTGGTACCCACAATACGAGCTTAGTTTGGGGCTATATGATTTTGTGTGTTTTTTTTGTTATTTGTTTTCGATTCCTCGATATTCTTCTAGACTAACTTCCGCCCTCGGCTTTGCTCAGGAGATACCCGGATAAAAAGTAGCATATAGTCCAGGTCTAGAAATAGAATACCTATATATTGCAGTGTTACACAGGTGTGACACTAGGCTGGTTTTCAATATGGTATGGCTGTGATATTGGGGAACTGATGTATAATATATGTTTACTCTCTTAAAAAAATATATTAACATTGTCAAGCTTAGCTCAGTGTTGAGATCAACCTGTTAATACCAGCCTAAGCACTTCTTAATAGCTGAGTTGGAAAAAGTCCCGTGCTTTCAAAATATATTAAATACAAAAAACCAAGCTTTGTTTAAAATACTTTGATGGGTTTCATAATTTTCATTAAAAACAAAGCGGTTCTAGACCTTTGAGTTCATAATCCTATTGTTTCAATTTATCTTTCATTTTTATATTAAGGCAAATTTTCAGTTATAATTAAATATTTTTGTACATTAACATCGCTTTGCTGCTACAAAATAACATAGTTCATAGTTCTTTTATTTACAACGTAAGTACACAATGTAACATACACTTGATTTCGTCCAAAGATAAGTTATGAAAAGAAGATTACAATGCATTATTAATCTAATACAAAAACAGACAAGGTAATTTTTGTATACCTGCTCACAGAGCATTTATTATTCTACCTAACCTGTAAGCCTAACCTACCTAATGTATAATAAATAAAACAAAGCTTAAAAATGCTGCTGTTACATGTAAGTTACACCTAATAGTATTATATTGACGACCTCTGTGGCGCAGTGGGCGAAAGCCCACCTGAGACGCAGAAGGTTGCGGGTACGATTCCCGCTGCGGGACAAATGTTTGCATGTTCTGCAGATATTTATCTATGTGTTATTTGTATGTATTTACAAAAAGAAGTATGTGTGTAGTATATCAATCATGTGGTTCCCATACAAGCTCTGCTTAGTTTGGGGCTGCATGATGCTGTGTGATAACATCCACCATTATTTATTATTTATTTATTTATCCAAAATCACTACTAACACTCATTACCATAAACTATCGGTAAATAATAAAATTATCTATACCAATAAACTATCGATAAATTGCCTAACTATGGATACCAATAAATATCGATAAATGACATCACTATCATCTCGTTTTGTGAGCGTGTTTCTATGAGACTATGTAGGGTGGCATGTTCAGATTGTGAACAAACCCTCTTTAAATAAATGAAGATTTAAAAAAAAAATGAGACTACGTAAGACGTGTTTGCATACTTGCTTGGAGCTTTCTAGAGACATCATCATCAACAGCCTATAGCAACCCACAGCTGGACATAGGCCTCCCTATGAGAGCAATTGCGCCCTGTCCTCTGTCTGTCTGTGTCTGTGTGTCTGTGTTGTTGAGTAGCTATGTAAATTCTTACTTCTGAAAGATAATGTTGGCATTATTATCAAGCAGGAGTAACTAAAATAATTAAGAAGTTGCTAAAAATCTAATAAGTAGACAAATCTGGGTAGTCACATTATACAGGATATCCGAAATTTACTAACATGATGTTACTAGCACAACCTGTATAAAATATTCTGCTTTAGGCACAGATGTTGTTGGGTTTAAGTCAGCTATCTGGTGAATATTTTTCCCAAAAATTCTTGAAAAATTCCTTTAAAAAATTTAATAATAATATAATATTTAGTATCAACCTTATGAGATCTTAAAAAATACTTCAAAATTTCCTAATAAAATTTCATTTCAATTTTCTCCTCTGCCTATAATTTCATAGCCAATCGTTTTACGATCCCTCAGCAATAATACTGAGCACAGACCAATCCGTACAATTCAAATATGGGTTGAGCTCCTGAATGCAAAGCTTCCCTCGAGAGCTGGACAAAGCGTTGAGACGCAGCAATGTGCATGTGCGATCCCGCGGTTGGGGTTACATGGAACGGTTAAGAGCTGTAGTTAGAATTCAATGCGTTTATACTGAAATACAGTTTACATTTTTCGATTATTTTGAAGTTTTAAGAAGTATTATTGTACAAAACAAAAAGACTCATTCATGGAATGTACCTATTGTTCAATTATTTTATGATCTGTAGAAAAAAAAATCTGCAAAGGTACCGTTCACTCTCCCTCTCATTCGTGTCAAAGCAGCGGTACAAAGTTGTCAATAAAAAGAAATTCAAATCAAATTGATTTTGTTATTTTACTAACAATTATAAAACTTAAAGTGATCTACTCAGCCCGCAGTTGACAGTTGACAAGGCAATATTATTTTTGTCAAAATTATAGCAATTTTGTGGACACCATTTTTTTCATCTTGAACGACGGTTATCATTTTTATTAAATTTTATTTTCTAGTGTTTTTCTAATGTATGTCGTTTATTAGTCATGGTATTATAACCGTTATACGTTAGTTATAAGACACAAGTATTAGTGAAATGGAATAAAAGAAGATTGAACGGGAATTCTCTGATCAAGAAAATTGTGCGCCGATCGTTTTTTGTTATATTCGCCATGGCTATAGCAGAAAACAGGACCTGACTGAAGACTGGACGACTGGACTTATAATCCGTACTACATTGCCTCATATTATTATGAACATTATACTTGATACTGGCGAAATTGTGGAAACTATCCCAGAAGCCAATTAATAAAGAAGTGAAGTGAAGTGATAGCAATTTTGTTAAATAAACTTCTTTGTATGAACGCCAACTGAAGTAACAAGGAGTAGCCAACTCTGGAGTGGCGGCCCTACATCGATTAACTACTGAAAAACATCATCATCTAGCCCCAAACTCAGCAGAGTTTGCATTATGAGAACCACATCTCTGATAAACGAGTACATTTTCTATTTTTTTATAAATTCATAGGTACACATACATACATTTCTCGTAATGGAAATCAATAAATCAAATTATTTATTTACTTCATAAATAAATCGAACCAGGAAGCAACATTTGGCGTCTCAGTCCTTCGCCCAGAACCATAAACATCAAAAATAGTAAAAGAACCAAGAAATCTAGAAACAATCTCAAGTTCTCATCTAGATTATTAAACTGGATGATATATCAACTGGAGTCACAGCTGTTGCAGTGATATCACTATTCTTATCACAGTATATAAAAGACTGAGATACAGTCTGCATCGCCTTTGTTCAGTATTTGTGGGCGGAAATTGAGTCGGGGGTGAGTTAACGTATCATTCGCGCTGAGGCCTTGGGCTGTATTTGAGTTATACCAACAATGGAATTGTTATGATAAATTGTAGGAATTGCTTGAACTTATTGCATGTGAAACAGATGTTACTTATTAGGCTGAAGCTTGTGTGAAAGGAGTTATTTAAGAGCAGATTTTGACTACCTCTGTGGATTTTTTTTATATATAAATTATTGCAAATAATGCCGGACATTATTCACACATCATTAGCCTCAAGCTATGTTTTGGGAACTACATGACTAAATATACTTTAAATATATATATTTTTTATATACATACATATTATAACAGAAGACACCCAGATTCGAGACAAAATTTTGCAGATCGTACATAAATTTGTCTCGTAGCGGGAATCGAACCCGCCACCTCCTCTTAGGCGGGCTTTCGCCCACTCCGCGACGTAGGTATCTTATTAGCATTTGTTAAAATAAAATGTATTGCGCCACGTATCTTATGAGTATTAATTTTTAAATTGTGGTAGTTGTTCTTTATTTTACCATTCTGAAGATGGAACCTGTCCTATTTTTTATAGGGGCACTCCATCACTGAAGGTCGGAGATCATCCTTTTAAACTCTTCTTTATCTAGGCTAGCCTAGATCGATCTTCTGCCAACTTGACTCCTGTCCATTACCTAATGTTGCGCAACCAGAATGTTTTTGCCTGCCTTTGAAATTGTAAAATACACAAGGTTACAATTTCAAAAGCTCCCAGTTATTTTTTAAAAATTTTACCTTACCTGTTACTGCGCAATCTTCGAAGACCGAGAAGTTTCCAAAGTTTTTATCAAATCAAAGTATCACAAAAGTCCGTTACCTTAATGAGAATTGATACCGAATTCGGCCGCACTTTAAAACAAATTACAAAACTCATCTGAACTTTTATAATCTCCGGAAACCTATTGAACGCGTCACAAGTGCTAACCAAAACAAAATTTTCAATCAAATAAAATATAAAAAACTCATTAATGCCACGTGACTTCGTCGTGGAGTTTTTCCAACGTATCCCTTCTCATGTTACCCCCTGGGTGTAATTTCAGGAATTCTTATAGAAACTACCACCTGTGGTCATCACATAAAACTTTGGCAGTGGAGTATTAACGTGACCAAATAAAATCAAATAAATACTATGGTAGGGATCCAAAATGCAATCGTACCTTCATTCGAGTACACAAGCTACATAAGATGACATCAAAAGGCTACAGAGTCATCACCACACATAGTAATTTATTAAGAACAGAGTTAAAATATCTGTTCAGATACACAGTCGCCTTAGCCAAAATCGCCCAGGAGGATCATCGTCATCATCATCAACATCAGTCTATAGCAATCCACTGCGGGACATAGGCCTCCCCTAATGAGCGCCATTGCACCCTGTCCTGAGCTCGACACATCCAGCTTCTACCAGCAGCCTTTCGCAGATCGTCACTCCACCTGGCTGGAGGGCGTCCTACACTACATTTGCCGAGCAGCGGCAAACGGCGCGCCACGCAAATGATTAAAAACCATAAAAATTGTCATCATCATCATAACCCTATAGCAGTCCACTGCTGGACATAGATCCCCTAATAAGCGCCATTGTGCCCTGCCCTCAGCTCGACGCATCCAGCGTGCAGCAGCAGCTTTTCATAGATCGTCACTCCGCCTAGATGGGCGCTATTAAAAATATATAACAAATGCACTCATCATCAGAACATTATATAGAAGTCCTTAGAAACATAAAACGGAATTATTAACTAAACATTGATTCATATTTGATGCCTACCCAATAAACAAAACGTACAATCAAAGTTAAGCCATAAATTGCTAGGTATCCACCATTTCGAAATTAGGTCGCCTGAACGATTCATAGCCAAGTATTTTACTGAATTATTTCACAATTTGCCAACGAGCAGCTGGTTGCCATTTTTTAGCACTGCCAATTTGAAGGTATTTACCCGACTGCGGAGGCCAATGTTCTTTTATGTTATTTTAGTTTGTATTATTTGGACCACATTTGCTCGTGATATCATTGCTATCATAATCGGGTTGATGAATTCAAATAGACATAATTTCTTGTTCTACTTCTTCCTTAATACTAGTCGGTTGTCAACTCTAGTGACGGAGTATTTGGACCGTCCGAAGTCCTTTGACGTGGCTAAATGACTAAAAAGCCGGTACCAACATCCTAATGTGCATCTGAAGTACGGAAGTGTTAATGCCAATAGTGGTTACCCATCCAAATAATTAGCAATGAACATCAAAGTAGAAAGCCAAAAGTCATATATGAAAGGCTTTTTAATATTATATAATATTTCTGACAGGCAGATTGGTAAATACTTTTATACTATCTTCCACCAGCGGCTTCGCTCGCGTAAATGTGGATTATGCCAATTATTTTCCGCCTTTTCACCCCTTCAGTGGAAAAATAATTAATTTCAAACGTCAGTCTGAATACACAATTTTAAGATCCTAGCTTAGAATCTGACAGACTTTCATAGAAACGTTCATCCCCTATATATATAATAGGGATGGAATTTCTACAAAATTATTTCTTATTACCTACACTTTAAAGAATCTATGTGCAAAATTCCAATCTGTAGGTCCTGCGATTTGAGCTACGCGTTGATATATTTCCCTGTCAGTTAGTTTACTATTTTATTTATTTAGATTACAGTTATACATAATTTACAGTTATTCATGATTTATGTAACGGTAGGTAAAATACGTTAGTTTCATGTGTAAAATATTCACATAATAAAACCTAAAAGAGTTAACTTTACATTTGTCCCTTTCACATCGAGGTCAAAGCTCAAATCCATTAACTAGATTTACGTAGATTACTTACATTGTAAATAATAAACCTGAGCTACGACAAACAGAATAACCTGAAACATTTCAATTAATTAAACCTCTGACGGTACAATGAAATACCTAAATGGTTACAACTAAACTTTTGCGTTCATTAATTAAATTTAAATGACAAGTATCAAGATGGTAGAGGTTTGACGAGCTTTGTTAAATCGCTTTTTTTTAATTTCACAATAAATGAAGCAGAGTAACAGTGTGTTTGATTTTATGGCATGATTTCTGAAAATAAGTTTGAGAGAGAATTTAAAAGAATTAATATATTTTGGATTGTATTATACACGATCAAAATTTCAATTGAGGGGTATAAGAGGGTTTTAACCTCCATCTTTGGAACCCAAGCCAGCTTCAACTGTCCCTGCTATATACCAAATGGGGCTATAACAGCCACCTGATTGCGGCATAGCGCAGCCTGACACCGGCAGGGCTAAACTTTCTGGCCGCCGACTGGCAGCAGCGATTTCCTGCGATCCACCTTATATTAGCAAAGTCTACGTCCAACACTGGAATAAACTTGGCCAGTTTAGTTGTGAAAGAAATCACGTTACAAAAAAATACACACAAACCAGCTGTTCAAACCAAGGAGTTAGTGCTTGTTACTTCCATGGTTTCAATTCAAACCCGCTTCAAAGAGATCGCACAGTCACCCAATCCCAATACATCCTTTCCAAAAGGATTAAGATAAAACAGTGCATAAATATCTGACCGAACCAATTAAAATTATTTATAGACTGCCAATTATTGCGGACCGACAAATTATTAATACAGCACGATCACGAAAGGCTGAGCTGATTTTAATAGGCTGATAAATTGAGGCACATTTCCAAAGATCATTAAAAATGGCTGATTAATCCAGCGATGGTTTTTATGGCATGCTATTAGATCTTTTTCAAACGAACTTTACTAATACTTAGCAAGCTTCCTGCGGCTTCGCTTGCGTTTAAAGTTATTCTGTACCCCTGACTACGTGTATGTATTTCATGATGATCGGTTGAGTAGTCTAGACGTGAAAGCGTAACAAACAAACAAAATAACTTACGCATTTTATTACAAAATTAGTTTACCTATAATAACCTATAAAAGCGTATCGAATTAGGCACATTGAATCTTAACATCAAGCTTGAGAGGTCTCCACTGATGAAATCTACTCTACCCCAAGGCCTGTCCAGATCCAAAACCCCGAGAGCTTTTAGTTAGAACTCCAAAATCGCTTCCAATGCCTGGCCGAATTCAAAACAGTGGATGAGCAAAAGCTGACAGGTGGAAATTGTCCAAGCGGTTAGGTCAGAGTTTAAGTCAGAGCCAGAGTATCACACCTGAAAAAAGGAGTGTGAGAAATGGAGTTGTGGTTGAAGATGGAGTTGTGGTTGAAGAAGGAGAATGCTTGCCAAGAAGGAACTGATGCACTCTGGATTTGAAGGCTCCAAGATTGTACTAGTCCGGGAAAACAGATATTTTTTACAATTACTTAGTATAAGGCTAATGATATCTAGAACTTGACATTTTACCCGTAGATCTTACCACCCTACACCTGTGCCTTCAACAAAGATTCGCGTTTACTTGCTCTGTTTTCCAAGTAAAAATTCAATAGAATAAAAATGGCTTTAATTCAATAGCAAAAATTATATACATTTGCTTTACCGACAATTCAAATTGGTCAATAAAGCAAAAATCATTATGTTTTTTTACACACATTTAAATTTGTCAAAGGCCGCAGTAAAATTGTATCTGTAATATAACAGTAGTATAAGTGAGTTTTGAAAACAATGCAAACAATACAAACTTTGAACTAAGGAAAGGCCTGTCGGAAGCTGTACGCAAAGACAATGGACGCTGAGCAGCGGACGACATTCGCGTGGAAGAGTGGCGAGAAGAGACTAGGACCTACCTAGGCTTTACGTAGAACAAAAATTAGTTATTTCATTCAAAAATGGGAATGAAGGATTTTTTCTCCAAGGATACTTTATGTTCTACTTGTTATCTAAATTATCTTTATTTTTTTATCGTAATATTATAAATGCGAAACTGATTTTATTTATTTGTTTGATACACTTTCACGCCATAAAGATCAAGCTGAAATTTCGCATACACGTTGTCAGGGATACAGAACTGAATATACCTTACCTTTCATCCAAAAAAAGTGACCCGAGTGAAGCCGTGGGCAGAACTTAATACTATAAACAATATACGTATACTTATTTAAAATATATCGATAGTGTGATAATTTTTATGATACAAAACATCCAAAAAACATATCAGTGAGATAAATTATTTTATAAAACCAAAGGATCCATCGTAATTGCCTTTCCCAGTAATGAATTTCGTGAATCGAAGTCCCATTTAATAAAGGGACAGATTGAGTTGACATCGGTACAGAGCGTAACCATTCGAGTCGACAGGCTGACATATCCTGGTACGTTTTACCCCTAGGGCAATAAAATACCAGAATATATTCAAATGTAAAATATTTTTAGTAACAGATATGCCCTTTTACACAGGTAAGCTCTGACATGTGAAAGTAGGGTAAAATAAAGGGTTAACTAAGAAAAGGTTGTGACAAGTATTTTTTTTTATAGAAACTTTTATTCTTTGTGATATCCCACATCGCAAAGAATAAAATCCCTCTTCTCTTGAAGGGTTCGACTTTGTCCCAACATGCTTTCCAGGCCAAACACGACTACGTCTTCTATCAAGGGGCGCATTCTTGGGTTCAAGATGGTTGGCGGAATTGGGGGAGACCTTTGCCTCCCAGTGGGATTATGCAGTTATTATACAACAACAACGTTACCAGCCTGTATCAATCACATAGACCTGCCCTTATAAGGGTGATATGCCCATACTCCCCACGCTGAGCATGGTTGCAGGGCCCAGCTTTTTACAACGCCGACGTCAGCGGCCAGGGCATGAAGCTGTGCCGGTGTTAGGAATCAGCCAAACTCCAGAGCCACATTTGTTAGTTAGCAGGGTACGACAGGCAGGTGAGACTGGCTTGGGCTTCGAAGATGGTGGTTGGAATCCCATACACCTCATCTTTTATTAGTTGATATTAGAAAGTTAAAAATTGCTCGAAGTAACAAAGCGTATCTACATAAATTATGGTAAACTATTTAACTACTACCAGCTACCAGATATTTCTACAAAATCCATTGTAATATAATTGTGGCGCATTCAGCAAATATTATAGGCCCCTACACTATAGCACCAGGGAATGACCCAACTTTGAATCGTAGTGAACACACAAGCAAACAGCAAAAAAAAAAAGATGATTTTAACTGTGATGACTAAAAATCTGCCGAAATGAGAACCGACCTCTTTCTTTAGGAGTCGGTTTTAAAGTTAAAGTATTTACTGAATAAAATTCAATTTTTCTTCTTTTACAACGAAACGCGTATTCTCGTGATATACCAGAACACGCATCAAATAATCACCAATATTATGCCCATCTTGTTCACCCCATTATTAGGGATCTTATTTTATTTTTTCAATTATGTCCATACACTGTAGTCATATAGAGTCAGTGGCATTAAACTAATTAGAAAATAGAAAATATCATCATAAACTGACAATGTATAGTCACTACCAAGCAAGGGTTAACCAAGTATATAATTCCAGCAGTAGATATTCGTAAATTCAACGGCGGGTTTATGTTTTATACATCTCTCTCGTGACGGGTTTAAGGTGGTCGGTCCTTTGTGGCATTTGTGGGGACGATCTGACACAAAGAGGCTTGTGTAATGAATAATTTGGATGGAGCAGAAGAGGGTTGCGTAAGATTGAAGATAACTCGGGTATTGGGATGTGAGAGTGCTGTAATTTAGTGGTCGTATGCCAACATAATATATTTTGTAAAATATTTGGGTCTTGAGTAGGGGACATTGTAAGTAAATTGTAATTTTTTATATAAAATTAAGGCTGTTATTAAGTTTTAGGTAGGATAAAGGATATGATGTATGGCGCTCGGTACCAAGACTAATCTCGGTAATCTCCAATAAGTTTTAAGTCGATTCTACTGTCTAAATAATTAAAAAGTAGGGTTGTTGCCATAGTAACAGTATATATCAATGGTTGTTGCCATATTAACAATATTAATATCAATGGTTGTTGCAGTCTAATAGTGGCGTGCGGCGGAAACCAAATTAACACAATATTTTGATTGATTGATTATTAATCGAGTCAGTATGTAAATTAAAGAAAATGTTAATGTCATTTATAAAATAAAATAAATTTTATGAGATACTGCTATAGGCTGATGATGATGATGATGAGAAACGTTTGGTTTTGACGCAATTGGTTTTCGGCATTCTCCTTTATTGGATAACATATCTTTCAACATACATTAGACACTATAATTGTGAGAGTGGTGAGAACTGACAGAACCATAAGGAAGAAGATTTTTCGTGATATATGTATGTGTATCTAATGCTATAATAAAACCTTTAAGGAGAAGAAGGAGCAATGTTCTTTATAAAGTAAAATTTGTAATTGATACAAATCGTATTATCTTGTTCCTTCTATTCTGTACTAATAACGGACATTTTGTAGAAAAGCCAGCCCTGAGTTGTCGGACAAACATGGATATTTTAATTAAATTAATTAACTTCAATATGATACTCATTTAAAATAAATACTCGAAAAAAGGGTCTGCCCGGGCCTAATTTTTTGGTATCAGCCTAATATCCAAAATTCAAATTAAATCACTGAAAATGTTTAAAAATATTCAAAACGAACTTGAAATGTATTTAAAACCTTGTTAACATAACCCTTTCAGGGTTTGCAATAAAAATAAAACAGCACCCTTATCATTTTAACCCAAATAACAATTTTAACCCGACACATTTTGTTTGCAATTAAAATTTTCTGGGCTTAAAAAATGCAGTTTTAAACAGAAAAAATCCGAGCTCTACTTTAATCCGCTTGCTAACTTTGCCAAAAGTTACTTTGTAGTTTTTTAAATCTCCAAAGCTGGCAGTTGGATAGTGAAATGGTATGGTAAAATACATTAGAAGACTCTTTTTTTTTTAAATCAGAGTTCAACTGCAGCTGTGCTGTGTTTCGGTTTGAAGGGTGTGGGTGCCGGTGAAATTACAGGCACTAGAGGCTTATCATTATCATGCCTCAAGTCGATGGACGCAGGGCGTTGCATCGTAGAGCACGTTCCAAAACACGTGATTTACGCTGCAATACTTTGTGATAGGTAATAGTTACCACTCAACATTCCATCTGCAAGTATCTTAAAAAAAGTTTATAAGAATAAACGCTCTCATTAGGAGAGGCCTATGTCTAGCAGTGGACTGTTATAGGCTGATGAATATGATGATAAGAATTAATTGTAAAATGTTTTGAGTAAACTAAAGTTAAAGTATGTACATGAATACGTTATGAGACTTTAATTATCACTCCTGCTTATGATTATGTGCTGAATAATGAATCCAGTGAGTGTGCCAGTTCAGTTGATACAATGATTTTATTATCCACATTATATTTTATCTCTCAATCACATTTCGAGATATCAAGTACAGAGCGAACTTCCAGTTAGTAATAACATTGAGATAATACATAAAATTTTGAGAACCGATAAAGCTTAACCCAGTTTATCCGCGAAAATAGTGCTCAAAGAAGCATTCAACGTTTTACAATCTTTAAAAAGAGTAATAAAACTGAGAAATATGACGACTTTTAAAATATCATTTTTCCCGAGGCAGCGCCATTATCTGCTATTCCCAATAGTTTATTTTTATAGGTTATAAATAGTTTTAGATAAAATTGAAAATATATGTAAAACTATTAGCAAAGATTATAAATATCAAACGGGATATTTACTATGATTTGTGACTTCTGTTGTTGCGTCGTACTCACAACATGATAAATATCCCGTTGAAATTCATAATTATGTTCACAACCATGATAGTTTCAAAAGATATATCTATTTGCAAAAATGACCATCTGATTAAACACTAACTATGTATGTTTTATATAATTAATTTTAACTTTTCTTTGTTGCAGGTAGATAAAATGGATCAAACTACTAAATATTTGATCATTATTGCATCATTGTTGAGTGTCGAGCTCAAATTTATCGAGAGCAAGTATGAAGATGTGACGAACCACATCCGATACGACTACATACCGATGTTCATAAATGTATGTGACATAGAAGACAGGAGATCCAAAGTGCATTGTTACTGTGACAGCAATAAACCTACATTAGCAACTAGAGCAGACTGTTGGGTCTTCAGCGGCGGAATTACCGAAGAAGATCCCATCTGGCCCAATTTCTCTTCCCAAACCAAAATAGAACATCTCACGTTCAACGTCAGATCCGACGATGCACTAACTTTCGTCCCAGCGAAAGCAATCGTAAGATTGGACAAACTCAAACACCTGACCATTCAATTCGGAACTATAAAAAGGATAACCCCATACGCTTTCACGAATTCCTCAACAATAAGGCAGATAGTTCTCAAATCAAATAAGATCTCAAGTCTCGATAAGCATTCGTTTTCTCAGATGATGATGCTCTCAAATCTAAGCTTGGATGACAACCAAATATCGGAACTAAAACGGGACGTATTTTTCAATTTACCAAATCTGCATATCCTGCATCTATCGAACAACAACTTGAGCTTGATCCACGAAGGCTGCTTTAAGCATTTGAATAATTTGATAGAGCTGAAGTTGGACTACAACTACATATCAGTGGTGACGCGAGAAATGTTGGAAGGATTAGAGAACCTATCAAGATTAAATTTGAGGAATAATAAGCTGACTATGATTGGCAATTTGGCGTTTACTGATCTGTGGGAGCTGAAAGAACTTTTGCTGGATAATAATGCGATAGAATTTGTCTCAGAAAGAGCGTTCGGTGGACTCGGACAGCTAAGAAGGTTGACTCTGTCGGGCAACAGAATTACGACGTTTTATGAAGATATTTTAGAGCATATCACGGGTTTAGTGGATTTAGACTTGAGAGACAATCTGCTGTCGACCATTTCATTTGAAACGATCCGACCGTTCCTTGAAAATGATAAATCTAGTTCGGCTGCAGTATATTTGGAAGGTGAGTTCTGACTTTTATTAATGTAAGTGCTTCTTAGTTTCTACGTGCACTAAAATCAATGCAAAAGTAGAAACATCTCAAATTATGTTTTTTTATAACAATAACGAGACAAAAACAAACTATGGTTTAGTATTGAAATAACAAAAAAAACTCTGTTTTCTACGGAGCACCGTAAATCACCATTTCCTACGAAGATGGGCGGAAAAAGACCCTACCTCTCAGAACTTTTATATCTGTAAGCAAATCTGCAAGCAGTAGCTAGAACTTTTATGAAATTCCCACGCCCAAATACCCAACATCCAACCAGCATTCTACAAAGCATGTAAACGACTCATTAGTGACCTAAACGAGATTGCAGATGACATAGGGCAAAGAGCACTTACCCAAAGGAAAAAAGAAAAGAATTTCCACCGCCATGCCGTTAAGGAGACACACAATAGGCCCTCATTTACATTCGGCTCCGACAAATAGTTAAAAGTAACGATGCTATTACTGGGTATTGTGGATACCTGAACCACTAAGGAGTGTTTACCTTACTGTTTTAGGTAGGGCATGTCACGGTAAAAATAATTGTGCTAACAGAACTCCCAAAAAGGTCCGCTGTTAGAATAAATACTGGTGTTTTATGGAAGAAATATACAGGCACTATATTAAAAAGATAAAATTATAATATATTGTTATCTCTATTTTTTATTAAGAACTTTTTCCTGTCTCATCTTTTTTGACTTTTCTTGATAGGCACCTTTGTTTAGTTTTGCTTGGTGTGCACAAACCATATAATGCGGGACGTAATCACACAGCACCATGTAGCCCCAAACTAAGCGGAGCTTGTATTATGGGAACCACATGATTGACATACTAAACATAAATATATATATATTTTTTGTAAATATATACATATAATACATAGAAATATGAATTAGCTTGTTTGGAAAGAGACACAAGTAAATTTTTTATATTACGACATGGCAGATTTATGGTACAATGTATACCATCTTGTCAATTAATTTGTTTCTGTGATGGTAAAACATCATCTTTATTTCAGCCACTTTCCGCACACTGCTGGATATAGGCCTCCCTTTGATTATGCCACTGGTCTCAATCCTATCCTAGTCTGATTCAGGTGCCAAACAAAACAGGTGATAGTAAATAACATAGAAATATTAACAGAAATTGTATAATAACACATAATATTAATTAATTACAAAATTGAAGAGGGAGTTTACAGGTTGTGCCGACCCCACTTAGAGTGTGATAAAGGCAGGGAGATGATAATAATGATTATGATGCGATGTTATGACACAATTTAGAATAGTGACTCTATTTATTCATATTCATTTATTTATTACTTGCATGTACATGATTTGTATATAGGTTTTAATAAAATATACATAGCCAGTAGTTACATGTACCCCGTTGAGACGCTGCAACATTAATTTCCATTCTTTTAAACATTATAAGTATAATGAACATTTGAATACAATATTAAAATGCAAAAAAAAAACTCAGTTTATATTGGATAAAATGCTTGAATCACTCCATATACAGATACTAAACAAAATATAAGAAACTAAATAAGATGTGATCTTCCAGCTGAGTTATATCGCAAAGGGACGAATAGATATATGTAAGTGGAAATGGGCAACATGGCTGCGTATAAATTTCAATGTTGCTGGTGCTATAAATACAACCGTCTTGATGTTTTTATATATTACAGAATAAAGTTTGATTTCTCTTAGCTTTTAGCTTTGAAATGTGCATTTTCATGTTACGGATTGAACTTTATGTTTTGAGATAGTAGCATAACGATTCTGGATGTTTATGAATATTTTTTTTTAATCTATTCCAAGCGTATCATCTAGGAAATAAAATCATAATTAATATGCAGGCCAATCTGAAGGCTAATATCGTACTAAATAACAAAACAGAAGTTGCGCGTGACTGGAATGTGACTGAATTTTTACGTCCACAGTTGTCAACAAACTAATTTTAATTTACGAAAATTGGATCCCTGGTAATTTTATTGAAACTTTTGTCCTTATGGCGGGTACAGACTTACGAAATGTGACACGCAATTAAAAAAATTGCCTTCCAAATTGTCGCAATGCTTATCATTTTATCATTAAATCAATTATCATGCAATGTAACAGAGTTACCATAGTGTGGATGTCTTGCGCGCACGAACTGTGCACACTACGCGCACGAACAGAGCATTTCTGCATGCATGCTCGCGCTGTATCCACACTCATGAAATGCTCCTTTCGTGTCACATTGCATGTTAAGTTACGTTACGTTGTCATTACGGTCTTATTATTATATTACCATGACGACCTCTATGGCGCAGTGGGCGAAGACCCGCCTGGGACGCAGAAGGTTGCGGGTTCGATTCCCGCTGCGAGACAAATGTTTGTACACTCTGCAAGTATTTATTTCGGGTCTGGGTATTTTCTAAGTATAATAAGTAAGTATTTACAAAAAAATGTATCGATGTAGTTTATCAGTCATGTGGTTCCCATAATACAAGCTCTGCTTAGTTTGGGGCTACATGATGCTGTGTAATAGTATCTTGCATTATTTATTTATTTTATTTATTTAATACCCGCCTTTACAAACCACGTGTAAAAAGTACTAACTAAAAATATTGAATTTAGTTTTGAGACTCATTCTTTCACAATAAGGCTAATTTTACTAACAAAATGGGCATGTTAATGCCAATCAGTTCCTCGGACAGATCCCAATGACCATTTTGTACTTGTATTTTGGAAAATTAATTGCCTGAATGAAGCAATTACTCGATGTTGAGTGATAATTGACGATCTTTTTCAGGCCTTGGTTTTTACTGTTTATACATATACCTAACACTTTTAGATTTGAGATTTTTACCGCTGCACCTCTATAAGAGCACAGGGTATCTTTTATGTAGGTACTATGCAAGGACATCCCCTCCAAATTTCAAGTCGGCTATGAATAGAATAAGTTTATTCGACACAGATTCAGGTAGGTATTTGTATTTTGTATTTATATTTATTTAATAACCTTAAAAGTACCGTAACATTTATCTGGAAAAATCACTATAAAACCACAGAATACAGAAGGGACAGAAGCGTCACTCCGCGCAATCATTTAAATAAATAGCGACTTTAGCTGCTACGCAATAAAGTGCTATTCAGCTCGTACCGAACTCAGTGCCTAACATTTATATTAACCTACACCTTGCATCCCTTTCTATCGTATAGCTCTATCTCTACTGACGTGGCACGTGTAACGTTAGGGTTGTCTTGAGAATTATTCTGTGACGAATAATAAGAACCTGGCCGCCGACGGGCAGCAGCGTCGGCGGTGCGAGAAGCTGTACCCTGCGATCCCCAACCCGCATGCCCAGCGTGGCCAAAATTTTAGTAGGTAGGTACCTACCTAGATATTTGCAAGAGAAAAAAACAACATTTGGTTTGTAGGTAACCTAGTTATCTAGTTTTAGTTGTTAGTACGCCTACCTTTAGGTAACTTACCACATCGATTTGTCTACCTACACCTACCTACCCGACTGTTTTTAAGTAGGTAACCTACACTGCCTACTTAAAGTTAAATCAAATAAAAATGTACCTAGGTTGGGTTTCTAATCTTGCTCTCAGTCTACATAATCAAAATCATAATACCTACTTACTACAGCACTATGTAGGTAGATACCTACCAATGGCACAAAAATTGTCTATGAAAAAATACCTACATTATAATATTACGTTTATTTATGTAGGTAGGTAACGCATTCAAATAGAACTTGTACCTAAGTACCTATCTACTTAAGTAAATACGGGAGACTTTGATATCTAAACAACGCATTATTTGGTAGAAAAACTTTCAGTTCTGTACCTACTATTGGTATTATTTACATTTTCTTATTATTATTCAGGCAACCAAATGCTATGCAGTATTTTTTTGCCTTCATTTGGCGTAAAATATAGGTACATTAACAAAAACAAAGTAAAATGCCGCGGCTGCTCAAAGACACTTTCGTTCCGGGCAGAACTCGGCAACCGACGTAACGAACCATGCTAGGAGGGCCGGCGATGCGTAGGTATATTTTTATACCTATTCTGCGGAGTGAAAGAGGCCTGATAAAACCTAAATAGGTAATTACAGTTATTAACTTATATTTTAACTTATACTATAAGTAGGAAAGGATACATAGAGCTCTAGTTTGAATTTAACCATCATAACTTTATAGCTACCGTAAAGTTATCAGGATACAACTCCCTTTTAAAGTAATTCTGTCAAGCAGAGTTCCTACGGCCATTCATTTTCCTTCAGCATAAACAAAACCACCACGTTTGATAATCTCCTGAAGGCAAGATTATATCCGAGGCATAAGATTTGTGCCTCACCTTGCTCCAGCCCTTAATCTCATATTTTATCCCTTGCGTCGGGGAAGTATCAATTTAATTCGGTAAGGGCGTAGGGATAAAGTCGATGCATAGTAGCGACTCAAACGTCCAGGCTACTATAGTAGCCTAAAAAAAAGTAACGTGAAACGTCCGGGCTACTAGAGAAGCCCAGCTGGTAAGTTAGAGTTTTTTGTATTCTCTGTGATTCAAAGACAATAGAGTGGCAGAAAAATGATAGTGAATGGCCCATGGATAAATCCTGCACCCATCCAATCCAAGAAAACCATACCTGGCAATAAAAAATTGTCCGTAGTTTTTTTTTTAAAAGTGTCTTCTTCACTTTGTGAATGAACTTTGTGCAAAAAGTAATGGATTGATTGTTTTATTAACCTTATTTATAAGTGTTATATATCAAAATAATCCTCAACATTAATGCTACTGAAATATTTACAAATATCTTTTATCCATTGCCTGATACGGCAAAAATTCAACATGAAACTCAATGCGAAATTCAACCTATATTGTCGAGTTGACATTTTTATTTTCAGTATTTAGATTGTTAGTTGAAATTGGTTTTTCACATAGATTAAATCTGTATAGTTTTACCTTTTAGTGAGTATTTTTAATTTAAGCCTAGCTATAGCAGTTATCTAGTTATAACGCTTTATTGTGAAAACGAACGAGGCGCGCGGCGCCGCAGAATACCGATCGCGCGGCCGGACGTTTCGGAGGGGGACAGCTTTCGCGGCCGGACGTTCAAGTGGGTATAGACGTGAAGATACGCCTTTGACAACCTTTATAGGTGCAAGGCAGATCTTTCACTGTGAGATAAAGTGATGATGATGTCAATAGTACCATGATAAATTACTGGTATTTTCTTTAATAGGGGAGTAAGTTAATTACAAATGGAACAGGAGGCCCTTGGGAAATTTTAATAAATAAAAAAAATTGGTAAAGATAATGCCGTCTGATGTATGGCGCTCGATAGCAAGACTTAAGTGCGTGCGTCAAAAAAATCTCCAATAAGTTTTTAGTCGATTCTACTGTCAAAATAATAAAAAACTAGGGTTATTTCAATAGCAACACTTTACATCAATGTTTGTTTCCATAGTAACGTATATATCATTGGTTGTCGCAGTCTAATGGAGGCGTGCGGCGGAAACCAAATCAACAAAATATTTTTTTAATTGATTATTAATCCCGTCGGTGTGTATAACTAAAGGAAATGTTAATATTCATATTCATATTCATATTTATTGCAGTCATAATGTTAGGTACAAAACATGGATGATTAGTATAACACTATGAGCCCAATTTTGGGCACAGCAATGGTATGGAGTAGTGTCAGTGTCATTTATAAAATATAATAAATTTTATGGGATACGTTCGGTTTTGACGCAATTGGTACGGGTTCCCGGCATTCTCCTTTATATGGACCAGTTGTCAGTACCTATATACAATATGGCCTGCTGATACGAATCTAGGCAGAGCTTGTTGGAATTAATTCTAAAGTTTGCATTATCAGTCTCTGGTAACCATGGTTACATAATGATGTTTATCAGTATGTCGAAACCATGGATATCAGAGATACAGCACCATCACAATACAAACATCCATGTTTACTTCACAAATATTTTACTGGGCGGGAATCGAACCTGCGCTAATGCCTTAAACATAATTATAATCGTGCAAAAAGGAGCAATAGAAAACCTTTTGAATTGAATGGCCATAATAAGATATTTGTGGACTTCTAGGATCTGAAAAAGATAATGATCTGTACTTTGGATTCAGTATTCCACTTTTGCATCAAAGGCAAAATCAACTAACTTTAGAAAAAGCTCTGAAATACATGTCCAACAGAAAAGTAGGTGATTATATAAAAAACGTGAGTGACACAGAAAACCAGTTTTCTGTCGAAACTTGGCGTAAAGGTCGGGTTGTGCTCAATAGGCAGATTGCTCTTTGAAAATATGGGAAACTTCAGGATAGTTCACACCTTATGGTTATTTGAATCCTCTATTAGACCGGTATTAAAGTTTCACGGCATAAGTGGCTCTTAGTCGGCGTGTACAGGTGGGTCAGATTCCGATGGGGTGATTATGTTTCGACTAAAGTTTAAATTAATATTTGACCTTTTGTGTAAATGTTAGTCTTACTTGGCTATAATAGCGAATAAAATTGAACTAGTCGGTAGCGTGGTGAATGGTATAAGGGTGGCGGCGAGAGTTTGGGGAGCTAGAACATTTTAAACACCTTTCAGCGACCGTCTGTCGTTTGTCAGACATTTTTTGATGGTATGCGGTGGCCCTAATGCTTTCAAATGAGTTAGTTTGAGTTTTTTCTTTCAACAAAAAAGCAGCAATTTGATTGTTACATCTGCTATGTTAATATGATAATTACATCTATGATAATTACATCTTTGATTATCTCATTGATATATTATACTGTAATCTGTTCAGACAGTAGTCGCTTTTGATTTAGCAGTGGATCAACTGAAATGGATCCATCTTGTTCACCATTGGATTTTTCAGTGTTGCAAGAGAAAACATAAAACGCCCTGAAATTAACATGTATCTCCTTTTCTGGATGACTATATATACTGTCATCTGTTCAGACAGGGAGACGCTTGTGATTTAGCAGTGGATCAAATGAAATCGATCACTTTTGTTCACTATTTCAGTGTTGCAAGAGAAAACTTAAAATGCCCGGTAAAATGCAAATCACATATCTGCTTTTTTCTGGATAACTCTATGTACAAAATTTCGTTTACGTGGCTTTCACCCCTATCCGTGCTCTAATAATTAAAATGAAACATAGCAAGTCCAAGGAGTTTTTAGGGTTTCTTATACACGAGCGGCAAAGTGCCAATGGCAGAGGCAAATGCAGCCGTTGACACCTGTCGGTGGCAGCCGTCGACGCGGCATTCGTCAAAAGGCTACCGCTGAAGCGTCATGGCACTCATGTATTTTTTATTTAACAAAAAGCCTTTATTTAACGGCACTCAAAGATTATAAGGCGTCATACCTGATAGGCGTCAATTTTCTAAATCAGATTAAAGTTCTACAAACAAACTTGGAAAGTTTCAAACTTACAAACGTAATGTAAACTAAAAGTTTTGAGGTCTGCTCCTTAAAATAATACAAAATTAAATTGTAATTTAAGCCAAACCATTCATTAATTCCTAAATCAACGTAGTAGAGTTCAAACTGTAACTTTTCCTCTTAACGAGAGAATAATACTTCGTAGCTCTCATGAGTCATTACTAAACTTATTAACAAACTTTGGTTACCAACGTTAATATACTTCAGTAACCAAACTTGATAATATGAATTACTTATAGCTCCACTTGAACTTGCGTAAGTTATAATAAACAAACATCAGTGCTTTAATTGCCTATAACGTTTCGTAGGCATCTTTGTACAAAATCACTCTCAAAATTGGCCAGAATTGCAATCATGAATTGCAACCAGATTTCCCAACTTGAACCTGCATAAGAAAAAATAACCATACCTCAGGGCTATAATCTTTATAGTTCTTAAGTTTCATAAACAAGGTTAAAAATGTTTGCTCAAATTTTGTTAAAGCTAAGTTGGTTGTAATCTGTTTTGCGAGATTAATAAATAAATAAAATAAATAAACACCATAGAACCAATTAATATAATTAATATAATAATGTGGCATATTTAATTTACATAGATACTTAGACATAGCAACACCTGAACTTGCATAAGAAATAATAAACAGACCTCAGGGCTATAATCCTTTTTTTGTTTCTAACGTTTTATCTCAACATGTGCCAACATTGCAACTAAAATTAAAATTACGTATAGCTCCACTTGAACTTGCTTAAGAAATAATAACCAGACGTCAGGGCTATAATCTTTTAAGTTTCAAAGACACCTCAGAACTATATCACCCTGCAATAATAATATTTTTTGTGGCATAATTGAATTAAGTACTTAGGTATAGCCCTACATGAACTTGTATAAGAAATAATAAACAGACCTCAGAGCTATAATCCTTCTGCTTCTAACGTTTCATAGGCACCTCGGCACTAAATCACTCCCAACGTGTGCCAGGATTGCAAACATATATTTCGGAAGATCCCGATAAATTCTCTCCGTATCCATCGAGAAAACAGCTTTTTATTCGAGCTTGTTTGTTTATTACTTCCCTACGCAATGTTGATTAGCAAGGTGAACTAAGATTTATATTGCAAGATTAATATTTTGTTTTCCTTTAGTGACTTACAATGGTTGTACCGGAAATATCTGAGTTCACTACAAAAGGCTTTTTATTGTATTATCCTTACCGAGTTTATTTATAACTTCATAAAACTAAGCACGTTATAACACGCAATTTAGAAATGCGCTCGCAAAGGGTTTAAACATAACCTTTATAAAAAGTAATTGCGCTTTTTGCCTCTTTCTAACATAGCGATTACTTCTTATAAAGTAAACTGGATTAGATTAGAAAATGGTAAAGATAAAAAGATATATATAAATTTATTTGAGTCTCAATAATATACGAAATAAACAATAAGTGCTTAAATATTATATGGTATTTATATCTCACGAATAATTAGGTTTATAAAAAACTATCACTAATTAAAGTAGGTAAAACCGATAACCAAAGCGCTCGTGGCGTAGCTTACTCCGGAGTTCTTCTTAGCAGATCACCTTTTTTAAGCAACACTCCACCCGCTTACTACTTTCGTCAATCAATTGATTAGTGGCATTTAGATCTGAGCGGTTCTGTATTTCGGAAGACACGTTAAAATGTTGGTCCCAGCTATTTCAGTCGTTAAGCCTTGTCGTTGGCCTTCCGGCGGCCTAAACACTCCGACCCTAGAGTTAACCATTAGCTAATACAAAGAAGAGGAAGGAGAAAGAACCGATTATTTCTTTTATTGTGTCCGTGGGATCCAATACAAATAAGATTGTAAACCTAAATTTATATAATTTGGAAGTTTGGAGTAATACTGCCGATTCTTCAAAATTTAATTTAGTAAATTGGTGAACTGAAATTCGGACATTTCTTAACTAACTGGAAATAGGAGGAATTAATCCCGGGGCATACCAGCCGGTCCAACTATCCGTTCTGTAAAGATACTTATTAAGGAAACAGGGTTCGATTGCGAACAGAACATGGAATTATTGAAAATCTCCATTCAGGAGTCTGTTTTCGACAAATTGATAAGTTTAAGCTTAATTGAAATCCGTTTCTAGAGTAAAATAAACGAGTTCGGAAAAGTTAAAGTTCAATACAGTGAAACACTAAAATCTATTGAAAAAAAGCATAAACAGGCGTATAGGCTCAAATAGTTTTGAAAAAACTTTCCAAATAGCAGAACCCATTTCATGTACCTAATAATTGATTACTCTTTTGTTAGAAAGGAATCCAATAACAGTTCCACTAAAGACTTTCACTAAAAATAATGGCCGTTATTCGAGTTTCACCACTTTTATATAGATATTGAGTTTTCGTTAATGCCTGCAATGCGTGATTTATTTAATCGTTTATCATCCATTGGCGATAAAGTATCTTAAATCAATAGCGTGAAATCCTTTCAGAGTAAGACCGCCGTACGTGCCCACTTGGGGTGCCGCCATTTTTCTTAGTTCACAGAGGCTCCAGCTATCTGTTCGAGGCAGGTTGCCGACTCCGCTACTTTCAGATAATCTCGTAACCCCGCTTGAATGCAAATAAAACTTAAAACGTTTGGGTCTACCATACACTTCTGTCTTACGACCGAACAAAGGACATGACACGAAATCTAAACAGCAGATAAAACGTCTTGCAAGCTCTTAGATACTGACAACAATACCATTTCTGTCCTATTAAAGTCTATATTACTTTGCAAACTAGCACCGCAGTACGCTAATTGAGTTGATTTCGGCGATGATAAAATTTAAGCGCTCGCCCGAAACGACTCGTAAAGGTTTATGTTACAAAAGCCTCGAATGTTGCTAAAGTAGCGTATAAGTTTCTAAAACAAGCTCCGGTTTCAGGTAACCCACTCGAGTGCGATTGCCGCCTCTCTTGGATCTACGCGCTTCGCAACGAGACCAGGGACAACATGCTGAGAGGCGCTCTCGAGAAAGTATCGTGTGTTGTAGACACGGCACTCGAGCGGCGTATGGAAGAGCCGGATGACACACACATCGAAGCTGCCAATGAGAATATACTCGCTGACGACAACTACGAATACGATTACAAGGAAGATTACGCCGAACGGCAGAAGCACAAATCAAGTAAAGCTAAAATGCTGACGGATATCCCTCTTGAGATGCTCCCATGCCCCAAGGAGCTGATGGAGACGATAGACGAATCCTACGGGCATCCAGTGCAGAATGAGATAAGGTTAAAAGCTTTTTCCAAAGTCACTAAAACCTCCCCTAGCTTTATTCTTGTTTTATTATTATCGTTGGTGTTTTAAAATATTTATGGGTGAGTGTAAAACAAAGATATTTGTGATATTAGAGTTAAAACTAGTTTTATCTGTACAGATTTATTAACCGTGTTCTCAATGTAGATTATCATGTTCTAGTCTATTATTTCAGATTGTAATAAATGTTGTTCTTTTCGTATTTTAAGCGTAAAGCGTCTTGTAAAATCTAATGGCTATAGTTATATCTAGGGATTAGTGAGTTATAAATTACATATAAATATGAAATGTGGGTTTAATAAAGATCAGGTAGGTAGGTAAATATTTTGACTAACGATCCGCGGGAAGCCTCCAATTTAAATGTTATTATCGTAATATTTTTTTAAGCATAAAGTGCGATAAAATTCAGCGCAGGTTATATAATCGTGTTATTATTGGAGCATAAAGTTTTGGAGAGAGTAATAACGCCGAAATGTAAAGCAGTATTGTGTGGAAAATACATAATACAAAAGAAATAGCATCAAATTACGTTGTTACGGGAATTCAGTAGATACGAAGTTGTAAGGAAACACTTGGAAAGAAAAACACGAACATACTTGAATTGTTCTTATTTCTTTCGACTCGTTTATTTCCCTGTACAACTTGTGTATTGTACAAGTAATAACAAATAAGACTTAAAAGTTTGTGCGTGAACTGGAAAGTCAATCAAATGTGGGGCGACCGTTTTGTTTGAAGGCCTTCACTCAAACTTATAAACTACCAACTCCAATTACTTATGAGAAAATCAAAGATCATGGTACGGTCTTTCTATTTGTGTTCGGGAATCCTCGTCCGTATTTAATAAAACATTCATACATATTTAAAAAAAAATATGGTTATTAAAAATCTATTCAGACATTTAAATTTTTTACTCGTTTGTTTCTTTTTCGTAAGGTTTATTCTTTTGTTTAGTGTTCAGATAGTTTTCAGTAGATTAATTACCAAATTGATTAGTTTTTTTAATGTTTATCTGTATAATACAACAAACAATTTAACTTCTTACTTAACTGCATGGTCATGCATGTCAAATCCTACTCTGAGTTACTTTTGGACTCGGAACGAACGTTATTATTAAAAAGAAGATCACATTCATTTTAAATTGGACTTGATATCGTTTCTAATCGTCGGGATAGCTGAGCTCTTGAGATACAAACGTGGAAAAACTGGTCACACCAGTACTCGGTCGGCATTGCGCTGACATTGAACACTATTCAATCGATATAACGTCTCAATTTGTGCAAAAGTGGAATTATAAACTACTTAATTGATGTCAAAGACGCTCGACGATTTTTGACAATTTCCACATAGAGACTGTGACTCTTTAGAGGGAATAACTTGACGTTTCTGATATATTTGAACGTTTAAATTTTCTAAATTGGTTATACTATTCTTTATAAAAAGTTAATTCAAATACACCCCGTATTTGCGAACCTTACAAAAAAATGATTCTTTAAGAATAATACAATATTGTACCTATTTTCAATTTATTGTGTCTTGCTATTTGAGGCACAAAAAACGTTGTATTTTCTTCTTTTTTTTCTAGATCATTTTAATCATAAGTGTTTTAAACTAAGTACTTTGCTGTTGACTTTGAATTCAAAGTTATACCGAACATTTCAGAACAATCTGGCGAATATTTTTTACAAAAACAGAAGCTACGAAGTTATTAAGTTGAGTAAGGACTTTTATTTCGGTGCCGGATTTATTTATCATTAGCCTATTTCTCCAGTCTGAGGTTTTCAGAAAATCTAATTGTTTATAAAGCTTTTTTTATTCGGAAGTTTTAAGATTTATAGCTATAGGATTTCCTACCCGGAATATAAATGCTAAAAGTTTTCGTCAATTCGTCATGTAATAAAATAAGAATATATTTGCGGCTCAAAATAATATTTATTGTGTTAAATATTCATTCAAGTTAGGTAATTCATTACGAATTATGTTCAATGAAGCTATCTTTGTAATAAATTATTCATGTAAATAAATTGTTACTAACACGTTCAATGTAATTTAATATGCAAGATTGTTTGATGGATTCGAATTATATAAATTGTCTTTATGGCTTTCGTACACAACTGTAATATGAACTATAATTATATTGGTATTTATACTAAACAGTATTTAGTTCAATGTACAAAAATATATATGTTTTAGAATATCAACTAAAACTAAATGAAAAGATTTACTCCCTTCATTTGATAACGGCTTGATAAGTATAGCTTGTCCCTTTAAATGTAAATTAAAATAGTTAACATGATATTTTAATGCCATTTTAGCTATCTGAAGTTTATAGAACTGCAATGAATAGGACGGTTAGTTTGTCCTAAAAATTATTTTAAATGCGAAAGTTTTTATGCTTTTTGGCACTCATCTCGGTTTATCAGCTGAATGGATACAAATATACACATAGCATGTGCTTAAAAATAACATTAAAAGCTACCCACGCGAGTGAAATCATGGGATGAAGGAAAGAATAGAACATATACAAACCATAGATAGCCCTAACGTAACCTAACCTAACCCAACCGATGTAGTTCACTAGATCGAAAATATCGTATTTGCTGGTTGAATTATCAGCAAAACGTGTCGAATAACGTATTCCTAAAAATGTTATGATAAAACATATCCAGCACAAATCTAAATAAAAAGATTCATGTGGACTAGGTACGAGGTACGAAGGTACTTATTTTACTAGGTGAACTTCGTACCACAAAAAAATGACTCGTAATGAGAATTGGCAATAGGGATCATCATCATCATCATCATCATCATCAGCCTATAGCAGTCCACTGCTGGACATAGGCCTCCCCTAATGAGCGTCATTGCGCCCTGTCCTGAGCTCGACGCATCCAGCTTCTACCAGCAGCCTTTCGCAGATCGTCACCCCACCTAGCCGGAGGGATAAAGGGATAAAGATCCATCATTTTCATTATTAACAAAAAATAAGGGAAACGTATTTAATCTTTTGTCAATTAAACAAATAAAATAACTAAAAAAAAATTTCCTACTTAAAAAAAACACATTGCTGCCCTTAAAAGCGAAAAATGAACTTAATTAGATATTTAATTCAAAGAAGAAAATATGTACCTGCTCATCTGTTTCAAGTCGGTGCAGTACCAACGTAGGTAGAGGCCGCCAGCCTCCTCCACGCTGACGTATTCACGCATGCGTTGGATGATGTGATGCGGCGGGAGCGGAAGCATGTAGCTTTGCACCGACTTACAGATTAGTAGATACCTATTTTCTTCTTTGAATTAAATATCTAATTAAGTTTATTTTTCACGTTTTAGAGCAGCAATAGGTAAGTGTTTTTTTATTTTGTAGTCGGTTAAATTTTTTCAAAAAAGTTATTTTATTTTTTCATTTTTAGTGTATTTAAATAATACTGTTATTCTTAAATAAACATGGGCAGACCAACTACCCATCTCTCGGGAATCAAATTAATATGGAACCACCTGTGAAGTATACTTTTTCAAACAAAAAAAGAATTTGGAAAATCGGTTCTCAATTGACTCAGATATCGGTGAACATACATAAAAATAAGTGGAAATAAAAACATTCCGACGAATTGAGAACCTTCTCCTTTTTGAAGTCGGTTAAAAATGACAATGATATTAGTAGTTGAAGTTCTTAGCTACAGCTAGACTTTGTACACTTTTTACATTGCCATGACGTCACGAGCACTCCCGAACTTTGACGCCCTTTATCTCCGTAAAATTTTATTTATTTGATAAATTTAAAAATACATGCCCTATATTTTTTGTTGATCTATCTGACAGACTAATTAGATTTTTTTTATTACCCAGTCTTCATCTCCATTCCCTTACAAAATTAACATTATGATTTTTCGGCTATTTCTTTGGGTTTTCCCGAATTTATTTTTTCCTGAACCAACTCAAGTGTTGAGGCGAGCTTTTTCATCCCCTGCTGGATGTAAGCCTCCCGGTATTTGTGCCATCCACCACAGCCTTGTGCTATTCGCAGCCAAGAACGCCCGGCGATGCGTACCGACTATGTCGTCGACCCATCCAAAAAAAAAAAAAATTATTAACCTTTAACCGCTTTAAGGGTTGAAATGCGAAAATTCCTAAAACAGGTCATTTATTTCTAGAGAGATTCTGTGCAATATTTCAAGTCGATTGGTAAAGATTTTTTTGTTCCCCATACAAACTTTGCCACCCCGTTTACAACTTTAGAGATAAATTTTTCAAAATTAGATAAGCCTTTGTATTATTTACTAAGCTAAACTAACAAACATTCACACGAACTTTTGTTCCCCGTACAAACTTTGCCACTCCCGTTAATCGTCATATGGATTGAATTTCGAAAAATCCTGAAACGCGTATTCATTTAGTTTTTGTAGACAGTCTCCATAAAAAAATAACAAAATATTAATTTAGTCCAGCCATTTTCATGTGTTACAAATGCATGGCCATTGATTTTTATCCAAATAGATTTAACAATCTCCCATCCAAACAAGAACAAATTATTAATTCAGTCCAGTCCACCCATTTTTAAGTGTTACTAATGCATTGCCATTGATTTTTATCTAAATAGATTTAACAATCTCCAATCGCAATAAAAACAAATTATTCATTAAATCCAGTCCAGCCATTTTAGAGATTTACTAATGCATTGCCATTGATTTTTATCTAAATAGAATTTACAATCTCCGCACCGCTGTTCTATGATGAAGACTAAGTATGGGCGTGCTATGCTAGCTTGCATAATCCTAAAATCAAATCACTAGAACTGATACAGTAAGCATTGTAGATTATTATTGGATAGCTTGCAATTCCGAGCCATTGGAATTGCGACCGCTAATCGAACCAATCCGTGTTTACAATATCGTAAGTATTTAATGAAACCGCTAAATCATAACCATTTGTGCCTGAATACAAGTATCCGTTAAGAGTATCCGGTAGTAGCATCTATCAGTTAACTTTTGTATGAAAGAGAGTCAGTGACATGTTTGATGATCTACATATATATACTGTATATACAATCGAACTCAATGTTTCAGGGACCCAACGGGGTACTTGTACCTACCAGTTAAAAGACAGGTATTTTAATACAGGACTACATGATGCGCCCTTATTTACTCATTAAGTAAAGTAAATGCTCCTCGATACTCCTCCATAACTAAGTTTAATACTTACTAACATTAGATATAAGACTGCATTTATTATATTGTTTACTAACCATTATGGTCCATGTTGTCTGAATTAAACAAATTATTATTATTATGACACTTTATTCATTTTAAAACTCATAAAAAATACATTTTTTACTATAAAATTTAAAACATTATTAATCTACTACAAAAATAATATAAAAAAACATTATAGTAAAAAATATATCCAAAATGGTGGACCACCGACCGCGGGGCAAGGCTCAAACGGTCGGTGGCTAGGCCTGCAGAGAGAGGAACCTCCGCACAATGCGTGCCGAGTCCAGGAGAGCCGCCTTCTGTATCTGACCCTTGATCCAGCTGCCTAGCGAGAGCCTCTTAAGGTATTGGTCAAGGCAAGGTAATATACATTATTATTATTATTATTATTTGGTACGCGAGTCCTTGCCCCCGCCATGTGTACACCAACTTTGATGTCAATTAACAATTTAAAAAAATGACCCTTTTTATGATCGAAGTACATACATGTATCCAAATCTACACACACACACACGCACACACACACACACACGCAGATTTAATATTAGCTGTACTAATGTTATAAATGAGCCTGATTCTGTGTTTCATTTTACATATTTTCTTTTTTGTATTTTATTAATTTCTTGTGTTGCTAATGATATATGTTAAAATTTTACATTTGGGCACTTTTGTCTTCTACTGAAGAGTAGTTTGTGTACGAAGAGCCATAACAATATTGTTTATATTCATGTAATAAATGTTTATCGTTAGTGTACAGTATTGTTAAACTATTTCACGTATACATAAAGTACGTTAGGTTGTGTATAGTCTTCGATTCTGTTGTATTAAATATTTCTACACGTGCCATGTGCGTTTTATTTATACCTGAAAATGAAAAATATTTATTTAGTAGTAAAACAAAGGCAAATTATTTAAAACTAAGGTTAGATACAAGGTTTACTAGACAAAGTTTTACTGAAGACTTCGAACTAAGCAAGGTATGCTGTGAAACCCACACTAGATCTTTTTTGTGCCCACCCACTACCACCACCACACTAGCATATCAGTCCACTGCTGGACATAGGCCTCCCCTAATAAAGGGTGATAGGCCCATAATCCCCACGCTGGGCATGCGGGCTGGGATTGCAGGGCATAGCTTCTCGCACGACCGACGATGCTGCCCATCGGCAGTCAGTGAATATGTCTGTGCCAGTGTTAGGCTGCGCTATACCGCAATCAGCCGGCTGCCAGAGCCCTGTTCGTTGTTTAGCAGGGTGTACCACGTGCAGGTGAGGTTAGCTTGGGTTCCGAAGATGGGGGTTGGAACCCCTTACACCCCGTACTTACAACCACTTAAGTTTTACCCCCGTAAAATTATTGTGGCAATACGACACAAATAATTATTTTTCGAACCACGGCCATAGCGGCCGTGGCTTCGTTTGCCTAGGATCTGGATAAAATATACTTAGTCTACCTATGCTATTATTGGTCTAGAACTACGTTCGTGCAAAATTGTGCGATCAAGATTCAAGATTCATTTATTCATACTATTTGGTACATGACAATTTGATGACATGAGTTTGTACACAGGATAAAAAAAATTAATAAAATTCTAATGAATAAAAAATAACTAGTAATACAATTAAATGAATTAGGATACTTTCAAGCTAGTGAACTCAACCATAGTATATTAAACCCCGTTCGGGATTCGCTTTCCCACAATAATATATAAAGCTTTGAGTGCTGAACACACTTGCTCAGGGCATGTGCTGGTCCTCCTCACGCAAGGCGCTGAGCCATATATGACGCCCCCAGTCAACGTATTAACTACTAAAACGATCATCATGAAATTCGTTGTCAGGGGTAAGTATACAAAAGACTTTCTTCGAAGCAGAAAAGTACTTATGGTACTTACCATTCATCCAGAAAACAGTACTGTTCCCGAGGGAAAGTAAAATATTTATAACGCGAGTGAAGCCGCGTGCAGAAGCTGATAATAAATAAACACAACATTCAAATATAATATTTTCCTCTAAGGTGGATAAATTTGTCTGAAATCAATATTGTATAGGTAATAATTTAATTTAATGTGTTTCAACAAGGTGGGCGCAACAAACTTATTACTTTGTATAGTTTAATACATATGTGCCGTTTTGTGGAATGTATTTGAATACACAGATAATAGCTTATTTATGTTGTAAATAAAAAATCTAAATAATAGACCTCAATTATCAGAATGCTCATCCTTCTAATTACATAGATAACTGAGTTTTACTAATAAACAAGATAAATAAATAATAAATAATGAAATCATGTGTCAATCAAATTGATTGATAACATATTGACTAGTATATATTATAGCCAGATGAATGTAAAAATACTATTGAGTAATACATTTGTTTATCTAAAAGCAAGAATTTACAAATTATTATTTAAGGTTAAGTTTCAAAAAAAATTGTGGCAGACACAAAACGAGTCTATTCAGTCCACTGCTGGATATAGGCCTCCCTTATAAGAAGCGGGTTATGCCCATAATCCCCACTCTTGGCATGCAGGTTGGGGATCGCAGGGCACAGCTTCTGGCACTGCAGACGCTGCTGCCCATCGGTGGCCAGGGGATTTAGTAGAGACAGTATTAGGCTGCACTATGCCGCAATCAGCCGGCCGCCACAGCCTCGTTTGGTAGTTAGCAAGGTGCACCACGTGCAGGTGAGGTTGGCTTGAGTTTCAAAGATAGGGTTTGGATTGGAACCCCTTACTCCCACCAATTTCAAAAAAATAGTGAAAGCCTGGCTGCTAAAACAAGCCCATAGCTTTTAAACATTAATTTAGATTCAAGATAAAATATTAAAATTTTTATTTGCTCATACAGCTAGAGTATGTAAATAATTATTATTTTCACAATGATTCTAAGGTTTGTTTAGAATATTTAAAAAAAACAAAGTACTAATTCAACAATACACTGTTATCTAAAAGCGGGCATTTACAAATGAAATAAAGCAATTTAAATAAAATTTTGTGGCAGGCTGGCAGCTGAAAGCTCGTTGCTTTAGAACATTATTTTAGTCTAAGGTATTTGTTTTCAATTAAAACTCCAGCTACTTTAATTATAGAGCAGTCGAGCAGTCGGTCCGTGACAGCGCGCTATCACTGTCCAATGAAATTGCGCGAAGGAATCAAGCGTTTTCTTGAACAATTGAGTTGATTGGCTGAATTACTTCGGATGATTTTGACTGCGTAGTCCAAAATAATTTTGTTAATTAACTGAAAGGCCAGTGAAATAAGGTAACGCCTGTGACCTTTTTCATAATAAATGATGAGTATCTACTTATGCTTTCTAAAATGCTAATGTTTATTAAAGGATTTAATCAGAGATAAATAGCTCTTAGAATCTTTGTTAAACAAAAGGATTTGCTTCCACATATATTGTGCGTAAAGTCCTTTTCACGAAAGAAGTCCCGCGGCAATTAGCGGAACTAAAGCCGAATTTTCAGTAAATTATGTAAAACACCGAATATTCATCAATAAAATTCTAAATTCTAGACAGAACATATTAGTTGCATACTTTAGTTGGAAACGTGTAAACGTGTAATAAAACCAAAGAATGTCATCTTTGGTTTTATTTCCCTTCTATTTTAACTTTTACACGACAGTGGCGCCGCGTCTGCGGGACTTATTTCGTGAAAAAGACTTCAGACCTGAGACGAATTTCCGAGCTGGCTTTTTCAGCAGTTTTACGGGTACTCTGTGAAGGGGGCTCATCCGGCGAAGTTATTACCACACCACACCAGCCTATATCAGTCCACTGCTGAACATAGGCCTCCCGTAATGAGCGCCAAAAGTACTGGTTAGGACTGACCAGCGTCAATTATCTATAAAAAAAATGAATGAATTACTTGATTCGGTGACAGCTGTATCAATAATGATCTCCAATCTCTACAAAGAAGCAACGGAGAACCATTTTTCTTGAATGACGGTTGTGTCATTTTTGTTTTAATTTATTTTAGTGTTTTTTTATTCATGGTATTTATAACTATTGGCATTTTACCTAATAGTGCACAAGTGTAGTGAAATGGAATAAAAGTAAATTTGGACTGGAATTCTCTGATGAAGAAAATTGTTCGCCGATTGTTTTTGTTACAGTTGCCCTTGCTCTAGCAGAATATAAACTGACCGAAAGATTTGACTTAAAAACCGTACTAAGTTGCCTCAAACACATAATATACACACTATGCCCTCAGCTTTGATATTGGCAGAATTGTGGAAATAATAATATCAGATGCCATTAAGGCGACTATTTATTTATTTATTGAGTTACACCAACAAAGTAAACACTAACATAATTAATTAGGAACTACGTACAATATACACAGTGCATAATGATACTTCAATTATAGGTGCAAACTGCATGCAAAATTTGACGTTTGAACATAATAAAAATAATTATTATTAAGTAGGATTATACAATTAAAGCTTTACAATATAAAGGTTTAATTATTAAGTGTTAACAAACAATAAATTGTATCATATAAATTAAATTAAAAATATGTATGACTAATAAAATTTTAAAGTAGGTATATTGTAGATTTTAAATTATTATATAAAACACAATGAATAATTATAGTGAGTGAATCAATTTTAAGTTACTTTTAAACATAAATACTGTTTGAAAAAACATCAATTTCTTGACACTCTTTGAGTGAGCTGTTGTTATGAATAGCATTGTAGCTTTTAAAAATTCTATTTAACGGGGAGAAATGACCAAGGTTCGAACGAGCGGTTTTTCTGACAAACGGAGTATATTTTTTTGTTCTTGGCAAACACCTTGGAATACTTAAGTTCACCCGAGACAGAAGGTGTGACTATACATGTCAAACATTTTTGAAGATATAAAATCGCTGACTATAGTTATTTTAAAGGAGAATGCCGAGAACCCGTACCAATTGCGTCACAACTGAACGTATCCCATAAAATGTATTATATTTTATAAATGACATTAACATTTTTTTTAGTTTTAGACACCGACGGATTAATAATCAAGTAAAAAAATATTTTGTTGATTTGGTTTATGCCGCACTCCGCCATTAGACTGCAACAACCAATGCTATATACGTTACTATGGCAACAAACATTGATGTAAAGTGTTACTATGGCAATAACCCTCATTTTTAATTATTTTGACAGTAGAAACGACAAAAAACTTGTTGGAGATTTTTTTGACGCACTCACTTTAGTCTTGGTACCGAGCGCCATACATCAGACAACATTTTCTTTTGCTCTTTTGTTTATACAAAATAGCAATATGTGAAGTTAGCTTCACATTCTAGAGAATAACAATTCAAAGGTTCAGCAATAATACCATTTTGATTCTATCACGTATCCTTACCAAAAAACTTGTACCAATGTGATCAATTTTGGTGCAAATTTTTTGGTAGGAAAAAGTGTCGGGTTCAACATGATATTCTTGCTGAACCTTTGTATTGTTATTTTCTAGGCCGTGAAGGTTTGCTATTTTGCATAACTACATTCAGTGATTTTATATCTTCAAAAATGTTGAATAGTGCAAGCGAGAGAAAGGTTTGACATGTATCGTGACCTTAAATAAATGTATACAATACAAAGATATTGTTATATAGGATACATTTCGGAGAGTGTGCGCAAGAATTACACAATTTAATTCCCCCATCACCATTTCATTATCGTACGACTAGACGCACGGAATTTCGTCACCCATACACGGTAGACATTCCACGCACGAAGCGTTTCGCTGCAACTTTCATCCTTAGAACAGCTAAGGAATGGAATGCTCTTCCGGCGTCGGTGTTTCCTGATCACTACGACTTAGGGGTCTTCAAGCGAAGAGTAAATAGGTACATTCTAGTCAAACGTAAGCCTATAAACTGTAAAAAAAAAAGAGCAACTACTACAACTAGTGAAAATGACTTTAAAAGTGGCAGTTTCTAAAATAATGATAATGTCAACGTCACCCATTTTCCGCCACAAGAATATTGCGCAGCTAAAGCGTCCCCATAGCTCAGTCACGCCACGCCACAAAATTGTCATTGTGCTCGCCGCACCGTGGCGACTACGCTGGCATTTATTGAAAATTTTGTCGCATAGCTTGCTAGAGCTGTCGCGCGCGGGACACGGACTTGAATAACGAGCTCAAGCTGTAGTTCGTTGCCAATTTCAGTGTATAGTAATGAGGGAACGGGCAGTTAGCCTACCTGATGGATGGCCTTTATACCTTGGACGTCCGAACTAGCGTGATAGCGCAAAAATTATATTACCTGTTTATTTCGTGTGGTTTAATCATTTATTTGTATGATATCTGAAGATGGAATAGCCCATGTTAATGCTAAGTTATTGCTTATAACAAAGTTTTTGTTCATAGTTCACACATGTTTGAAAAATGGCCAAAGATGTGACGTCCTGCGTCCATCAACTTGAGGCATGAAGATATCAAGCTTCATTCCTCTAATTTCACCGGCACCGACAGATACACTTCAAACTGAACTAGCAATGTTGCTTCATGGCAGATATAGACATATTGGGAGTTATGTTGGAGACCTTCAGGAGCCTTAAAACTCTGACACCATTTACATCAACTATAGGAATAAATATATAAATGAGATTATTTACCTAGTAACATGGGAACAATCAAACCTTTCAAAGGGTATCAAATTATATCTTCCCTCGTAAGCACCTCGTCCGCGCAAGAAAATTAAACCAGCTAACGTCAATATTTCTTCGACCTTTCAGCTATTTTGGTAGAAAAAGGGAGCACAGCTGGATACCACTAAAACTACTTAAAATAGAAGGTAGAATTAAGGTTAGCTATAATCCCGAATCCTGATTAGATACCCGAGGACCTTTCGCATTCAAATATAACTCCTTATCTGATCGTATTTATATATCATTTGGATAGGTTTATCCATTTTCAATAGGAATGTGTAGTACTTAGTTTTATTATAAACCGCTTTTCGCATTTCCAATAAAACCAGCGTAGTTTACGGAAAAGATTTGCGACGACATGCAAACCGCAATATACGATATGAATTTACAAATTTGCAAGCCAATACACTTTATATTTTCATTCATACATTCAGCCAACAAAGCATAATTTTATAAAACGAACGGAATTCTATCCACCCAAAGTATTCCCCGAATAGTCATTTCGTGCAAGCATCAGAAAATGGTATTTCCGAACTCAAGTTTCGTCCAGTTTTTTCAGAATACAGTGCAAGCAATGCATAACCTGCTGGGCTCCAGAGTTCAATCTCACTGATGTTTTGATAAAAAAGAACAGCGACTTTGAAAAGCGAGCTGTATCCAAATTGCCGGCTGTGCTGCCAAGCTGGATCGCTTCCAAAATCAAACCGGCACTTCGCATTAATCTGACATTGTAAATTGGCGGGATCATTGTTTTATACGGTGCCCGCGGAACATGTGCACTTCCGAATTAATAACAAGTCAATTCGTTCAGTGAACTGTCTAAAAGTTTGTACCCGAATCGCGGAAATACCAAAAATAATGACCTAAATAAAATACGACCGAATGGAAAATTTATCGGGCACTCTATTCTGTTGTGAAATAGCTTATTTAGAATATGCATGATTTTATGCGCCATAATACGGAATCTAAATTGGGTTATTTTAGCTCTAAAAGTTCTCGTAATTTTAACGGCTATTACATTAAATTTCTGCGATACCGAAACAGCAATCGCTAAAAAGTCTCATCTCATCTTTGACAACCATAAGTACTGAATAAAATTATTGTATACCTAAGTAATTTAATTAATAACGTTTACCATAGACAATTCTGTTTTCGGTACGTACAGATGAACAAATTACTGTTTATCTTTCCAAATAAATAAAATAAAATAAAAGTTTATTATTGATATTGAGTCATCATCATCATCAGCCTATAGCAGTGTACTACTAGACATAGTACCTTTACAAAGTATCATAGACCTCCCCTAATGAACGCAAATGCGCCCTATTTTGAGCTCGACAACAGCAAGCCATCAGTAATTAGTCTCGTGGACAGAAGTTTTTTGATCAGATAATCCGATTAATTTTTCTGTCCCATTACCATTGCAAAATTTACCCTAATAACCCAGCCGGTCACATAAAACCGCTTACATGTAACTTTTAAAGGCCATAAGTGTACTTGATCTACCGCGCGCTTAAAATATTTCGCCACTTAAAATCCGACTGGCATGTCGCCAAAGCTCATCCAAGATTTCAGCGATAAAGCCTCGGAAGTAGAATTACGTATTTACATAAAAAAAACTTATTACTTCGTTACCGCAGAAGACGTTGATGTAAAAAGTTGAAGCTTAGTTATGTCGGAAGTGGAATGGATATGGCGCGGTTGACGCTGAGGCGCGGAGACAATGGGGTGTTATTTGTCGAGAGAACTTCCGCTCCAAACGTCCCTCTCAAGTGAAATAAAATACAACTTATCTCATTGTATACAAAGTGTTCAAAATTTGGACGTTACCCCGAAATCTTAGGGGTGTTATTTAGAAATAGATATAATTTATTTGGACAGACACAACATTTGTATATATCTTGTAATATATCCTTCGTAGGTTAATTATATTCAACAATTTTGTCTTTTCTTTTTCATTTCTACATAAATCCTCTCTATCCAAAGGTTGTCTGGAAGAGATCGCCCTGAAACGATAAAACCGATATTTTGTCTTTTGATTCTAAACTAAGGTGTACAATAAAAAAAATCATTCATTATTTATAATAAGGATACAAATAAAAGAGGATGAAAAAGTGTACAAGATGGATATAGGTGCATAAGTAAGTAGGTTCGTCCTGCCTACAAATCCGCTAAGAGCCTTTCCAGATGGGCGATTTGCTCGCGCGAGTTGTTCGCGCAATTGACATGCGTATCCAATCAGGCTTGCTGAATGTAACGTGGAATGTGAAGTGCGTGCATACGCTCATCATACAAGACACAAAACGCACGAGCAACACGCGCGAGCAAATCGCCCATCTGGGAAGGCTCTAACAAAAGAAAATAAATATCAATAATTACTTTTAAAAATATTTTGCTGACACACTTATGTTATAAAGATATGACGACCGTCGATCTCTGTTATGCAGAGGGTGAGGCATCGCCTGAGACGCCTGAAAGTTGCGGGTCGATCTCTACATTCCAAATTTCATTCCAATTTGTTCAACCGTTTTGGCGTGAAAGAATAACAAACATCCAAACATCCTCACAAAATTACACCTTTAATATTAAAGGAGTAGGAAGTAGAATACGATAGGATGCGAATGTTTGTGAGTTTGTGCGTTAGTTTTCGTTCCCACTCAACTCCGTAACAACTAAACGGATTTCGTTGAAACTCGGAATAGACATAATTTGTGACCTGTTTTATTATAAAGGCTTTTTATCCCAGTCCCACGCGAGCAAAGCTGGTTTTAATATAAAAAGTAGAGCTAAAATACATTCTAAGAATATTTAGGGCTTTCTATTTTAGATTTTTCATTAACAATATCAGGCCCGTGGGATATGTTACAGTTTTATTTTAGTTTTTGAATTAAATTAAATCATCAAGGTTTTCATTGTTATTTATATCTATAAATTGTATGTTTTAAAAGTAAATTTTGCTTTATAAAAATGTATTAAGTTCCATAAGATCATATAATGTAGTTAGCACTACTAACTTATTACGTTATAGACACACCAAAGAAAAAACAAACAATATCACGTTTTTTTCCCTATCAACGCTTTGAGTGCTGATTAACGCAGCCGTCTATATCCATCAGTATCAGGCCCCGGGCGAAGTGCGTAGCGTTATGTCCGAGGCAAGCAGTCAACGTGTCAAAGACATCTTCACATTATCTGTGGTCGGTAACTTCGTGACCGTAATGGATTGGACTGCTTGTCTTTAGCGGCTTCTGTTGGCAGCCATCTGCAGTCTGCACCACTTACAATAACGTACGTTTCTTTAACAAAATCCCAAATGACGCGATTAATTTATCTGTTTTTATCTTTAGTGTATTCTTATAGGTATTCTTTTGTTTAATTATTTTTTGTTATTAATTATGGTTAACTTTTTACATAACTGTCCACCTTTTCTTCACGTGTATGTTTTACTTATTAGTGGAAACTTTGTTGGATTGAGATCGACCTAATAATACTTTTAGTTTATAAGTTTTATTGTTCTGTTTGTTTCCCGAATAAATAAAAATAAAATAAAATAAATAAATAAATTCAAATACGTTGTTAATCGTAACCTCTGTAATAAGGCTATCTCCAGTTCCCTCAAAAACAATGTAATCGTTAAGAATAGAGATGGTAATAACGTGGATTTAAAATATAAGCCTAGCAGAGTTTCTTGCCAATTCTTCTCTGTTTGGTCGCGTTAAAAATTTGTGTAAGTAATTGTAAAGTGTAGGTACTTTACAGTTCGTACCTTATAAATAAATTTTGATTTTTTTGGAATCTTGTTGGACTTTCGATTTGCCTTCTTTTAACTGATCAGTCCATCTTGTTGGAATCTACAGCCATTCTTTTTCTCTCTCTTTTCCAGCGATGACCAACTTCTCGTTGTCGTCACCACCTCTCACTGTATGCCCGAACGAAGTATCTTATCAGATATTGCATACTTACGTATATTCACGATTATGTTATCAGATATGGTTCAGTACACAGATCTGTTTAGGATACCATATAGGGGGTAATTAGAGGCAAGTCCAAACCCTAACATTCACTTTTTGTAAGCAGTATACATTGACAGGTTTGCAAGTCTAAGGCCGCTTTTTAATGGAACACCAACCTAGCACCTGCCTTTCGAATTTTAGTTCTATAAAATGCCAGTTTCCTCATGATGTGTTCCTTCACTATTTTGCACATGGTAATGCAAAAATAAATTTTATTAAGCGAAAAATCCATAGGTGTAAGGGGTTTTAATCTCCATCTTTGGAACCCAAGCCAACCTCACCTGCCCGTGCTGCACCCTGCTCAATAACAAACAAAACAGCTGGTTCATTGCGGCATAGATCAGCCTTACCCTGGCACAACTAAGTCCCCTTGCTGCTGACGGGCAGCGTCGGCGGCGGTGTGAGAAGCTGTGCTCTGCGATCCTTAATGTCCAGCGAGGGGATTATGATCTCGCAGTGGATTGAAAAGACTGGTGTTGCTGGTATTACTGTTGCTAACACGGCTTCCATTCAAACCCACGACCTTTAGAGTGGAAGTTAAAATACATCCCATTAAGTCACTATGGCTTTTTAGAAACACCTTGTATATATTTCCTGAAATATTTAAATCAGTTAACTGAACTTCCGCTCCATATAATAATCTATACAGAGAAAGTTATTATGTGTAATAAAACAGTAACTTTGTTCTTCGCAAGCAAGATATAGGAACAATAAGTACATATTTATTGCGCTACTGCGTTCTTTATTACCCCATACGCGCAAGAAAGGATTATACAAACAGAAATCTACGCTTTTATTACGTACTAGACAGCGCCCGGCGACTTCGTCTGCGTCAATTTTTTCCCGCTGCAGGGTCAATCTCAGTACGGTTAGTCCACTAGTTTAAAGTCACTCAGCGAGCTATGGAACGAGCCATGCTCGGAGTTTCACAAGAAAAGAATCCGCAACGAGACTATCCGACATAGAACTAAAGTTGTCGACATAGCTCAGTGATTTAGCAAGCCGAAGTGGCAGTGGGTTGGCCATATCTGCCTTAGAACCGATAACCGTTGGGGTAAACGAGTTCTTGGGCCAGGCCAGGTGGAGTGACGATTTGCAGTTTCTCAGTGCGCCCTGCAAGCATACAAATTTCAAGTCATCCTACGGATTTGGCTGTACATTGATTGTCAGTCAGTTAGGGCCATTTAAAGGGTGGGGGTTCCAACCTCCATCTTTAGAATCCAAGATAATCTTCCTAGCCCATGGTGTACAACGTCGAGGCTCTGGCAGCCCGTTGAATGCAGCATAGCACAGCGTAACACCGGCACAGAGCGTGCATAAATTTCCTGATCGCCGACGGGCAGCACCCTCAGCGTTGCGAGTAGCTGAGTAGCCCCGCGATCCCCAACCCGCATGCTTGATGTAGAAATTATAAGCATGTCTTACACACGAACGCAATCTAAGGTCTTCGGATACTCTCTGCCTTGAAGTCAGTTTGCACACCTCTGCTTACCGTGCTAACTCATTTGAAGTGGTGGCAGTAGGTCTCTGAAATGCTCTCTCTCTTCATATCAAAAAAGTATCATCTAACACGCCTTGTGCATGATTTTAATTTAAAATCCAATGTTCAAATACAATGATTAGCTTTGTGCCTTCCTTGTTTTGTTTTATTTTTTAGGAAGTTTCTTTGTGTATTTTAATTTTATTTACATTAGATCTGAGTATCTCTTCTGTAGTCGTTGTAATTTTCTTTTTAATGTGTGTTAAACATATAATTTTTATTATACAATATTTTACCTTGTTATTTGGATAATGGGTTTTATAAAAATGTTTTTTTTCTGTTAGTTTTGTTAATATATTTTTATTTTTAAGGAGATTTGTTGTTGTTTGTGGTTTTTTTTTTCTTTCATTATTCATTCTGATATTATGTTTACGCACGCCAAACATCACTTTTTACCTGTCATGGTTGACTGGCAGAAAATTCTTTCTAGCATTAAGTCCACCATTTGTACATTTATTTTCGTAAAGTGCAATAAAATATAAATAAATAAATATCTTCCTTAGGGGAGTCCTTTGCCCAGTAGTGGCAGTTCCGGCAGATAAAGGTTGTTGTCTATGGGCCACTTGCGCAGCTCCGCTTAGCCCAGGCTAGAGGCGTTGTGTGGCAAAATTTACTAATTACTATACTGACTAGTCAGTCCGCTTTTTAAGAGTTTTACATAGGGTGCGTTTTCGTTTAGGCGGCGCGGAATAGATAAGTGTGCAAAATCGATAATTTACATGACGTAATATATTTTTGAAGAGATTTATTTTTTTGAATTAGTTAATTTCCACAAGAAGTCTCAAAATAAACGCACCCTATGTATAGTCAGCAAATAAAGTACTGAACCAAACTTTATATCTCGTAATATCGCACAAAATGGAAGTTCAATAGAATTGCGTTTACATGACGAAATATCGTTTTGAAGAGATTTTTTTTTATTTAATACATCTCCGGTCCGTCTCAATTAAAACGCACCCTACGTATAGTCAGCAAATAAAGTACTAAACCAAACTTTATATCCCGTTATATCGCTCAAAATGGAAGTACTTGAGCGCAGTAACGCTACCCGAAGTCAAGAATGTAATATAATAAACATCCAACAAATCTAAAAGCGAAATCTAAATACGGGTACGTTATTGCAACCTTAATAAATTTACTCCGGAAACATGATTGAAAATATTATGTGGAATACGGATGTTTGAAGCAAAAAAATGTTTTGTGCCTCAGAAATTACTTTTGGTAATTTACTAGCAACAAACTCGGGACTCCACTTGCGTTGTACCAGTATAAACCTATAACCTAAACCTATGTGTTAATCATTAGCAGATAACTAAATTCAAGAGCGCCAATCCTCCCTCCTCTTATAAAAGCAGCGAGCTTACCGGTGCGCGCTGATAGCTTATCGAGTAGTCATACTGTGCAGACCTATTTAGAAGCGTTTGAGACGTGATTTGTTAATAGTGATATTGCCGTCCATGTTCCTTGCCTGAATTGTTTGCTGGCTAACTTTTGTAATTCGATTATTGATCTTGTTGTTATTAAATTGTTTTTAAAAATTGTACCCTCTTCTGATTTCTAATAATACCTATTCAAAGTTTCATTCAAATGCAGACGTTACGGAGTTGAGTGGTACAAAAGCAACTACAACAACATACTAACACACAAACTTGCAAACTGCATTTATAATATAACTGTGACTAGTTTCCACCCGCGGCTTTGCTTACGTGTAACTACGTAAAAATAGAATCACTAGACTTAAAACTTATGTACCACATCAAATCAAAATCTAAAGAATGAATCGAAAAACAAAGCGCTCTAAATACTTCAGTGTTTTTAGCAGATTGCTTAAGCATTACTCGGCCCAGTCACTACTTGGATGTGTGACTGTTTAATGGCATATAGATCTGAGCGCTTCCGTGCTTCGGAAGGCTCGTTCCCAGCTTTTTCAGTCGTTAAGCCATGTCGGAGGATATTGAGCGGCTTAAAAACTCCGACACCAGAGTTGATCACAAGCTCATACGAAGAAGAAGAAGAATAAGAAAGGAAACGGCTGCCGTGAAAGCATATGATACTCGTACATACCGATAGACACTTCTATAATGATCATAATGAGTATGCTGTAATAATCTCGGAAAATATTCCCGTTTCTTAAATTTTTTATGGAAGTATACAAAAATTATACAGGAAACAAGCAATTTGGGGTAATTTAGGGCAAGCACCATTAATTATGGTAATGAGAAAGATCTTCATTATTATATAATGTAAGAACATATTTCTTGATTTTTTTTTCGAATAAGTTAAGCGGGTTTAGATTTTAGGTTCAGGTATAGTCAATAGCAAACTGGCAGTGTTTAAAGGTACCTATCAATCTATACCCTATTGCAGCTAGCAACAGAGGCGGCGATACGCCGTGACTATTCAATTTAATTCAATTATTATTCTATTCTACTGAAAATATTATAATGTCAGCTTTTTGAACAACAAAAAGGATGTTTTTTAACATAAACGTATCAGATTCAGATTCATTTATTTACCATTTAGTTATATCTATGAACCCCTGTAACATCAAGAAGTATTACATGCGCGTTGCTGACCCTTTTATTTCAAAATGCCCTTTTTGAATCGCTAGATTCATTTTAAATATTTTTATAGATGGCTATGGTACCTTACTTATAATATCACCTAAAACTTAACTTATTGTGTCCTTTAAGGCTGCAGGAAAAAAACTTACTTAGGTGAAGGTTTATACAAAGTCTTCAACACTAGGCTAGCCTGTATCGGGAAGTCCAGTACTGGTATTTCATAGAAATATGTCTGAAACTAGTAGTGTCATGGCGACACGTAGCCTGCTGCTGCCATCAGCAGTCGGCTACAGAGTGAAGGCGTCCTCACACTGTTCGGACGCGTCCGCGGACGTGTCATTCATGGAGGCGAGTCTAGATTTCTATTGGTCATCCAAATGTCCTACTGATCCTACTGAACGGAGGTTCTTGTATTTGCTAGTTTAATCGTCTGCTTCAAAACCTATTGGTTGGTAAGGGATTACGTTAAACATTTCATAGATTTTGATTGGGTTCGTTAAACATTTCTTAGATTTTGATTGGGTTCTAGTCATCCAAATGTCACAAAATGGAACGTCACGCGGTTTTGAGGTTTGGATGACTAATAAAAATCAACGGCAAATCGAACACATTATTTTTATTTAACCCCGCCCATCAGCCGCGTCCGAACCGTGAAATGATGGCTTTATACATTTACGGTGCTTTGGCGGTTTTTCTGGTAAGTTTGAGACCATAAGATTCATCACATCAGTAGCACGTACCTACGTTACTGCAGCGATATTAATTATTAGCAGAACTAGTACTAGTATAGGCATTTGCCTTTGCTATAGAGAATTGGCAACCGCGATCTGGAAGACGAAAGGTAGAGAGGCCCTCCACCAGATGGAAAGATAGGATCATCAAGAATGCAGGTAATCGGTGGATGGTAGGGCTTACGACCGCTTTTTGTGGAATTCCTTGAGGGATACCTATATTCAGCAGTGGACTTCTAAAGGTTGTTGATGATGATGATAATAGAGAATGAACGCCTCAAGTTCCATGCTTGGTTGCAATGCCACGTCCACCACAACGCACTATTATTTTAAGTTTTTTATAGCCAAATGGAATATACCCCGCCAGCGAATCCTGAGGAGTGGGTGCGCATCTAAACCGTGTGTACCAATAGCTTTTTCATCTTTTTATTCTCATTTCTTGTTTCTGAATAAACATGTCCCAGGTACTTAATTTAAAGCTAAAAATACCACTTGGCCCAGTTTAAATCATCTAGATTAGAAAGATTACATTTTTTATTGCAGTTCAAAGGTTAGTTAAGTGGAACGAAGAAGCGGCAAGTTAAACTGTGAGTGTTTGTTCTCGGCCTATAATAAAAACGGGTTGTAAATAAAAATTATACGAAAAACAGGGTTAATTCAACAAAAAATGTTATATATCTGAGTAATCAGCGGAGGAAGCGTAAGTCCAATAATACCTTTCCTGGATTTTCAAAAGTATAATCACGTTTTAGCATAATTCCTCTCGAAATTTCTAGAAAGTTGTAAGTATTTTATTTATTTTATACTTCGTTTAATTTATTTCAGTAAGCTCGGTAGGTACTTAAGAGGTGTTTTTAAAGTGTTTATTGAATTGTGAGTTCAAGGAAAATTCAGGGTGCAAAATGTTTGCCGGTGGTGATTTTAGCTAAATTAAATTCCACTCCAGCCTATATCAGTCCACTGCTGGACATAGGCCTCCCCTAATAAAGGGGGATATGCTCATAATCCCCACGCTGGGCATGTGGATTGGGGATCGCAGGGCACAGTTTCTCGCACCACCGACGCTGCTTTCCGTCGGTGGCCATGGGATTTAGCTGTGCCGATGTAGGCTGTGCTATGCCGCAATCAGCCGGCCGCCAGAGCCCCGTTTGTTGTTTAGCAGGGTGCACCACGGGCAGGTGGGGTTGGCTTGGGTTCCGAAGATAGGGGTGGGAACCCCGAACACCCCAAAATTAAATTGAACCTATGTAAATTTAAAATTCGTAAATGAGACTGTTAAGTAGAGACTACAATAAATGTCAGTGATAATTTTTTTATTAGTTTTAATATTTGACGAAGCAGGTCCACAGACACCAGCAGTTTTGAAGTCACTCCTGTCGCCAGGAGTGTGGTGTGACGGAGCAAGGATACTCCGTAGGTGGTTGTTGTTAAGGGGATTAAAGTCAGCAAACACCAGCGTCTGAAGTCATTCCCTATAACCAAGAGTGTAGTGGTCCCCCATAAGTATGCGTTGCTATCAGGCGGGTAGAGGTAGAACATGACATATCAGGTTAATAGGGTGTCTGAAAGGCCTTGATTTGCCTATTCTATTAAAATTTTTATTAGTTTTTTTAAATTACGAACAAAACTTACTAATAACGAAAATACAACGGAATTGAGAACCTCCTCCTTTTTTGAAGTCGATTAAAAAACTACTAGATAATACTTTCACTATTTTTTTTAAATTATGGTGGTCAGCCACGTGGATGCAAAAAGCGAAGTATGAAGAGGGGTACAAAAAGTTCAACCCCTCTTCATACATCGCGTGTGAGTGAGAGAAACTATATATTTCCCTCACTAGAACTAACTATTACTTATGATATCCACGAAAATACAATACTGAATGTATGAATTGGACATAAGTGACGAAACCCGTGGTGGGCAAGTTAACTCGCACTTTACCGGTCTATATAAAATTCAGCCATAATATTCAATCAATATAAATATTCTGCCTTATTTTACAAAATATCTGATGCTGCATGGAGTGTTGTAATCCACATTTTTAACATCAAAATAAAAAAAATAAAAAAAAATGTTTATTTCTCTTGGAACATTTACATTATCTACTTTTTAGTTAGTAGCCCTCCTTACGTACCAAACTAAGTTAATTTAACATGCATGACCTACGATGCAATTCTTTGTTATAGGTGATGGTCAGGTCGTGCCTCAAGAACAAATAAATAAAACATGCAATGCCCACCTGATTATGTGGTCTATATTATATATATATATTTATTGTCTATATTTTTTTCTTCAAAGTTGAATGTACCAACAGTCCCAACACTAAACAAAATACCCAACACTAAATGCTTATATTCTGTCGGGTTTTTTTTAATTTGTATTCGGTTAAAAAAGAATTGAATTTAGATCATTTGCATTTCCTAAAGATTTACTGTGACTTTTGGTCCCATTTAAGTTTTAAAAATAAATACCTAATTAATTTCTTATAAGTCGGTTGCTAAATCAAATAAATATTTTATGCCAATATAATTAATTTATAAGGTGCTCTCGATGCGTTCCAGTAGCGTATACACATAAAAGCACCTGTAACACCAAGCATACATTCGTTGCTGACTCTAAAATTATAATTTGAAATACCAAAAAAAGTGGCAGATTAATTGAAATATGTATTGTTACAGCCACAATTCAAGTTTCTGTAGTTACTTCAGATTTTGTGATACTTTACTTAACAACAACAAGATCTCAACGACATCAACTCCCAAAGGCGCTGTTAAGCAAAGTAGGTAATTCAACATTTAACTAAGTCTTGTTTGTGGTTGCGCTTGTATACAAGTCTTCTCTATTGCCAGCGAGTAACTTCATGAGTGGCTATTGCTAGATTTATACAGTTAACCCACTCTGAGGCTGACAAGATATTACTTTAACCGCTGGAATGCTATGTCTACACTCAAAAACTGGCGACTATCACATATAGTAATACAGCGCGGCATATACCCTCGAGAGCAATGAATCCGGGTCACTCAAAGAATCCAAAAAATCTCGGAAAGTAAGAATGCTAGGTTAATGCAATAAATTGTATTTAATAGACAATTTAATACTCCTTAAATGAAAGTTAAAAAAATATGAGTCACCATACATTTTATTTACACAAAATTATATAAAGAAAAAAAACTGCTGATCTCTCCTTAAAACAAAAATAGGAAACATGAAATTTTTGAACTTTATGACGATTTTCTTGAATTTCAATACTTCGTATTACCTCCTCGTACTTCCATTACTGCGTTTACGCGGTTTGGCATGCTGTACACCAAGTTCCTTATACGATTTTGGGGAATATTCTCCCATTCCTCTGTGAGAGCAATTTTGAGCTCAGGAAGCGTGATTGGGGGAGGGTTTCGTTGTTTTACGCATCTCCCTAGCTCGTCCCAAGCATGCTCGATCGGGTTGATATCCGGGCTGCGCGCTGGCCACTCCATACAAGTAATGTTCATCTCTTGAAGGTAGTCATTCACAATCCTACCTGTATGAGGTCGGGCATTGTCATGCATAAATATAGCATCCTCACCCAAATTGACCATAAATGGACCAACGTGTTCGTTGAGGATTTCTTCCACATATCTTACGCTAGTTAAAGAGCCGTTTTCTATGATCACCAGCTCTGTGCGACTTTCAGAGGAAATTCCGGCCCACACAAGTACAGACCCACCACCGTAGGCTACTTTTTCTTCGATGCATGCTTGCTTGAATCTTTCCCCTGGTCTTCTATACACTCTGTGTCTTCCATCGTGCTTGTAGAGCATAAATTTTGATTCGTCGGAGAACATAACTTTCGACCAATCTTCAATACTCCAATTTACGTGGTTCTGGGCATATCTTAGTCTTGAAATACGATGGCCACGCTCCAGTTTAGGGCCGTTTGCAGGTCTAAGGGGTTTTAAGTTAGATTCAGCAAGCCGACGTCTTACTGTCCATGCACTTGGGTTACTTCCTCCGAGGCGTCGAAACTGATTTGTGAGTTCAGTTCCTGTGAGAAAGCGATTTCGAAGCATGGTGTTCACCAAGTATCGGTCTTCTCGTGCTGTGGTACACCTAGTTCTGCCCGTTCCTGGTCTGCGTAGGTTAGAACCAGTTTCTTCGTAACGTCGGAGAACTCTTTGTACTGTTGACAGCGACACACCGACAGTCACACCTGTACAGACACCTGTATCGCGCTGACTCCGGCCGGTTTCCACCAATGTAAGTATTCTGGTGCATTCTTCAAGTGTAAGCGACATGATTTCAGCTTGAATAATGAATATTGAGCACTATCAACCTGGTTTATGTACCAACATAAATGACAGATTACAAACAAAAGCAAAAACAAATCCTGTAATTTCGTAGTTCCATCTTCGACAGTGTTCCCTTTTCAAATTTGATTTTTTTATGATATAACTTTACAATAACTAAGAAGTTTTAATACTTTCATTTAAGGAGTATTAAATTATCTATTAAATACAATTTATTGCATTAACCTAGCATTCTTACTTTCCGAGATTTTTTGGATTCTTTGAGTGACCCGGATTCATTGCTCTCGAGTGTATTTTACAGCTTATTTAAATCACTGCCACTGATATGTCATCCCTTTTCACGTAGAATGCAGCCCTACGAACTGGTCCTACGCTTGAAGCACGGTTTATTTTCAGCACTCAAAGCGACTCAGGACTCTACACACACGCTCTCGATACAGCTCGGAGACGCGCTGTGTCAGCGGGTGTCCACGTCTTTTGTGTGTAGGGCGACCTTCGTTTAGCATACTAAGTATTCCTTTACCACGCTGTACTTCCTGGGCCACTTTTCCTTCGATGATGTTTCTAATGAAGCTGTCACGTCGCAGAAAGTATCCAATCACGTTTCTTGTGGTTTTCTTTTTTATATTCACTTATTTTTGTTTCACACAGCCTGTAGCCTGACTCAGAAACTCTGCCGCTCAGTGTCTTTGGTGTGTGGGTAGACTCCAGTAGTGAACTAGCTACTTTCTACCAAGTGACTAACATCACATGAAAGTGCATCTCGACTAATTTAAGTCTTCAGACTAGGCATAACGGCATGCAAGTACAAGTTTGCAGACCGACTAATGATATCATTTCGTACCAAGTTGAATGTAAGCAATATGCATACAGTTCAGTTAGTTCTTTCATTTTGTTGAAGAGCCAATGTTGATGTTTGCTTGCTTGTTAGGATTTTATTTTGTGAAAGAAAAAATAGCTTTTAATCTAACTAGGAAGGTAAGTAGGCATGGTTGGTAATGTTGGTATACTTAACTGTTTAATATCGAGTAGTATAAATAATGCAAAGCGCATAAACAAATGATGTTAAGGTTGATTAGTATAAGTGGTGTATCGGGTTCTAACCTCCACCTTCGGAACTCAAGCCAACCTCACCTGCCCGTGGTGCACCCTGCTAACAAACAAACGGAGCTCTGGCGGCATAGCGCAGCCATACCGGCACAACTAAATTCCCATCCGTCGCTGCTGTCCGTAGGCACCTGTGCCCTGTGATCCCCAACCCACCCTAGCGTGGGAATTATGGGTATATCCCCCTTCTTATTAGGGGATTGACCTCCATAGCCAGTCCAGCATTGAACTGATAAGCTGTTATTGTTGTTTTTATTGATTAGTATAGGCCCCAGCACGGATTTATAGGAGCGATATAAAATAGTGTGGATACTGTGTAGAACAAGTAGACCAAACAGTCCAATCAAAGTTGTAAAAATGTTGTCTGCACATTAGCGCCCTGCACACGTAAATATCGGACCTTGCGACAAGACTGTGTTCCAAATCGCAGTCCGATCTGTACGGTTTGGACTGCGGATCAAACTGTCGTGCTAATGGCGCGTTAAGATCATCATAATCATAATCATAATCATAATCATTTATTTAACGAAACATGGGTAGGTACAGGAGATGGTACATAAATGTATAAGTTCAGCCATGATCAGCTTGTGTAGCATGTTAAATATTAAGTAGGTGTCACTAGCTTGGTGTAACTGTTATCGTGCATGAATATAATCAAACAGAATTAGTTATTATTTAATGTCACTTATCAAGGAAAAAAAATCAAAATCATTAAGTAATTAGTATAAAATTAGTAATTAAACATTGTCAAGAAAACTTATCACTAAGATACTCATCCACACTATAGTAAACCTTATCTATAAGCATTTTTTTAAGTTTTAATTTAAACACGCCGTTCGAGGATGTTTCAAGCATATTTAGCGGTAGATGATTATAGAGCCTTGGAGCCATGCAGAATATACTATTGTTCATAAAGGCCGTTTTATTTGGTGGACAACATATTTTACGTAATTTCCGCTTACTTTTAAAGTTATTGAAAAGGTCTAGATTATTCCTTACAAATTGGACAACTTCAAAGATATATAAGCCAGGTAACGTTAAGATATGTAAATTCTTAAAATGTGGCTTACAACTATCCGTCTGGCGAAGCTTGCATATTGCTCGCACACATTTTTTTTGCGTTTTGAAAAGAGCTTCTTTGTCGACAGAGTTACCCCAAAACAAGATTCCATACCTCAGCAGGGATGCCACATACCCATGATAGGCCGTTAAAAGAGTATCAGTGCTCGCAGTTTTTGAAAGGATATACAGAGCATAGGAAAAACGATTAATACGTAAACACAGACTTTCAATATGAGCTTTCCAATTCAGAGTACTGTCAATGTTTAAACCTAAAAATTTTGTAATGTCGATTTGTTCAATTTTTTGTCCACAATAATTAATGTCAAAATTTGCTATTTTAGTTGTTCTAATTCTAAATGTCATTATATTCGTTTTCGTCAAGTTAATTTGTAGATTATTTAATTTCAACCAATTTATAGTAACATCCAGTGTGTTGTTAATATCGTTCTCTACTGAACATTTGTCTTTGCCGGTAAAAAGAATAGTGCTGTCGTCAGCAAACAAAACCGTATCATGACTAGTCACTCTCGGGAGATCGTTGATATAAATAATAAATAACAAAGGACCAAGTACGCTACCCTGGGGGACGCCAAATTGCACAGTTCTAAAGGCTGACTGGAATTTGATTTCTTTTCTTAATTTTGGACATATCCTTGTAATTTGCGTTGCTTGTTCACGATTTGTTAGATAGGACTTCATAAGATTTAAAATATTCCCCCTTACACCATAAGCCTCCAATTTGTTTAGAAGAGTTTGGTGGTCTACATAATCAAAAGCCTTTGTGAGGTCCATAAACAATGCACAGGATGATATGCCTCTGTCTAAGGTATTCATGATAGAATAGAGAAACTTATATAAGGCCATGTTTATTGTTTTATTTTTTCTAAAACCGACTTGTTCATCTGCTAATATGTTTTTTCCTTCAAAGAAAGCATAGATTTTGTCATATATAAGTTTTTCAAAAACCTTGGACAGCACCGGCACAAGTGCAATGGGGCGATAACATGTCATATCATATTGATCATTTTTTTTAAATACGGGTCTAATAATAGTACGCTTTAGCCTCGCCGGAAATATTCCATTTAATATACAAATGTTCATAATATAACACAAGGGTTCTGATATTTTTTGTGAAACAAGTTTTAATACTTTTGTTGATATGTCATCATACCCAGTGCTAGCGGTATTTCTGAGATTTCTAATAGCCTTTTCAACATCCTTGTGAATAATAGGAGTCATAAACAAAGAAGAAGCCTGTCTTGGTAAGTTATTTAGTGACATTGGCGGGCTCAGTCTCTTGATTTGGTCAATAAAAAAATTGTTAAATGAATTAGCTATGTCATTTGGATTGTTTATAGATTTACCGTCAATTTTTATTTCTTGAATACCATCTTTTTCTATATTGTTCCTAGTCCTATTTATAATATTCCAAGTGGCTTTGCATTTATTATCTGATTTTTTTATATAATTGTCATTTTGTGCTTTTTGAGTTAACCTTAAAATTTTATTTAATCTAGAAGATAGAGTCTTGAATCTATTTTTATTTGATTCTGTACGATTTTTCCTATATTCCCATAGTAATTGACGCTTTCGCTTACAGCAAACCCTAATACCTTTCGTTATCCATTTAGGCTTACTCTGAGTTGAAACCTTAATACGTACTTTTGGAAAACACAAATAATAGAAAAGTGTAAATAGATCATAGAAAGCGTTAAAAGCAGCGTTTGGTTCATCGCAGTCAAATGTTTCACTAAAACTTAGTGAACTTATGCATTTTGTAAATTTCTGTATGTTTTCCTGATCATAATCACGACGTTCAATAAAGTAGTGCTTGATTATGAAGTTTGGCTTCACTGGGCATACGAAAAGTTGAGCAGTATGATCTGACAATGCAAATTCAAAAATTTTGCATGTGCTTCCGCGGATGTTATGTATAAAATGATCTATACATGTTCCACTTTTTAGACGAGTGGGTTCTTTTATGGCAAATTTAAGATTAAAAGAGGATGTTATTTCTTTAAAAGTTGTAGACATTTGCGATTTTTCTAGAGTGTTGATATTAAAATCACCACAGATTACCATTTTATATTTACCATTACTATATTTTGCTATAATTTGGTTAAAGAGTTCAAAAAATTTAAGACATTCCTCTTTGTTCGACTTAGGCGGTCGGTAAATACAAATAATCAATATTCTATGCTCTATCAGTTCAATTCCAGAACATTCAATAACATTTGCTAAGCTAAGTTTTTTAATGCCATCTAGAAACCGGTATTTATGTCCGTTCTGAACGAGAATGCATGAACCTCCATGTCGAGACTTTCTGCAAAACACGGATCCTAGAGCATAATTATTAATATTTAATAAACTTGTATCACTTGCTATCATATTATGTTCTGTTATACAAAGTACATCAATTGATTGTTTTTTTATTTCTAGATCTTCTAGAGTGATTTGCAGTAGATCAGATTTAGAAAGTAAACCATTTAGATTTTGGTGTAAGATATTTAGCTGCTTCTTAACGAAAAAATTCATCTGGGGTATCTGCAAACGTAACATCACAGGCCTCGGTTTGGCTGCTCCGTGTTTTTGTGAATTTACATATCATAGGCGCCCTGGGAGAGTTAAAATTATTCGTATTGTTTTTCTTAGGTTTAGCTATTGTTTCCTTGTAGGTGATAAGGAAGTTTTTCCGGCTAATACAATAGATTTCTCTATTTAAAAGTCTACAAGCCTCCAACTCATCGAAGCCAAATATACTTGCTGTCATCTCGTCATTTACATCCAAAGGAATGAATTTTGAATGTTTGAAGTTAGTACACACATATCTTAAAAGATCTGACCGCGCATCTGGAAGTGATCACTGACGTGATGCGCGGTTAAAACTGTGTGATTTGCCTTTGCGTCGACATGCCAGATCGGACTGTCAGCCCCGCGCATCTACACGTACGTTTCGGAGTGTGGGTTGGAATGGCGCGTGCTGTTTCCCGCGGTCCGAACTTACGTGTGCAGGGCGCTATCGAAGATCAAACTTACAAATCCATGCCTACCTGTCATCATCATCATCCACAGCCCGCCTTCACCCACTACTGGGTATATGCCTCCCTCAACTTGTGCCATCCACCACGATCCTGCGTTAGTCTAACCCACGTACGGCCGCGACTTTGTCAATGTCGTCTGCTCATCTTGCAGCCGGACGTCCCACACTCCGAAAGCAATCCCTAGGCCACCAGTCTGTAATTTTCCTACTCCATCAGACATCACCTCGCCTTGCAATGTGTGCTGCCCAGCTCCATTTGAGTTTCATATGCGGTTTCCAACGTCCCGGACTTTAGTACGTCATCGGATTTCCGCATTAGTAACCAGGTCTATAAGTCGAATACCCATGGTACGCTCCATGGCTCTCTGTGCTACTCTAATTCGGTACAAAGCCTCATGTGTTAGCGTCCAGCGTCCATGGCTCGGCACCGTAAGTCATGGTGGGCAAGCACACATTGATTAAATAAACAGGTTTTCCTGTTGCCTATTGCGCCGACATTGAAAACTTTTCAGGCGAAATAAGTCTAAAATTAGTGCTAATGTGGATGTGTGCATTTTAATGTTTATGTCAACATCGCTCGGACTGATAGAAAAGTCTAAATAGAGTACTATCTTGTGAATTGTTATTAGTTTTACAAGTAAGCTGCTGTGTTGAGAAACTTAGTCGATGGAAAAGTTAAAGAAACAATCATAACCAATGATCCAGTGTTCAATAATCTTCTCAAAAGGAATCTCGCATTGTTTTCTTATAAATATAATAATTATCTTTCAATTTTATTATTGATTGGGGGGTGTAAAGGGTACCAACCTCATAAGGGGAACCCAAGCTTATCTGCAGGTATCCTGTTGTATAACAAATGGGGCTATGGTGGCAGGCTGATTGCGGCATTGCGCAGCTTATTACCAGCACAGCTAAATCCCCTGGCCGTCGACGGACAGCAGCATAGGTGGTGCAAGAAGCTATGCCCTATGATCTCAACCCGCATGCCTAGCGTGGAGATTTTGGGTATATCCCTTTTAATTCATCATCCTCATCATCATTGGGCTATAACAGTCCATAGCTGGTTGTAGGCCTCCCCTATTGAGCGTGATTGCGCCATATCCCGAGCTCGACGCATCCTTCTACCAGCAGGCTTCCGCAAATTTTCACTCCACCTGGCCGGAGGGCATTACGCTTACGATATTACGTTTGCCGAGCCGCGATCCCCCTTTTTTAGGAGAAGCCTATGTCCAGCACTGGACTTATAAGGCTGGTGTCTTGGAAATGACGTACGGTGGAATACTGTTCATCATTTAAAGCGATGACATATTTTTTTTATACTACTAAGTAACAAACAGGCAGATGGTCCATCTGATGGTAAGCGATTCCCGTAGCCTAGGGACGTCTGTAAAATCAACAAGTATATTACATTCGCGTTGCTGACCCCTTTAGAAATTTTAAAACACCCATTTGAAACGCTACTTAGTGTGTGTCTTTGGGAAAAACCTCGACAGGGAGACCATTCCACAGCTTGATTGTTCACCGGAGGAAATTCCTCTGCAAGCTCACAGTGCGAGAAGATATACATCATAACAACATGCCACAAGATGCGTGGCAACGTAGTAGAGTGTCTACTACAATTCACCGAAGTACAAAATTTCGTGTTTCGTTTTATGCGATTAATCGAATTTTGTACTGTCAGTCCCAATAGTTCAGTCATATGTTTTGTTAAATAGGGGGCGCAATGTTTGGACTGTCACACATTACGAACTTTGTGTTGAAATCTTAGTTTATTTGTTCGATTATCGAGTACCAATCACAAGAAATGAAACACGCAATTTCGTACTTCGTTGAATTAGTACACCCCTAGTTCCGGCGGCGTTGCGTTTCGCAGTCGTAACGCAACGCTGCACTTAGATCTGACCTGATTTAGGTGGAGGATATTTGTCTATAATCCCTACGCTGACACACAATAAACTCAGTATCTTAACCTACTAATATTATAAATCCTACATATAAAAAAATAGTGAATGTTTATGAGGATGGATGGAGGATGGTATATGTATATGTTGACGGCGTCTGTGGCGCAGTGGGCGAAGGTCCGCCTGAGACGCAGAGGGTTGCGAGTTCGATTCCCGCTGCGGGACAAATGTTTGCATGTTCTGTAGATTTTGTCTCGGGTCTGGGTGTTTCTATGTATGTTATGTATATATTTACAAAAAAAAATATTATAAATAATATTATAAATATTTATTTTATTTATATGGATGATGTTTGTATCTCTTTCACGCATAAACTACTGAACGGTTTTGCATGGACTAATAAACACATTTTATGATCCTGTATTAACAAATAAGCTACTTTTTATTCGTTCGGGTATTTAGTGAACAAAGCTGCGTGCGGAGGCTAGTCTGTTAAATGTGAAAGTTTGTGAGGATGAATGGTTGGTTATTTGTTACGCTTGAACGCAAAAACTTATTTTATTTATTTTATTTATTCCTACTTATAATTGCAGGTTACTGTGTACTATTTTTATACTTACCTACCTTGGTACTTGTTTACCAATACCTTACTTAGTTTAACTGTTGTGTTTTTTGTTTGTTCGTTGGCCCTATCTGAAAATTAGTGCTACCTCACAAGCAGAATTATGTCATATAGCATATATAGCATAAGTCAATGCTGAGACAGGACCTGTTTGGTGGCGCCCATTTTTTTATTAATTTTATATTTTTGTCTTGTGATTTGTTCTGTTGCCGTGTGTCAATCAAATCAAATAAAGTATTTCTATTCTATTCTATTCTATAAACTACTGAACGGATTTGGATGAACATATTACATATTTTATGACTTTGATACTTGGTTACTTTTTATTCGGTTGGGTATTTAGTGAGCGAAACTGCGAGCGGAAGCTAGTTTTATAATTGTGTAATGTTGTGAGGATGGATGTTTGTTACTCAATCACGCCACAACGGCTAAACGGATTTAGATGAGCGATCAACTTGGATTATTTTTTTTTTTTTAGTTTTTGTGGAATGTCACCCATAATTTTGAATAAATTGCCGAATAATCTAAAATTGCTACCAATGACACTATACACACTTAACTACTACTACTACTACACTTAATAAATTTTTGACATCAAAATGTTATTATCATATAAATGACTTTTTAATAGACAAGGACATACAAATTTAATTATTAGAAACAGTACCAATTTTATTTTATTTAACATATATAATTTACTTTTTCATTTTTACTATAAGTAATTTAATTGACAATATTTTTGATTTGTACAATGCATTAGAAAACTACTGACGAAATTTTGCATGCCTTATATTTAGGCAGAACATGTTGTGCTTTAATTATAATACCACTGTATGTACATCTTCATTACTCATGTTCGCAAATAAATGACTTTGAACTTTGAACTTTGAACTTTTTCATTGTGATCTAGATTAACTCATAAACTATTTTTTATCCGGGTACCACAAAGAGGCTAGTATGTTAATATAATTATTACACTTTTTCTAAAATCTTATTCGTTGACAATAGTCTCTCGCCATTTAAACATAGCGTACCTTACACACGTAAAACTGTTATTCTTGAGTCATAAACCTCTCTAATAAATATTCTTCTGGCAAAATTAAACCGACATTACCTCGACAAAAGCCGCCTATTAAGCAGATACTCACGAAACCCAAGTTCTCATACTTGCGGTCGACTTAACATGTACTTATGTAAGCATAATTGTTTGAAAATCGTCGAGACGTGCATCTGACGTTCAAGATTGATAGGTCTGCTCGTGGATGGAGAAGTTTTGGAACGGTTCTTAATTTATGTCGGCTGAACAGTTCCTAATCTTGGTCTGTCTATCTAGATTAAATCCATTTTAAACAAGCCTCGGGGATAGCAGCCTTTTTCATTCTTTGTATAAAATAGGTGAGTTTTATAGTACTTATATCGCTAATAGTCGTCATCATCATCATCAGTCCTTTGCTGGGCATATGCCTCTCTCAATGAGCACCATAGCACCCTGTTCTTAGCTCGACGCATTTTGTTTCTGCCAGCAGCTTGTTGTTTAAGTTATTTTCTTTACCATGTTATGAAATGTACGCTTATTTTATTTTTGGTATAGTTTATTCTTTTTTTTTATAAAGTGCCTTTTTTTGTTGCTAAATCAAAGTTTTTTGTCTTTTTTCAGCCTTTTGCAAAGCTCTTACAGTCATTGCCATGTCGGAAGCCTTGAGCTGACCTAAAATCTCCGACACAAGAGTTTTCTACTAAGTCACGCGAAGAATAAGAGGTGAATTAAGAATATGGCAATAAACATAAGAACATCTCACACGCGGTCAAATGATCCCAATCTAATCACAGCCTCTATTAGTGTACCGGAGGCTGATAAATATACAGGCACAGCAACTTATAAGTGTTTTTTCTTTATAAAAATTTAAATATATTTGGATTATAATACGCCTAATTTTGGGAACTACCTAGTACGAATAGGGAAGAATTGAAAGGTAAAGGTAGAAGGCCATTTACTTCGTGTCGCTGAGCTATTTTTCGCGTATTACCCTCTGTCATTTTCAGCGACTCAATATTCTTTTTAACATCAAAATACCAAAATACATAAGCAGGGTGGGTGGTGAGTCACTAAGGATAACCTCGGGTTAAGTCATGTGTATTAGGAAAAGCTTATATCTAACGATGGAAAAATATGGGCTAATGATGATGTATGTTAGTTCCGCCCCAGATATATAATACTACTAGGGAACAGTAAATTTTTACGCATTTACTCTGAAAATAGCTTTACATACTTTTATACGTAAAAGATATCATAATAATGACAACAGCAGTAAGTTTATTTTTTAGCCTCTTTGAGTTGCAGTTTAGTTGGTGCTATTATTTATTATAAGTTCAATAGTCCAGTCAACCATTCCAGGCTTTAGTCGTAAGTCAAGATATAAAAAACATAATTTTAGCCTTTCCATTTGAGAAAACGTGAGAAAAAAGGAGCTTTAGTCAAAAATCCAGAAGGATATTGCAATAAATTCAAGAATTTTTTTAGATTTTACCCCTCTTTAAATTTTACCCCTAGGTACTTATTATTAAATTCAAGTTTGAAATGTCCGCTTCAGCACATCACACTTCGACAATAGATCGTTTCCATGAAAACTGTACATCATTGTACGCGAATTTACTGAGCTTCCCAAATTAATCTTCGCGCAGATCGAGACAATGGAAGTCTTAGCAACATAATACAAAATTCTTGGCAGCAAAATTTTGCGCTCACAAAAGATTCATACCGCCCGAAACGAGTTTCTGACTTAAGTATATCTGTAATTTAACCAGCTCGTATCTATTTTACTTCATAAATCCAGAAGTTGACTAAGATCTCGAGATAATGCCGCCTCGTTGCTACGCACGCTACACATGACCCCACGTTGCGTTGTCGTTGTAATGTGTGGGCTCTTGTAACTGATACCATACATTTTTATACCAATCGAAGCCTTAAAAGCCTTGATATTTAACTCAGGTGTACCATTAGGTGACATTTAATAATAAAGATCGAGAAAGATCCCGTGAACTGAAAAATCTTCCACAGTGTTCTGAATCAACCTAGTTTTAATAAATAACAAAGTTTGAGCTGAAGACCGCACTGTCTCAAAGGCAAAGCTATGATTAAAAAATAACTTTGCGAATAATTAGAATGTATGCAGCGCATTCGCTACTTATTAATTTCTGAGAAGTTTACTGAGTCGTATGTTTTTATAAGAAATTATATTGGTACATATTATTGTATAGCACAGTAATAATTCCAGCTATTCATTAGCGCCCTGCACACGTAAAGATCGGACCGCGCTTCGGGACTGCGTTCCAAACCGCAGTCTGATCTGTACGGTTTGGGCTGCGGATCAAACTGTCGTGCAGATGGCGCGTAAAGATCTGACCGCGCATCTGGGACTAATCACTGACGTGATGCGCGGTTAAAACTGTGATATTTGCCTTCGCGTCGACATGCTAGATCGGACTTTTAGCCCCGCTCATCTACACGTACGTTTCGGAGTGCTGGTTGTAATGGAGCGTGCTGTTTCCCGCGGTCTAAACTTTACGTGTGCAGGGCACTATTGTGTCTGCCTTTACGGAGAATCACTGCTGAATCAATTTAAATTCATGATACTAATTCATTAAAAAAGAAGCAAAAGCTAATCTATACTCTCTACGTTGATCTATTGATACCAAGTGACCCTACTTAGAAGTGGCAAGATGGAAATCAATAAGTAGTGACCATTCTACCCGTTTAACCCTTCATGAATTAATAATAGAACGGCAAAGTCTCAAGATTGTCACCACACCCGATTGATCCCTCTAACCATCGAATTTGAATAATTCGCCCTTGAACCAATCAACCCGTACGGATTCCCCGCGCGCTTGCCACGATACCCTTTGATCTCAAGCCGCTGATTATTTACACAGATGACGTGTCAAATCAAAGGATCAGCGTTATATCCCAAGAGTCTTCCTTTCATCACGTCTAAAAACGCTGCAAGCAGGTCATAAAACTGGGCGATTTTACGCATTTCCGAATTTTGATGTTCGATTAACCATGAACAGATGATGGCCGGGAGGGCGCAAAATTTACAACAATAGGCAGTTTCTTGGGCGTAAATCCGTTTTTACGGACCTTATCCGATGTTAGGCCCGCGCTCCTGACGGGGGTTCCAATTTTATAAATTGCTACTAAGTTTGTAGCGGCTCATAATCGTGTGTGAAGATGGCCGATACGCCGTAAAGTGATAAGTACGGCATAATATTAAATATAATTTATGTGTTATACAAAAACGGGAAAATAAGATGAGTAAAAAATCTTTTTTCTGTAGAGACAATTACAGTACAGAGAAGTAGGTAATTACAAAAAAAGTTAAACATTTTGGCAATAGACATAATTAGACAAAATAATCAATTAGACAATATAAATAATTAAACTAATTACTACTAGTAGTAACTACTCAAAAACAAACTAAGAATGGAACTACAAAGTTAGGTATGGGTGTCGTCAGTGCTGCTTGGGCTAAATAGGTCCCATCTCAGCTTGAAGCTCCCTTGTGACGGGAAAAAGCATCGATGATTTTTAGATGGAACCTAAAACCTCCCATTCAAAGTGCGTGTCTACACTTTGTATGCCATGGAATTAAGTAGATCAAATGCTGTTGCCTTAATCTCGCCGTAATGGATAGACACGTCAATAAATGCAAATTGGTAGAAAGCTAAGAAACTTATGCATAAATGCGGCACACGATGTAATTTTAGTCATTTTTCGTTTATGAAAATTTAATCGCGGCTGCCCTGTACGGCGAGTTGAAGACCGTACCGTGAAAGGCCAGCCACTATAGTAAGTAGTCGTTATGAGTGGCCCATATGCAGAGATTTTTATCATCCAGATTTTGCAACTCTCGCTGCTTTTCGACTGGCCTCGTAGCTTAGCTTATTAGCTCTCTGTCTTCTGAGCTGCAGGTTGCGGATTCAAGGTTAGTTTTATATATTTTATAAGTATTTATTTATGCATTCTATGTTGAGAACGATATCATCGAAGTTGTTGACCAGTATGTCAATCTTGGTCTGACAATTCAACTAGTTAGGTTGAACTCGACAAAGAGGTCAACCGATGAATCCAATTCGGATGGATGCGCAGCGTTCGGGAAATTACGGCACATCTTCTCGTCACAGATACCACAGAGCTAATACAAAAGTCTTCAATCAGTGCGTGTTGCCAGTGATGACTTATGGTACTGAAACTTGGTCACTAACTATTGGCCGCATACACGGAAAAGATTGATCCCGATATTGCACGGATTTTTCCGGCGCATACAACTGATTCGAAATATCGGGAAACAACAGAACTCACAAATCATGGTAAATATCCCGTTGATATTCATAAACATGATGATGCCGTTGGTCCATCTGGTGGAAGGTCTTTCTACACTCCGTCCCTCAGAACGTGGTTGTATTTCACGACCTATATTTCCCAATGGCCATTGCCTTATTTAACTTGCTTATTCTGAGAGCTATGTCAGTTACCATGTTTTTCTTGTGGATTTCTTAAATAAAAAAAGAATTCTTTCACGTAGAAAAATTTTGAACAACAGCCCGTTGTGCGCATTTAAGCTTGTGTACGAGTTGTGGTGAATAACTCACTGTGTTACTTTGCATAGTTTTTATGCAACTTTTACCGCTTTTACGTGATCACATTTGCTTGATAACTTATGGTAATGTCAAGGGCTGTTCAATTTATATATGCAAAGCGGCTGAGTTCAATCCAGCGGCGGTTTATACAACATCGTCATCAGAATAGGAACCAATTTCAATCTCATCATAACACTATCTGGGAGACTTATTTACTAGCATCTGCTTCAGGCTTCGTTTGCATTGTCTCGTATTAATTACCCTTCCAGCTTCGTTTGCATCGTAAAACTCTAATTACCATTATGGCGTAAGAAACTGATGGTATTCGGATATTGAAACAAAAACAAAGGTTCTTACGACTTTTTTTGCTCAGCACGCAAATTTAATGAGGATAACAATAGTGCGTAGTCCATATTCAAGAAAAAAATAAATAAATTGGTTACTAATTAATTGTTTTGATAGCCTAAATGAATGTTTCAAATAACAGTTTTGCTGTAACGACGCTCTAATAACAATTATTCAAAGACTTCGAATTTTGTAGTTTGTTTTGAAGAACTGGGTTGTAAAGTGACGCAATAATTTGACTCAAAAACTTGTGAGGTATCCTTAGAACAGCTGGTTTTTTTAACTGTATCCTTTACTTAATGATTATATTTATTGTAGCACTCCTTAATTTTAGGGCTACCATACAGAACAAAAAATAAGCTTAAAGTTTTTAGGAGAAAATGTTTCAACTGAGGTTTTCACAACTTGTGGACAACCATGGGTCTTACTCGACCATGGTTATACATGTTTAAATTCAAACTCTCCATTGTAAATAGACGAGTCCGTCAGGATCGTTTTCCAAAATTTTATAGAATCCTTCCAAATTAGGTACTGCTACGCAGTTTTTTGAACTTTTACAGTGTTTACTTTACGTTTCAACTTTTTTTCTGTGTTTTGATTCTGTTTCTGATAAATAATTAAAAATATTTTTTTTAAACACATTTAAGGTCCTCCCGTGATCATGGCGCATGCAACTGCGACGAAATATCGGGAAACAAATTATGAGAATTACCCGTTGATATTCATAATGACATTCAAAAAAATTCGTTATCATCTTTAACAAGTCCATTTCTGAAAAATAACTTTTTTGTCTTCCGTAAAAGTAAATAAAAATTTGAAATGAAGGGTTTGTTTATGCTTTCAGTTCATAAAAAATATATTTATAAAACTGTGTATGTTTTTCCTAAATTATTAAAACTACAATTACTTAACTTCCGCCTCATAGAAGCCATCAAAGGGACCATTATCAAAGTCGTTTCATCTTTGATCTCTATTTATGACAGATACTTTCATCTTCCTAATGACATGTCCTTTGTTCCTCTGCCCAATTATCTCTAAAGAATCGCAGCTCGCGATCCTCAGAAACACTCTCAATAATCGCATATTATTGTTTTGTTTTTTCGGAAAATATATTTTTTGGAGCCTGTCGAGAAATAAAGCAAGACACAATTCATTTTAAATTGATACACCATGGAACATTTTGGTTTACGTCCAGTTGACACTCAATGGTGCTCATTAGGGGAGGTCTTTTTTCAGCAGTGGCCTGCTAGAGGCTTATATGATGATGATGCTGATGATGATGATGATGATGATGAGGACATGGCATACTGGCAATATGAGAAGGCTGAGGTAAAGAGGTGAAATGCTATAAGCTAATGATGACAATGATACTAATCTTAGTTTACTTACTTACTTTTTTATTTAGTGCGATTCGTACACTAATGTAGTGTGTCTACTAGCTATGTCGTAGAACGATTGCTACGGCGTAGCTCGTAGCGAAAAAGAACGATTGCTATGAGCTACGCCGTAGCATTCCGTTCTATCATCTAACTAAATCGTTATAGCTCTACGAAATAGTTAAAGAGACAATTTGAAAATCAATTTCTCTATAGTTTAGTATATTATAACTTGACTACATTACGGTTACTCACATTTTTTTATTTTATTTACAAGTACAACAGCAACCGCCTATTCAGTCCACTACTAGGCCTCTCCTTTCAAAATAAGGAGTATAAGCCTTTAACATCCGGGTAGGGAATCCGGCACAGTTTATCATACTACTGGCAAGGGGATTGAGCTATGCCAGTGTTAGGCTGCGCTATGCCGTAATCAGCCGGCTGCCAGAGTCGCGTCTGTTAACAACAGGGTGCACCATGAGGATGGCTTGGTTTCCAAAGATGGAGGTTGGAACCCTTTACGTTACATATAATGCGGGAGGTAATCACACAGCATCATGAAGCCCAAACTAAGCAGAGCTTGTATTATAAACCAAATGATTGATATACTACATCTATATTTTTTTTGTAAATACATACATATCATATATAGAATACACCTAGACCCGAGACAAATATCAGCAGACCATGCAAACATTTGTCCCGCAGCGGAAATCGAACTCGCAACCTTCTGCGTCTCAGGCGGACCTTCGCCCACTGCGGCACAGAGGCCGTCAATTACTTATTTGACTAAAACCCCATACTTATTTGACTAAAACGAAATAAATACATCACTTTAAGATTTTAATATTGTTAGGGTTCATGCAACTCGTGACGGGTCAGGTAAAAACTTTTTATATTCGGCTAAATTATCCATTAAGTTTTTTTTTCATAGCTTTATCATAATTCCATCAAAATAAACCCTATTGCCTCTTTGTAATACAAGATATAAAGCTGATTCGCGACCGCAGCAACCCTCACCTTGTATGTGGAGGCAGAGTAATTATATCCAGTGTACCGTGATGGGTCACACTGACCCGCAGGTCACGGATCAGACCGCCAATGTCTGCTGAGTTATGTGATCGTTTATCATTGCGTAATTAGATATGTAAAGTATCTACATATATAACGACGGCTTCTGTGGCGCAGTTGGCGAAGGTTGTTAGTTCGATTCCCGCCGCGGGACAAATGCTTGCATGTTCTACAGATATTTGTCTCGGGTCTGGGTGTTTTCTATGTATGATATGTATATATTTACAAAAAAACTTGTATGTATGTATTATATCAACCACGTGGTTCCCATAATACAAGCTCTGCTTAGTTTGGGGCTACATGATGCTGTGTGATAACGTCCAGCATTATTATTATTATTATATAAAAATATAGCGACTGGCCTCATAGCTCAGTTCATAGTAATTCTGCCACTTGAGCTGTAGGTCACGGGTTCGACCCCGCCCAGGACAAACATTTGTGTGATGAACATGAATGCTTGTTCTGTGTCTGTTTAATAAGTATCTATGTATGTTTATCAGTCTCTGGTACATAGTACAGGCTCTGCCTAGTTTGGGATCAGTTGACCGTGTGTGAAATGTCCCGATTTATTTTATTTATTAATTATTTAGAGCATACTACACCTGTCTGTATACGTGCAGCCTGCGGGCAAAGTATATACTCGCAACGTACAGCGCTATTTGCGTCCAGTATAATAATGCGCTGGGAGTGGTTTTGAGGCTGTCCCGCTACTGTAGCGCCTCGGAGATGTTTGGTTTTATACCGTCATGCGCAAGCGCGCAGCCTCCGCAAGTACGCAGGTTGCGGGCCAGCTTCAACACCGTTCTGGCAATGATAGCTGGGAGGGTGGACTGTCTGTAAACCAGGCACAACTGTGAACGCCACCTTCCCAGAAATCCCAATAGTTTTTAAGATTATTTTGTGTTTTATCTTCATTTGAGCTGATGGTTGAAATAAATACTAATTGTTTTTTTCTAAAACTCTTATGAAGCCTGAGTGACGACTGTTGACTGATTTAGGGCTTGTCCCCATCATATTTCATGACGTCGTCAACGTGGAATGGTGCGGTGTTGCAACGCGGTACGTTGATGTGATGTTCTAATTTACATAAATCGGCACATCACGTCAAACCCTGACTGACTATCATAGCTCGGCCTAAACTGTAGGTCCTGGAGACTTGGGATGTGGTCCTTGCGTGATGAAGGGGTGCACTAATAAAGGATTTCCTAAAATTCAGCCTCTGAAGGGATGCAGCAAAAATATACAACCGAATTGAAACCTCTTCCTTTTTTGGAGTTAAAAACATCCATGCGCACAAACTCACGGCGCGCCCAATAGTTGTGTAGATAAACCTGTTCTACGTGACACCCTCACGTGACACAAACTACCTTAATGACCAGCACAAAGCAGCGATGATCAGTGATTATGTATGTATTGTTACTTACATTAGATACATATATTAATTTCATCATAGACGTAAGGTTATGATCAAACTAAGATGTAGTTTTTTTTTATATAGTTTTCTTCAATCTGAGAGACATGCTACTACTTGAAATACTATTCTCGGTTACCGTATAAAATCGATATGTTGTTAACTAGTGTATTCATTAAATACTTACATAAATACATTATCTTCATCATCATCATCAGCTTATAGCAGTCCACTGCAGGACATAGGCCTCCACTAATGAGCGCCATTGCACCCTGTTCTGAGCTGGATGCATCTATGAGTAGCTTTTTGCATATTTTATTTATTTATTTGGAAAATACAGTTATTGTATGACTAAAAGTATGACAATGTTTGACACTAAATACCAATAACAGATCATCAATCTACCTCGGCAAAGGGCGTCCTACACTACATTTGCTGAGCCACTGTCTCCACTCAAGAACTCGTTTACCCCAAAGGTTCTGTCTACTGTATCGGTTCTACGGCAGATATGGACAGCCAACTGGCACTTTAGCTTGCTAATTCTCTGAGCTATGACGACAACTTTAGTTCCATCCTGTTTAGAGAAATTTCGGACATAGCTCGTTCCATGGCTCGCTGAGCGACATTGATCTGGTAGACTAGCCGTACTGTGAATGTCCACGCTTCGGCTCCGTATGTCATGACGGGTAGGACGTACTGATTATGTTTGTAAATCTAATATCCGCTGTAATGGCAATTCGCCAGTCTGTAACAGAAAATAAGAAGTGACAATAAGCTTTTGTGGTAAATCGTGGTGACCCATAAGTCCGGTGGAGTCATTGAGATTAGTAACAGTATATATCAATGAGTGGAGTGATCGGCCTCTGTTTCACTTCACTTCTTTATTAAATGGCTTCTGGGATAGTTATCCACAATTTCGCCAGTATGAAGTATAATAATTGTTCATAATAATATGAGGCAACGTAGTACGGTTTATAAGTCCAGTCGTCCAGTCTTTGGTCAGGTCCTGTTTTCTGCTATAGCCATGGCGACTATAACAAAAAACTATCGGCGCACTATTTTCTTCATCAGAGAATTCCCGTTCAATCTTCTTTTATTCCATTTCACTACCTCTGTTTCTTGCAAACAGAAATGATTGACACCGATCCTGTTTTAACAAACTTTGGCATAAATTCAATGAATTTCAATTGACAAACTGTCACACAAACCTTCACGGCCTAGAAAATAAAAATTCAAAGGTTGAGCAATCATTTTGATTCTATCACGTTTACTTATCACAAAACTGGAACAGATGTGATCAATTTTGGTGCAAATTTTTCGATAGGAAAACGTGTTGTGTTCAACACAATATTCTTGCTGAACCTTTGTATTGTTATTTTCTAGGCCGTGAAGGTTTGCTATTTTGCATAACTACATTCAGTGATTTTATATCTTCAAATCGCACTGGTTAAAATATGTGTTTTTTTGGCATTGCAAGATATTTGAACATGTTACTTGACACCTTCTTAAGACGACTAGTAGGGTCAAACCTCCCTCTCGCTCGCACTATTCAACATTTTTGAAGATATAAAATCACTGAATGTAGTTATGCAAAATAGCAAACCTTCACGGGCTAGTAAATAACAATACAAAGGTTCAGCAATAATCTCATTTTGATTCTTTCACGTTTTCTTAACAAAAAACTGGTACCAATTTGATGAATTTTGGTGCCAATTTTTTTGTAGGAAAACGTGTTGGGTTCAAAATGATATTCTTACTGAACCTTTGTATTGTTATTATCTAGGACGTGAAGGTTTGCTATTTTGCATTACTACATTCAGTGATTTTATATCTTCAAAAATGTTGAATAGTGCGAGCGAGAGGGAGGTTTGACCCTACTAGTCGCCTTAATGTGACACATCACTAAAGCTACATACTCATACGGCGTGACATCTTTAAACTGGTTTTAATATGCAGTCAATGCATATTAAATTTCCTCTACATTGTTATCTTGGGTGAAAGGGATCTTCTAAGAGATCCTATTGAACAATAATATTTTCCTTTTCTTTCTATAATTTGGAACCCTTAAAACCCTTGAGCGCAGTGACGTTTTTGAACAAAAGAAATCTGTTGTGAATAAAATTTTAGAATTGACCTTAAACATCCGAGATTTTAAACAAGTTTTGTTTAACCCGTTAATCGATAAAATACTTGTATATTTTAACCCACCTGCCATTAAAACCTTTGGTTCCCACTGTCCCACTGGGCTATAACTACTTAGACCTTACTTCAAAATGTTTACGACTCCGTACGGGACCTTACATAATACTAACAAGAATAAGGGATACAGTTTGCTTTCAAAACTGCGTCCACTGAAGCGGGGAGATTAGTGTTACATAATACCAACAAGAATAAGGTAAACAGCTTTAAGGACCAGCTAAGCGCTGGACCTGGAGAGAGATATTTGAGAAACAAAACAAATTTTTAGGGTTCCGTAACCAACTGGTAAAAACCGGACCCTAATACTAAGACTCCACTGTCCGTCTATCTGTCTGTTTGTCACCAGGCTGTATCTCATGATCCGTGATAGCTAGACAGTTGATATTTTACAGATTCACATTTTTGTTGTTATAGAGACAACTAACAATACTAAATATTGAATACAATAAATATCAACCGGTACGGCTCTCATGCGAATCCTTCGTACGCGAGTCCAAATTGCTCTTGGTTGGTCTTTTTCTTCGACAATAATAAGATAATCTTATTGTTACAAATATTACTTTCGCATTTATATTTTAGTACAACCATCATCATCATCATCAGCCTATAGCAGTCCACTGCTGGACATAGGCCTCCCCTAAAGAGCGCCATTGCGCCCTGTCCTAATGGCGGAGTCGTTGGAGGAGCTGCAACAGATGCTGGACGGCCTAGCATCAGCCTCGCGAAAGATAGGTCTCGGCATGAATTTGGACAAGACCAAAGTTATGGTCAATGACCGAATTGATCCGAGTCCTGTCGTCGTTAATGCACACCTTCTTGAAGTTGTTTCGGAGTATACATACCTCGGGCAGATATTGCATTTGGGTAGAAACAATTTCGAGAAGGAGGCCAAGAGGAGGATTCAGTTGGGTTGGGCAGCATTTGGAAAACTACGTCGAGTCTTCTCGTCACCCATACCGCAATGTTTGAAAACGAAAGTTTTCAATCAGTGCGTCCTACCCGTCATGACATACGGAGCCGAAACGTGGACACTCACAGTACGGCTGGTCCACCAGTTTAAAGTCGCTCAGTGAGCTATGGAACGAGCTATGCTCGGGGTTTCTCTGAAGGATAAAATCCGTAACGAGTTTATCCGACATAGAACTAAAGTTGTCGACATAGCTCAGAGAATTAGCAAGCTGAAGTGGCAGTGGGCTGGCCATATCTGCCGAAGAACCGTAACCGTTGGGGTAAACGAGTTCTTGAGTGGAGACCGCGGCTCGGCAAACGTAGTGTAGGACGTCCTCCGGCCAGGTGGAGTGACGATCTGCGAAAGGCTGCTGGTAGAAGCTGGATGCGTCGATCTCAGGACAGGGTGCAATGGCGCTCATTAGTACAACCAATTTGGTAATAAATGCCTTTTTCTTACTTTAATGATGATTCCAAAGCAATTTCTCAAAAACAAAGCCTATTTCAGTTGCCATACCGTTCATCTTTGCTTTGGTCGATACCGATGACAGACAACATACCTATACCCACCCGCGTAGTAATAGTCCGTTATGGCAGGGTCTATTCTCAAAGCAATTTATAATCTCGAAGCTTCCTTTCACGCACGAAGATAGTTCACCATCACTCAATATTCGCACGGGAATATCCGCTGACTATTTTAGGAATTTCGAAACTAGTGTTCAGCTATTTTGTTTTTGTTTGTCGTGATAGAAGTTTTGTTTGTTTATTTAACTTTAGTTTAGAGTAGAATTTAATCACGACGGTTAAAGGTATTCGAACGTAACAACTAATTGAGTTTTAAGCATCAAATAGTTAGAAACATGAAAATACAAAAAACATGATATAAACATGATGGTAAGAATAAATGAAATGTTATTCTTACCATTAAGCTGTTGTTTATCAAGCTTCATCTTCGGAACCAAAGCAAACATGACCTACCCGTGGTGCAACCTGCTAACTAACAAACAGGGCCCTTGCAGCCGGCTGATTGCGGCATAGAGCAGCCTACCACAGGTATTCTCAAATTTCCTGACGAGCGACGCAGCAGCATCGGCGGTGCTCTGTGTCCTGCTTTCCCTAAGCAGCATACCCAGCGTGGGGATTATGGGCATTAACCCCTTCTAAAAAAATAAAAAAATCGAAATCAAGACTAATGTCCCTGTGGTAAGACCTGTGGTTTAATATATGCTGGTATTGTTGTTGTTGAAGTGGCCTTATAGCTTTAAAAATTTCTTCCTGGCAACCTTTGGATAGAAAGCATAGCATAAAAAACAAAAGGAATACGAGGAATATTGCACGAAATACTTTTTGATTACCTAGTCTGTTTTGCAGTAGACAAAGGGGTCATTTGAGACGCAGAATGTTGCGAGTTCGATTCCCGCCGCGTGATAAATGCTTGTAGCTATGATCAGCAAATATTTTTCTTGGGTCTGGGTGTTTTCTGCGTGTGTATTTTCAAAATAAAATGTATTCAAGTAAGTATTAAATCAGTGATGTACTTCTCATAATATAAAAGCTATTCTAAGTTTGGGGCTAGAAGATGATGTGTGACAATGTCCAACTACCCTCGAGAGCAATGAATCCGGGTCACTCAAAGAATCCAAAAAATCTCGGAAAGTAAGAATGCTAGGTTAATGCAATAAATTGTATTTAATAGACAAAATTTATGCTCTACAAGCACGATGGAAGACACAGAGTGTATAGAAGACCAGGGGAAAGATTCAAGCAAGCATGCATCGAAGAAAAAGTAGCCTACGGTGGTGGGTCTGTACTTGTGTGGGCCGGAATTTCCTCTGAAAGTCGCACAGAGCTGGTGATCATAGAAAACGGCTCTTTAACTAGCGTAAGATATGTGGAAGAAATCCTCAACGAACACGTTGGTCCATTTATGGTCAATTTGGGTGAGGATGCTATATTTATGCATGACAATGCCCGACCTCATACAGGTAGGATTGTGAATGACTACCTTCAAGAGATGAACATTACTTGTATGGAGTGGCCAGCGCGCAGCCCGGATATCAACCCGATCGAGCATGCTTGGGACGAGCTAGGGAGATGCGTAAAACAACGAAACCCTCCCCCAATCACGCTTCCTGAGCTCAAAATTGCTCTCACAGAGGAATGGGAGAATATTCCCCAAAATCGTATAAGGAACTTGGTGTACAGCATGCCAAACCGCGTAAACGCAGTAATGGAAGCACGAGGAGGTAATACGAAGTATTGAAATTCAAGAAAATCGTCATAAAGTTCAAAAATTTCATGTTTCCTATTTTTGTTTTAAGGAGAGATCAGCAGTTTTTTTTCTTTATGTAATTTTGTGTAAATAAAATGTATGGTGACTCATATTTTTTTAACTTTCATTTAAGGAGTATTAAATTGTCTATTAAATACAATTTATTGCATTAACCTAGCATTCTTACTTTCCGAGATTTTTTGGATTCTTTGAGTGACCCGGATTCATTCGAGCTCGAGCTCTCGAGTGTATTATGTATTAAAAAGTTATAAAAAAAAGATATTTTTTTATATGAGTCTAACTAGCTTCCACTCGCGGCTTTGCTCACGTGGTAAGTGGTATAACAAGTGTTAACCAGGTCATAAAATATGTATATTCCAAGTTTCATTCAAATATGTAGAGCCGTTACGGGTACGGGAACAAACATATTCTCTCTCACACACAGACACACACACAAACTTTCGCATTTGTAATATTAGTGTGATATTCTAAACAAAGTTAGGAGTCATTAGCAACGTTAAAATAGATACACGAAAACTCCATTTTGGAACACGTTCACACAAACCATAACAGTTCTACCCTAAAAGAATGAACTTTCGTTTATAATCCTAACAAATAATGATGTTAATCCAGTTTGTTCTCACTCTGCTTTTGCCTTATCTGAAAATCAGCGCTGCCTCACAAGCAGCATTATTGCTGAAGCGGGGAATTCACTAGACGGACACGTCCGCGTGCAAGTCTGCAGATATGCCCGCCGGACCTCGCTACTATAGGCCTGTGCAATGTCCGCGGGCATGTCCGTCTGGTGAATTCCCCGCTAGACTAGTTTGGCAGCACCCGGCACGGAGCGACCAAGATACATACCATACTTATTTTTCTTTTTATTTCTAGCTCTAGACCAATATATCTGCTAGTAACTTCTTTTATTTTTTTAATTTTTATGTTATTTACACCTCTGTCTACTACTGTTTTCATATTTTAATGTATTGTGTCTTATATTTCGTTCTGTTGTTGTGTGTTTGTCAAATAAACGATTTATATCCTGCTCTTTTCATTTGATTAATACAATATTTCAAAAACATTTATTAGCAAATAATCATTATAGGAATTTGTAAGATAACTTTTATTTCAGTCCTGTCAGACAGAGTATGAGAGGAGCAGTGTGTATCTAGTTTAGTTAGCATGCCAACCCTGTTTTCTACCAGGAAAGGTTGGCTAGCAGAAAATGCTTGAGCATTAAGTCCTCCTTTTTATTTTTGTGCAATAAGTGTTAAATAAATAAATAAATAATGAGCCGTGGATTAGGCTCAGTTGCGTACCTTGGGAGAGACATATCCAGCAGTGGACTGGTATTCAGTAGACTGGCTTCTCCTATAGGTTGCTGATTATGATGAAGAACCATGTAAGCCTGTTTAAAGCAATGTGTATTTGATTAATTGGTTGTAGTATTCCAAAAACTTGAACATGGATTTCCTTCCCTTGAAAAGAGATTTACAAATCTAAATTATTGATCTAATTATCTTAAATAGTAAATATTTGCTGCAGCTTAATTTCATTTATTTGTTTATCGACATTTTACAATGTGTTTAGATATGTCAATTAAAATTATAACACAGAATAAGCTCAACTTAACTGAAAGTGCCTACTTCTATATAAAATATGTAAATATTAATAAAATAAATTCAGAAAAAAATCATCATATTTTTTAAATAAAAGAATAAAAGTTACCTAGTAACAGCTGCTATAATATTATATGTTCAATTGGAAGCTAGTACAGGTATCTATAAAAAAATCCTTTAACATTTGACAAAAAAATTAAAGTATACTTAGTACTTTCATAGTAGGACTGAAATTTTTCATTTCACTTGATTTATAGGTCAAGCCACTTTAGGTATAATTATTGGTAATTATTCATGATGTATTACGTTAAATTACACCCTATTTATGTCTAGTTAATGTCCATTTTCGGTCGTTATTTGGCCATTCTTCGGAATTAACTGAGGGTAAAGGTTGCAGACCCTGAAGTTAACTATCGCCGGAAACGTAGTGAAAAGTTCTTGTTCCGTAAACAAAACAGTAACGATAATGTGCCAATCTTTTACAAAAAATTACAAGAACACCAGTCTATATCAGTTCACTGCTGGACATAGGTATCCCCTAATAAAAAGGGAGATATGCCCTCAATCCTCACGCTGGGTATGCGGGTTGGGAATTGCAGGGCATAGCTTTTCCCACCGCTGAAGCTGCTGCCGTTGGCGGCCAGGGGATGTGGTTTTGGGCTGAGCTATGCTGGGTTACCGTACCCAAAAGAGTAATAACGGGACCCTATTACTAAGACTCCACTGTACGTCTATCTGTCTGTCTGTCTTTCTGTCTGTCTGTCTGGCGCCAGGCTGTATCTCATGAACTGTGATAGCTAGACAGTTGAAATTTTCACAGATGATGTATTTCTGTTGCCGCTAAATAACAAATACATACTAAAAACAAAATAAAATAATAAGTGGGACTCCCATACAACGGTACCCGTCGTGCAAGACTCGTACTTGGCCGATGTTTTAGCTAGCTGGTTGCAGTGTGCACCGACAGGTGAGGTTGGCTTGGGATCAGAATATGGAAGTTGGAAACTCTTACATAGCATAATAACCCTTATAATAACGGTCTTATTATATTTTACATTCATTTCAGCATTCCAAAAGATTTTTATTCGGTCCATAATTTTTTTATAATAGAGAACCTTATTTTCTTAGGAGTAAAGTTATAGCCAAAAAAACGTAGTCCCTTTCCAAGTGAACAAATTCTCTACTACGAGCCGAACAATGAAAACCTTACCTTACGAGAACATTACTCAAAAGCACATAACATTACCCGAGGAATTTCCTAACGCGCACTTTCATTTAAGCCGCAACCACACTATGAGTTAGGCGCCCCAGCCAGTCGCCTGGTAAGCCCACTATATATATATATATATATATATATATATATATAGTGGGCTTACCAGGCGACTGGCGGGCAGAAGTTAGTAATATATATATATATATATATATATATTACTAACTTCTGCCCGCGGCTTCACTCGCCTATTACCCGGATATCAAGTAGCTTATGTGTTAATTCCAGGTCACAAAGTAGAAAGTAGTGTAGTTTTCGAGCTATAGACCATTATTATGTGAGTATCTAGGTACTAAGGTTAGGTGTGTAATTACACTCTTGGTCACTTCTCACTCTTTTCGATGGTATTAATATTAATTTATTTTAAATTAAAATATCCATATAAATTAGAAATTTAGAATGATTTTTCACAGAAATTACGTTTAGATAAATAGATACAAAAATAGAGAAATAAAATAGTAATAAATGTACAATCGGCGTTCTTATCGCTTAAAGCGATTCCTTCCAGACAACCTAAGAATAAAAAAAATATAATTAAAATAACTGAGCGGTGGTACTTATAATACAAAAACTATTTCCCTATAATAGATATCATCATTATCTATGTCTTTAACACTGCTGGATATAACCCTGCGGAAGTTTCTATTAGATATATAAATATTAAAATACAATTTCATCATACCTATACTATTAAATATAACTTAGAAAAACATTAAGTTTAGCAACATTTTTTAATTTGGTTAAAGATAAATTAAGCAGGTCTGCCCCATGCAAAGTGAGGGTGTACTCAAAACGGATAATTCAGACGTAATTTTCTAGGCGCTTAGTGTGACTGTAACCTTAATTTGGGATATACCGACACAAACATCTTAATTTACCAAACTGACACGTGTCATAACTGTCTCCGAATGTCAACAAGACAATGTACTTCCGTGATTTGTGCTGACAGAAAGCGAACTTTATTGCTTTGAATTAAAGCTGTTGATAAAGCTATGTTAACATTGTGTCAGAGTTATGGGTTAGCCAAAATACATGGAGGTGAGATGTATTTTCACAGATATAGAAGACAACTAGATAAAGCCTTAAAATTCACTATGCTCGGAACGTCAACTCATAAGGCTGATCAATGCGATTGCTGCGACTTCGTACCAGGGGCTGCAGTCTCGAGTTTTTCGTTAACTACCGATATATCGCTAAGTGTAAGCCCACAAAAAACATGTTCCCGAAAATTGGGGAAAAATATTTACCTGTAAAGACGAGTTATTAAATAATTTTATTCAATGTTTCTACTATTTAGATAAGATAAGATAAATAGGTATTTATTTCACCCAAGTTATAAAGTAGGCAATAATTTATGTAAAATTAAAGTGTAATTAGTTACATTATCTTAAAATTAGGTACTTAGATAAAAATAAATGCACTTGAATTGGGTGACATAGGACCTGAAATAGATAAAATAGTATTTATAAAGCCGTTACACATTAAAAGAAATTTGAAAAATACATCATTCAATTAATCGACGAATTTCAATCCACATACATACTTAAATGGATAAAAAATATATTTGTGTCTACTATTAAAAAAATATAAATAAACTAGGTATGTAAACTTTTTATTGCAATGATGTACAAATTAACGCATAACAATGATGATTGTTTTTAGTTTGTAAGGAGTTATATAAGTTTATGTTCTTGCAACACTAAAATATAAGGAAAATTTGTTTTTAGGTTAGAAGTTACCGATAGTTATCGTTAACTTTATCGGGCTGTCATATTTGGCCGCAATGAAATTCACAAAAATTGTAGAGTTGACATTGTATGTCGGTATGTTAACGACAAAAATCGTAAACGTCAATGATCGGCACCAATCACCGCAGCCCACCTCGACGCGCGCAGTATTTTTTGTATGAAAATCTGTTTCGGAGCTGCTACCGAATTTCGATAGGTAGCGATCGCTAACTATGTCGAAACTGCAGCCCCAGGGCATTTCTATGAAACTGCGTAGAAATTAGTTAGAGCGTCCTGGTACGATTAACTTTTTGATCTCTTTTGAAGTCACATTGATATATGTATGTGTCCCTTTCTAACTGATGATATTGGACATAAGAAAGTAGAGATCAGCCGTTAGAGTTGATGTTCAGAACATAGTGAATTTAAATAAATAAATAAATAAATAATGCGGGACGTAATCATACAGCATCATGTAGCCCCAAACTAAGCAGAGCTTGTATTATGGGAACCACATAATTGATATACTACACATATAATTTTTTTTGTAAGTACATACACATCATACATAGAAAACACCCAGGCAAATATCTACAGAACATGCACACATTTGTCTTGCAGCGGCAATCGAGCCCGCAACCTAATGCGTCTCAGGCAGATCTTTGCCCACTGCGCCACAGAGGCCGTCAATTTTAAGGCTTTATCTAGTTCTCTTCTAAATCTGTGTGTATTTTGCAGTTTATGAATACTGAGCGACTTGACGCTTAGGATGCCTTTCCACCAGAGATGTGCTATGCAGCTATGCTGCGAGAATATAAAAGCTCAGCTACGAAACTTTGTGACCGTTTTCACTGATGCTAAGCTATGTAGCGGTGCGAGTAAGATGTGCTATGAATATGCGCAGCTCGAGCTATGCGATATATCGATAGTAGGGAAGCGGCGAGGGCGCAGGCATCCATAGCACGCAGCCATACCACGCATCCATAGCACGCATCCATAGCACACATCCATAGCACACATCCATAGCACGCATCCTTTCATATAAAACCATATTAGGTAACTTAGTTGAATCCGTTTCCAACAGTGCTAAGCTATGTGTACCAATGAATAAAATAATGGTGGGTATCAAACGCATCCATATCAACGTAGTATAGTTATTTATTCCTTTTAATTGTATAACTAACTACGACTCAACTCACTTTGCAGTGCCCTTACAGGGTACATGTACCTACTCACCACAATCAGGCTTCAATACCAACCTAACCTGTTTATATAAATTGTAGTACATGTAAGCAAATAAATAAATAATAAATAATAATAATAATAGTATAGCACATCTCTGGTGGAAAAGCAGCCTTAGGCTTCACATGTGACTTATTTTAGCAATGTGACTTTGTAAGTGACAGCTGTAATACTATTGAATATTCTGTTGTGACAGTGACAAACCAGATGTTACGTTCGAGATAAACGCAATTGGCTGACGAACAAATTGCGTAGATACGTTCCTTTAATAAATACGAGTGTTTTATAAGCATCGGTTGGTTAATCTAACAGTCCTTTATGGCCGATTCTTATAATATACCTTAACAAATGACACTTCGTTTGAAAAACTGCCAAATTAAGAGTCTTTCAGGGGAAAACGAAGCGTTATCGGTTATCGGTTGGATATCGGTCGGCCATGGCCTAAGGGGTCCACATGTGATACTACCACACTATACTGTATTACCCTAAACCATGTGATGACAATAAATAAATTGAGTATTAAGTATTGAGTACTGTATAATATAGGAATCAGCCACTCACCTAAGTTGGTACTGCATGTGACATGAAACAAATTTAACTGTTAATAGAGGCTAGCTACAATATTATTAGAGTAAGGCGCATTTTATAATGCAAAAAGTGTGGAATTAATACATGATAGTACCAACGTACAAAGGAATACTCTCTTTGAAAATAAATACTAAAAATTAAATTAAAAGTAATTAAATTTCACTGAGCCAAGGCCTTTTTGTCGTGCTGCAGCATACACAAACTTACTCATAAGTATTAACATAATTTTCTAAAGTTCTTACTTACCTCTTTGAAAATGTTATTGATTAATTTTTTAATCCTTAACAGAACATTATGAAAAGGGAGCTTCTGCTACCCTGAATATATACTGTTCTGCATTGTCTCTTTTCCATGATAAGAGACCATGTCTCATGGATGATGAGTCGATGTATCAGATCTGCCATTAAAATTAAAAGATTTTTCAAAATATTATTATACTATTATTGGTAATTTTCAAAGGATTTCCTTTGAATTATTATTGATATTGTTATTTATACCCATGCTGTATCTACATTAGTAAGGCATTTCTACCCCCTTCACAAATCAAGCAAACCTCATCTGTACGTGGTACACCCTGCTAACTAACAAACGGGGCTCTGGCGGCCGGCTGATTGCGGCATAGCGCAGCGCCTAACACCGGCACAGATAAATACCCTGGCCGCCGACGGGCAGCAGCGCGGAGCGAGAAGCTATGCCCTGAGATCCCCAAACCGCATGCCCAGCATGGGGATTATGGGCATATCCCCCTTCTTATTAGGGGAAGCCTATGTTCAGCAGTGGACTGATGAAGGTAAGCACAATAACTATTTTATGAGACTCTTTATTAATAAGACGTTTGTGTTTGCATACCTAATCACTACGGTATCCTAAAAGTAAATAAAACCATAACCTAAAATATAGATAGGTTTACGCAAATATTCAAAAAGCCGAAATATAATTATACTCCGCCGAGTTTCTACGTCAAACAAAGTTTCTGCGCGAATATTGAAGAAAAACGCCCGCGGAATAAACAAGTATAAATCCAATGAATTGAATAAGAAACCTACTTCATTTGTTTTGTATTTGAATATGAGAATCAAATTGACGTGGGGATCAGATTTTATTACTTTTAGAGTCAGGCTTCTTATGAAAATATTCTTACCTGCTTTTGGAGCCTTCTCATGTGGCCCTTTTGCTGGCGCAAGTCGCTCGCGCGATTGACATGCGTATCCAATCAGGCTTGCTAATATATGAACGCACGTCACATTCCACGTGACATTCAGAAAGCCTGATTGGATACGCATGTCAATTGCGCGAGCGAATCGCGCGCGTAAATCGCCCATCTAGGAGTGCTCTTACTACTTACATGAATTTTTTAGTGGTAATATGGTAAAGATTTCATTCTATTTTGAGAGTTGATTGTAGTACCTACTTAAGAATAAAACACCTAAAGGAGAATGCCGTCTGATGTATGGCGCTCGGTACCAAGACTTAATTGAGTGCGTCAAAAAAAATTTCAATAAGTTTTTAGTCGATTCTACTGTCAAAATAATCAAAAATGAGGGTAATTGCCATAGTAACACTTTACATCAATGTTTGTTGCCATAGTAACGTATATATCATTGGTTGTTGCAGTCTAATGGCGGCGTGCAACGGAAACCAAATCAACGAAATATTTTTTACTTGATTATTAATCCCGTCGGTGTGTAAAACTAAAGAAAATACTAATTTCATTTATAAAATATAATATTTTTTATGGGATACGATTGGTTTTGACGCAATTGGTACGGGTTTTCGGCATTCTCCTTTGTAGAATATATTTTTTGTTATGAGGTCATGGATTCTAGTTCACTGACGGCTCACGGACGACGCATCCTGATTAATATGTTGAAGATAGACCCCTTATTTATAATCATTTTATAACGCTCGATAAAGTACAAGCTTATCTCTTTTTAGGCATATAACGCTTGACAAGCTTGTACTTTATCGAGCGTTATATGCCTAAAAAGAGATAACATGATATTATAACGCAATTTTAGCTATATGGTGTTTATAGAACTTTTATGAATTGGGCGGATAATTTGATCTCAACTACAACACCTGCCTATATCGGTCCTGGACATAGGCCTGCTCTAATAAGAAAGGGGATATGCCCATAATCCCCACGCTGGGCATGCCTGGGGATCGCAGGACACAGCTCTCTCACCGCCGATGCTGCTTTCTATCTCACTCCATCTTATTCACTCATCATAAAAGTAAGTGAAAGTCATGAAAGTGGTGAAGGATTCAAACCATCGAATAAAACAACAAACCAAATAATTGATGGCTGCAATAATAATCACAGCGTAGGTATATTTTTGCCTCTGAAGTTGGCCAAAAATAGGAACAACGTCGAACTTGTTTTTTTTTGCATAGGGACGTAGTTCCTATTTTTGAGATTGTAACTTTATGGCCGATACAGACTTACGAAATGTAACATGGAATGTAACCATCGAGATAATAATATAGAATACTAAAGAGTGACAGTTTTCAAGTGAAATTTAATAAAAAAAAACCAAGCATGTTTGACATAAATAAACTTCAAAATGCCAAAGGAGAATGCCGAGAACTCGTACCAATTGCGTCAAAACCGAACGTATCCCATAAAATTTATTATATTTTATAAATGACACTAACATTTTCCTTAGTTTTACACACCGACGGGATTTAATAATCAAGTAAAAAAATATTTTGTTGGTTTCGGCCGCACGCCGCCATTCGACTGCAACAACCAATGATATATAAGTTACTATAGAAACAAACATTGATGTAAAGTGTTGCTATGGAAATAACCCTCATTTTTTATTATTTTGACAGTAGAATCGACTAAAAACTTATTGCAGTATTTTTTGACGCACGCACTTTAGTCTTGGTACCGAGCGCCATACATCAGACGGCATTCTTCTTTACACTAATTAAGACCATATGTCGCTTGAAAAGTATTCAAAGACCGCGCAATTGACTGCGTGCGCGGAGTTTTGGTGCAGACACTTTTTCCCACGTTTTCCACTCTAGAGTTTAAACATTTCGATGAATGTAACACGCAATGAAACAATTTGCTGTCCACATTGTCACAATGTATAATGCAATGTAACAGAATGTATAGTGTGGACGCCTTGCGCGCACGAACAGAACATTTCTGCATAGGCACATGCTCGGTTCGTGCGCGGGCTGTGTCCACATTTAAGAAACGCTCCTTTCATGTTACGTTACAGCTGTCTGTACGTGCCTTTAAAAGGACTACGATCCGTTGTGACAAAAGTACAGCCCTTTGTTACTTCTTACATAATACAACCTCCACTGGCCAACCCGTCTGTTTAGGGTGCCCAACAAAAACTTTTTCAAGTGAGCTAGTGGGAAAATTTAGTGTCGGAGATTTTATGTCTCCGATATGGCTCAACGACTAAAAATAGAAGCAAATTCTTAACCAAAAAAATCTTACCAAATACAAAGTGAGATTAGACTTACAAATTAAACAAACAAATGATCATCTGCGTGGTCGCTATTTGAATAGGTGACCGTTTCGTAGTATTATTGAGGAAACAGAACAGAAAAAAGTTTATTGCTTTAAATGAAATGTCTAGTATACATGAAGGTTCATAATAAACTACTAAGTAATAAAATTTATAGCTAGGATATGATTGTTGCTGCACATGCAGCTATTATTATGGTTTTTTTGATGATTTCCTTACCAGGCAGAGCTTGTCCGAGAGAATCTACTCAGTGATTCTTAATTTGGTAACCTGGACACGGGTAAACTAAATTATAATATAATATTACGTGTTTACGTCCAAGATGATTTGAAGTCACTTCAATGATGACGCAAGTATTACGGGCAGCCGAGCAACAAACAGACGGCTGTATATGCATTACTATATTCTAATGCTTTCCAATGTAGGCAAAAACAATATTACAAACAAACAAATATCTTCACGACTTTTTTCCCATTATGGATACCTTCAGATATTGCTCAGTATGCAAATCTATTGAGGATACCTTAACTGGGGTAGTCAGATGCAAGTCCAAACATTACGTTCTTTACATGCCCACTTTTTGCAAGCAGCTAGCATCCCACGTGACAGGTTGCAAGCCCATCGCCGCATTATAATGGAACACAAACCTAGCACATACCTTTCGAATTTTTTAGTTCGAGGGCATGCCGGTTTCCTCACGATGTTTTCCTTCACCGTTTCGAGCTCGTGGTAATGCGCACATAAATTTTTCGAAACGATAAATCCATTGGTGCACGGCTGGGATTCGAACCCACGACATCCAGATCTTAAGTCGGGGTACATCCCACTAGGCCACCACGGCTCTAAAACAATATTGTAGACATAATAAAGGCTATTTTTATTGCAAGTAGACACGGCAAACATGAGCACTATGTAGGTAATTCGACGAATATTCTGTTTTTAGTTTTACTATTACTACTCATGTATTCTAAGAAACTGCATTCTAATGTTAGCAAAAATAATATTGTAGACTTTTTTTTTTTTTTTTTTTTTTTTCGCTCCTCAGCCTTAGATTATTAAATCTAAGGCTGAGGAGCGAGGGTTATCAATGATTATCCATGGCTTGTGCTGTCTTGTGGTACACAGCAAACAGCAGCACTATGTAGGTAATTCTACGGGTATTCTGTTTTTACTTCTAAATTTCAAGAATACATGCCAAAAAGCCAGCTATTGTCTCGTAGACGGATTGTTGAAATAGAGCGACTATTATTATACTCCTATCGCCCAACTCTGAGGAATTTATGTGACAAGCGCAGAAACGGTACAAATTAATTACCGTTTTCTGAGATGTGGTTAATTAAATAGGTGGTGTAATACTAACGGTGGAGGACCCGCGATTTATGGCTGGATTTCAGGCTTTGTGAATATTTCAAGGAACTTGGAATCGTGTCTTCAAGTTTCAGCTGTTTGTGGGATGTTGAATCTGTTTTATGTTTTAGCGAAGCGTTGAGCGGCATCTCTCAACAAAGTACCTACTTATGTATGTGTTCTCAAGTAAAAGTATGTACTTTTTAAACTTTTGTTATATACTTTTTTTTAAAGTTCCTACCTAATATGAGTATCAGTCATGTGGTTCAATAATGCAAGCTCTGTCTGCTTAGTTTGGGGAAATATGATGATAGTGTGACGGTTGATGTAGTTTATTTTGTAGATTTTTGTAGATGAAGTTTATTTAACTGTTGCAAATTTAGATAGGTATAGCGCATTGGATTAATCTGTAATGTTATATCTTGTATTAATAATAATAAATAATAAATAATCATGGACGTCATCACACAGCATCATGTAGTCTCAAACTAAGCAGAGCTTGTATTATGGGAACCACATGATTGATATACTACATAGATACATTTTTTTGTTGTTGTAAATACATACATATCATACATAGAAAACACCCAGACCCGAGACAAATATCTACAGAACATGCAAACATTTGTCCCGCAGCGGGAATCGAACCCGCAACCTTCTGCGTCACAGGCGGGCCTTCGCCCACTGGACCACAGAGGTCGTCAATAATAATAAACGAATTTGAATTTGAATTTGATGGTGGCCAGCATTATTATTATTATTATTGAAGAAAGAAGCAACAATCAGTGCTATGTTGACTCTAGCCCTTCATTCTGTTGCTGGTAGCTGGTAGATGGTAGATGGTGGTTCAAATGATACGGTACTTGCACTTGGAAATGGTTATGGTTTTATAGTAAAACATGGTATACTTAATTGGTAAGACTATATGGTTAATGGTAGAGTATGATTTATACTAGGTCAATGGTTATTGAGTACGTGCCGCCTTTCCGGCGGCTATAGAAGTACTGATGATCGTTTTGGCATTTCTGCGTATTTGCTTGTAAGACAAATATGCAGAATTGCAGTGTTCGATGTAAACTCGAACAATTATTATAAATATTCTATCATTTCTCAAATTCAGATGTAAAATAATTAATGGCACGTGTTTGTCTTTTAATGTTAGTGGTTAACACTGGTTGTGAATATTTTAGACCACCTAAAAACACCTATTTATGATTTATAACATTCGACGGGCAGTAGCGTCGGTGGTGGGAGAAGCTGTGCTCTACGATCCCCAACTCGCATGCTTGCATGCATGATTATGGGCATATCCCCCTTCATAGTAGGGGCCTACAGAGGACTGATATAGGCTAGAAGTAGAGTTGAATGAAGAAGATTCTTAATACATTTGACCTATTTATTGATCGCATATATTATATTGATTCAGTAACCCTCTTATTCATAACCATTATGTCATTTCAAACGCTCAATAAAATAAGCTTGTCCCTATCATTGAAATCTAAATAAAAAGAGGTGACATGATATTTTAAAGCCATTTTAGCTATCTGAAGTTTTTAGAACTGTAATGAATATAACAATAAACACCGATAAAAATATATTTTTGGTCAAAATTTTATAATTGTACTTCTCAATTTGAGGTTTCTGCACTGATTTCCTGCATTGAAGTAGTATTGTGCCTTATCCTTGCTAATGCGACCCAGGCCTAGAATAGTTTTATTTATTGTAGCTACTATTTTTCCACAACCATATACCATAAGCTTATTTATAGATTTGACACCCATTCAAACATCAACCTTCGTAAATATAATTTGGAGCCGTTTGACGTACGTCTCGCATATTCTAATATCTGATTACTCGCCTTATTTCGCCCTTGTAAATATTCAATACACGTAAATAACATAATGCTCGTCTTTGAAGTGTATGTAATAAAGAGGAGAAAATAATCGAGCCCGCGGTTCAAGGAATTTGAATGGGTAATTTATTAACTTAGAAGTACGTTGGCGTGACATGTGTTTCGCAACGAATGAGTAAATGATCCATCATCATTGTCATTGACAGCTGTTGGATGTACATTTTTTCATCATCATCATTTCAAACATTGTCGACCCACTGCTGGGCATAGGCCATTTTTGTTAATGCCACTTGCCTAAGCGCAGTAGCGCTTGTCTAAACCAGGTGTCTACATTGGTATTGGGGTGTACGGGGTTCCAACCTCTATCTTTGGAACCCAAGCCAACCTCACCTGCTCGTGGTGCACCCTGCTAAACAACGAACGGGGCTCTGGCGGCCGGCTGATTGCGGCATAGCAGAGCCTTAATCGGCACAGCTAAATCCCCTGGCCACCGACGGGCAGCAGCGTTGGTGGTGCGAGAAGCTGTGCCCTGCGATCCCCAACCCGCATGCCCAGCGTGGGGATTATGGGCATATCCCCCTTTATTAGGGGAGGCCTATGTCCAGCAGTGGACTGATATAGGCTGCTGTGGTGTGGTGTGGTGTGTGGAAATTGGTATTCTAATATCATCAACCCATCTCGCACGAGGATGGCCCCTATTTCTGATTATTTAGATGACAAAAAAGCTTGGGATGAATCTGTCTCCAACTCCCTCAAAACCAATGTAATAGTTAAGAAAAAATATTGTAAAACTGACAATTAAAAAATATAAGCCTAGCAGAGTTTCTTGCCAAATCTTCTCTGTTTGGTCACGTTACGAATTGGTGTTAAAAATTTACGATTTAAAGTGTACTGTAATGTGGGTATTGAATTAAAAAAAAAACCTTCACTTTCTGTAACCAACTCTCGATCAGCTGACCGACTGGTACATTTTTCAACGTACATCGAAATTATGTTTTTTTATATTGAATAGGCTTGCGTGGACTATCGTTATATCGAAGTGTTAAGATGTCTGTACGAAGCCGCCACTATGTCCGAGTACAGGACCAGCAGTCTAAACCCATCCAACTGCGCCGCGGAGTGAGACAGGGAGATGTCATATCTCCGAAACTGTTCACGAGCGCGTTGGAGGATATGTTTAAGACACTGGACTGGAAAGGTATGGGCATAAACATAAACGGCGAGCACATCTTACACTTGCGATTCGCTAATAACATAGTCCTACTGGCGGAGTCGCTGGAGGAGCTGCAACGAATGCTGGACGGCCTAGCATGAGCCTCGCGAAACATAGGTCTCGGTATGAATTTGGACAAGACCAAAGTCATGGTCAATGACCGAATTGATCCGAGTCCTGTCGTCGTTAATGGACACCTTCTTGAAGTTGTTTCGGAGTATACATACCTCGGACAGATATTGCAGTTGGGTAGAAACAACTTTGAGAAGGAGGCCATGAGAAGGATTCAGCTGGTTTGGGCAGCATTTGGAAAACTACGTCGAGTTTTCTCGTCATCCATACCACAATGTTTGAAAACGAAAGTTTTCAATCAGTGCGTTCTACCCGTCATTACATACGGAGCCGAAACGTGGACACTCACAGTACGGCTAGTCCACCAGTTTAAAGTCGCTCAGCGAGCTATGGAACGAGCTATGCTTGGAGTTTCTCTGAAGGATAAAATCCGTAACGAGTATATTCGACATAGAACTAAAGTTGTCGACATAGCTCAGAGAATTAGCAAGCTGAAGTGGCAATGGGCTGGCCATATCTGCCGAAGAACCGATAACCGTTGGGGTAAACGTGTTCTTGAGTGGAGACCGCGGCTCGGCAAACGTAGTGAAGGACGCCTTCCGGCCAGGTGGAGTGACGATCTGCGAAAGGCTGCTGGTAGAAGCTGGATGAGTCGAGCTCAGGATAGGGCGCAATGGCTCTCCATGTCCAGCGAGGCCTATGTCCAGCAGTGGACATATATATACATCATATATATATATATATATATATACATCATAGGCTGATGATGATGATGATGAGGTTTACGTGATAATAATTATTGCGTTAGTATCAATTTCCGTTTTGTAGATGTATATTCCCAATGTCTTCATTTAGTTCAGATGACCTCCGTGGCGCAGTGGGTCGAAGGCCTGCTTGTGACGCAGAAGGTTGCGGGATCAATTGCCGCCGCGAGATAAATATTCTGCAAATATTTGACTAGGGCCTGGGTTTTTTAGATGTATATTATGTAGATTATGTATTTACAAAAGAGTTTGGTATTTTGTAGTAATGTCTAGTAGTTTTATTTTTATTTTAGCTACGATGTCAAACAATTAAGCAAATTTACAAGCGTAGTCGTATTATTGGACAAATATATGGATTACATAGAATAGGCTAGCTTCGAGAATTACTGATATTAGTACGAAGCCAGACTTGTATGAAGTGATTCTAATTCATTCCCATAACACAATTAGCCTAAGCGTATACGAAGCGCAGGTTATACGGCGATTCACAAAGCTGCAAGCATTAAACTGCGGAATTAAAGTCGGCAATTTTGTATTGTAGTAGATGTGGAGATTTTTACTACAGAAAGGACAAAAAATTGTATCAAAAATATGTGGATAATCCAATTTTTATCAATGTTGGCGTATCGTAAGCGTAACGAAAAATATTGACCAAACCATAACAAAGCATTCGTTTTTAATGTACGTAATGTGTGTAAGGTACGTTTTCTGATTTATTTTTCATAATATATACTAAGCTAGTCTTTGTGATCGTCCCTCTGTTCATAAGTTTACTTATTTACATTTGTTATTATTAAATCGCTGACATCTACAAATAGTAAAGAAAAATTATAATGACTCCACACTTTTAAAAACAAGCACTGCTGGATGAATGCGCAGTTTAACACCTTGACTGTGGCCCTAAGAGAATTGGTGATAAGGTGTGCTTAGCCAAACAAAGCATTAGGCTTATATTCTCATTTACAAGTACAAATTGTTTGCTTGACTTTCACAGCTGAGGTCAAAAAGTCGTAAGTAGTGTTAATAGTTATAATTAACTATATAAATGTGCAATCATAGCAATTTATAAAATAATAATGGTCTATTTATTTAGGCAATCTTACCAATTACTAAAACCATTTTTTTTATAATCCAATAAGGTTTCAAGATAGGATTATTCATTCTTATTATTATTCTTTGTGATACTAGAGTATAATAGGTTAAGTTTACCACCTATCATTAAGTGTCACCTAGATGGGATGTCACCTACAGCAGGAGCATAGTGTTATTATGAGTCAAGAAGTTTTTTCATGACACTAAAAAACGAAAATCTGTGTCTGATCTCCTTTGAAATGCCCTAAAAGGTGTCCCTTTTCCTCTTTAGTGTTACATATTATTTTAAGGGAGAAAACCAAACCTTAGATGATACTTCATCATCATCATCATCATCATCTCAGCCTATAGCAGGCCTCTCCTAATGAGTGCTATTTTGCCCTGTCCTGAGCTCGACGCATCCAGCTTCTACCAGTAGCAAAGGCGTAAAGGCTAAAGGGAACTGTTAGCGTAAATTACCATTAATGTAAGAAATTCCCCTTTAGGAAAAAAACTTCATAACATTTAGGAATAAGCCTCTTTCCCTAAGCTCTAGGAGCTGTAGCCTATAATGAGTGTTTCCTGCAGCCTACTTAGAGAATTCAAATTATTTAAAAGATAGTGGGAGGAACTGATTAAAAAATCGGGTCGGACAAATATCGTATAAAATTACATTATGACGTTTTTATGACCTCTGTGGCACAGTGGCCGAAAGTCCGCCTGCGACGCAGAAGGTTGCGGGCTCAATTCCCGCCACGAGACATCTGTTTGTATGACCTGCAAATATGAGTTTCGTGTTTCAATTTGTAGCATGTATGCATTTACAAAAAAAAATATCTAAGTACTATATCGGTCATGTGGTTACCATAATACAAGATCTGCTTAATTTGGAGCTACATGATGCTGTGTTATACTATCCAGCATTCGCAAAATAACTAATCCGTTCATAGATGTTTCAACAGAACAAAAGTGAAGTGTGAATAGTAAATCGCTTCCCAAAATCTGTCGCCACCCTCCGTGCCCTTTCCCGCTATCATTCCGGATTCAGTACCTCAAGTTTTAATTTATAATTTAATTAAAATCCCCAAGGACACATAAATTACAGCCATTGATCCCTAACCTTATTACAGTTGCAGGTTCCACACATAAACATTTCAAACTATTAGTTAGATTTATTGAATAGGCTTTCGCCCAATTAAAGTTGCTGGTACAATTAGTTACAATCAAATTATGCGGAATTGGGTGAATTTTTATGACTGTAATTAACTTTATTTTCATATTTCGTTGATTTGTGTGTTTTGGGACTCTATAAATTGCATTAACTAGTGTATGTTTCCTGAAATTAAAATAATGTTAAATGTCCCCTTTGCACGCATCGGTAGTTTTTATGAAATAAGCCTAACGAGTTTCCAACCAGTGCGTCCTACCCATCCTGATATATGGAGCCGAAACGTGGATACTTACACTATGGCTAGTCCACCAGTTTAAAGTAGGTCAGCAAGCTACGGTACGAAATATGTTCGAAAGAAGGATACTAATAATATAATGGTAATCCGCAACGAGACTATCCAACAAAGAACTAAAGTTGTTGACATAGTTCAGAGAATTAGTGGCAGTAGACTAGCCATATCTGCTGAAGAACCAATAACCGTTGGGGTAAATGAGCTCATGAGAACCGTGGCTCGGTAGACGTAGTGTAGGACGCCCTTCTGCCAGGTGGAGTGACGATCTGCGAAAGGCTGCTGGTAGAAGCTGGATGCGTCGAGCTGAGGACGGGGCTCAATTGCGCTCATTAGAGAAGGCCTATGTCTAGTTGATTATCATGACGATGGTGAAGATGTAGCTATAATATATGACTGTTTTTTTTTTCAACACAGGGTTCTTTTTACTGTCGATCACTAGACTTTTTCCTAATTGTCAATAATTTCATGCCTCATTTTGGGATTTTTTGTGGTTGGTCGGTTTTGTCATATCAGAACAGTATTGGTTTAATAATTATGTAAATAAAATATTTGGGAAAAATTGTATGTCAGTGGTGAGAGAAGCTTGGCCCTGAAATCCCCAACACGCTTGCCCAGCGTGGGGATTATGGGCATATCCCCCTTTATTAGGGGAGACCTATGTCTAGCAGTGGTGATGGTGGTGGGAAAAAAACTTTATTAGTTAACTCGTTTTCAGAATATCTCAGTGGGTTCCGAAGTTACCCCTACACACAAACTTATTAACTTTCTCTCTAAACTAATTTGTGTAGGTACACTAGATGTCCTAGCCAGAGCTCTTCATGATGTGACCGACTATTTTAATAACTTTTTGCTTTTAATGATATATCAATCTACGTTTAGCTGTATCATTATTGTAGGGTTTTCATGATTTGAATGACCAAAGAGAGGCTTCGGCGGCACCTGCTGCCGCGGCTAATCGTTTGTTTATCGCTATGTTTGACCATATCACAATACTTTGTAGAGCATAGCATTTCATATTGTCAAACGCTGATTATTCAATGATCTAACCAGACCATATCACAACGAGGGCATTTTCCATTACTGATGTGAAATGAATTAATCCGGACCTTTAGTATATGGACTCAGGTGCCTCCAAGCACATGATCAATAGATGTGACTGGATGTATGATGTAACAATTCCACCGATACCCACCATAACTGTTGCCAGTAGAACAACACTACCTGTGGAAAGTATGGGAAAGGTTATTTCATTGATGAATGATAATGAACAAAGTAAAATTCAGGTGAGGGAAGTTTTTTTACATACCTAAACTAGCTGCTAATCTCTTGTAAGCTGATGATATACAACCATTTCAAGAAATGGTTGGCCACATCCTAAAGTGATGAATTCCAACATTCATAAACGACATAGACATTATGACTGAGTAAAAAAATGTGTTACAAATAAAATAACAGGCCGCTGAAAATCGCTCACTGTATAGCTATCTTTAAATCAAAGTTCACATTAAGGTCACCGGTACCAATCACACAGGTCACTGACCCCCGATTGTGTAAGTTTAATCAAACGCCCTCTGAACTTTAGGAAGGCTTTGTATAATACAACAGAAGGTCTGCGTACATCTGTCATCATTAAAACGCACCAAACTTCTATAACCAAAGAATACTCGCAACAAGCAGACAAGCTATTACACTTTTTTAATTTCTTTATTTTTAGAGCTTTCCGCTAGGCAAATATACCGCTCAATGCTATGAATAACAATCAAACCCGAGCCGATAACTGCATCAAAATCGGACAAGTCATTTTGGAGAAAAATGGCAACATGAATTTGCACAAACAAACATCCTCTCACCGAAAACGCTTAGTCGTCTCCGTTCCGCCATGGGTAAAAAACAGAATATGAATCACTACAAAATAGAAGCTGTATAAACAGCCAAAGTATGACAGTTTCAAATTCATATCAAATAACTAAGTTTCTCTAAAGGATAAAATCCGTAGCGAGTATATCCAACATAGAACTAAAGATGTTGACATAGCTCAGAGAATTAGTGGCTATTAAAAAAACCGATAACCGGTGGGGTAAATGAGTTCATGAGAACCGTGGCTCGGCAAAGGTAGTGTAGGACGCCCTCCGGCGAGGTGGAGTGGCGAAAGGCTGCTGGTAGAAGCTGGATGCGTCGAGCTCAGGATAGGGCGCAATGGCGCTCATTAGGGGAGGCCTATGTCCGTCAGTGGAATGTTATAGGCTGACGATGATGACTAGACTTAGTTTCCTTCACAATATACCTACAGTGTGCACTACTCTGTATCACCACTTTTAGTTGCCTTTAGTTTTTATTATATTTGGTAATAAAAAAAACAATGTGTTTATATAGGTAGTTAAAATCCCTTAATATATTCACTAGTTTTAGAACTTCTCCAACAAATATTCATTGAATTACTTATGAACATCATTCAAAAGATAAACGATGCTTAGGCTATTGTTATCTCTTACAGTTGGATATGACAAACAGTGACAGGACTAACTTTGAGCATTGGTTAACTTTGAGTAGCGTTCATAAGTAATGGGGTATATGTATATCATTAATAGAGTAGATAGGTACGTACAGAATACAATTTAGAACCATGTTGTTGTAAATATGAATCACTAGTTTCTGCCTGCGGCTTCGCTCGCGTGTCCAGGATAAAAATAGTCTATGTTAGTCCAGGTCATAAACTATGTATATTTCAAGTTTCATCCAAATCCGTTCAGCTGTTACAGAGTGAAACGACCACAAACATACACACACACCAACTTTTGCATTTATAATATTGTGATGTATGTGATGAGATTCGATGAGCGCGCAGATATCTGTTAGCAAGCACTTACAAGTTTGAGATAGTACCTACTAAATTTTAGTTATCATAGTGCACGTGACTGTACCGAGTACACGTGTGTGGAAGAGGGTCTACGTGGATGGGTGCCACAAAAGATCAACATGAAATAGCCGTTTTGCAGGAACAGAGGGAACGGTGATTCAAAGCACATCCGCCTTTGTAGCCCGTATCGGGTCGTTTATTTGACGACGAGAATGCGTGTAAATGTATTTTTTTGTTCTATTTAACCCTAACAGTCCCGGTACCACATTACTTTTGTCTGGTAATTATCAAAATCCGGGAGAAAAACTCAAGCTTGACCAAAAGTGTTATCAGCTATAGATACTTAAATAATTTTCATAAAAATATCAGAACGTTTATTTAAAGTCCAAAAAGTGCCAGGGAAGCATGCTGATTTTTTATGTATGACGCTTTGAGTGCTGAATAACCCAACTCTCCATGTTTCGAAACTCCTGGCATGGTGCGGAGCGTCATGTCCGAGGCCACCAGTCAACGTGTTATCACCTTACAGGTAGATATCAACGGACAGCATAAAGATTAAATTCCTTGCCTAGACTAAGGGTTGAATAAAAAAGCATTAACCTGATATTCAGATTCTTAACGGATTCCACGAGAAAACCCTCTACGCAGACGAAGTCACGGGACATTCGACTATTATCCTTAATGAGTCATAGAACAAATAAAATACCATTGGTGGGCCCTATTCTTTTATTGCCTGAAATAAAGTAATTATTTTCGACATATCACGATTAAATATCGTATCATTATAAAGCCTGGGAATCGTACAAGCTGCATTCTATTACCCACTGTCGATTATTTGAACCATTTTCATATATCTATACACATTATGGGTCGTAATATAAAATTTTATTTACCTACATCATAATCGGAGCAGGAATCGATCAAATCTGAATGGTCTGTAAATGGATTGAAGTCTGAAGCTTAGAGAGGTTTCAGACTAGCGTTTTTTTCGCGCGTATACTCACGCTCATAGACCAACTTATAGTTATTCCTGTCTTTATTTTTCAAGATAGCTAATTCTGTTCACTAGTTTCTATCTGTAATATTTATAGCGGAAACTTCACAGGTGTGATAATTTTTAAAAAGTATTTTTATTATTTCACTTGTACCTAAATAAAGAACTTTGACTTTAAATAAAATAAAGTATCAGCGCCACATTGCACACTTCAAAAACAGAATGTACTTTCACGCGCTTATTCCGACATGTTCGCTCGAACAGATAGGTCACTATTAGAGCTTTTAAGCGCGTCAACGTTTCTACAACTTGCGTGTGGGGCAAAAGCCGCGTATATACACGCCTACGCACTACCAAAAACGAGCTCTTACAGGGCGAAAAAACGCTAGTCTGAAACCGCTTCTAAGTTTACAAGATAATATATTTTTCAAATCATTTTCAGAAATATAACCCAATATTATTTTTTATTGAACTTTGTGAGATCTATTTAACAAAAAAATACTGCTTTTATTTACTAGAGATTTTTTATAATAAAAAAATATTTCATTTATATTTAGTACTTAAGTTAATGGATTTTGTCTGTATCTAATGGATTGTTGTAGTTGAGCCTTACAATCACTCGGACTTTCCTTTAGCAAAGATTAGTAGGTGCATAAGTCTTGTGAACTTTTACAGAAGTTAAATGTGTTTTTTGATTTGCCTCTATCTGACGCTTTCGTGATGACGCTCAATAAATTTAGCGTACTGAGATGACCGGCTCCTGAGACACAAATTTTAATTAGTTCACGAAGATAATTTAAAACATTATTATTTCAATAAAAAAACATTACACTCTTTCTGGCGCGATACATGTCGTGTAAATACTTCTTCTTATTGTCGCTTTTAACGATTTAATTACTCACTATAAAATTTATTCTTATTGAATGTATATTTTAATAATAATACTGAACATTATCACACAGCACCATCTAGCTTGGGAAAGCTAAGCAAAGACATGGGAATGGGAATGGGAATTATGGGAATCACATGACTGGTATACTACACTTTTTATGTAAATATTCACAAATACCTGCTAAAATTTCTCGCGTGGCGGGAATCGAACCCCCAACCTTCTGCGTCTCAGATGAACCTTCACTCACTGCGCCTCATGGATCATCAAAGATGTTTTACACTAGTCATGATGATGATAATATTCTAGAAAATAACAAGAAAGTCCATATAAACAATCCACCTAAAGAAAGTGTCTGTCACAAACGCCCCATTCATTACAACAACGCAATACGCAACGACATACCAAACACGCTTAGCCAATATTAGCAAAGCAAATTAACTCAGTATTAATTATAATGTTTTAGCGGAAATAGGTCAACGCTAATTAAACGTAGGATCAATACTAATCGTGTATAAGCTTTTTGCCGTAACGCCTTCTAATTTGTAACTCGGAACTTGAATCGAACTAATTTTAGTTCGGCGATTGGACGGGTATTAATTGTCCGTATCGGTTTACTTTACAGGGTGTTACTAAATTTGTTACTACAGTTTGTTAAATATAGGTTGATACGCAGGACATTGACATAAATAAATAAATAATTCTGGATTATCACCCAGCATCATGTAGCCCCAAACTAAACAGAGCTTGTGTTATGGGAACCACATGATTGATATATTACATATATACATTGTTTATTGTAAATACATACATATCATACATAGAAAATACCTGGGTGTTTCGGGTCTGGACCCGAGACCAATATCTGCAGATCATGCAAACATTTTTCCTGCGGTGGGAATAGAACCCACAACCTTCTGCGTCCCAAGCGGACCTTCGCCCACTGCGCCACAGAGGTCGTCATGACATGACGACGAACAATGATGAACGATGAAAATCAAAATAGTTTTTGTTGGTTTGAAAACCGAATAAGTTTTCCGTCTTCATTCACCAAAGGTTTTCGTCATCACTACGTGTATGTCAATAATGTCAAATTTATGTCACTAAATCAATGTAACGCGTATCAACTTTATAAATGATCTCGATGGAATCAACCTCTATTTAAATAAACTGTAGCTTTTGACCGCGGCTTCGCTAGCGTTAAAAGTTATTAACCGACTTCAAAAAGGAGGAGGTTCTCAATTCGTGGGAACCTTTTTTTTCAACTATTTTTTAATGTATGTTCACCGATATCTCCTTCAACTGTAAACCGATTAAATTATTTTTTTGTTTAAAAGAGTTCACAGGTGGTCCCATATAAATTTTATTTCTGAGGGATTGGTACTTTTCCCGGAAAACTCAAAAAACCTCATCCTCACTTCTAATTTTCGCCATATGATCACCAATATCTCCGTCAATTATGAACCGATTTTCAAAATTCAAGAGCAAGAAGTAAAAAGGGATTTATTTGAAGTCGGTTTTTTTTTTAAAGTTCTACACTTGTTTTAAACCTTAAGTTTGTATCCCTTTGCAACATTTTTTTTAAAATTATTGTTTTTTTGGTATGTTCTGTATCCCTGACTACGTATACGAGAAATTTCATGATAATCAGTTGATAGATAAGCCGTGAAAGTCACAAACAAATTAGTAAACAAACTCTCTTTCGCGCTAATATTAATGAGGATTCTGACTTGGTGGGTGAAGATTTATCAAAATTGTAAAGTTCAAAGTTCATGAAATCACATAAGTCATGATAGAGTTTACATTTGTAAAAATGTGTGAAGCTGACTATATTATTGGTAGATTTGAAACGTCTTCATGTTTTGGATGTATGTTTAATGTACGACAGTCGAATGAGTTGTGTCCTAAGTGATATGTGATACTGTTACTTAATCTATGGCTAAATGTTGAGGTGTGCACTCACATGTTGTAGTGGAAGTTTTTAGGTATAATCTTCGATCAACAACTATACAAAGGATTTTGTACTATACGCCCGAAAGCGGCTTGTCTAAAGCTCTGCCGAAACGCATCGGAGCAGCAGTTTTCATAGTCGGCTTACTTAGATTTTCTGTCATAACTTCTTTAGTAGAGAGGCGATATTTGTATGACGTGCATATCGGAGTAGCAGTTTTCATTTAGTCGGCTTACTTAGATTTTCTGTCTTATCTTCTTTATTATAGAGGCGATATTTGTATGACGTGCTTATTGGAGCAGCAGTTTTCATTTAGTAAGCTTACTTAGATTTTTTATCTTATCTTCTTTAATAAAGAGGCGATATTTGTATGACGTGCTTTTGACAAATGATAGCTAGCAATATATGCCACTTTTATCACAGTGCATAGTACGGCGCGCGATATCTTTTGTGGAGTTGATCGAAGGGTATAGTGCTATACATCTCGCCGACGTACAGGCATGTGAAAGTTTAAAAATACAATTATACTCACATAAAAATCAAATTATCTGTCCAATTAATATACCCCCTTACTTATGAACGCTACTTAAAGTTAATCAATGCTAAATGTTAGCCCTGTCACTGTTTGTCATTATCCATCTCATAATGCTTAAGTAAAGCTTGAATATTCCGCGATTTCTCTCAAAAGTTCGTGAATATGTTAAAGATAACTAAGGCTCAGTAGTGCTTCCAAGCAAAGTTAAAAAGCATTGCAGTAAATCCTTTTCTCGAAGGAACTCAAGATCAAAATGTCTAGGTTTATTTTCGTTTACACTATATCTAAGGCCACAAAAAATCTTAGACCAACTAAGTTAAAAACGTCTAGGGATTCTTTAGACAGTTATAAGGAGGCAACCTTGGAAAATGTTCTTCGAATTGAAGTTCGAAAAAGCCAGGTCCAAAAAAATTTAACGAAAGTAAAAGTGATTACAGCAAAAACTTTATTTAAAGTGCGAACCGTACTAAGAATTCGTTTAATTAATTATTTTTTTACTGAGTTTTCCGAAGGGTTCTACCAATGGTCACTAAATGGGAGTGCGGGGTTCCAACCCCCTTCTTCGGAACCCAAGCCAACCTCACCTGCACGTGGTGCACCCTGCTAAACAACGAACGGGGCTCTGGCGGCCGGCTGATTGCGGCATAGCACAGCCTACATCGGCACAGCAAAATCCTCTGGCCCCCGAAGGGTAGCAGCGTCGGTGGTGCGAGAAGCTGTGCCCTGCGATCCCCAACCCGCATACTCGGCGTGGATATTATGGGCATATCCCCCTTTATTAGGGGAAGCCTATGTCCAGTAGTGGACTGATATAGGCTGGTGTGGTGGTGTGGTGTGGTCATTAAATGTATTGTTTTGTGATGGAATGACTAGTTGGAATAACTTCAATACAATTGGTTAAACTTAACTCGATGGATTTATTGTCCAAAGTCGGCTCTTCTTAAACATTTTTTTTTTTTATTCGAAAGTATGAATACTTTACCAGTAATTTTTATACAACTTCTTAGCCAATCATACTAGTTAGTTTTTACAAAATATACATATATATTGTAAAAACATACATAAAAAACACCCAGACCCGAGACAAATATCTACCGAACATGCAAACATTTGTCCCGCAGCGGGAATCGACCCCGCAACCTTCTGCGTCTCAGGCGCACCTTCGCCTACTGCGCCACAGAGGCCGTCATATAATTTTAAACACAAAATTTGTTTCAGTTTGATAGTTTCAGCCATATTATAAAAATTTATTAATTGTATTGAGTTTTGTGGTTTGGTGTAGCGATATCATCATGCCGCACTCTTTTTTTGTTTTGCTCTCGTATAATTACATCTCATTTACTCAATCACATTGAGGTATCGCCATAAGGAGGAAAATCTAGAAAGTTCTTTGTAAAGCTGTCATAAACAGGCAAATTGATGGACTCAAAGCGTTGCATGCCAATCTTTTTTGAGGGTCGAGGGACCTATTTGCTTGGTTCATCTTAAAGTAGTATAAAAAAAGCAGTATGCTTGACTTACCTATGTTAAAAAAAACTGTTTCTAAGTTTTTTAGCTACTTTTCCAAGCTGGGCTGGCCTAGTCAAATGAAGCCCGACTGTCACGTCACTTACCTTCTACTTAATCCGGAGTGTCACTGCGGGCCATGCAGCGAATATGAGCTGCGCATTAGATAAATAAAAAAATATAAATATTTGAATTAACTAACTACACTATAAAACTAATCCATGGTTGTACAATGGGCGACCTTATCGCTAAATGCGATCTCTTCCCGGCAACCCTTACGCATTACCACGTCCTCGAAATGGTGCAGGAAAATATTTTTAGCAGCAGAGAAAACCAGCAGACTCTACAACCAAAATTCGAAAGGTTAGTTTTCCAATAGAAGCGGCGATGGACTGGTATGCATGTAGTCATGTACCGAGTGTACTGAATACATTCGGCACATGCCCACATTACTATGTTTGGACTTGCCTCTGACTACCTCCTATGGAAACCTCAATAGATTCGCGTACTGACCTATGTCTGAAGACTACAATGAGCAAAGGGGCGTGATGACGTTTGTTTTTAATCATTTGAACAAAAAGTTCATTAGTAGCTCAAAAATGTGCTTACATAACGCAGTTTTAGAATATGCGCCCTGCCATTTTCCCTCATAAACCCCGTCAGTAAATACATCAGGCTTGTATTAATTAACGTTCTAAATATAGTACAGGCAACACTGACAGCGATAGTGATTAATGTGGCCGTCAGTCGATCCCGTACTAACGACTTGCCGATCGCCGTGTTGTCTCTTTTGCAAAGTCAAATAGTTTGTCAGTTGACTAATGATGCAAAAGAATAAGTGTTGGGGAAGTATTTCCTCAACACTTAAACGTGAGTTAGGTTTAAAGACATTTATTGTCATACAAACAATGATGTTCTCTTACAATGAGTATTTACCTCTTAGATAGAGTATTCTATTGGTTCTTTGACTCACATTTAACATATTGACTGCTTTGCACATGACCCTTCAAGCCATGCAAGGGGAGAGCGAGCGACGACGATTTCAGCTCTCGGTGCTAAAAAACCAAACAAGTGCCAGTTGAATTTGCGTGGAGAGATTTCTTTATGAGGCATATGTTATCTAAATTTTTTTTTTATTTGACCCTATGCCTCTGATTACAAAAATAAGTATGAAATTAAAAACAATATTGAGAGATTTACCTACCATGTTTATTATAATAATAATTTTAAAACCATGAAGTTCTAATAATTTTATTATGTTCGAAAGTTGACTTCAACTTTTGTAGCTTCTAGCGTATCAAAGTTTCTAAGAATATAATGTTTCCTATTAAACTGAGTACAATGTTGTGGGTTGCAATATTTAAAAGTTTCACTGTTTTTTAGTTTAATCTACTACTACTCTTTATGTTGTAACAGTTATTGTACCTAATAAAATAAATTAAAACTTGAGCACTCTCGTTTTTATATCTATGAGTATACTCAAGCCTACTCAGCCTTTTGAAAATTGTTTCTCTTTTTGATATAGAGTCATGAGCAATGTCATCAACGTTATCACAAGAACATAGTGGTAACCTTGACTTGATGCTGCAGCACCCTTGGAATCTGCAGAACACCCAAAGCCTCCCAAACTTACAGCACAGTTTTCTAATTTGGGCTCATTGGAATGGTCTCAATAAACAGGTTTGAGATAAATGGTGATAAGAAATTGATGATGGAGTAGGAAAAAGAAATGAGGCTTTTATGTCGAGAGTTTTATACATTTTTTATAAAAACTTGTTATCTACTGTTATTTTTGCCCGTGGCGCATGCAAGTAGTAAATATCTTCAAGTTTTATTCAGCTACTAGCTTCCACCCGCGACTTCGCTCGCGTGGTACCGATAAGTATGTATTATTCCTGGTCTAGAACTACATATAATATGAAAAAAAACTGGATAGGGACACCCTAGTCACCTAGTGGAATAAAATATTGTTGGGGAATAAAGGTTCTCGAATGACGATCACGATCTGGAAGGCAAAAGTCTAAGAAGTCTAAGGAGGCCAAAGACATCGTCAAGATCGCAGGTAATTGGTGGATAGAGGGCTCAAGACCATTCTTCGAGGAAATCCTTGGAGGAGACGTATGTTCAGCAGTGGACTTCTATAGGTGGTTGATGATTTTGATTAAATATACTTTACGACCTCTACCTACCAAATATACATAAAAAATCATAAAAATCGTTCGAGTCGTCTTGGAAGATTATTCCCGTTTGAGCACCTGTTTTTTGAGCACCTATGGATTGAACACCAAAGGTTTCCCCATTTGAGCACCAATCAATATTTTATCAATATTTTAATTTGCTCAAATGGGAACAAAAATTACAAATTGATTTTATTCCCCATTGAGCACCTACGTTGCTGTACGTACCTGACCACAAACACAGTGACACGATATTTTTTAAATATAAGAAAGTTCAATCTTTGAAAGTTTATTTCATCCCCCATTCCAGATCTCATTATGAGCATAATTACGGGAACAAGATCATTCATTAATTAAATCAATGCTACTCCATTTACGTACACGCGACTTAATTAAATAGGCTAAGTATATTTGCTTGGAACATGTAGTTCAACTAAATTACAACAGTAAACTTAAACCTTGTAGCTAGAGGTTTAAGATCGAATTTCGTAATGCATCGTTGTATACAGGATGCTCCAATCGTGGTTGGGATATATAAAGTGAATAATGCTGAGGACTTACTTAGTGAAGCTACATGGTCGGTACTTCTTGACTTAGGTAACCTATTGGGTTTCAACTACGTTAGTACATGTGTTTGTATTTCTGAAATCTACATGCCTTTCGGAGTTTTCTTATTTGTTTAACTATATGTGGTGCAGTGAGCGAAGACCCGCCTGAGACGCTAAATATTGCGGGTTCGATTCCCGCCGCGAGACCAGTGTTTGAATAACTTGCAAATATTTGTTTCAGGTGTTTTCTATGTGCCGTATAAAAGAGCCGTGGTGGCCTAGTGGGATGTACCCCGACTTAAGATCTGGAGGTCGTGGGTTCGAATTCCAGCCGTGCACCAATGGATTTTTCGTTTCGAAAAATTTATGTGCGCATTACCACGAGCTCGAAACGGTGAAGGAAAACATCGTGAGGAAACCGGCATGCCCTCGAACTAAAAAGTTCGAAAGGTATGTGCTAGGTTAGTGTTCCAATAAAAAGCGGCGATGGGCTTGAAACCTGTCACGTCAATGCTAGCTGCTTGCAAAAAGTGGGCATGTATCGAACGTATTGTTTGGACTTTTCTCTGACTACCCCCGTTAAGGTATCCTCAATAGATTTGCGTACTGAGCAATATCTGAAGACATCCATAATGGGGAAAAAGTCGGGAAGATGTTTGTTTTTGTTTTTTTCTTGTTTTCTGTGTATAATAGAGAATCTTGAATCAAAGTCATTCAAATTCAGTTCAAGATCTCTATTACGATCTAGTTCACGACTAGCTTTCACCCGCGGCTTCGAGTGAAGCCGCGGGTGAAAGCGAGTGCATGTTATATGTACCGGATATAAAGCTTATCAACTCAGTCGATTCAGTAGTTTTGGCGTACAGGAGTATTTTTTTTATATTTACCCTTCTTGTCCCACTGCTGGGCATAGGTGTCCTCCATAGACTTCCATACATCTCTGCCTTGAGCTACAACCCCGCTCCCACTATTTAAGGCTCGAGTTCTTTCCGCCAAAGCATACTCGGCCGACCCCGACGCCAAGATACATTATGCATCTTCAAATATTTAGTTCTTTATTAGCTATAACTTCTCATACTGTGAGGTTCCAGAGGAATTTCTTCCCGCGAACAATCAAGTCTCCCTACCGAGGTTTTCCCCAGAGACTACAATATGCTGCGTTTCAAAAAGGGCGTTTTAAAATTTTTAAAAGGATCAGAAACGTGCATGTTAAATACCTCTTGATGTTACAGGCGTCCATAGGCTACGGGTACCGCTTACCATCAGGAGGACCGTATGCCTGTTTGTTAACTTAGTAGTATAAAAAATAGTAGCATTAAGAAGTAAATATTTCGGGGAGACCTTGCCGAGCCGTGAGACGAGAGACATTCAGTATGTGTAGCTTTAACCAGCAGTGAATAAAGTCGTACTACGGTTGATGATGACAATGAACAGGGAAGTAATTTACAGCTAAATTATCAAAGCAAAGCAATGTTACAAAAACGCCGGAAGAGAAATATCTGCCTCAGGGAAGCTATGAGGCAACATTGTACGATTTCCCAACGAAAATGATTATTTCGTAGAATATTTTACTCGTAGAAAGATTATTTCGTAGAATTGTGTTGTGAAGTTGTAATGCCTTGCGAGGTTTCGGAAGGTTTGATGACGACAAAAAATTGGTATATTACAGGAAAAAATTAAGTACTTTGACCTTTTAGCTTACCCCTAGGTAAATAATAGTAAATTAATTTATGGGCGATTCTCTGTAAACTCGTAATGGCCCATACAAAATCTGTCCTGGCATATTTTTCTTTCATTGTCGTGAAAATATAATAGTATTGCTTAGGAAAGTAACTATTAATTTTAGTACATAAGAGAGCCAATTGAATTTATGTGTATTTTTAGAGTTATTTAAGATTTACTGAAAAATTGCGACAGGGGACTGTTAGGTGCAACAGGGGACTGTTTTGTACATGAAAGTGGACTGTTTTATGTAGAAATAGAAGTCATATTATTGGTATTAATAATTTATTATTTTATACGATATTTACGCATCAACATAAAACGCTTATATTTAAAAATTTCTTAAGAAAAAGAACCAAAAACAAAACTCTTCTAACAAAATAAAAACTTCAATGTCAAAACCATGGTACTAGAAACATTTTGTACCTGAGATCAACTTAGATGAATACTAATAACAGTTATTAAACTTACACAGTCTTTTATAAAGTACTACTATTACAATCATAACAAAGATGTCTTTCCTCTCACCAATAATAGTAAACTAGTTATAATTCAAGTAATTTGAAATGAGATCTATAAAAAGTCCTTTTCTTAAAACTAATAAGGCACATACATAATCACAATGAGCTTTGTTTGACATTAGAGCAATTGAAATTAGCGCTCGAAAATATTTACTGGAGTAGTGTAAAATTGGTGCAATCTAGAAATCTAGGTCAAAATTTAAATGCCAAAAAACTTCGGAGCTACAGCCTAAAACTATGTGTATGCCAGAGTGATGGGTCTCCAGCTTGCACATCTGAAACCAGCAAACGGCAGAAGCGAGAGTTATGAATTATTGCCCCTGATTTAGTGCTGAAATGATGCGTAAGGAACCAAAATTTTCAGCCCGCTAGCTATAATACTTTTGGAGCCATAAGGCAAAAACAACGTGTCAGCTGGAGACCCATGTCCTCAGCATGCACACGTGGCTACGGCAAACCGCTGAAGAGAGAGTTCTTATGAATAGCCTAGGATTTAGTGCTAAGTAAGTTAGCTAGGTACCAAATATTTCAGACCTCTAGCTAGAATACTTTTACGAGTTATAAGCAATAATTAAAGTGTAAGCCTGCGACCCATGTCGTCAGCATACACTGTTCGTCACGCTCTCACATGCTCGTCACGCTATACGTCTAAAGAATATAAAGGGTTCTAAGGAATAGCCTAGGGTTTAGTGCCATGTAAGTTAGCTAGGCACCAAATATTAACGTATTAGTAACGCTATTCAGTCTCTTAGCTTAGATCGGTATACAGTGTAGTGTTCTTTCCACGTCTTTAAGGCAGGCCTGTGTTTACGTCGTGTCATAATCTTTCACTAATTTTCTCAACCTTTTTCTTTCTTTCTCTGATATTTTAACCTCTCCTTTTCTTTCATCACTTCTCTCTTTAGAGAATAATTTTTTTACGTATATATCTTATTCTCTCTGCTTGTCTTTTTTTCTCCAATAATTCCTCTCGCGATAAGTTTTTTCTTTTTAGGAGCCATCTTGAGTTTATGCGGGTCAGCCTGTAACATAATTAACGTCCAGTGAGGTAAATTAATGCAAAACATATTTGTGAAGACTCCTATGTTCCTATGTTCCTATGTTATAAATAAATCTTCGACGAGTGAACAAATTTTTGTAAACCAAACCTTTTAATTATTACCAATTTAATAAGATACACAGTCCCCTGACATATAGAACAGTCCCCTGACATATTACCAAGCAGGGGACTGTTGCTAGGGGACTGTGTATTTTGGTTTAGTTTCAAAATATTTCCAAAACTATTTAAACATGATTCGATACGAAGCTACCGACAAATATGGACATAAACCACAGACATAATAAACAGTTTATATAAATATTTAATCTAATTAATATTATTAAAATCACTTACCAGAGGACTGTCATCACAACGACGAACACGCGTACTCACACCACAAAATGCGCTCGGAGACTAAACAAATGGCGGCCTGACGCCGTTCTCGGCCATAATGTTACAACTTCACATTGGTTGTGTTTCGTTTCTCGCATGAAAACTTTTGTATACATAATAGATTTTCTTTATTTTAGCTTTAAATTTTTGACAGGGGGCTGTCTAAGAAAACTTCGGACAACAATAACATGAGATTATTACAGTTAAAAAATAAGAAATTAGACCTTGATAAATGTCATAAATATGTATTAATTATTTTATTTAAAGATAATAACTGCAAATTTAATTTAATTTTCATAGTTTTTTTTTAAATATTATCCTAACGTGGGAATCCGGGAAAAAGGACAGCCAGGGTACTGTGTTTTTAGGGCTTTAATATTTTTTAGAAAAAAAAGTAAAAATGTTATAAGTATAAATTTAATAGCGCTATAAAGTTCAGCGTTAGATTGAAATTATGAGGCATGGTTATATTTCTATACTTAATTTTTTTGGCTTAAATTTGGTCCGGACAGCCGTTTACGAGCTTACAGAGAATCGCCCTTATGTATGTTATTCTGAAAGGTATTGGTAACAATGGGCCTATGCAATCATATTTTTGTATGTGCATACTGCCTGAAATAAATGATAATTTATTTATTTAACATTTTGTATAGAGTACTAAGGCTTTCTATAAGTACGCAAGTTTTTTATTATTTTTAATAATTTAATTTAGTGACGATCTGCTAAAACCTGCTCGTAGGCTGGATGTGTCGAGCTGAGGGGATATTCAAATATTCAAAAAGTTTCTCAATTGAACCGAAATTTTTGGTTGAATTGTATTTCTATTCCGACGGATTTCAAGGATCATAAAAACAGCTGATGTTGATTCTTAGCGTCTAAACACACTATGCCGAAAATTACGCGACGTAAGTTCCGCAGCTGATTTTGACAAGTTCGGCTGTATGCCATAATGCAACGTTATTTCAGCATAATGTGTCATCTGTAATTCAAATAGCATTGCAGGCGTAATCATGCCGATCTTACGTCGCATAATTTCGGCTATAGTGTGTTTAGGCACTTAGGATTGCTACGACACGAAGGGTAAGATGCACCAGCATCTTAACACAAAATAATGTAATTGTGGCTTATACATTATTTTGTATTAAGACGCTAAAAAAAATCGGTTCAATTGAGAAACGTTTCGAATATTTGAATATCCCCTCAACTCGACACATCCAGCCTACAAGCAGGTATTAGCTAGACAGTGATCTGGGGTATAAGGGGTTCCAACTTCCACCTTCGGAACCCAAATCAATCTCACCTGCCCATGGTGCACCCTGTTAAATAACGAACTAGACTTTGACGGACTGCTGATTGCGGCATAACACCGGCACAGCTATATACCCTAGTTGTGCTCTGCGATCCCCAACCTGCATGCCCAGAGAGGGGATTATTGGCATATTGGGATATTATTAGGGAAGGCTTATGTCCAGCAGTGGACTGATAAAGGCCGGTGTTCTTGTTGCTGTCGTCACTGTCGGATTCGATTCGGAAACATTTCAAACGTTATAAATAATCTAAATTGTATAGTTTTGTCGTGAAGGGGGAACAAGTTTCATATCTCTTTTACAAACTTTCGTCTTTATAATATTAATAGAATAAGTATCTAGTACGTAACAGCCGAGCAATAGCCCGAGCCATTCGTAATTTTGCATGGTCCTCAAAAATAAAACAAAAAACCTCTTTCAAGCGTTTTTTAGTTGTTTCATGAACAAAGTGCGTAGGTGTGAACTGCGGCTATTCTAACAAAGAAAATAGATACAGTAGTGTTTGGTATGTGCATTTATTTATATGGGCGAATGTATGAAATGAATATTTTTACATAGATTTCGCTTTGTGCTGCCTATTTGTACTTTCTAGCTACAAATAAATAGACAGATAGATTGTACTCAAACCAAGCCGGTGAGTACAATAAAGAGTTTTCTACAAAGCAAAACAGACATTAATGATTCATGTTCAAATACGAGGAACAAATAATATTTTCGGTTTTTAATTTTTGACAACCGTTTTTTTTAGAAAAGAAACGATTTTTGAAGGAGTACTCTAGTAGAATGCTAAAAAATAAACTACTAAATTAACTGTTGAGCCAAATACTGCTCTTTCTCTTACACTAAGTTTAACAAACTAACTATATCAGTTATCATATAGTTAGTTTATTAGTTATTTTTATTTTATCAAATAAAAATAATATAAATAATGCGGGACGTAATCACACAGCATCATGTAGCCCCAAACTAAGCAGAGCTTGTATTATGGGAACCACATTATTGATAAAATACACTTATAATTTTTGATTTGTAAAAACATACATATCAAACATAGAAATCACCCAAACCCGAGACAAATATCTACAGAACATGCAAACATTTGTCCCGCAGCGGGAATCGAACCTGCAACCTTCTGCGTCTCAGGCGGACCTTCGCCCACTGCGCCACAGAGGCTGTCAATAAAATGCTGAAGAAAAGATGGATGGATTGTGTTTACGAGGATATGAGTGTTAAAGGTGTGAATATCTACAGATTTGACGGCTTATAAGAGTGAATACAACTTGATGGCTCATAGGAGTGAACGGAGAAAGAAAACATGTTGTGCCGACACTCATTGATATATACTGTTAATGCCGACACCACCTAGAGTGGGAAGGACAGGCGAATGATGTGCAAAATTATATGATTTTGAAAAGGAAATAAGGCAAGAACTAGACCGCTTACATTGACTTAACAACCAATACTTTTTGACCAATACATTCATATTTTAATCTTTTCAATGATATGTTTTCTAAAGCAGTAAATTATGATGATGTTTATTGCTTCTTAACACCAAATCTAAGAAAGGGATTGAGCATAATGTAGTTGAGTTGAATTAATTTAATAGTAATTTTCCTCTTTGGTTTGTAATTCTAGACCACGAATTATATAGGTAGACTTATTCTTTTTTTATCCAGGTTACTAAATATTTGTCTTGAGAATGGGTATTTTCCATGTTCCCAATTAGAGGTATTCATTCACAAAAACGTATATATTATCATACCTATTGCACCGTGCGGTTTCCAAAATACCAGCTCTGCTTAGTTTGGGGCCACATGATGCTGTGTGCAGTATAAATAAAAATAAATAAATAAATAATGCTGGACTATCACACAGCATCATATATCCCCAAAATAAGCAGAGCTTATGTTATGGGAACCACATGATTGATATATTACATATATACTTTTTTTTTGTCAATACATACATATCATACATAGAAAACACCCAGACCCGAGACAAATATCTGCAGAACATGCAAACATTTGTCCTGTAGTATGATTATCAACACACTATATTTTAAATACAATTGAAAGTATGCGTATGTGAGTATTTTTGTAGTCGCTTCACTCCGTAACGGCTGAACGGATTTGGATGAAACTTAGAATATACATAGTTTAAGATCTGGATTACCTTTTTATCCCGGTACAACGCGAGCAAAGCCGCGGGCGGGAGCTAGTAGTATATCAATTCATATTACGGTACTGTGTTAAAATTGAAATTATTACATCAATTTATTACATAAATTCATTTCTATTGAAAATCTACCCTAGAATCTACTAGGTAACCAATGTTTGGGAAGTCTGCATGTAATGCAAATAATAGCGTACGTAACCTCAAGGGTCGCGACTACGGAGGCATGCTAATGTAAAGGCAAGGCCAAGATTTAATCAAGGCTTTGACATTTTGGTTCGGTAAAATAACAAGAAAATGTTTCATGATACCTGATAATAGAACTATCACATGATTCACCAGATGATAACTATTTCTTTTATTAAAGTATTTTTTTGTAGGTGACGCATCAACTTGAAATGAAATGAAATTAAATGAAATAGTTTATTGCATGAAGTATGGTATAAAAGATCTAGATTTTTTACATAGTCTTAAATAATCCAACGATAAATCGGTGTGCAAAAAAAATGAACATAACATGCAGATAAAAATAAGAACAAATTAAAAGATAACAATCATAAATTAAAATAAATAAATGTCCACATACAGATGACATGTAAAAAAAATGTCAATATAAATATAAATAAATCAAATAATTTACTTAGTCCTAATTAAAATTTACAATTTACAAATTCACTGATTTTATAAAAACATTTGTCAACCAGCCATGCATACAGCTACTTGAGATATTAAGGTGTTAAGCCTCGTGTGCCTGAAATTTCCCCGGCACCCAGGCTTTTTAAACCGAAACACAGCAATGCTTCACGGCAGATATAGGCATGATGGTAGTATGTACCTACTTCTCCAGACGATCTTTCCACAAAGAACTCTACTACTTCTTACAAATTCAACCAGTACTTTAAAGTGATCATAATTAACCGACTTCAAAAAGGAGGAGGTTCTCAATTCGTCGGAACCTTTTTTTTTATGTATGTTCACCGATAACTCTGTCAATTGTGGACCGATTTTAAAAAATCTTTTTTAGTTTAATAGAGTATACTTCACAGGTGGTCCCATATAAATTTGATTCCTGAGGGATTGATACTTTTCCCGGAAAACTTAAAAAACCTCATCCTCACTTGTAATTTTCGCCCTATGATCACCAATATCTCCGTCAATCGTGAACCGATTTTTCAAAATTCTTAGTTCAAGAAGTATGAAGTGATTTATTTGAAGTCGGTTTATTTTTTCGGTTTGTTTTGTTTGGTTGTTGGTTAATATGAAGCGCATTTTAGACGACTTCGAACTTTAAATTCTTTTAAAAATCCATCCTGAGAAATTACGACCAATAACAATAAAATAGAGGTCGTCAATTATATCAGGATGGATTTTTAAGTTTGCCATAGTTGGCACCGTGGGCAAAAGCCCGCCTGAGGCGCAGAAGATTGAGGGTTCTATTCTCGCCGCGAAACAAATGTTTGTTTTTTTTCTGCAAATTTTGGTCCCGGGCTTGGGGGTTTTCTATTTAATTATGTATGTATTTAAATAAAATATTGGGTGCTGCATGATAATGTCCAGCTTTTTTTATTAGAAGCTGAGATTTGTATTTAAAATAGCAAAAAAAACTAGGTACACTCGAGTCAAGATTACGTTTGAATTCGTTTCTAGAAAAACCGACCAAAGATAGCGAGGAATAATTTCTATCTTCGTCATACTGGCTCAATCTCATTAATTAATTTCGTCCTCGAAAGGTCAGACCGGCCAAAGACTCTTTTTCCTTAATATGACGAACCTATTTTAGGCGTATCTGTCGTTTGCACGCTTCTTCAGCCAAATTATTTGTATTGACTGCCGCCTGTACGGTATTTTCGATGGATTTGCGTACGGCCAAACAGTAAAATGAACAATCATGTCTGAACATTTTGTTATAAGCTTACAAAAGAACATGATCTCATGATTTTTGTACCTTGACTTTTCTAAATATGGTTTTTATATTCTTACAACCCGTTCACACATAGTCTACGTATTTACGGTACCGTTTTAACAGATACGACAAAAAATATGCTTTGTTCACACATACATAGGCACTGTATAACGTTCAACGTATCCATAATTACTGAATACGATGTTCACACGAAAATTCGTAGTATATCACCGCTACTCCACCAGGATGGACGTCGTGTTGTATTAGTACTATCGCCGGCGGAGAAGGAGCAAATGACGTTATTTGCAGCATCCACTCTTGGTGCACAGACCTAGAGAAGGTGCTTACAGTTTACTCATGAGGCGAGGAGACGCTTTCCCTCCCACCCAACACAGTTTATATCCAGTATAGTTATACCGATAGATGACGGATACGTATTCCGTTCATCCAGTATTCGATGACAAAACGGAATGTCATAATTTAACGGACCGATATTTTTTACTGTATACTGAATACTATGTCATATGTGAACTCTCTTATACAACTCTCATACAAACGGATTAGTAAAACGAAGACCATGTGTGAGCTCTTACGTAGTGAGTTGATTTCCGTAGAATTTCTGAAAGGAGGCACGGTTGCTAATATCTCTGGCAGGTCAAGTAAGTGATATGCCGGACCGGACGTCTGTGAAGTTAATTCGATAGATTTTTTTTGTTTGTTTTTGTTTTTAGTTCATTGAGACTTCTTTCTAAAAACTAACGCTTATTTACCAAGACATCCTCAAAACTGTTTTGTAAACAAAGAAAGAATAAAACACAAATCTATGTATAAATCAGTTGCCGTCTCGCTAAATCTCAAAAATGGCTTGATGATTTGAATATTTTTTATTTTGTTTTATTTGCCTTGATTTAGGAAAATAGAAAATTAGGAAAAACTAATAGGAATCGCCGCAAAATTGAAAAAAAAAATATGAGATAATTTTGTATAGGATTTAGGAAAATAGAAAATTAGGAAAAACTAATAGGAATCGCCGCAAAATTGAAAAAAAAAATGAGGTAATTTTGTATAGCATTTTCTTATGAACACTAAAATTTGGAGAGGACAACGTCTGTTAGGTCAGATATAATATATGAAAAAATAAAAGTACATTGCAGCAAGTCGCAGTCGCTCACATTAGTGCATACAAAACATTAAATATCTCTGCCAGGGTACTGTATGAAGCAGAACTTCGTGACGAAATCTACTATCTTTCGACTTGCGTGGGCTAATTCATCAACTGTCTATTACTAAATGACAAATGTGCGACACGAAAGTCAATTCTCCGCGCGACACAACTCCGCCATCAATAAGCGATAGTAACCTAATAACTGTTGGAAAATAAACCATACATTACCGCGTGTAGGCATGAGACACGTCGTTTGTAACCTACTATTTACAGTACTACACAACTTGGAGGGAACAAATTGTGAAGAATTGTTCTTGTGACTTCTTTATCGCGTAGAACATGTAGGACTTTTAAAAAAAAACCTACTTCAAATAAATCACTTCTTACTTCTTGCCCTAATGAATTTTGAAAATCAGTTCACAATTGACGGAGATATTGGTGATCATAGGGCGAAAATTACAAGTGAGGATGAGGTTTTTGAATTTTCCAGGAAAAGTACCAATCCCTCAGAAATGAAATTTATATAGGACACCTGTGAAGTATACTCTTTTTTTAACAAAAAAGAATTTTGAAAATCGGTCCACAATTGACGGAGTTATCGGTGAACATACATAAAAAAGTAGAAAAAAAGTTCCGTTAAAAATAGAAAAAAATAACCAGTAGTAGTAGTAGTGAATAGAACCAGATTAAAGTCGCTCAGCGAGCTATGGAACGAGCTATGCTCGGAGTTTCTCTGAAGAATAGAATCCGCAACGAGACTATCCGACATAGAAAAGTGGTCGACATAGCTCAGAGAATTAGTAAGCTTAAGTGGCAGTGGGCTGGCCAAATCTGTCGAAGAACCGATAACGGTTGGGCAAAACGAGTTTTTGAGTGGAGACCTAGCTCAGCTAACGTAGTGTAGGACGCTCTCCGGAAAGGGGAAGTCACGATTTGCGAAAGGCTGCTGGTAGAAACTGGATGCGTCGAGCTCAGGACAGGGCGCAATGGCGCTCATTCGGGGAGTTCTATGTTCTGCAGTGGACTGCTATAGGCTGATGATGATCATGAGGTTTGTTTGATCAAAAACTGAACTCCCTTCTACCAAACGTTAGGTACTCCATTAACGTATACTCTAGCAGCGTAATTGAGAGCGCACAAAGGATTGGAATTTCTTTTTTAGGCTAGACTATCGAGATAATAACGTAAATATTAACATTATAATGTTACTCTTTGTAAACTTGATTACACTGTAACATAATTAATAAGATTTAAATTATATAACTTGACTTTATTTAAAAATAACTATTTTCTTGAACTCATTGAATGCTCATTGAATGAGGATCGGGCTCAGTGGCGAACCTTGGGAGAGACCTACGTCCAGCAGTGGACTGCGATAGGTTGATGATGATGATAATGATGATTGAATGCTGAAAAGATAACGGCAGCTGGCTGTACTCAACGCAGTCAACGTGTTAGATATGGTCATGGTAACACGTTTATACGACCATACACGACCATATTTAAAAATTCAGTTTTAGGTCTTTTTAACCTGCTTTCTACCAACTACCATCTAGCGAGCTTTTCTGAAATATTCTTAATATTTTTATGCTAGAATAAACCGCAAGCAAACTAACAAATAATCTATCTAGGGTAAGTTTTAAGTATCTAATCCTAATTAATACATCAAACCACACACACCAAACCAGCCTATATCAGTCCACTGCTGGACATAGGCCTCCGCTAATAAAGGGGGATATGCCCACGCTGTGCATGCGGAATAGGGATCGTAGCGCTCAACTTTTCGCACCGCCGACGCTGCTGCCCATCTGCGTCTGGGACCATGGGATTTAGCTGTACCGATGTTAGGCTATGCTATGCAACAATCAGCTGGCCGCCAGAGCCCCGTTTGCTTGTTAACAGGGTGCACCACGTGCATGTGAGGTTGACTTGGGTTCCGGAGATGGAGGTTGGAGTTAGAACCCCTTACACCCCAATTAATACTTGAGTCTAGCAAATCTACGAACAAACCGAAATAGCTCGTTTGTCTGACACTGTAACCGACTATTACGCAACTTTACGAGCTATAAACCGGACAAATGAAATAGTTTGTAGCGCAGCGGCAATGGAGGAACGTCGCGCGTCAATTTGTCAAGCCGCGTAGCGGTGACTCTTCGAATAGGTTTTGTATGCTCCACGTATTTCGGTTGTTTGGGTACAGTCACGTGCAATAAGATGTATACAATAAATCTCTATTACATCGCATCATGTAGCCCCAAACGAAACAGAGCTGATATGGGAACCACATTACTGACAATATATTATATATAATCCTGGAAAAAAAAAAATATAATCCTGGACGTTATCACACAGCATCATGTAGCCCCAAACTAAGCAGAGCTTGTATTATGGGAACCACATGATTGATATACTACATAGATACATTTTTTTTTGTAAATACATACATATCATACATAGAAAACACCCAGACCCGAGACAAATATTTGCAGAACATGCAAACATTTGTCCCACAGCGGGAGTCGAACCCGCAACCTTCTGCGTCACAGGCGGACCTTCGCCCACTGCGCCACAGAGGTCGTCATATATAAATAGATACATATTATAAATAGAAGTATAAATATATGCAGATAATGCAAACATTTGTCCAATCGGGAATCTAACCCGCCAGCTTCCGTCTCAGGCGAACCTTTACCCACTGCACCACAAAGGTCGGTACTATCTCAAATAAATACATACATGTCAAAAAAATACATTTTGCCTGAGGGGTGACCGGCTAACTCTGTTGCAAACAGAAATTATTGACACCGATCCTGTTGACACTGAAATTGTGACAGTTTGTCAATTGACGTTTATTGAATTTCGACGGATGAAATGTCAAAGTTTGTAAAAACAGGATCGGTGTCTATGGTGTCATAATTTCTGTTTGCAACAGAGTCAGCCGATCACTCCGCTGATATCCGGTTGCTAATAGATGAAAACGCATTCGTCATATGGTCTGTGGTCATATGATTCAACTTTACAGTGACACTGTCCTGAAATGTTTACTTTCACCATTTTGCTTAACTTTGTGATTTGACAATGATTTTATTAAAAACATTGAAAAACGTTGCCACATAATAATAAGAACCCGCTTGATATTGGTGAAAAAGTGGAAATTGTACTATCACAGATGCCATTGAATAAAAAATAAATGAACGAAAGCTATGTGTTTTTTATGAAGGTTGAATAGTTAATTAAAACAAAAAGTTTTACTCAAAAAACTAATTTTAATAACAAACTCCAATCACATTAGGTACCTAAAAATATTAAACTTTACAACATGTTGTCTGTTTTAATTAAGAAAATTCAAGTAATTTTCTTTATATAATTATTTTTTGTAAAAGAAAACAGACTAAAAGGTTTCTAGAAAAGTTCAAGCCTAAAAGTTTAAAGTCAGGTCAATCATGAAGCTAATCGAGTCAGCAGCCTCCAAGGATAAACGGGTCAATGAAAGCACTGCAAATGTAATCAAATTTACTAAGTATTAAGATTTAAATTGAAAACTTTTCTCTTCGTAGTGAATAGAATCCACTGTAGGTATTTAAAGCGTGAAGTAATCTGAAAAAAGCTTTTTGTTTGTTTTTAAATTCCAAATATTCCAAATTAATATTCCAAAAAAATTGAATTGGGAAAATCTAAAGTTTTCTAATATCCCAAAAACTTAGACTGCGATTTGCATCCGCGACCTTCCCACGAACAACGCCTGCGGCCAAATGTTTAGAATTTTATAAAATATTAGATGTTCCTTGTCAACAAAATGTTCATTAATTGAATTTGTAATAGTTATTATAGTGTTATTGGATATTAATTGTCCCACCCTTGCCTTTGCACTAGACACAATGGTTACTTTACTAACTAAGCGCTTTTTGCGCTATACGTGTAGAGTTCGTAACATTTAGAGCGTTGAATTTATATACTTTTACTAGCTTTCGCCTGCGGTTTTGTTCGCGTGCTACCAGAATAAAAAGTAGCATATGTGTTAATCCAACTCACAGACGATGTATGTTCCAAGTTCTATCCAAATCCGTTCAGCCGTTATGGAGTTGAGTTGGAACAAATATACTCGCACACACACAAACTTTCACATTTATATTATTAGTTTTTACAAACTGGCATTTGTATAACAAAATTGTCTAGGTTGACTCGTCCTAAGTGTCTAAACACACTAAAGCCGAAATTACGCAACGTAAGTTCCGCAGCTGATTTTGACAAGTTCGGCTGTATGACATAACGAAACGTAATTTCAGCATAATGTGTCATCTGTAATTCAAATAGCATTGCAGGCGTAATCATGCCGAACTTACGTCACGTAATTTTGGCTATAGAGTGTTTAGACACTTAGACTGTGTTTAATTGACAGAGTTTATTGATCGATTGAGTTTATTTAACCTATGGCCAATTCCTAGTATACACCGTTACTGATGACGCTTCGTTTTCCTTTGAAAAACTGTCAAAATTTGAAACGAAAACGAAGCATCATCGTTTACGATATATTATAGGAATCGGCCATGGGTCACTAAACCCTATCAATAATACTATCAGTATAGTCAGTTGACTATAACTTTGCCTTATATTTTTCCGTAAATGCAGTATGAAATAGCAAACTGGCAAACTTAGTTTAGTTTGCCAGTTTGCCAAGTCCATTAGAAAACAGCTCAACCGTTAACTGTATAAATAGTTTTATTAGTTTTCACGTTATGAAAATAAATATTTAATTAGGTAGTTACTTCACGTTTTATTATTAAAATTCAAATTTTAATTATTACTAGCTTCAGCACGCGGCTTCGCTGGCCTGGTTAAGAAGTGGCCTGTATGTGATTCCTCGTCTAGTACGTATATTATATGATAATTCAGCTCAATCTATTTTATAGTTTATGAGTGAGGGAAGAGCAAACCTCTTATCTTCCTTCCTTCTTCCAAATAATATGAATCATCATCAACAACCTATAGAAGTCCACGAAGAACGGTCTTGAGTCTTCTCCATCCACGGATCACCTACAATCTTGGCAATGTCGTTGATCCAACTGGTGGGGCCTCCCTATACTTCGTCTTTTAGGTCGTGGTCGCCATTCAATTTTTTTTTCAGAAATTTTATCCAACGGTTATCGATTTTACGGACTATTATATAATAGCCATATATATTATATATATATATTTATATTATATAGGCCATATGGCCTGCTCACTTCCACTTCAACATGGTGATTTTGAGAGCTATGTTGGCAAATATTATAAGCGCGAATTTTTTTGAATAGTATTCAAAATGTATAATTGATATAAAATTTGTATAAGTTGGAAGTAGGAAGAATCATAATCACAATCATAATCTTTATTGTTGCTACTTAAATTTACCCATTGCTTAAAGTTATCCCTGTCACTGTTTGTTAATATCCAACGGTAAGAGATAGCGATGGTATATAAGCATCGCTTATCTTTTGATAGATTTTAAGGCCCTTAATTGATTAAGCTAAAATATTGTAAATTATGTAGTACCCAGGCGTACATGTTATATAGTAGATCCGAGGCTATTTTTTTATCCGTGTACCTACAACGCGAGCGAAGCCGTGGGCGAAGGCTAGTTTTAGATATTTTTATTTTTTTACCATTATAAAGTTTTTCGTTGTTGTTTAGTTTCTATGTGGGTGAACTTCTTAAGTTTTTAAAGGCTTAAAGAAACCATTACTCAAGTATTTTACGATTCATCAAATAAAATCCGATGCTCATAATAAAACGAACGAACCAACAAAAAACCGAACGTATCTATAAAACGAAATATTTTAAGACTTTCTTGACGAGGTTGTTTGAACTTCTACACTCAGCAAATAAGCACATACGATGGACTCCACGTTTATTGGTCTATTTCATTTTAAATAGAAACGTGAAAAAATGTACACTTAAAATATTACAATCTAGCCTTATGATAGACTAATAAGTAACTTAACATTGACCTAGTTTTATAGTTTAAAGTATTTCTAAGAATGTGTACATCAACACTTTCTTACTGTCTCTATTTACTTAAGGCGACACGTTGTTATTGTGTTCTTTATAAAGCACTATTGCAATATTTTTACTAAGAATTACACTTCACCATCTCAAAAGGTTCTTTGAGTCTTTGTTTTTATGCTACTTGAAGATGGAACAAGCACATGGCCCACTTGATGTTAAGTGGTAACCATTGCCTATCACAAAGCATTGCACGTCTGATTCTCTGAATTCTGATTTTTCTACATTGAGTCTTCTCACTATGTCCGTGTTGTCTGGATGGCCTCAACATTCACGTGGTGATGAAGTCTATGTTCGTGAGCTTCTGCATATTTTTTAATCACTTTGTTGACGAACTCTATGTAAAGGTGACGGTGGAGGTCATCATTTCTTACGTAGCAGGGTGCGTTCATAGAAACGTGTATATGTTTTTTTTTTAAGTCAGATATATTCACCCCACCACCCTGTTGTAACCCCAGTTTTTCATAACTGGTAGACGAAAAGGTGAGCTGCATCATCAGAGGCGATACTGATGCGATGCCGGCCCTTGAGGTAATGCCTGCCTTTTGAAGGACCCCAATCATAGTTACCGTTCTACGTGGAAATCCTTGGGGGAGACCTATGTTTATCAGTGGACTTCTATAGGGTGTTGATGATGGTAATGATGACTGTCACCCTATACAAGGATGATCCGATATTGTAGGTTAAGAAATATAATTATTATAGTAAGTTTAATTATTTTTAGGGTTTCGTACCCAAAGGGTGAATACGGGTCCTATTACTAAGAATTCACTGTCGGTCTATCTGTCACCAGAGATCTCGTGAACCGTGATAGCTATACAGTTGAAATTTACACAGATGATGTATTTCTGTTGCATAAAATAACAACAGAAGCTAAAAACAAAATAAAATAAATATTTAAGTGGGGCTCCCATACAACGGTACGGAACCCGTCGTGGGTGAGTCCAACTGTGGTCAAAAACTAGTCTAAAAAAGCCTTAGTATTAGTATCTTTGGGGTGTAAGGGGTTCCAACCCTTATCTTCGGAACCCAAGCCAAACCCACCTGCACGTGGTGCACCCTGCTAAACAACGAACGGGGCTCTGGCGGTCGGCTGATTGCGGCATAGAACAGCCTACACCGGCACAGCTAAATCCCCTGGCAGTGGACTGATATAGGCTGGTGTGGTGGTGGTGATGTAGTATATTTAGCTCACTGCCCAGTGTCCTCATTTAGTAACTCAGTAGCACACCGAAATGATAAGAACCCGGTCCTGTTTTTATAATCTGACAATTAGTTAATTGACGTCGTTTGAATTTCTACATTCTAATTCTAATTTGAGGTGAGGGGAGAAAGTTCTGCACTGACGTTCCGCATTGAGGTGTATTGTGCAACACCAACCAGTTTGCGTAGGTCTTCACGCTTAATTTTTAACAGAGTATTAGTTGTTTTGCAGTCCTGACTTCGTTCCCTTCTTCATTATTATAATTTCTACATAATATAATGTCAAAGTTTGTAAATAAAGGTCCGGTGCCGACCATTTCGGTGGGCAGGTAACTGAGGTCTCTGAGGGTCGTCAAAACAGTTCAATAAGGATGACGAATGAAAAAATCTAATTAGTCCGTCATTTACATTATCAAAAAATATTGGACACGTATTTTTTCTTTTGTCAATGAAACAAAAAATGACGAAGATATAGTGCGTTGAAGTTCCGCGTGACGTCACGGCTTAGTACACTTTTTACGAGTGTAAACGTGTCACGAGTCAGGAGCCCCTACTCCCGAACTTTGATGGTCTGTATCTCCGTCAATTTTTATTTATTTGATAAATAAAAAAAATAATATCCAATATTTTTTGATGATCTATCTAATGGACTAATTAGAATTACATTTTTTTTACCCAGTCGTCATCGCTATTGTATTTTAATTCCGACGGATTTGTAGAATCTTAAAAGCTGCTAATGTTGATATTGAAGAACGCTACAACAGAATGGCGCAACACTCCCCGACATAAAAATGTAATTTTGGCTCAATCGCCACTGTCCGATTCGACTCTGAAAGGTTTCGAATGTTTGAAAATACCCCAACTGAAGTTCCTGTACGAAATTTATCCCAAAAATATGCAAACCGGAAGTCCGGTATTAGTACCTGAAAGTATTACACGTAGAATTTCAATTATAACAATTGAGAAGCCTCTTTTCCTGAACAACTTCCGTAATATGAAGGGTATTGACATTTCCAGAGTATGACGCAACTTTTCTCATAATGTGACAAAACATGCTATTTTCGTACCTTACTTTCATCTTTTAAGCTTTTATGATCAAAGAAAAATATTTATTTATGCTTTTTAGGTGTCTATAATTGGTAGTACTTACCATAATTTATAACCCCTAAAACATTTTTTTATTCTATTTTTTTTTATTCTATTTGAAGATGGAACAAGCACTTGGCCCACCCGATGTTAAGTGGTAACCATTACCATCACAAAGCATTGCATCGTAGATCACGTTTTTCCAGGACGTGCTCTACGATGCAACGCCCTACGTCCATCAACTTGAGGTATGAAGATGATAAGCCTCTTGTGCCTGTAATTTCACCGGCACCCATACCCTTCAAACTGAAATACAGCTCAGCTGCTTCACGGCAGAAATAGGCATGGTGGCAGTACCACCCCGGACGAGACCTCCACAAAGAACTCTACTACCTTCTAAAAAACATTTTTCTAGGAGAATCATATTTTATATCTCATTCTAAATCCCCTGGCCGCGAACGGGCAGCAGCGTCGGCAGTGCCAGAAGTTGTGCCCTGCGATCCCTAACCCGCGTGTTACATGAGGGATTATGGGCATGTCCCCCTATAATAGGGGAAGCCTATGTCCAGAAGTAGATTGATATAGGTTGGCGTGGTAGTGGTGTGTGATAGATATCTCATGCTCGTATACACAATACTCAACGCAATCCTAACTATTTAAGTTAAAAATTACAAAATTTGTTTGTTCTTTTGCAACACTTTCACGCTTTATCTACTCAACTGATCATCATGATTCGCAATACATATTGTCAGGGGTACAGAAAAGAATATGGAACACATTTAATCGAGAAAAAAGTACTATTTCCGAAGGTAACAAAAAAAACAATTGGCAAAATCAACTTTGACCTATATCATCATCATCATCATCCACAGCCCGATTTCACCCACTGCTGGGTATAGGCCTCCCTCAACTTGTGCCATCCACCACGATCCTGCGCTATTGTAACCCACGTACGGCCCGTGACTTTGACAATGTCATCTGCCAATATCATAGACCTATACCACTAATAGTATAAAGCTTTTACAGCTATACTTTTTATGTACCTCATCATCATCATCATCAACCCACTGCTGGACATAGGCCTCCCCTAATGAGCGCCATTGCGCCCTGTCCTGAGCTCAACGCATCCAGCTACTACCAGCAGCATTACGCAAATCGTCACTCCACCTGGCCGATGAGCGTCCTTCACTATTATTTTTATGTACCTAGCCAGCTACTATAATGAAATTAACTTTTAACGCTACGCTGCTACGGAACTACGGTGCTACGCCGCTACGAATATCTACCTAAGAAGTAGTTTCGCAGTTATTTTGCGCGTTATTTTTATTAAATGTGATTTACTTTTTATATTTATTTATGTATTTACTTTTAGTCTTGATAATTTATTTTACACCAGCTTCATTATGCTCTACTACGAAGTTTAAAATGTAGGAGTTGTGAAAAAAATGTGGTAGTCAAAATGGATGCTAATTATTGTTTTGTCTATTTTATGGCCATGATCTAATTATTTATAGGTAAAATTAAGATCTTACCTATTTCTATTTTTAAATTTAAAAATGGACTTAACCAAGTGTGCTATAATATTACTACGGTGAAATAAATGAGAATGAATATGAAAAACAGCTATTGTCTTATGTAGTCGGAAGAATTAAAATATCTGATAAATTATATCAATGTCTTCTGTCTAAAATTCTGATTGCCACAAACTAAATTTTTCACTACGTTATAAGAAAACGAATTAAGGTGTTTTTATCTGTCCCCTCATCTGACAATATAATATCTAAAGCTATTAAAAGTCCAAATACATCATTTGACTTATAACACACATATCATAAAAAATAATGCCTTCCAATTTCTTATTATTAAAACGCAACACAGCAAAACAAAACACCGCCAAGGAAATAATGTAACCCATTCATTCCGAAACGCTTGTTCCACGTTTCCTAAACAAAATTCCCGAAGTTTGTGCCTTCACATAATTTTGCAACAGACTGTACCGTAAACAAATTTGCAAGTGTGTAAGCTTATGCAATATATTTGCGCTTTCTCATAGTAAGTACCTAAGGGTAACAAGGCCGTCACAAATAACTGAACATGGCACACAATAAGTACACGAGAACCTCGTATATAACTTTTGTTAGTTTTCACCAAGGAAAGTATTATTTATAAGAGTTTTCTAACAATGATAAATGTTGAGGGTGGAAATTGTAAAGTTGTATGTTATCTTAATGTAGCTCATAATTATAATAGTGTTCGTAATATATCATGTCTAAAGAAATACAGGTTATAAACGTCTCATTAGGAAAATATTTTTATATTGTTTAATTTGAGAAGAGTACTATAATTTTTATATTTCTGTAAAGATACTGATACTTTTTACAAAAAAAATTCGTTAATTATGGTCTATGCTGCTGCAAGGCTGGTTCGAAAAACTGATAGTCACGATATTTCTATAAGGGTCTCCACATATTTCCTAATAAGCAATTAGGAAATATGTGGAGACCCTTATAGTAAAAAATAATCCGCAAATGTGCTCAATATACCATGTAAAAAATGTTGATACCATGAAAATAGTCACGGGTATTTTAATTTTTTTTTCTAGAGCATGCTGTTTTCCTTAAAATCGGTGCGGAATATGAACTGGCGCAGCCAATAGTAATAATCTCCGCCACCGTCACCAGCAACATATGTCAGACCACTGCAGCTAGAAACAGTCGTCCCTTAATAAGTATAGGGATATGCCCCTGAGCCCCATGCTGGGCATGTGGCTAAAGGATTGCAGGGCACATCTTTTCGCACCACCAACGCTGCCCGTTGGTGATCAGGGGATTTAGCTGTTCCGGTGTTCGACTGCCATGCCGTAATCCCATGCCGTGATCAACCGGCCCCCAGAGCGCCGTTCGTTAGTTAGCAGGGTGCACCACGTACCAGTGAGGTTAGCTTGGGTTCCGATGATAGAGGATAGAATTCCTTACACCCCAAAGCATCCCCGACTTCTAAAAAAGGACAGACACATCAACGCCCTACGATGGCTCTTATTCTTAAGACTGAACCATGTTTTTCCTTTCCCGTTTTGAACACGTGGCAAAATAATAAGGCCAAGTAACAATTACGAATAAAGTCTTTATACGGAGCATCCTAAAATTTTATCACAACAATTACACAAGGGAAACAGGCCCTTTTTCCCTTAAACCGAACAGAACAAAATGAAATCTAATAATGCGATACGTATTCGCGCCTCATACGAAACAAATAGGAATGGCCGTCACTATAAATAACAGAGTAGGTATCAATGAAAGCTTCTTCTACGGTTTAATATTAGGGCTGGTTATAGGAGCGACTTATTTCACTTAATAATATTTACTTTTAAAGGTAGTCTAAGTCTTAATGAGGTATAAATAGTAAGTAACTATCATTTATCATACGGAAACCTATGATAATAGATAGCACTGATATTATAAATACGAAAACTTGTGTGTGTGTGTGTGCGCGTGTGTGTGTGCGTGTGTGTGTGTGTGTGTGTGTGTGTGTGTGTGTGTGTGTGTGTGTGTGTGTGTGTGTATGTGTATGTGTATGTGTGTGTGTGTGTGTGTGTCGTTTCTCCAGCTAATTACAGGTTAACGTGTTTGTTTATTTTATTTGGGGGAAGAGTAAGTAGACGGTTGCATATATTAATGATTGCTTGTTTACTTGTTCTTTCCCTGATTTGCATGTGAATCTGCGGGCGGGAGGGCGGTGCACGCGTATGCATTTTGTGGAACTCGTCAGAAAAAGGTAACGGAATTTGTACTAAATGTTTTGCTTTGTAGAATATCTTAACTATTTTCTGCCCGCTGCTTGCGTCCTGTTTCTTTCATGTGGTGCATGCACACAGAGAAATAATAGCTGAGACTTATTCCTGGTCTAGAACTTCATAATGCTAAATTTCAGCTCAATCGGTTCATTATTTTTGGCGTGAGAAAGGAACAAACCTACATCTACATATTTCACATAACATTTACAAATTTTCGCTTTCAAGATATTAGTATTATTACAGTAGGATTTTTAATTAAATTGCGCAATTCTGTGGTTTAGTCAGCCCAACAACGCCAAACTAAGTAGGAATATGCCCTTAATCCCCACATGGGCATGCGGGTTGGGGATGCGAAGGCACAGCTACTCACATCACCGGCGCCGGAACTGCTGACCTTCTTCAGCCAGGTGATTTGCTGTGTTGGTGCTAGGCTGCACTATATAACAATCAGACGGCCGCCAGAGCCAGTTTGCACAACGGGCTATTTCATTTGGATTTCAAAGAGAGATAGAGGTCGGAACCCCTTACACCCTAAGACGGCCATCGCGGATTTCATGGAAGCCAAGTAAAGAATTTTACTGATAACCTGATATGGTAAGGCCAATACAGTTAGGTGCGACTTACACGCTAACACAACGCTATAAAATTGGAATAGTAAACGGTGACAATATGCTCTGTGGCTGTACACACAGCCCGGGTTCGCTATGCTTACAATCTTATTTTACAAGATCCAAGCAGAAATGTTAGGTAAGCGTAACCAACCGACCAAATGGGATGGTACGGTCGACCAAAAAATTGGTTTACCACCCCAAGGTTGAATGCCGCTTGCAGATTCATTGGTGATAAAGATAAGTTTCGCTTGCAGATCAATCTGACAACTTCTATTGCCATCTTTATCTGATTATTGATAACGATGATTAACGTTTGTTACGTGACAGCTGAGTGTCTAGTGCGAGTTTTTTTACCAGCTCGATCGCGTTTGCGTTTACGCAAATTTGTGTGAAAAGGAGTCGGTACCAAACGTTTTTCACTGGATGGTGCCACCTCGATTCCGTATAAATTTGCGTAAACGCAAACGCGATCGAGCTGGTAAAAAAACTCGCACTAGGCACTCGCTGTCCCGTAAAACAAAATTATGTAAACTTGTAATTACTAATGCGTTCAATAAAACAGTTTATTTCCGGATTATTTTTTAGATGTCAGAAAGAAAAGCTAAAAATAGATGTGTCAAATTAAATTCTTACAATCACACGCATCAACGACGCCACAGTCATATGACCAATTTAGAAGAGGTTGAAAATTTAAAAAAAATTGAAACGGGTGTAACCGCCGTTGGCTTCTATGACCTCTAAAAGACGAGTCCTCATGGAACCAACAAGCCGTGAGCAAATATCGGTTCCCCGCATTTCCTCCCAAATTGAATTACAGTGACTAATTAGAGCTCGTATGGTTCTTTCATTTTGATGCGACCATCTTTGGACCATAAGGCCACAAAGATTTTCTATCGGGTTTAGGTCCGGTGATCTTAAGGGCCATGGAATCACCCTTACGTCAGTGTGTGAACGAAACCAGGCTCTTGCGATCCTCGCATTATGAATTGAACAATTATCTTGAACAAAATCAAATTGTGGCACTTCGTTCTCCGGGTAAACATTACGGACTGTCGGTAGCATTGCATTTTGAAGCACGTCGATATAATTTACAGCCGTCGCTCGAGGAGGTAGAGAGCACAATTCTCCTACACCATCTGCACTCATCCAGTCCCAAATATTCACGGAAATTCGTCCCGATTCTCTATTTGGGATTACATTATCATCTCTATACCGTGTTGATATCGCCAAAGGTATAGACGACCATGTTGACTTGATTTAAACGTTTTTTCATCACAAAACACTGTATTAGACCAATCAAACTCTAAGTGCTCTCTGGCAAAGTTCAGACGAGCAGATCTGTGAGCTTCCGTCAAATGTATTTTCTTGGCGTAATGCCTGTGGTGCAATCCCATGTAATGTCGATGATTCCTTATCGTTTGGGCACAAACATCGAACATCTCCGCAAAATGATTTGTCGGTTTAAAACCATTGATTTCATATTCCCGTCTCATAAATTCTCTGTCGTTATTGGAGAGAGCAGGCCGGCGAACACTTCTTCTGTGATCTAACAAATTTCCTTCCTCTCTTTCACGACGAATCCACAACCGGACACTACGTCTCGAAATATTTAAATTCCTCGATATCGCACTAATATTGCATCCCTCATTAAATTGGGCAATTATTTGTGCCCTTTCAGCAATGGTCAAATTGGCATACATTGAAGACTATGCTTAAATGCAGTCGAGTACAAAATAACGCTGAAAATATATCGATTTTTCTTAGAAAAATAATAGAAATTACTAAAATATATTTGACAAAATGTCAATTGTCAGTTTTTTTTAAAATAGAATTTGGTTCTCTATTTAAATAGTTTTTTCACTTCTCTTGCTCAAAAAGTGTATCATAATAGTGTAGCTTAGCGGGCCTAAAACTCGAGTTTAATCCCTAGGGCTAAAAAGTATTTTTTCTTTTTAATTTTTGTCTAAAATCATCAGCCCGTACAAAGCATTCGTTCTCTTACATAAAAACTCGACTTCTTGGTGCTCCGTCAATCTATTTTTTTTAAAAATAGAACCGTCTAGGTGATGTTTTATGAAGGTTGATTAATTTTTAATAAAATTTCTGAAAATTGTCTAATTTTGAATTGTTTTATTTTCTCGCAATCGAAGTGAAAAGTAGAGTGTTTTACTCGGGCCAAAACCACCCATTATAACTCGGTCTTGTCATCCTCCCTCGCTACGCTCGGGAGTATAACAACCTCGTATATAATGGGATGGTTTAGTCCCTTGTAAAACAATCTACTATTATTTCTTTTGTGTGGAAACAATTAAATTTTCTTTGCAGAAATTACTGTCTTATCCAGTTATGATAAAGGTTAAAATATCATGCACTTATAAGTGACCTATGACGTCATTATTTTGCATCTCTTTCAATATCTTTTTAGTATGAACCATAATGTAATTTTCGATGACTAGGAAACTAAATCAAAACTGGTACACCACTTTCTTGGCCTACCGTACGCCTCGGGCATGTTTTGAAATATATGGGATATCTTACAATGTAGCTAACTGCTAGCGGGCGCCGCGTCGATCGGTGGACGGTGCACGCGGGTCGGCGCGTGGACGGTTGGGTACCCGCTATCCGTCGGCGCGTGGACCGCTGAGAACCTTCTAGCTGTCGCCGCGCAGACTGTGAGCAGTCGCTTTAGTTTAGGGCGGTGTTGGATGGGAGCGGTGTTGGAGCAGAGTCGTTCTGTTCTTCAGTCTGTTCGTGGGCTAAGACCTTAAGATCTTAATTCTTCTTCTTCGTATAAGAGTATAACCAACTATCGGAGTTTTTAGGCCGCCCGAAGGCCGCCGACATGTCTGACAAACTCTAACAACAACATAATTAGCGTACCTTCCCAAGCATGTAAGCGCTCAGATCTTAATGCTAACGGTCACCTTTCCAATATCATTTAAAATGAAATTAAAACTTTGGCTCAATAAGGAGGCGTGCTATGACGTTGATGAGTTTGTTTGTAAAATTCGATAAACCATCGGATTTAACACACAAAAACACCAACTTAAATTTATTATTTATTATAATGTTCTCTACTATTAGTTATTATACTACTATTTGTTCAATATAATCTACAGTGTAAATTACAGTATGTAATGTAATGAAAACTTATTGATCCTTTTATATTAGTTAAACATTGACATGTAAATTTGTTATTTACCAATAAATTGATTATTCCTGATTATTATTAGTACCTGGACGACCGAGCTTTGCTCAGTTTTTTTTAAATCGTGTTTTTGGAAATTATAATTATTTACTGATAAAATTTGAATTTTTTTTTTCACATTGATTAGAAAATATGATACCTAATAAAAAATCACAAGTGCATTTTTGTTTAACATTTTAATAAAAACAAGTACTTACTTTTTTACAGTTAATCAATTAATTTCGTAAGTATATTTTTATCATATTATTTATGAAATCCTAATACTTCCTACCCGGAATGAATAATTTAATAATATAATAATAATCCTGAATGGTGCATCTCAATTGTCATTTTTATGAGAGGTTATCCTTGGTATATGCACTTCTTTGCCAGATTGTTTACCAGTAACAATTTTTGCCTTTATTATGTGATTGCACAGACTTGTTACAATAAGTTTTACTTTATTCCATAGTCCTTCTGATACGTCTAAATTACGCAACAAAACAACATTATTAACGCATTTTTCTTTCAATGTTAGTTCGTGTGGTGGCAAGTCTGAAATATTGACACTGTTGAGAAATTCTGTTGTTAATTCGACTGCCTTTCATTGAGTCATGGCTATAGTAGACTTTGTACTTACTATACGTACTATAGTAGAAGTTTGGCAACAATATCATCATAATTTTTTTCAACATTTTTGTTATGAGGCGCGAGTATTGCTCTGTCTTTAATTCCCTCATAATTTCCATTGGCTAAGCAGTTACCTAAATCCCGCTATACTTACATGTTGGTCGAGCTTAGGCCAATGCGAGCGTAGGCAAATTGATACTGAAAACAGCTACCATCTAGACGTTCGGCAAGCATTATCATGCATGTTAAATTTCCCCTATAAATCCCATGTAAAGTACCTACCACGTGAGTTGCTAAAACCTATAAAACCTTCTAAACCAAGAACTCTTTGGTTTAGTGCTGCTTAAAAAATGCCATCTATTGTCAGGTAGCTTTTAGTGTTGCTGTGTCGGCAAAACAGTTTAGTTTTTTCTTGCTGTAATGGTATAGCTACTATTATGTATAATTATACTATTGTAGCCCGGCAATATTGCAGCAATAGGACTACTTCAATATATTTCAGTATTGTCGCAAATATTTAATGTCTAGCCGACTACATTACAAATGATTTATTCAGCTTTGACTTCACTGCAATATTGCCGTATATCGTCTTTGCTCTGATGTTTAGGTGCATCTCATTTCCCTCACCTCCCCCCGCCTCGTCCTGTAGCTGCCGCTGCTGTCTCCTCAATCTTACCGCAATATACTCCGCGTGTACAAATAAAACTCCTCAGCAATCCAGTTGCTGAATCTTGAAAGGTTACACTCGGCAATGTCAGCTTGTATTGCAAAATGAAGTTGCATTTAATTATACTGAGCAATATTGGTCGATAAAAATAGCCCAAAACATGCAATTTTTGTAGCCCGTTTACAGGCCTCTTAATAATACAATAATAAAATAGTATTACTACTCGCCCATAGATGACTGAAAGAGTCATAATCGTATTCTAATAAAAAATAAACTTTTTTTTAAAAGATCTATTAGGCAATTTAACTAAACACGTGAGTTGAAAAGACACATATATTTTATCAATAATTTATATAAACAATTCATTTTCTTGGTCTAACCTCAAACCAAACATTTATTGGCTTAGTGTTGCTTAACAACGTCATCTATTGTCAAGTAGCTTTAGTGTTGCTCGGTCAGTAAAACCGTTTAGTTGTTGTTAAGCTGATAGAATCGAGTTATTATAAATAGAGGCACAAACGTGGAAAAAGAGTATCTGCACCAAGACTTACTTACGTCTACTTTAGTGCAAATTTGTTATTTTGAAGTTGATTTATGTCAAATACGCTTGGACGATTTTTGTCAGTTTTCACTTGAAGACTGTGACTCTATAGTAGTATATAATATCTCGATGTCTGATGGCCCTAGTTGTCAAAACAACAAAATAAAAATAGTAATACTATTCGCCAATAGATGTCAGGAAGAGTCATTTTCGTATGCTGATGATATTGTAGCAGCTTTTTTTTTGGATAAAACCACATTTTCTATTAATAAAACCTAGCTATATCGATTTATCGCCCCCGAAACCCCCTGTATACAAATTTTCATGAAAATCGTTGGAGCCGTTTCCGAGATCCAGATTATATATATATATATATATATATATATATATAGCAATTCGAGCAAGCAATTCTTGAATATATGTATATATATATATACAAGAATTGCTCGTTTAAAGGTATTAGATTATTCCAAGTAGTGATCGCTTAGAATTTAGTACCGATAGGAAATTCCGGTGTCTGTTGGCTTTCTGTCGTCATAACTATTTAAGTAGATACAGTTGTACAGCACTAGTTTCATCGAATACGTTTATTTTCATAATAAATCGAGCCTCCATCAATTATACACGGGTATATTGCTTCGCGAAGACTGAATGAGTCGGAAGGACATTGATAAATTAACAGTTTTTGTACTTTTGTACTCATTGTTATAAGTACATGTACTAAGCTACAAGCTAGTGAAAAAATTACAATCGGGCCTCTAACTGTGACTTCGTTGGCATAGTAAGAGAAAAGTTGCATGCTCGGTTCCTTCTATGGGACAAATGCATGCATGTTCTGGTAGATAGTTCTGGCTCACAAAATTTATTTATTCATTTCATAAAAACACAGGTGGGCTTAACAAGCGAATTCTAAAATGCCTTAAAGATATAGAATAGGAAAATAAAGAGACAGAATCTTGAATCTTGTTGCAAGTTCTCCAAAAAAACACTTTTCTGAATTGTCTTATTAGGACTTTTTACCAGGATACAATAAAGGCGCTAATACGCAAATACGCCTGTCATTTATTTATTTTTTTGTTAAGTAATAGATAAAATTTATCGAGATAGTATATTCTAACTAGAACCTTAAACGTGGAAAAAAATCCGCACCAAAACTTGGCGCGCGCTAGCTATTGCGCCAACATTGAAACATTTTTCAAGCGACCTAGAGTCTAAATTAGTGCAAATGTGGCATTCTCATTTTTATGTATATCAATGACGCTCGAACGATTTTTTATAGTTTTCACCTGGTGACTGAAACTCTAAACTCTATCTCGATGATAAAATTAAAACAAGTACAATACTATGGGAAATTCAGTTCTATATGCCAGTAATACTTCAATGATATTCAATAACGTACATACAATGAACGAAATCAATTTGACGGGATATTAATGTACTGCTATCGTATTGCTTCAAATTAATTGATGTCTGAATGACTTTCAGTATTAAGATACTTTTTCGATCGGAAATTAATTAATGAAGCCCTACATTTACGAAATATTAGAGGTACAATCAATTTTTTTTTATTTAATAAAAATATCTCTAGTTCCTAAATAATAACACATTAGAAACTGGATGAGACGACTTTTGACGGCTTTGAACCGTGGAGAACGTGGGGGGAAAGGGAAGCCTATACCCAGGAGTTGTTGAAGTCGGGCTGTGGGTGATTATGATGACCTCTTCACCTCAGGTTTACGTTTACAGTTTACGTCACCTGGGTGCCTAGTGCGAGTTTTTTTACCAGCTCGATCGCGTTTGCGTTTACGCAAATTTATATGGCATCGAGGTAGCGCCATCTAGTGAAAAACGCGTGACTCCTTTCCATAGAAATTTGCGTAAACGCAAACGTGATCGAGCTGGTAAAAAAACTCGCACTAGGCACCCAGTTCCCTGTATATTTCTCGTTGACTTGTTTTTATGGCAGTTTTTTTATATATATAATAACTTAATAAGTACCTATGTGGTAACTGTAGCCTATATGATAATACAGGTCATAAACTATGTATAGTAAGTTTCATCCACATCCGTTCAACCGTTAGTTGGAGTTGAGCGGGAACAATATACTCAGGCAAGCATGCAAACTTTCGCATTTATAATATTGGTGAGATGAGATGAGATATTGTTCTAGAGTCCCTTTCACGAAAGAATACCCACGGGCGCGGCGCCACTGTCTTATAAAAAATAAAATGTCATGGAAATAAAATCAAAAGTAAAGCACAATCAACAGTCAACACGTCTCCCCCAAAAGTATGACGCAAAGAGCTTGTTCTGTTTAATATGTAAAATTTATTAAATCATTATTTTTTATTTGTATTTTTCCTTTAATTACTTTAATTTGACATATTTTTTATTGACATGATTACTACTTGTATTTCATTAATTACATTATTTTTAGTATCAATTACTATTATGTTCTTGACCAATGATTAGTAAATAGATGTTGTTATTAATTTGATATTATTTTTAAATATGCTCATACAAAATAGCAGTGCCCTATGAGGGTGCATCTATATACTATTAAGCTACCTACTATCTAAGCTGTGTTATTTTGTACATGTAAGCAAATAATTAATATGAATTTCTTGATCAATTTTCGGTGATATTACGTTTAGGTACTGGAGTTTCGACTTTAGTTCCGTCAATTGCCTTGGGTCTTTTTTCGTGAAAACAATTCTAATAATGTATTTTCAGTGGCTCTGCTTCCATTGGAGCTAAGTATGTGATGTTTTTGTAAAACGTCTAGCATTATTTATTTGAATAAGTACACAAACAAAAACTCTCTACAACTCCATTTTAGTTTATTGTCCTTCATAGCAGTTAAAGAATTCTATTAAATAGTTTCAAATAAACGCATTGAAATTGCTTCCCATTCGAACGAAAGTAGAAAACAAAGGAACTGAACACGAACGAACTTTAACTTACTTTAAGTTAAACCACAGTATTCGTGTATTTTAAAGCAGTAGTGATACTCCCTCAGCTTCTTTTATTTTCAAAATGGTATTATAAACGATACAAAATATGAATAACGACTTTTTCAAAATTGCAGGAAGTTGAAGGATAAAAATGCTAAGGTAAAACTGTTATCTTCGTGGAAATCTTTTGCGGCTCGACCGACTCCAAAGATAACAGATAGGCATAGGCTAGATGTATCTGCGTGGTAAATGCATAGATTGTACGTGATAAATTTAATAGGAAAAAAAGACGTGTGGCACTCGGGGACTGCCGCGGTAAAGCTATGGCATAGCATTTTGTATCAACTTATGCAATTATAATTATTTATTTATTTTATTTATGCAGTATTTCTTTTTCTTTGATATTAATTCAAGTTAAACTTTTTGAGCGTGGTGATCGTCTCGATTCGTGCGAGCTTCGTAGAGTCGTACAATACGTCTAGTTGCACGCACATAAACACCGTGTCGAAGACTGCCGAAAAGAAACGACGTTTGACAATGCACGGCCTTCAAGCCACACCTCCGTGCCCGTCGGAGTGGGGAACGTGAGGTTTTTCTGGATTCAGTCCCCGCGCTCAAGGCCCTCGATAGAAGCTATGCAATAGCTTAATAATCCGAGTATGTAGTAGGTATCTAACTTATACGCATACACACCTTTCGTCCATAGATGTTTGTCAAAACATCGATAGTCGATAAAATGTAGTTGATAGGTGTTTTACACAGCCCTATTCTTACCTACATAATTTTTGAATATTCAAAAACGTATATTAAAAGTACATGGGAATCTACTCACTTTGTCTATCTTTTGGAACCCCACTGCAAATTTCTGCCGCCGTAAACAGAGTTGGTCGCGCAATAATTATGCCGAAAAGACGACCGTTTTCGTAAAATTTACGCACGAAATGTTTGGAACAAACTTTTTTTCCATTAGTTTATTAATTTTAGGTGAATTCAAAAATGTAGAGTTTATTTGACTAAGCCACAAACTTTGCTTAAAGGGCGTTTGCAGAAAACAGTGTATTATGATACCACTATCATTTTTTGATTCACACGTAGGGACACTACATTTAGTAGCACCCATTTTATACGATTTCACTTATAATTGAAACACATAAACATCTAAAAGCAATAAAAATTCCAAAGAAAAGATTGTGATGACAGAAATTTCAAAACAAATCTGAAATTAGATTCAGGTAAAAAACGTCAGACGTCAGTTCGTGTCAGAGGCCAATCATGGATGTGTAGCTATCTTTACTGTGTTGAACACTAGCGCTGCGACGTTGCGACGAAGAACTAATAGAATACAAAAGTTTGAATATGAACTCTATTTCCAAGCAACAGATTATAAAATGAAGTAAAAGTGGGGAGCGTGAGGTTGTTTTTCGTTACGGAATTTCTGGATTCGGTCCCCGCGCTTTAACGCCCTCGATAGAAGCTATGCAATAGGTTAAAAGGTTGATTGAAAAATGTAATAGGATGTCAGAGCGGATATTGGGGCTCAAGTGGAGTTGGGCAGGACACTTGGCCAGACGGAGTGACGACAGGTGGACCAGAGCGCTGACCGAGTGGTGGCTGAGAGTTGGTTACAGGAATAGGGGCCGTCCTCCAGCGAGATGGGTTGACGATATTAGAAAGACCGTGGGCGGGACCTGGTTCAGAATAGCGCAGAATCGAGGCAAGTAGCGTCATCAAAGGAAGGTCTATGCCCAGCAGTGGGTAGATAAAGGTTGAAATGATGATGATGACGAAAAATGTAAAACACAAAAAATACGTACTATTTAATTTTTATTGCGGTTTTGGTTTTTCAATAAAAAAAATGAAGTTGTTTTTAAGCTATTGCATAGCTTCTATCGAGGGCCTTGAGCGCGGGGACCGAATCCAGAAATTCCGTAACGAAAAAAAACCTCACGCTCCCCACTCCGACGGGCACGGAGGTGTGGCTTGAAGGCCGTGCATTGTCTAACGTCGTTTCTTTTCGGCAGTCTTCGACACGGTGTTTGTGTGCGTACAACTAGACGTATTGTACGACTCTACAAAGCTCGCACGAATCGAGACGATCACCACGCTCAAAAAGTGTAACTTGAATTAATATCAAAGAAAAAGAAATACTGCATAAATAAAATAAATAAATAATTATAATTGCATAAGTTGATACAAAATGCTATGCAATAGCTTTACCGCGGCAGTTCCCGAGTGCCACACGTCTTTTTTTTATTTAAAATTATTGTTTATTCAAGTATGTTTATTGATTTTAATTTAGAATTCATTACTTTATTTTCATTATTCAGACATATAAAATTAGCTATAATTCTGTAGCTAATTTTATATGTCTGAAAAAATTAACTATAATTAACTATAATTTATTATAATTATATAAAATTAGCTATAATCCTTTAGCTAATTTTATATGTCTGAATATGGGTAGACCTCCAAATGCGCTGACCAGCGCGTTTACACGATAGAGTGGATGTTTTCCCGCTTTTTCTCCCCCGAGAACCACAGGGCTTAAAACAGGCCAACTCGAGAAAGAGAAGTCTCGCCGTTCAACAATCCACATTAAAACTTCTCGGGTGTTCTCCCGGGATCCCAGGAGTATGGGTGGGTATGATTAATGTCAACAGCTATACCTACTGTATAAATTATAAAAATAATGTGCCAAATACAGCTGATCCTTGAATACCTGAATAATAGCTTTTGTGTAGTCAATAACATTTAACAATTACTGAATGGATGTTCTGAAACAGCTTGAACAGAGAACATTTTCTCTGATTGCTTGAGTTTCTAAGTTATCTGTAGAATTTGTTAGTTTTATAGCGGTCGTTAATATTCACCAGTAGATTTACTTTACTTACTTACTTACTATCCTGGCGCATCGACCCCGAGGCGGGTCTTGGCCTCCGACACAATAGAACGCCACCGGCTTCCGTCTTGTGCTGCCTCTTTCCATTCCGGCACTTGAAGAAAGACGAGGTCCTTTACGACGTCGTCCTTCCACCGGTATCTGTGTCGCCCGACTGGTCGTCGGCCGACTGTCACCTCCAGAAAAGCCCGTTTTACTGCCCGATCCTCCTCCATTCGTAGCACGTGGCCGAGCCAGCGAAGCCTATGTGATTAAATACTAGTAGATACATAAATATGTTTTAAGTATTTTCGATAATGTGAACACATAAAGGCATAGTTTTGAATGAAGAGATGGAATATTATAATTTTATCTGAATAAGTAGGTGTTGTAGCAAACAACCAGCAATTATGCAACAAATATCCAAAATATTTGCGTGCGAAAATGATTTCTTAAAACCATTTCAATGTTTGTCAGCGACCATCTCACTATCATATATTCTCAAAAATATGACCAAATAAGTCTGTCATTCGTCCAATGTGAGCAGATGCCTTCAGCAGGTCCAAGCTCTTTACATCACTTGTGGATCGGGTGCGTATTACAGAAATCAAACTTAGGACAAAGTTGGTGAACGTATTGCGAAACCCAAGAGAATACTTATGAAGGCTAGGCAGACCAACAGCCAGGTGGATGGACGACATCGTTACTGTTCAGGGAAAGACCTGGATGCAAAACGCGCAAAACCGTTTGCAATGGCATTTGAAACAGGAGGCTTATGCTCAAGAGTAGATTTTTAAAAGCTGAGAATGATGATGATGATGATAGAGAGCAGATACCTGAAGTTCATATTATATGATCGGAGCCTGGTAGCAATTTACCGGAACAGTGATTTGACGATTCCCAGTACGCGAGTCTGAAGTTCTAAGAATGCAGTACGATGCGGAATCCGTACCTACTTTTACGGTCACAAGCAATAAAATACCTGAGCTTTAAATGTTCCAAGATTTTATTGGATGCTCTCTACGTGTCCAATCATTTGATATATTATCTGCTTGTATCCCGAAGTAAGAGCAAAAGGTGTTCGAACATGAAGATCAAAATCAAAAATCAAAATATCTTTATTGTGAACAGAAAATTAAAATGTCACAGAAACAATTTAAAAGTCGATGACATCTGCAGAAGTATAAAACTGTGTCGCAGACATCAACGCCCTCCTCCGAGAAAAGTACATAGTTCCATAAACTTAAAGTACATAATAAATATAAAGATGTATATTAAATATACCTATATAATAAATAAAAGGTAATAGGTAAGGCGCAATGTTATTGGTGAATAAGAGTGAGGTGTGTTCGTGTGTGTGTGTGTGTGTGTGTGTGTGTGTGTGTGTGTGTGTGTGTGTGTGTGTGTGTGTGAGTGAGTGAGTGAGTGAGTGAGTGAGTGAGTGAGTGTGTGTCTGAGTGAAGAGAAGATAAAACTGAAATAAAATAAACTCAAATTAATATCAACAAAAATGTCTACAGGAGTGCAATGTCCTTTGTCGCATAAAGATCTCCGTCATGTTAATATACCATATTTTAGACAATACTGATGAACAACATAGTATCTATCAAGTGGCCAATTCAATCATTTACTCTATTTGATTTGCTTTAACCAATTAAGTTTAAGTTTTACGCCGCACATCTGCGTATCTGCCGCAGATGTGCATGCATAGCGTAGAGCGTCATGTCCGAGGCCCGGAGTCAACGGGTTAACACTTAGATTTAATTTATTTCTAGTTTAGCATCTAGATACTAAAAGGGGTGTAAGGGGTTCCAACTATCACCTTAGGAACTCAAGCCAACCTCACCTGTTCGTAGTGCACCCTGTTTACTAACAAACGAGGCTCTGGCAGCCAATTAAAGATAAAAATTAATAAAGTCCAACTCACTACTTGTATGGTAGCCGTTCAGTGGCATTTAGATCTGAGCGCTTCCGTGCTTCGGAAGGCACGTTCAGATTCTCAGTCGTTAAGCCATGACGGAGGCTTTCAGGCGGCCTAAAAACTCCGACACTAGAGTTAGCCACTTGCTCATACAAAGAAGAAGAAGATTACGTATCTCATAAATAAATTGTGTCAAAAATGTTGATTCAAGTTATGAACCACGCGTAGTGAAGGTGTGAATGGAATTATTTGGATAACACCTGGATAACATACCGAATGGCGTCCGTGCATATTTTATTCCCATTGTTTGAATTTCAGCGGTATTAACGTGTCAAATTCGTTAAGCTATGTGGATAAAATACTTTACTGTTGGTTACAAAAACACTTATAGGTACTATTAAACCCAGAAAGTAGTTGATTTTAAACCGATTATTAGAAATTTCATATTTTATAATGCCCTGTGGAAAAAAAATGTGTGACTCTTATCTAGTATCTTAAGCTGCGTACGGACATTGGTACGCGTAGTTGGTTACACGTGTCCTAGAACGCCATGACCATACTTACAGCCATGCGTATACTCTTGGGGTACGCGTACTGCACGAGCGGCGCCATCAGTCGGTTTTGATAGCGCATCAAAGGGGACTCTAACGCCCGGGCTGCTATGTTTGGACGGCAAAATGAATAGAGACGCGTGTTCTTCGTCTGGAGTATGATTGGCGGGGCTCGAATAGCGCTATGGATCGATTGACCTTGCATTCCGGTTCGCGGCGATCCGAGGAACTGTACGCGTACACAATGTACGCGTGTACAGCGTACCCCGATTACACGTAGCACAGGAACATGCTGTCCGTACGCAGCTTTAATGATAGATAGAGATAAAATGATTTGGAACACATAAAGCAAAATACTAAAAACAAACAATAAATATTTGTCTCTTAGCAGGAATCGAATCCGAAACCTTCTTCATATCATACAAGACTTTGCCTACTGAGCCACAGAGGTCGTAAAAAAATGTTATTCCATACTTTGACCCACCTATATTATTAACATTTCACTCAGCTAATGACGATATAGGCCTTGATAAAAGCCTGGATTTCGTATACGACATTTTTTCAGCCTTCCTCAAAGCAATGTCACGGTTCGGCTACCCTTTTCGTAAAATAACCCTTTAGCCAGACCTGATCACTTATCCCAATATTGAATACGTATTTGTTCCGGTACTCATTCGTAATAAACCAATTTGATTCAAATATTTCTGCGTTTTTTACCCGACTGAAGTCCTCTTCAGTCAGGTTATGTTTTTAGGGTGTATGTATGTTTGTAATATTATTTGTCGGTCGCTGTAGCCCAAACGGCTGGACGGATATTGACTAATGAGGTGTCGTGGATTTGTCTAGATCACGAAGGTTACATAGGTTATAAAACTTCAAAAATTCAACATGGCGACTGTACTAAAAAGTACTAAAATCTTTCTGTCTATGCAGTCGGGTTCTTTGATATTTTTAAATAAATATACTTGTTAGATGTATGTATTTATGTATGAATGTATGTATATCAGTTTCTGGTTACCTAAGTACAGATTCTGCCTAGTTTGGATCAGTCGTGCGTATATGATAATATCCCAAATAAAAATACAAGTATACCATGATCATGCATGCTTAGAACGTTTCTTACGATGCAAAGCTTTGAGTCGTACAGGTTTTATTTTATTTTTTATGGTACTTTATGATTGAACAAGCACATGACCCACCTGATGTTAAGTAGTAACCAATACCTATCACAAAACATTGCATCGTATATCATGTTTTTAGAACGTGCTCTATGATGCAACGCCCTGCGTATATCAACTTGAGGCATGTAGATGATAAACCGCTTGTGCCTGTAATTTCACCGGCACCCACACCCTTCAAACCGAAACACAGCACAGCTGCTTCAAGGCAGAAATAGGCATGGTGGCAGTACTTCCCCGGACGAGCCATCCACAGAGAACTCTACTACTACCCTAGATGATAAGCCTAAAGCTTGTAATTTCACTTTTCTAACCAAAACATAGCAATACAACACACACATTGCATCAGTAAACGGTTTCTGGTGATGGTGTACTAATAAATCCTGATACTTATTACACAGAAGAAAATCTGGTGTATGTTTTATTATGATAATTCAGTTTGTTTGGAAATAACGAAGTTTGCTCCTAATTTGTATAATAATAGGTACTCGTAAACTACCAAACTATGAAACTTGGTAGACATTATCTAGGTCTTCGGTTTGTTAGGTTTCCTTACTTTAATTATAGTAATTTCAACACGAAACTATACAAGTTTGAGAGTTTGGAGCCCGTGTGATATAAACTATCTTCTTACCAGGTTCTTATTGCAAGTAAACACTAATCGTAGGTAACGTGTGATCGTTATCTGGCTCATCATTATCATCATCAGCCTATAGCAGTCCACTGCCCAGACATCGCCTTTCTTACTGAGCGCCATTGTGCCCTGTCCCCAGCTCGACGCACCGAGCTTCTACCAGAATTTTTAAAATTAAATTTTAGAATTGGATTTCTAGTTATTAAAGATAGATAGATAGAAACTAGTTATTGTACTCACACCAAATTAAACATAAAATACAAAACAGACAATAACAAATCTTAAAAAACCAATGGGCGGTCTTATCACTTAGAGCGATCTCTTCCAGACAACCTTTGGATGGACTGGATTTTTGTTTTTTTTTTCGTAAGCATGAGCTACTATTATTATTATACGATTATATACTTGACAATTGAAAAATAGGCATTGCAACTACACACAAATTAGAATTTGCAAATTGGAGATGAAATCCGATTATTAAAAAGCAACTTAATCTTTGCTCAATCATAAACGAAAATCTACAAACATTTCAATCGTCGAAGTTAGTTTGATGTGGAAACTGATTCGCAGCAGTTTGGTGCCAACATTTGGCGAAGACTCAGCGAACTACAAAGTACACTATTTCCTCAACAGCTGGGAGACGATTATGGACCGACTGAGACGAATGCCAAATTGTACTTACTTAGTTTCAGTAAGGGGATTCGTTAGTTACATTTGTTTTGGAATACACAAAACTACTATTTGCCTTTAGTGGCTGCTGTATTTCGCTTGCAGATTGTAGATATATGATTGTGGGTGGTTCACATGAGACCTATCAGCTTCTTAGCTCAAGTTGATGAACGCAGAACTTTGCATCGTAGCGCACGTTCCAAACAGGTGAGACCTACAATAGTCACAACGGATCTATATTTCTCTGTTAGGCTCAGCAAACGATTCTACCAATACGATATTGGTCGATATTGGTACTTGTCAAATCGACCGTATTGGTCGAATCGTTTGATGGAATCGCTCAGATACTCGAGAAACCACGTCGCTACTTGCAGTCAACTTTAGAGTGAGATCGATAATTTACTGTTAAAAATTTCAATTTTTATAAACTTGTAAATAACTTATAATAACTGGGCCATAACTATATTCACTGTAATAACTAAACTACTTTGGGAAGACGAAATGAAAAGAGTCACGGGCCTGGAGTGGAAACGGGTGGCGAGAGACAGAAAGCTTTGGAAATCTTTAGAGGAGGCCTTTGTCGAAGGACAAGCTGGTATAAAAAAGGGTGTACCGATCGCCGATATTTATGAAATTGTAGGTTAGATTTAGGATAAGATTATTAGTTAACAACTTTATTTCCTTAACCATTATTATCAGCAATAAAGGCTTATTTTATTTTATTTATTTATTTTTCGATAGGCCATGGATTGAAATCTTTTTTATTCATGTAATAATTTAAGAGTATCTTTTCGTAAACATAACATAAATTATTTCTTTCTTTCTTAGTACTAACTAAGCCCCTACTTTACATAGTTACGGTACCCAATATGGAAAAACAAACATTAATATTTGAGTCTCCTAGCCTCAGGCGGTTGGTTTGTTCTCATTTGACATTCCTTTCTGTCCCTGGTATTTCATTACGAATACCAAGACTGTCCCATGCTCCTGTATTGAATTAAAACGAATTACTGAAAAAGACTTCCTTATTCTTAAAATAGAACAAAGAAAGTTCGTGGTAGAGCTTTAACGGTGGGGAAAAACATTTACACTCAAGGTTTTGATTCAATTGATTGCCGTGCGAGTGTCTTGCAAAAGCTCAAACGGCTTGACTGATCTAAATATTTTTGTTTCAACACCAGCCTATTCAGTCAAATTGATGGACATAGGCCTCCCCCATAAGAAGAGGGATATGCCCATAATCCCCACGCTGGGCAAGCGGAGATCACAGGTCACAGCTTCTCGCACTGCCGACGCTGCTGGCCGTCGGCAGCCAGTGGATTGAGCTAACTTAGTAGCTATTATTGTCATCGTGTTAAATTACTCTATTAGAGTAACACGTTAATTGCGGGCCTCGCGAGTAGCTCGCGCCCTAGAGCAATAAGTTTTTGCACTCAAATTGTTTGTAAGAATTTACGAATACGTTACAAATTGGTGAAATTAAAAACATTGACGATTCAAAGTGTACTGTAATGTATATGTTATGGACAAAGTGATTAATGCGGGCATTATTCATAGTGCCCGGGCAATATGAATAATTACCAGCTACTCAGGGCAAAGTGATTAATTATTACCTAAACTTCATTATTTATCACATTGACCGGTCATTATGAATAATGCTACGTGATCATCGGGCAATGTCATAATATAGCTACTTTGGGGATGGAGTGAGGGGAGGGAAGCGAACGCGTGACACGCGCTAACCAATCAGAGCCCGTCATGGCGGCGTACGAACGTCCATCGCTTCACTGTTCACTACACAGCTCTCAGTTTTGCATTCCAAGCGAATACGGACGGACGCAGACGGATAATTTTGTAATTCAGTTTCGTAACTAAAGTGAAGAAAGACTAGCGAAGTTCATAAGGCATCGCTAAAAGGAAGAAATTTGTGTTTTAAATTTTGATTTAAAGTCTGAAATAAAAATAATAGTTAAATATTGTGTCTTTTATTATTCTGCCCAACAGGTGATGGGCGTTATGTATATTGCCCGGGCAATTTGATTAATTCAATAGTTCTTATCACATTGCCCTCACATATTGGTCATTATTTATAATGCCCGGTCATTATGTATAATGACCAATTAATCACATTGTCCATAACATATATACTGAATAAAAAATTTTTTTTTACTATTTATGTATTGGAAAAAGTCTACACTTTATATAATAATATAAAGAGGAAAAAAAAATATTTTACTGTGTGTGTATATTTGTAATGTATAAACTCGAAAACTACTGTGCCGATTTCAAAAACTCTTTCACCATTGGAAAGCTACATTCAACCTGGGTAACATAGGCTATTTTTATTGCTAGAAAAGATAATGGATCCTTACTAAAACCCGTCTGAATCCGGGACGGGCCGCTAGTATGAAATATTTCTAATTAAGGGTATCTCAATGCTTGCTGCTGAAAATCGATCAAGTTCTTACAGCTTCGATCGATCTTCGTTCAGGTTAGTCGGTGCTCAAATACTTGAGTGCGACGATAAAACTCAAGCAAGTTTTCTTAATAGACCGTATAATTATTGAGGATCCATTTTTATTTAGAGATTCAAAGCCGTAACAGGTATCTAAATTCGAAGCAAAATAAGTATACGTAAAATAGATCAAGAATGTCATACATTGTTTGAAATTACACTCGAGAGCAATGAATCCGGGTCACTCAAAGAATCCAAAAAATCTCGGAAAGTAAGAATGCTAGGTTAATGCAATAAATTGTATTTAAAAGACAATTTAATACTCCTTAAATGAAAGTTAAAAAAATATGAGTCACCATACATTTTATTTACACAAAATTACATAAAGAAAAAAAACTGCTGATCTCTCCTTAAAACAAAAATAGGAAACATGAAATTTTTGAACTTTATGACGATTTTCTTGAATTTCAATACTTCGTATTACCTCCTCGTGCTTCCATTACTGCGTTTACGCGGATTGGCATGCTGTACACCAAGTTCCTTATACAATTTTGGGGAATATTCTCCCATTCCTCTGTGAGAGCAATTTTGAGCTCAGGAAGCGTGATTGGGGGAGGGTTTCGTTGTTTTACGCATCTCCCTAGCTCGTCCCAAGCATGCTCGATCGGGTTGATATCCGGGCTGCGCGCTGGCCACTCCATACAAGTAATGTTCATCTCTTGAAGGTAGTCATTCACAATCCTACCTGTATGAGGTCGGGCATTGTCATGCATAAATATAGCATCCTCACCCAAATTGACCATAAATGGACCAACGTGTTCGTTGAGGATTTCTTCCACATATCTTACGCTAGTTAAAGAGCCGTTTTCTATGATCACCAGCTCTGTGCGACTTTCAGAGGAAATTCCGGCCCACACAAGTACAGACCCACCACCGTAGGCTACTTTTTCTTCGATGCATGCTTGCTTTAATCTTTCCCCTGGTCTTCTATACACTCTGTGTCTTCCATCGTGCTTGTAGAGCATAAATTTTGTCTATTAAATACAATTTATTGCATTAACCTAGCATTCTTACTTTCCGAGATTTTTTGGATTCTTTGAGTGACCCGGATTCATTGCTCTCGAGGGTATTTTGTGAGCTTCACTGGTTTATCTGAATGTGAAAAAATTGCCCTAATTCAATCGGAAATTAGAATTAAATTTTTTCACTAGTGAAAAAAAAGGATATTACGCATAAGGCTAACTGATACCAAACTAGGCAGAGTCTGTAGTATATACCAGAGACTGATAACCATACTTTTATAATATCCAAACACAGAAAAAACATCCATGTCCAATCCACACATCCACACAAATGTTTGCACTGGGCGGGAATCCAACCCATGACCTGTAGCTCAAAAGGCCACCTGAGCTATGAGGACAGTTAACATATTCTTCAAATTCATCATCAGCCTATAGCAGTTAACTGCTAGGTCGCCCCCAATGAGCGCCATTGCACCGTGTCTTCAGCTCGACGCGTCCAGCTTCTACCAGCAGCCTTTTGCAGATCTTCACTCCACCTGACCGGAACATATTCTTAAGCCTTCATATTAGGGATAACGACTGGGAAAAAAAATTCTAATTAGTCCGTCAGATAGATTAAAAAACAATATTGGTCATACTTTTTATTTTATTTTAACATATTTAAATAAAAAATTGTGGAGATAAAGAGCGTCAAAGTTCGGGAGTGGGGGCTCGTGACGTCATGGCTATGTAAAAATTGTACAGCCCTGACGTCACGAGGAAATTCAAAGCACTATTCCTATATTTTTTTTTAAATTGACAAAAGAAAAGATACTTGTTCAATATTGTTTGATAATTTAAATATGTTCAGTCCCTATTTCAATTTAAAGCTCATTAAAGTTATGCGAGATTTTACAACCCGTATAATAATAGTGAAGCCACGAAAACACCAACATAATTGTATGGCGGCAGGTATTTAACCAGGTTTAATGTTTGCGGGGCCGCAGCGTAATCTCTGGAAATAATTGCACAGCGAATCCCAGAGGACTTGCTGCGCTTTCGTATCTTTAGTCACAGAATACATAATAGCACTATCTTTAGTTAAATGTTGCTTTAAATTACCGCTTTGTAACACACCTCAAAATTACCCGGAATAATATTTGACACCCTGGGTATGGGTATGTATCTGGGTACTACGTTTGCTGAGCAGCGATTTTCACTCAAGAACTCGTTTACTTCAACGGTTATCGGTTCTTAGACTGATATGGCCAGCCCACTGCCACTTCAGCTTGCTAATTCTCTAAGCTATGGCGATGACTTTAGTTCTATATCGGATAGTCTCTTGCAGATCTATCCTTCAGAGGAACTCCGAGCATAGCTCGTTCCATAGCTCCGGCCGGGTGGAGTAAGGATCTGCGAAAGGCTGCTGGTAGAAGCTTGATGCGTTGAGCTGAGGACAGGGTGCAATGGCGCTCATTAGGGGAGGCCCATGACCAGCAGTGGAGTGCTATAGGCTGATGATGATGATGATGATGATGATGATGATGATCTAAGGGTATGGGTATAAAGTGTTTTGGAATACACGTCAACTTCACATGCCCTTGGTGCACTCTGCTAACTAACAAACGGAGCTATGGCGGCCGGCAGATTGCGACATAGCGCGGCCTAACACCGGCACAGCTACATCCCCTGGCCGCCGAAGGCATTGCAGGTGCTAGAAGCTGTTCGCTACGATCCCCGCTTGCCCAACGTGGGGATTATGACTATATCACCCATTTGATAGGGGAGGCCTATGTCCAGCAGTGGACTTATATAGGCTGGTGTTGTTGTTTGTTGTTGGTGTGTGTGTGTTTGCGTTTGCCCTCTGTTAACATTGCAACGGCTGAACAGATTTGGTTAAAGAATAACTAGGTACCTTTTATATCTCTTAAATAAACGGCTATCCTAATCGTAAACCTAATATCCTAATTCCTAATCCTAATCCTAATATTAATATTATAAATTCAAAAGTCTGTGTCAATGTTTGTTACCACGTATCTCCGTAACCAATGAACAAATTTAAATGAAATTTGGTTTGTAGATATATTAGAGTTCTAGAAAGACACATAGGCTAATCAAATTTTGATAGATCTTTAAAGTGGTAAACGGGGGTGGCAAAGTTTCTATGGGGAACAAAAAAAATCTTTACGAATCGACTTGAAATTTTGCAGAGAGACTCTCTAGTAAAAATAAATGAATACGTGTTTCAGGATTTTTCGCAATTCAACCTCTAAGATGGTCAACGGGAGTGGCAAAGTTTGTACAGGGAACAAAAGTTTATGTGAATGTTTGTTAACACGTATCTCCGTAGACACTAGATGAAATTTGGTATGTATATAGTTTAGGTTCCAGAAAGGCTAATCTAATTTTGAAATACTGATCCTTAAAGTGGTAAACGGGGTTGGCAAAGTTTGAAAGACTTCTAATTTTGCACAGAATATCTCCTTTGGAAATATATGACCTATTTCAGAATTTTTCGCATTTCAACCCCTAAGGTTAAAGGTTATCAATTTTAATGAACTTTGCAGACGGGACCCTAAAAAGTACATTTGCGAATTTTTGTAGCGAAAATAAAACATGAACAGAGTATGATAGGGGATGAAATTTTGTATGGGGAACCAATCATTTCTCAAGTTAGGTAAATTTATTAAAATTCATCATACGCGGCTGTTGAATTAGTGGCTGTTGAATTTCCACGCGGTCGAAACCGCGGGGCGCAGCTAGTTTTGGAATAACATTACCAAAGCTATGTCGTAATATCATGATTGTACATTGATGAACGATTATGAGTTCACTCCCTCATCATTAGAGCGATAATTGTAACGTATGTTTGTAAGTAATCAATGTTCATCATTTCATTTGCAAACTTAAATATGGATTTTGATTTTAGTGACGTCCTCGTTACCACATGGTATAATGAAGTAAGTTACATTTTGGTACAAATTTTTGGTACGACAACAAATCAATCATACTCGTACCTTCAGATACTGTTGCGTATGCAAATCCATCAAGAATACATTGTAAAGTATAGTCACAGGCAAGTCCAAACTTGATCACGATTTTTTGTCGTTACGTTACTATTCCTAGTTACCTTCTGATATACTCTGTGAGCAAATCTATCAAGTAAACCTTATAGAAGGTAGGCCGAGGCATGTCCAAATAATATATTTTGCATTTGTTGTAACTAGAATTTAATGCCTTTGAATTTTTAGTTCTAGAGTATGGTGATTTTCTCGGAATGTCGGCCTCCGCAGAATTCTTTGAATAATCCGTCTACTTCCTGAAATAAATTAATATGTTATGATTGGAAACACCACAAGAACGATTCAGGGCTGACCTTATTCTTAAGCCAAGGCTACACAGTTCCGTTGTACCAAAGACGAGAATCAAATTTTTGTAGGAAATGACGGAAACGTCACCTACACTCGTACTTACTCAATCATTGAAATGATTTATGTGATATAACTATAATAATCCTACGCATAGGTATTACAAATTGTCGCAGTTGACAGACAGTCAGGTTGACAGCCAGACAGGCTGAAAACAAAGTGATTCTTTAATCATTAACTCGGCATCCTATGTGAGCGATCTGGACGCGACGCAGTTCAGCGTGGTTCGGCGCGGAAACAACAAACAGGGGCCATCTAGTCAAAACGCGTGGCACTGGTAAACGCAAACGAGATCGAGCTGGAACTCTCACTAGGCACCCAGTTGATAACTATTGAAGTGTCCTACGTGACCAAACGCACGCATGGTGCGAAGCGGTGCGGCGCGAATTGCAAGAACGCAATCAGTGCACGAACTGGACGATGATGTAGTACGATTCGCGTGCAAGCAGGATAGAGTCGCCGCGTTGCTTCGCATCGCGTTGAATTCGCGTGTCACCGCGTCGGATCGCTTCGCAATCGCGTTCGCTTTTGAATCGCCCACGTAGGATGTCGCGTAAAGGATCACTTCGTTGACAGTCTGTCTGTCTGTCTGCCTGTCTGTCTGCCAACAGCGGCAAATTTTATTATTAAAGTTTAATAGTTCCTGTTATCCTGAGTACTTAGAGTATGAACAAACATTTAAATTTTTACTTCTCTAATTAAAATGAGAAAAGTAAAAATTAAAATGTTTGTTCATACTTCATGGCAAAATTACTAAATGGAGCTGAAATTTTGAACATATGAATGTAGCTAGACCAGAAATAACTGGCTACAATTTATTCAGTAACACGTGAGTAAAGTCACGAATGAAAGCTAGGCAACAATAATGTATAAAATTCTTAGGGACTTTCATCAAATTTTTATTCAATTTATGACTCAGGACATAAAGATTTAATACATATATACTCTTTCGTGTTGTATTCAATTAGTCAGTCTTGGTTTTGACGCCAGGCTTGTGAACAATACGACTTTAATGAATTAGCTATTCCAGTTAGACCTTTGTAAGGTTATACGTTATTTACGAGAGAGCAATATAACTTGAGTATATAATAATATACAAGTAAGTATTTAATATTTACTCGGGTTATTTGTGGTATGACAACAACTTTTAGGATTATTAGAAATTGGCTGCTTTTAAACAAGTTAATGAGCTTTATTTCATAGAAATTCTCTTGAAAATATCTCAAGATGAGATTCCAAGCAACAAACTGTAATTTCACATGAAAGCTACATTGACTAAAAGATTTTACATGATTACGTTAACTTTCACTTTAAATTTCCTTTCCCCCGTTCCATCTATACAAAATTGGCTTTCTGTGAAGAATTTATTCCACGTAGAGAAAAATGAAAACGGGCAAACATTTGCTTAGGTCACATCTGCCGAAACGGCATAAGAGCGAGTTATTGCGTAACAGGTCACGTGATGTGTTAGCATTCCGCGGCCATCACGCATCCGAGAATGTGGCGTAATTTGTTGTTTTTTCTCGTCAGTGTGCTCGCGGCTCAACAGAACGCATTAAGAGAATGGGCGTCGTTTTGCGGGGAATTTCATTAGTCATTCCCCTGCGGTGGGGCTTCCATCATAGATTCCTTTCGCGTCTCACGTACCACGGATACTTCCGAGACAAATATGTCGGGAATAGGGTTGAATTTTCAATTGGAACTTCATTCATTATTTACCAACAAGTTCCTGGGATTGTTCGGCAAATAAGGTAAATAGGAGGTGCAAATACATTGTGAAGAGTCTCTTGTTTGTCCTATTAGCAAAGTCACGACAAAGTTTGGCCCAATTAGGCACGTTATTAGATGCGAGCTCTAATTATTTGCGGAATAGGCGTAATAAATTATTAATTTTGGCCTCGCCGCCGTCGTAATAAATCACCTCAATTTACTATTTTAATAACGGTTTCGATTCAGTTTGATTTTAATATTATTGCGTAATTTAAAGTTAGGTGCTGCCTATGGACAAAAAAATTAAATTATAAAGCTATTTTTGCAGACAGTATACGTAAAAAAAGCGAAAAATCAAATGATGATCTTAATATATTTCTGTTTTGAATTAAAATTAAATTATCCGTTTCGAGAAGCACTATAGTGCAATTTATAGAAGAGAGAGCAGCCTTGAATAAAATACAATTACTTCGTTGCTATGCGCTATCTACATTGCTTTTCCCAGTACCTATGGAGAGCAATATCTTCTGTTACAGTTTACCCTACACAGTAAAGTCATAAAATAATTCCCTCCCATATTGAACATTATTTATGTGTCCCTCTTAGAAGAACAAAAGAAAAATTGTACATAACAGCACCTTATTACTAGCGATCTTTCCTCGCACGCTCTCACTCAACTTGTCATTTATAAGCAATCGTATTAGCCCGAGCACTAGAAAAGGGTTTTAACGAATTTATCCCGGCCCTCAGCAGATATGATGTGAAGTTCTTATAGCGTTTTATTTTAACAAAACGAATTTAACGAAGATAAAAGTTTTTTAACACCTACATAGTGCTAGGAAAAGCTAATTTTGTGAGTCAGTAACATAGAGAGACAAAAAAAAAGACGTGTGGCACTCGGGGACTGCCGCGGTAAAGCTATTGCATAGCATTTTGTATCAACTTATGCAATTATAATTATTTATTTATTTTATTTATGCAGTATTTCTTTTTCTTTGATATTAATTCAAGAGTCGTACAAGAGGGGAGGGGTTTATGTCTATGCTTTAATAGTTGCTTTGCCTAGCTTGTTGTTTTGCTGCTTTAGCTTCTCTTAGTAGCCGCTTGCGTAGCATAGATATAAGCCTGCCTTACTCATCTCTTCAAGAAGGGTAAGGTGCGAATGGTCTTAGGAGAGTATAGCGCAACAGTCGCCGATCCCTAAGGCAAGTCTGGTGGATTATCCTTCACGTGGTTGCTTCCCTGTTATTGGTCTAATTCCCTCAGAAATAGACGTAACTGAAACCACCAGACGAATACTTCCTGAGATTTCGGGTCATGTCTCGGAGGGTTCACCATCGTGCGACTAGCAGGATGTTGGACAGTAATGGCCTGCCGCGTGTTTGTGCCGTGCGCGGGATCCCGTACCGGAGGATGAAGGAAGCCTGGAGTCTGAGATCGCAGTGGGCCGGTGGTTGTGCCTGCTGCCATCAACACGGCTCTTCGGTCTGGATTTCTCTTCACACGGGCGGTCGCGAGCTAGCCACTTGCGATCAATCGGCTGTTACGCCCCGTCTGAGGGTCGTAGGCGAGGATCCCTAACTGTGGGTGGGCAGACGGCGAGGCGCGGAACCCGTGGTGAGCGTGCGGCTTCCTCTTTGGCCGTAGGCAGCCGCGGCCTTCTTCGCAGCGTTCAGTCTCGTCTATTCCGCAGGGTGAGGGTCCTATGTCTTCGGAATGACTCTGGCGATCGCGCGTAGAGCGCGCGACGTCCCCGTTTGAGGACTCCGGGGCGGGTGGAGAATTTCCGAAGATGAAGTATAAACAACACTCGTAATGGCTTCTAAAAGAAATTACAACCCAACACAGGCTGCTAACCAAGCGCCCACCACTTCTCGGGCTGCGCTTTCAGGCGCGCCTCCTTCCCAGAGCACGATTGTGCCGAATGCGCCAATTCATCACAAGGCATCGTCCGAGACGAAGCTGCGTGAGAATAAGGCTGCTTCCACAAGCACATCGGGCTCTAAAACCCCTATGATGGTAGCTGACGGCGCGCCCCTCGAGGCTGCGTCGAAAGACACCGTCATAAACCTTTCGGCACTTAAGGATGTCATATCCGAACGGCCAACCGAACCTAACTGGACCCTTGTTTCTCCTCGGAAGAAACCGAAAAAGGGCAAAGGCAAAGGCAAGCCGCAGCAGGCCAGCGCGGAGTCCCAGGTGAGGACGCAGGCAAGGCAAAAGGCTGCTGACGGGGGACGACAACTCCTTCCAGGAGTCAAGTCCTCGACCCGATCTGGCGAGACTTCCAGTCAAGCCGACCGGGTCCGGTTGCAGGCTGCGCCCGAGGCAGCGCCAGCGACCAGCAGAAGCAGCCGACCCCGCCGCCGATCCAAGCCAAGGGGCAAACGCGCAGGCAAGCCAGCAGCTCCCCGCGCCACCACTACGGCTGACCAACCGACAACCGCTACCAAAAGGTCCCGGCCGGACGACACAACCACACCTACGGGTGACGGTAAACGCGTCAAGTCGGGACCCAACCAACAACGGGTCAGTTACGCAGCGGCTTTCAGGGCCAACGAACTGTGTGTCGCCGTAATGACCGAACCCCAACATGACCTCACGGCGGAGCAGGCCATCGGTGTACGGACTTGTTTGGAGCAGAAGTTAATGGAAGAACTTCTTAACCCAATGACTTCTGCTCAAACGGCTAAAGTCCGATACCGTGGCAAAGCACATTTTAGCGAGGGCGTCCTTAAACTCTGGTGCGAGGACGACGTCGCTCTGATGTGGCTCCGCCGCGCGGTCGCCAACGTTGTTTCACCAATCGCAGGGACGAAGCTTGTGGTCCGACCACAAGCAGACATCCAGCGACGAATCCTGTGCGGGCTCTTTGTGCCGGATCCCGCACCGGAGATTAACATCTTGCGCCAAATTCTGGCCGCACACAACGAGTCTGTCAACATCAACTCCTGGGCACTCGTCAAGGCGGAGAAGCAAACAGAGCGGGAAGTACCCGGTATCTATTTGCTCCTCCGCGTACCGGAGTCTGACGTTGACAGACTAAAACAACAAGACCGGCGCCTTTACTACCTCTTTGGGAACATCTATGTCCGCATCCTAGAAGAGGACTCTGGTGCAACCAGCTCTAAAGGTGCCGCTCACACCCCCGCCCAACCCCAACTACCATCGACCGGAACATCTAAGTCCGATGGTAAAACACCCGAGTGCGTACCGGTGGGGATGGATCCACATGTCGATCCTCCATCTACACCCAAGACCGACGAGTGCTTTCTCGACGTGGAGGGGAGTGATGCCAGCGACAGCTGCCTCAACTCCTCTCCCATCAGGCACTCATAGGTCCATCCCCATCCTCCAAACCAACCTCCAGCACAGCCTCACTGCGACGGCTTCCCTGCGCAGAGCGCTGGAGGAAAACCCACGCACAATAGCCCTGATCCAGGAGCCGTGGCTCAGAAAGGGCAGGATCTGTGGACTGCTCAACATCGGAGGGAAGCTTCTCCTGGACTCCACTGTAAGCAATCCCAGAACTTGCATTTTTACCCCCAAACACATCCAAACACCGCTAATTACCGAATTCTGTTCCAGAAACTTAACAGCTATTAAAGTCCCCACAGGACCTGGCGACCGAACGCAGGACATTGTGCTTGCGTCCGTGTACATGCCAGGTGACGAAGATATACCACCACCAGAGCTCGTGTCGCTAGTCGAGTACTGCGAGAGGGAGAAGCTCGAGCTCGTCATCGGCACAGACTCCAACGCGCACCACACTCTGTGGAGCAGCGACAAGAACAACGCCCGTGGAGAAGAGTTGGTAAATTATCTTTTTACTACTAATCTTACACTACTGAACAAAGGCTCCGAGCCGACATACGTCAGCTCCCGAGCACAAACCATTATTGACCTCTCCCTATCCACAGCCGGGGTGTCGCAATCCATCTCTGACTGGCGGGTCTCTCGTGAGGCATCCTGTTCAGATCATAGATGGATACGCTTCAACCTCAATATAACCTTACCAACACCAAAACCGAGGCGCATTCCGCGGAAGACGGATAAGCCTAAATTTGCAAATTTAGTCCGCTCATCTGTCAACATCGGGATTGCGCCACACACAGAAGTAGGAGTCGATTACATCGACGAATACGTAAATAAACTAACGCACATTTTAACCCACAGCTATGAACAATCCTGCCCCCTGGTGCTCCCAAAGGCGGGACCAAAACGTCACTGGTGGAATCCCGAACTGCAAAAACTACGTCGCAAAGTAAGGAGGCTCTTTAACAGAGCAATAAACACCAGACTTAACGCGGACTGGAGAAACTACCAAACCACGAAGACAACTTACAAACAACGGATACGTCTCAGAAAACTGGAATGTTGGAAACGTTTTTGTACAAACATAGAAAATAACAGTCAGGCAACTAGGATAAGGTATCTTCTAGCAAGTGAACCAGACCAATCGCCTGGACACCTGAAAAAACCTGACGACACCTACACCAAAACAGATGCTGAAACAAGTGAGCTACTTCTCGAGACTCACTTCCCTGGTTGTCGGATAACCAAAAACCACACATGGGAAGAAGAATCCGAACGAGCACCAGACAGCCAAGACTGGAACACAGCCCAAAACCTTATAAATCCAGAGACGGTCAGTTGGGCAATCAACAGCTTCCTCCCCTTCAAATCGCCAGGACCAGATGGGATATTCCCAGGTCTCCTAAGATGGTGCGGTGACATAATAATTGACCACTTAGTCACAATTTTCCGAAGCTGTATCGCCCACCGATACATACCTCGGAAATGGAGGGAAGTGAAGGTAGTATTCATACCAAAACCAGGGAGGAGCGACTACACGCTTGCAAAATCATTTCGACCAATAAGCCTGACATCGTTCCTCCTCAAAACCTTAGAGAGATTATGCGACCAGGAAATAAGAGGTAACACTCTCCTACGCAATCCCTTACACCCACACCAACACGCATACAGTAAAGGCAAATCAACAGAATCAGCACTACACAGTGTAGTATCTCGTATCGGAGATGGATTAGCCTCAAAACAACCGACCTTGGGTGCCTTCATTGACATTGAAGGAGCCTTTGATAAAACAACATTCACTAGTATTAACCTTGCCTTGGAAAGATATGGCGTCTCTCCGACACTAGCTGAGTGGATAAACAACATGCTGAAATATAGAGCAATACAAGTCACAATCAACACAACTACCAGAGGCATTGTAGCCAGAGGCTGCCCACAGGGCGGAGTTCTCTCGCCGCTGCTCTGGAACATAGTAGTAGACGAACTCATCCGTAAACTGAACGGCCGGGGCCTATTCACAGTGGGATATGCAGACGATCTTGCTATCCTAGCCACCGGATGCTTCGAAAACATACTATGCGACCTCATAAAATCTGCTTTCAAGACAATTGAAACCTGGTGCACTAGTCACGGGTTATCAGTTAATCCAACTAAAACGGAACTAATATTGTTCACACACAAAAGTAATGTGAACAACCTTAGACTTCCCAAACTATTCAATACTGAAATAACACTTACAAATGAAGTCAAATATCTTGGAGTCATACTAGACAACAAACTACTATGGAACAAGCATCTTGACTACAAACTACAAAGAGCGTGCACAACCTTCTTCCAATGCAGTAGAATGCTCGGGAAAACATGGGGGTTGTCACCTAAGATAACAATGTGGCTATATACAGCCATAATAAGACCGACACTAACATACGGAGCTATAGTATGGTGGACCAGAACCGAGCTAAGCACCGTCATCACCAAGTTACAACGTTTCCAAAGACTGGCATGCTCCGCTATAACTGGTTGCATGAGAACAACACCGACGGCTGCTCTAGAAATAATTCTGGGATTAGCCCCGCTTGACCTGTATATACAACAAGAGGCGGCGATGTCTGCTATCAGATTAAAACACCTGAACCTATGGGGAAACACTAGGAGCCCACACGCACACATTCTGGATAGAGCGATGGCCTATGAACCCCTGCTATCTGCCCCGTGCGACAGGATCCCCAAACAACAAACATACCAGAAACATTACCGCATCCAACTACACGAGAACCGGAGCGATCAATCAGGGCTCCACGAAGTCCGTGTGTACACCGATGGCTCGAAAACCAAGCAGGGTACGGGAGCCGGGGTACACTCGCTGGATCTCAATATGAACATATCGCTAACGCTTGGCACACACAGCTCTATTTTTCAATGCGAATGTGTGGCCATAACCGAAGCTGCTGCTGCAATCAACCGAAGAGAGGTCGACGGCTACAACATACGGATTCTCTCAGACAGCGCAGCAACACTCAGAGCATTGGAGAGCCACAGCTGTAACTCTAAGCTCGTCTACGAATGCCACCTTGCCTGGAGAGTATCGCTACAAAGAACAATGTAACTCTTCAGTGGATAAAGGGATATAGCGGATCACTGGGTAACGACGCCGCAGATGGACTAGCGAGGAGGGGATCGGAAACCCAAACAGAAGGTCCACCGCCGTTCCTACCTCTGCCCTTCTCTCAGCTACGCACATGGATGCGGCTGCGCACCCGTAACCAACACAACGAACGCTGGGCACAGACGACGGACTGCAGGCAGTCCAGAGCAGCACTACCGGCCACCTCACCGCGGCTGACCCGTCGTCTGTTAAGACTCAAAAGACAAGATCTTCGCACCATCGTTGGTACCCACGGGACACTCTCCTTTGAACAAACACCTCTACAACATTGGAGCAACAGACAGCCCACTCTGCAGAGGGTGTCTGACCGAAGAAGAATCAGCAGCCCACGTAATCCTGGAATGCGTGGGAGTTGCATCACAACGTGAACAAATCCTTGGAACACCGAGGTCACTCCGCGAAGCCTGCGAAGACCCCAGGAAACTTCTGTGCTTCTGGGCGGAGTTAGGCTGGCTAAGTATTTAACCAGATCTCCCACACGCACAATGGACCAACTGGAGTCCAATTGCGGAAAAGGGAGTCCATTTACATTTACATTTACATTTACATTACAAGAGTCGTACAATACGTCTAGTTGCACGCACACAAACACCGTGTCGAAGACTGCCGAAAAGAAACGACGTTAGACAATGCACGGCCTTCAAGCCACACCTCCGTGCCCGTCGGAGTGGGGAGCGTGAGGTTTTTTTTCGTTACGGAATCTCTGGATTCGGTCCCCGCGCTCAAGGCCCTCGATAGAAGCTATGCAATAGCTTAAAAATTTGTTCCTTCCTTCTTCATATGAGTTAGTGGACAACTGATGTCGGAGTTTTTAGGCCACCTGGAGGCCTCTGACATGGCTTAACGATTGATAAAGCCGGATCCAAAATCTTACGTGCCATAAGAAGCGCGGAAGCGTTTAGATGTAAATGCTACTAAACGGTAACCTATCCAAGTAGTGCCCAGGCTTGATCTGCTAAGATCACCGTTATCAAGTAAGCCATGCCACGAATGTTTCTGTAAAATTATGACTTGTGGAGTAAACTTATTAAATTATGAGCAAGACTAAAGGCTAACTTTAAGAAGCTGAGTGGTGTAAGCTATGCGTCAAATAAGATAATGAATACCTTTAACTATTTATCTAGGCTATATGGCAACTTTTTGTAATAAGATCAAACTAAAAAATTTCGAAACTAGGGACCAACTACACGAGACGAGTAACTGGGCCAGCAAGTTTCACTCGATTGTACTTTTTAATTTTTATCTCCTTTGTACTGTTTCAAAAATAGTAAAACAAAGGAGTTTTTCTTTCGGCGTTCGCCGCAAAACTTTAGTTTAAAACGAATAAAAAGTTAGCTTGGAGATAAAAGTTGCTCTTTAAACTTCTTTGTTTGGGTTTTATTTAACGGCGCGGTAGAAATAATTCGCCAGTAGTGTTCACAGATGCACAAATGCCTTCTCTAGTTATTGATTTTGCTATTCTTAACCTCAGAAGGATACTGCAGCACATTTTAATTGATACAAGAATATTTTCTTATCAAAATAATATTTTAAATGCGAAAGTTTGTGTTTGCTTGCTCCCGCTCCACTGAAACGAATTTTGATAAAACTTGTCATATAGGTACATAGTTTATGACCTGGATTAACAGATAGGCATCTTCTTATTCAGGTACCACGCGAGTAGGCGAAAACTAATATCTTCAAAAATGCTGCTAGAACGTACACATCTTGAATTAAAAACCCCAAGTCATCTAAAAAACAATTTGATATAAATTTTGCTATGGACAATAAACCCTGAAAAAGACCTTCGGCAATCTTGCCCAAACGGCTGCCCACTCGATAAATCCACCAAATCCGATAGTAACTTACTGAAAAACAGATGAATAAAAAATCTGGACGCAGGATCCAGACGTGAATTGACCAAAGCAACTAACGATCCACTTACAAAGATTTATAGAGATAGGCGAGAGTGTGCAAAAAACGGCATGGACCCGTCTGTTCCGAAGTAATGGGGGTACCGTAATACGTTGTCGAAAAACATGAGTGTTTAGATTGCATGCAGTTTGCTGTAGTAGTTCGTTAATCGGGCCTATCCCAGGGAGGTATTATTCACGGAATGGTCGGGGCGATTTGTTACCGTTAAATAGTGGGGTTAATGAAGCGAGAATGTACGGTGACTGCCACCAAATGAGACGCGTTTTGGTCGTAAATGATGCCTTATAATTAATTCTTGTAATGTTTATTTATTTGTACTGCTAAGGGCGTCTCGGGCGTACAAGTCACGACGTGCTAGCAAACACATGTCCTAAGTCGACGAGAAAGGTCAAGAGGCGAAGGCAGACAATATTTCTTATTTAAAGGCAAAAACCCCTTCACAAATAAATCGTTCTTTAATGGATTCAATAAAATAGAACTAGATAAAAAACAACTTAAATTCTTTATGCCTACTAGGCAAATTTTTCCATACCCTTTTGAAAAAAATAGGATCATATTTCTTATAATTCTATGCTATTTTTGGTTCAGGAGCCGTGGCCTAGTGGGATGTACCCCGACTTAAGATCTGGAGGTTGTGGGTTAGAATCCCAGCCGTGCACCAATGGATTTTTCGTTTTGAAAAATTTATGTGCGCATTACCATGAGCTTCGAAACGGTGAAGGAAAACATCGTAAGAAACCGGCATGTCCTCGAACTAAAAAGTTAGAAAGGTATGTGCTAGGTTAGTGTTCCAATAAAAGCGGCGATGGGCTTGCAACCTCTCACGTGGAATCTAGCTGCTTGCAAAAAGTGGGCATGTATCGAACGTAATGTTCGGACTTGCCTCTGACTACTCCCTTTAGGGTATTGTCAATAGATTTGCATTCTGAGCAATATCTGAAGATATCCATAGTGGGGAAAAATTGGGAAGATGTATTTTTTTTTGTATTTGTATGTTTGATTCAACTTGAGATTCGTTATACAAGTCATAGTGGTAGACGTTTATGCTGATAGGTCATAGTTTCAATTAATTTAAAGCCCCTTGATGTCAACTTGTAAGCCGGCAACAATACAATGATTGAAATACACGACACATTCAAGATACACGCTAGCCGGGCATTGTGTACACACAAAGCGGCATTATCTGGCCTATCCGTGGCATATATGTGGCCTATCCGTCGTTTGTACAAACCTATCGTATCTTGCCCATTCATGTCTTGAAGATACTGAGAATATTAATAGGCTGTGTGCACATCCGACCGCGGGTTGGCCTTCGTTTATGTACATACTGGGTGAACACTTTGAGACTCGTAGCTTCGTTATGTTTAGAATGTTCGCGATCTTTTGTGTCGTCTTAAAGAACGCTTTCTAGGAATTATACTTGAGCTTCATTTTATGATCGAGGTAGGATTTCTTTTCTTCAAATAAATAAAGGCACACACAAAGAGCGATTCTTTGTTGAAAATTAAATGAAAATACTCCATGGAAAATTTTCTAGAATTGAATTCAATGACATTTATTTCAAAACTTTGGTACCTTCTATAGTCTAGTCTCACAAAAGTATAAAGGAGTTGAACACATCAAAAACAGTTATACCTCTCAGACCTGTTTCTGTTAAGATGATTGTTACACAATATTTTTTGAGGTTTTATCTCCATTTTACTGTTGTGCTTGTAATGTGGTTGTATACCTTTATATTCATAAACTATAGATCACAGTGTACATTTTAGCGCAGCCAACATTTAGACATTTTTGTACTAATGAACTCAATCTGAGTTTCTAAATCGAAAATGCGAAGAATTCTATGTAGGTTGATCATTACTGCGTTCCGGCTAGAAGGGGAAAACTAGTGTAATGAGTCTGCGAACTGAGTCTAAATACGCATTGTATCATGAAGCGCTGGTGACTGTTTGCGTGTTTTCAAACATAATTATCAACTATATAAGTGAAACACCGCTAAAATCCGTGCTAAAATAAAGATAACCTCTTATTTCGTCAATCGTGCAATTTATAATATGGGCCCCAGAGAATCACTTAGAACTAAGTTTAAAGAAATAAATGTTATGACAGTGCCGTGCCAATATATATATGAAAACTTAATGTATGTCCGATCACGATCTTCAGCAATGAAGTACCGACTACAAAGAATACAGTTCCTACTGAATAAATGAATTTTGACTTGACTTGACTTGATTTAAGCCACACCCACCGCCAGCCAATATCGGTCCAGTCCACTGCTGAACTTAGGCTTCCCCTAATGAGAAGAAGGATATGCCATACTCCTCACGCTTGGTGGTCGCAGGGCACAGGTTTCCGTAAACGATGCATCGGCGGCAAGGGAATTTAGTTGTGCCGGTATAAAGCACTGCTACGCCGCAACCAGCCGGCCACCAAAGTCAATATACCGTTTGTTTGGGTTCCAAAGACATATAAAAAACTATGACAAAACAAAAAGTGATCCTTGCACAACGTAATTGTATGCCGCTGCTGGTGTCTAAGAAATACAATTATTTATTTTACTATCAATCTTGTTACAAACAATATGATTATTACACACACAGTATTTGGCGGCTGTTTTGATTGATAAATAGACCTATGAAAATACTTTATTGCACAAGATAAAAGAACTAAATGCTAAATAATATTTTTTCCAGATAACCTGTTAAAAATTAAATGAAAAATTGAAACAATATTTAAAGCTGATAATATTTTTGGTAGTTATTTTTAGGAAGTTAGAAACATCAATGTTTTATTGATGGTGTTTCTATTCCGTGTTGAATACGGAATTTCCTTCTACGGGCATCAAATATTTATTTTTTTTCGTCAAGAAAATATTGTATGCCTCGCGCTAAACAGTTGAGCCACAAACGCGTTTATACGATATTTTCTGAAAAGCGTTGCAAACTGATATTTTATAAAGTAGAACGTGTCCAGTTTTTAATCAAAATTCAATTCAAAATTGACCTCAGCTTCGACCTTGCTCTTGACCCCGCTCTCCACCGCAACATCAACTAAGTATATAATTTTTAGATAAAAATCAAAGCATCGAAGTCTGTGTATTTTGGAAACATTATGATAATAAAATACCTTTATGAATTAAACAAAAACAGTCGAAGGCAAATCTTTAAATTAGGCTTGAACATTTTGATTGTTACAGAATAATGTCAGTTTAAGAAATATTAAAGTATTAAGTATTAATTATTATATAAATTAATATTTACCAAATGTTAAACAAGTTAAACCTAACATTAAAATAAAAGATGAAGATCTAAATCTTGTGGACAGTACTGTATTTTTAGGCATAACTTTAGATAATAAGCTTCAATGGGGCGCTCACATAGATGGGTTGACGAACAGACTCAGTTCTGCAGCATACGCAGTCAAAAGAATCCGTCAACTTACTGACGTAGAAACGGCTAGACTAGTTTATTTCAGCTACTTCCATAGCATTATGTCGTACGGCATTTTGTTGTGAGGGAATGCTGCAGATATCAACACCATATTTGTGTTGCAGAAGAGGGCTGTTCGTGCAATTTATAATATGGGCCCCAGAGAATCACTTAGAACTAAGTTTAAAGAAATAAATGTTATGACAGTGCCGTGCCAATATATATATGAAAACTTAATGTATGTCCGAAAACATATTAACATGTTCAAGAAAAATAGCGACTATCATAATGTTAACACTAGAAATAAAGATAAACTAGCTGTTCCCACTGTAAGGCTCCATAAAGTTAGTCAATCTTTTAAAGTGATCTCTGTACGATTTTTTAACAAAATACCAAATGATGTGATTAATCTATCTGTAAATAAATTCAAAAATGTTGTTAAACGTAATCTATATAATAAAGCTTATTATAAAATATCTGATTATTTAGATGACAAAAAAGCTTGGGATGAAACTGCCTCCAACTCCATCAAAAACAATGTAATAGATATAAAGTACAATGACGTTAAAAAAATATAAGCCAAGCAGAGTTTCTTGCCAATTCTTCTCTGTTTGGTCACGTTACGAATTGGTGGTAAATTTAAAAAAAAAAGACTTTTCAAAGTGTACTATACAGTTCCTACTGAATAAATGAATTTTTACTTTACTTTACTTTACTTTACTTTAAATAAAAATATTAAGTGCCAATCTAATTCTGTCACTGACTGTACTTAAAAAAATAACAATGAAATACTTATATTTGACTGTGCATAAAATAAAATAATAATAAAGTTCATTTTTCTCTAAGTACTCTGAGACCTAGAGTGAGAAAATAAAAGGTTATTTTATATTTATTTTATATTGCGCACAGTCAGCGACAAAAGTAGAACTAGAGTCCAAGTTATTACAATCGAAAAAACAAATTGTTGGAATTTTGTTTTTGTTGTTTATTCGTAAGCAAGTATCTTATTTTTTTTTAAAAGTAGGTATTTTATGTAAGAATCCCTCTTTCGTGAAGGCCTCCTTGCCATGCATCTCTCTCCTGAGCTAGCATTACGCTGAACTGTACGTACTACCTATAGTTCAGCGTACAGTACAAAGTATGATTTTAATGTATCGTGGGTTTCGAAATCGTATTATTTGCATTGCTTTTCATTTAGTAACAGGCTCTACGAAACAAAAGGAAGCTCCATTTTCGGCTTATTGTTCCATTTCCGGTACATCCAAATGATAGGCCAAAGGCCGGCTTACGCACCGATCGAATATGGTAATCATTCAGGTTATGGCTCTGATTCACAATAACATTATTGTTAATTCAATGAAACGATATCACCTACTTTGGTGAGAAATACGAGGCATACGTAATCCCATTTTGTTTTCCGATATGTAATATATCTGATATGTACGTTCCATTCGTGGACGTTGGATGCATAAGTGCGAGTGTGCTTACATGCATAAGCATAAAAAGTAAGATGGTTTGTATAGGATTTCATATTATATAAATATTTAGGCTAGTTTGAATTCGATATAGTAATGCAGGTTTGCTTGTGTTAATGTAAGTAAAAAATGAAGGTCCGCCTGAGACGCAGAAGGTTGCGGGTTCGATTCCCGCTGCGGGACAAATGTTTGCATGTTCTGTAGATATTTGTCTCGGGTCTGGGTGTTTTCTATGTATGATATGTATGTATTTACAAAAAAAAAACTATATATGTAGTATATCAATTATGTGGTTCCCATAATACAAGCTCTGCTTAGTTTGGGGCTGCATGATGCTGTGTGATTACGTCCCGCATTAAAAAAAAAAAAAAAAATGTAAAATAGGGTGCTTATATAAACCTAACTTATGCTTTAAGGCACTTTTAACCAAATTATGTAATCTACGTTTATTGAACAAATGATATTACTATTTGTCTAAAAAAAAGTATTTATTTCTACCCTTCCCTCATTAAGTACGTATTGTTAGTTAAATAATCTATATAAATAAAAATGAAACCCGTTTTCCTTGGTCACGGCATCACGCGTGAATGGCTGGACCGATTTCAGTAATTCTTTTTTTGTTGTATTTGTTATTATTAGGAGAAGGTTCTTACGGAAAAAAATATTAAGAAAATTGCTACGCTAAGGCGGTACGAAGTTCGCCGGGTCAGCTAGTAAATAATAAAATAATAAATAATGCGGGACGTAATCACACAGTACCATGTAGCCCCAAACTAAGCAGAGTAAATGTAAATACATACTTATCATACATAGAAAACACCCAGACCCGAGACAAATATCTACAGAACATGCAAACATTTGTCCCGCAGTGGGAATCGAACCCGCAACCTTCTACGTCTCAGGCGGACTTTCGCCCACTGCGCAATTACAGTTAAATATTACGGAGTTAGTTAGTTTTTCCTCGATTTCCTTGAGATTCCATTATCAGATCTTGACTTGATGATAATGGGACCACCTCGGGAGTATACCTATCCTAACTTAAAAATATTTATTAAACATTGACTATACACAAAAAGAAACCCACAGACTTTTTGGAAGTCGGTTAAAAAATGTATGATAATTTTCTAGTAAAAAGTGCATTACATTAGAAACACTAGAACATTATTGTCTCGTGTAGCCACTTTGCGTCTTGAATAAATAATATAACAAGTAAAACGACGTTTACTCGCTACGTTAGAACACTGCCATGTTATTGTATCATCTCCAGTGAAAATAAAACGCATTTCTCTTTGTAAAAGCGCCTTTTATATCTACCCAGCGTTTTTCTGAGTGTTTCTTCACTGACATTATTCAGTTGATATTTTGCTGTATTTTAACCTTTATGATTAGTAATCCGCAACGAGACTAACTGACATAGAGCTAAAGTTGCCGACCTAGCTCAGAGAATTAGCAAGCTAAAGTGGGCTGGTCATATCTGCCGAAGAACCAATAACCGCTGAGGTAAACGCGTTCTTGAGTGGAAACCGCGGCTCGGCAAACGTACGTAGTGTAGGACGCCCTCAGGTCAGGTAGGGGGACAATTATCGAAAGGCTGCTGGTAGAAGCTGGATGCGTCGAGCTCAGGACAGGGCGCCAATGTCCAGCACTGCTGTAGGCCAATGATGATGATGATTATGCTTTACTAAGAATGAAAATATATTTGCCACACAACCTACAACCTGCCGTGCAAACGCTGGGTAAACGAGTTCCTTAGTGGAGACTGCGTCTCGACAAACGTAGTGCAAGACTCTCTCCGGCTAGATAGAGCGACGATCTGGGCAAGGCTGTTTGTAGAGGTTGGATGAGTCGAGCTGAGTAAAGGGCACGATGCCATTGAGGGGCCTTAATCCAGCAGTGGACTATTATAGTCTTATGATGATGATCATAACGAAGAAGCTATAAACACCACTGATAGCTCAATAAGTATTTTGTGGTTCCAGAGAATAAGGTTTCATGGAGCTTTACTATTTACTATTATTATTATTTACTAGCTTCCGCAAAGTAGCCTATATATTAATCCAGGTACATAAACTATGTATATTCCAAGTTTCATCCAAATCCGTTGAGTAATTTTTGCGTGTAAGAGAAAGAAACATACATCCATACTCACAAACTTTCGCATTCATAATATTTATTTATATTTATCTTATTGGAATAACAAGTAGCCTAGTGTTATTCTTGGTCTGTAGAACTAAGTAGGTACCTACATGTGCAACATTTTGGCGAAATCCGTTCGAAATCCGTAGTTTTGGCAGGAGGAAATTGATATATCTTTTTATCTTTCTGGAAGAGATCGCTATTAGCGATATGACCGCAAATTGTACCTTTTTATTGTATTTTTTCCTGTAAATTGTTGAATTTTTTTGGTGTACAATAAAGAATTTATCTATCTATCTATCTTTCTTAATCACGAACTTTCTCTTTCACAATATTTGTAGTAATGTTTGTTTCAAAAATATATCTATGTATATACTATTAATGATAAATGATCACGATTTAAATTAATTGGTTTTTAGAAAGTTAATTTTTTTACAAGAACAACAACTCCAGTCTATATAAATTCACTCCTGGCCCTATTAAGAAAAAGGATATGCACATAATCCCCACGCTAGGCATGCGGGGTAGAAATCATTTACAAGAGCAATAAAATGCAAAATTGTGTTACTCTCAACTTTGCAGGAAAGTTTTGCATTCCAGTACGCTAACTTTCCCTGCATGGCACCTCAGTCTCTAGTCTTGAGGGATCAAGACGTAGTTATATCAAGTTGAGTTACCGCGGGATCGTTTAGGGTTAAGGAAGTTATTTCAGTTCGTATCATCGTATCTTCTATATCTCGAGACTAATTAACCATGACTCGTTATAAGTAAAAATAAACGTTGCCTGTTATAAAGCTTAGTAAAATTGACTGTTATCTAGTAACTATATAGATAGAAAAAGTTCAACGTTAAGTGTCTCATAGACTCTGTGTGACGTGTTACGTTGTATTAAAGATAATGATATCTTCAGATATTGCTCAGTACGGGTAGGGAGTAGTCCACGGCAAATCCAAACATTACATTTGGAAATCATTCCGTCCTATCCGTCAAGACATACGGAGCCGTAGACATAGAAATAAAGTTGTCGACAAAGCTCAGAGAATTAGGAAACTGAAATGGCTGTGGGCTGGAAATATATGCCGAAGAAACGATAACCGTTGGGGTAAACGAGTTCATAACACCGCGACTTGTCAAACGTAGTATAGGACGCCTTCCGGCCAGGTTGAGTGAAGATCTGCGGAAGGCTGCTGGTTGAAGCTGGATGCATCAAACTGTGGACAGGGCGCAATGGCGTGCATTAGGGAAGGCCTGGATCCAGCAGTGATGATGATGAAATCCAACTAATGGCCTTAAAACTTCTCTTTAGTAATAATAACAAAAGAAAATCATAGATTTTCATAGTCTTCAAAGATTCTTAAGTAACTAATCAATATTGCAGTTTATCTTTAAGTTGCCGTTTCTTCCGGACTAGTAGCGTGCCGCGCTCGCCAGTTTATAACTACTTCTAACTAACTGAATAAGTATTTCTTCGGCATCCGAGAGTTTACCTTAGTCTTTTAGTCTATCTCCGGACCGGGTAACGGGCGCGACAGACAAAGAAGCCTTATAGATTATAAATAAAGAACCATTATATACACATAATTGTTCATACATTTATAGATTTATTTATTTTTTTTGTTCACTGGAGACTAAGGTAAAAAAACACCAAAAATATTCTAGAAAAAGTCTAGCACTTTTTAAACCTTCAGTATATTACCAATGTTACTATGGCTAGTCCACCTGTTTAAAGTCGCTCAGCGAGCTATGAAACGAGCTATGCCCGGAGTTTCTCTAAAGGACAGAGAATCCGCAACGAGACTATCCGACGTAGAACTAAAGTTGTCGACATAGCTCAGAGAATTAGCAAGCTGAAGTGGCAGTGGGCTGGCCATATCTGCCAAAGAACCGATAACCGTTATTGGAAGCCGCGGCTCGGCAAACGTATAGCTAGTGTACGATACCCTCCGGGCAGGGGGAGAGACGATCTGCGAAAGGTTGCTGGTAGAAACTGGGTGCGCCGAGCTCAGAACAGGGCGTTGTATATGTATATTGTATATGTCCAGAAGTGAACTGCTATAGGCTGATGAGATGTAAAATGTAAAATGTTTTCAATCCGTTCATTTATAAATTTTGCACATATATAGTTATAGTAATAATATATTGATTTTATTTAAGTATTTTATTTTATTTATTCGGAAAACAAACAGTAATATTATGACTAAAAGTAAGACAATGTATGACACTAAATACCAATGACCAGTTTTCGCATATAGAAGCTATCAAGCACATGTTCATTCACAATTTATACAAAAAAAAAAAAAAAAAGTAATAAATTTATCCGAGTACCACGCAAGCAAAGCCGTTGGCAGAAACTATATCCTTAAGTGATTAGGAAGTTTGTCTAAATAAGGATAGCATAAATATGTACATTAAATCTTAACACCAATTTAAATCTAACCATTTCCATCAGGTCATCGAAATTGTATCTAAATCTATTTCATTTTCGATCTTGTGAAAGCAAACGAAGATCGTTGCATTACAACCTAAACTAGTTCAAAATGTTTTTTTCGTTTTTGTACTAAAAGAATTACTCTAATTGGGTATTTATTTTAAAAAAAGTAAAATTTGTGTAGCTTTTCTAAAAATCTCGAACCATAAATCATAAAACAACAGTAAGTCATTATCTACGTCGGAGACCCGTCTAAACATGATTTACGGTTTAAATATAAAGGTCTACGGCGTAGATCATGTTTAGATGGGTCTACGACTCGTAGAGACTACGCTTATTATCTCTCACTCTCTGTAGAACTGACATCTGCGTTGTCGCTCAGTTACTACTGGGTACCCAGTTTTAAAAAGTGTCTCAACAGCACTCGGGTACTGTACCCAGTTTTGAATTTACTACCCTTGGCATAAATCTTTCTGTCCTGCATTTTCACGTAGAGCTCTAGATTTTACGCGTATTTATGTGTTTACTTGATAATATAAACTCAGAAAACCCCTATTTACGTTATATTTTAGGGAAGAAAATTATTTTTTCTTTGAAATTTAAAAAAAAAACTTTTTTGTTAAACGCGCGCCGTCCGCAAAATAAGAAAGCCGGCGCCGGTTGCACTGACGGACACAAGGTCACGCAGGTGGGTATTTTAAGCGGGTATTAGACCACATCACGGTGATCTCCCCCGAAGGTCTACCATCTGTGCCGTAGACTCCCTAAGACGTAGAACAAACATCTACGCCGCAGACCATCTTAGTTTTGGTAGCGGCAACCATGCCCACTAGCTATGATCAAGGCAACACTTTCATATAACGAGTAAAAGTAAATAATAAAGAAGTCACACAAAACATGAATATACGACTGAATATCACGACTTTTTCCTCATCGTAAATAAAAAATAAGTGTGATTATTGCCATTCGCAGTATCGTTCCGTCCCGGTTTGGAACACTTAGAACTAAAAGTTCGTTAGTTCCTGTCTAGTCGAGTTATAAACAGCTATTATTTATCCGTGAGCTTCAAAACTACAGTCGTAGTTTGGCTGTTGGTGTTCGTGTCTAAGTCCATCGATGTATTCGTAGGCTGCACGAATTGCGAAGGCTTAAATCTGGATTTGGGCAAGCTTTGCACTGCGGTGCTATGATTTTTTTGTTCGAGATACAAACAAGACTATTTTAATGGACAGAATATACTGCATGGGCTGTTCTTATCCAACAAAGGGTTAATAACAAAGCATTTTTTTTTATTGGATGGACCAAGGCAGAAAATTTATAGTCTTAGAGGTGAGAAGTGATAATGTGACTTTAAAATACTGCAATCAAAATCGCGCATAATAATGACCTGTTAGCGATTAGAATATTTTCATAAATACATTTTTGTCAGCCTATCCGGGTAGGATAGGACGGCTAGTCTTACTATTAATAAAGGCAAAAGTTTAAAGATGATAGATGACTCATATTTTATTCACAATATTCATTAGACGTCTAAGGTCATATATATTTAAGAATAAAATAGGTAAATATACTAAAATAATAAATTAGTTTGTTTCTACTTCTAATCAAAACAACTTAACGGAATGATTTTGCACGTATATAATCAAAGACCAAGAATAAGATCTAGTCTACTTTTTATATAGGAACCACGCGAACGAAGCCGCAAGTGAAAGCCAGTATTTCCTAAACTATATCGCTATCAACAACAATGTTCGTTTTATTCCGTAAGATACTCAGAAATAACATGAAAATGTTACCTCAGAGATAAATTCATGGTCGCGGAAAGCTGGAAAGCCCTCTATAAAATAAAACAAGGCAAAGCTCTACCATTCGTACCTCGCGATGTGCCAAGGTCTTAGACTGATATACTACGATGTAGAGCTCTGGAAGCGATCATTCAGGCACCTATTAAAGTATACTAATGTACGTATTCTACATCACAATGTTTGGATGTGTAGAGGATTTGGTAGCGAGATGCCTACTATCGGAATTCGTTCAGTTTTAAATTTTTACCTGCAGTATGTGGCAACAAGGACAATATTTGGAAATTTCCATACAAGTGAAATAATTTACACGTCCTCTGTGGCGAAGTGGGCGAAGGTCCGCCTGAGACGCAGAAGGTTGCGAGTTCGATTCCCGCTGCGGGACAAATGTTTGCATGTTCTGTAGATATTAGTCTCGGGTCTGGGTGTTTTCTATGTATGATATGTATGTATTTACAAAAAAAAATGTGTTGTATATCAATCATGTGGTTCCCATAATACAAGGTCTGCTTAGTTTGGGGCTACATGATGATGTGTGATAGTGTCCAGCATTATTTAATTATTTATTTAATTCCACTTTCTCCGTAACGTCGAATAGATTTGGGTGAAACAGACTATATCGGTCCACTGTTGGACATATGCCTCCAATTATGATATGCCCAATGCCCATATCGGGTATCGGGTTGTGGATCTCAGGGCACACCTTCTCGCACCACGGAAGCTGCTGCCCGTTTATGGCCAGGGGATTTAATTGTACCGATGTAGGCTGCGCTATGCCGCAGTCAGCCGGCTGCCAGAGTTCCTTTGGTAAGTTAGCAGGATGCACCAAGAGCAGATGAGTTGGAACCCCTTTAGCCCCTTACATGATGGTCACTCCTTGACAATTGTCTGTGTGATTTGGTACCATGGTTTACCTACTTATAGTTCCTACCTATGACACAGGAGATAAGTTTTATATATGTGACGGGTTATGTTTTGTAACAAGAACATGAAAACTATGAAGTAAATAGTGATAAAATGAAAACTCATTTCGTTAAGGCCCTGTTGATTATTGAAAGTAATAAGTAACGCTTCGTTATTATTTACGAGGCCGATTATAAATAGAATACGGTTTACCAGCTACTTACTGGTAAGTAATAAAAAAAATTGGCTTGTTACTATTCATCATTAGAGAATATAATACTTAACCTAATAGATAACCTAGTCTGTTGAGAATCGACCAGATCGGTCGTAAAAAAACTTGTCCGTTAAAGCGCCTCTAGGAGGCCAGTCGATTCGAAGAACTATACACTATAGAGCCGCTCTAAATTATATCTATACTTTTTTTATGGGACTAGAAGATGGAGCAAACACATGGTCCACCTGATGTTAAGTGGTAACCATTACCACAAAGCATTTCATCGTAGATCACGTTTTTTTGGAAAGTGTTCTACGATGCAACACCCTAAGTTACTATATACTATACAACTCTAACTTTGACAACATGTTCGGTAAGAAACAAGGATGGCATATCACATTTTAAAAATACTAAAACAAAACAGTTGCACTCACAGGCACGTGTGGCCTGATAGTAAAGACCTGATAGCCTTGACCATACATTACGACCATACATTCATGGTTGACTGGCAGAAAATGCTTCCTAGCAATAAGTCCACCAATTGTACTATTATCTTTGTAAAAGTGCAATAAAGAATTAAATTAAATGAACAAATTAGGATATTAGGACTTAACTTCTGTATCATGTATCAAGAGTATCAGGGATTCTTCTAACATTGGAACCCAAACCAATCTCACTGACCCATGATGCACCCTGATAACAAACGGGGCTCTGGAGGCTGGCTGATTGTGACACAGCGCAGCCTAACTGGCACAGCTAAATGCTCTGGCCATTGCTGCCCGTCGTGGAGATTATGGACGAATCGCCCTTCTTATTTGGGACGGCTTATGTCCAGCAGTGGACTGATATAGCCTGGTGTATAGCAAAAATATTAGGCCACCCAATCCACAATTACATACATGTATGTTATTTTACACCAGGATTTTCTCCTGTATTTTTTTTATTTTTATTTTAAAATTTGCAACAACAAGGTGAACACTAACACATCCAATACAATCTTAAATAAAAGACTTTACACGCTTAGTGACACCTCAATTAGAGGTGCAAACGACGATGCAAATGAGACACTGCCAAAATTTACATACATAATTAGATTTTTTACATCAGAGAAAAAGAAAATACCAAAAATGTATAGATTTACAAAAAAATAATAATAAATGATAAGACCATACATAAATGATTAAATATCGAATTATTGATCAAGAAAACGAGAGTACTGAGAACAATTTTCTTTTGAATTCGATAAGGCTGTCAGAATAAACATCAATTGCTTGTTGCTCCTTCGTAAGATCTCCATCCCCACACTGTTTTACCACAAAGACTTTAGAGTTGCATCATGGGCAACGGGAACTATGAGTAAACCATGGAAGATATATTATAGAGTATTTTTTTCTGGAACTGGGTGTTGTTACCGCAACACGCAGATCATACATACATACAAACCGGTAAACACGCTTTTTGTGTAATATCCGACGTGAGATTTCCAAATAATCTCAACCTGAAAACATTTATCCAGCTGTATTTATGCCGTGCCAATATCACAGAACAGCGGATATTAATACACAAAATACTGTAGCATCTACTTTATTTATTAACACGCAGTGTAAGCAAAGCAAAATGATTTTTGTGTACTCAGTAAAATACGTAATCGCACAAAGGATTTATATATCATCATCATCATCATCCACAGCCCGATTTCACCCATGCTGGGTATAATCCTCCCTCAACTTGTGCCATCCACCACGATCCTGGCTAGTCTAACCCACGTACGGCCTCGACTTTGACAATGACATCTGCCCATCTTGCAGCCGGTCGTCCCACACTCCGAAAGCCATCCCTAGGCCACCACTCTGTAATTTTCCTACTCCATCGGTAATCACCTTGCCTCGCAATGTGTCCTGCCCAGCTTCATTTGAGTTCCATAATGCGGTTTCCAACGTCCTAGACTTTAGTACGTCTCCGGATTTCCGCATTTGGAACTCGGTCTATGAGTCGAATATCGAGCATGGTACGCTCCATGGCTCTCTGTGCTACTCTCATTCGGTACACAGCCTCATGGGTAAGCGTCCATGTCTGGGCACCGTAAGTCATGGTGGGCAGTACACACTGATTAAATAAACGGGTTTTCAGACATTGTGAAGTAGTTGCTGCTTTTAGGAGGTCGTCTAGCTTACCAAAGGTAGAATTATAAATAGATATTAGATATATAGATTTGTAGTAGTAGAGTTCTTTGTGGAGGGCTCGTCCGGGGAAGTACTGCCACGATGCTTATTTCTGCAATACAGCAGCTATGCTGTGTTTAGGTTTGAAGGGTGTGGGTGTCGATGAAATTACAGGCACAAGAGGCTTCTCATCTTCATTCCTCATGTTGATGGACGCAGGACGTTGCATCGTGGAGCACGTTTCAAAAAACGTGATCTACGATCCAATGCTTTGTGATAGATAATGGTTACCACTTAACATCAGGTAGGCCATGTGATTCTTCCATCTTCAAGTACCATAAAAAAACTATAAAACGCTTCCACTACCAACATCCGTTATAGACTTAGAATCCATCCAAATGATGTGCGGAAATGATTTTCGACAACTAAAACAAAGCTTATGTAACTAAAAAAATCCATTTTTGTATGTTTGTCCTCTATGCATTCCGAAACAATTTATCAGATTCTGAAGAAAATTTGGTAGGGTATTCTGGGGACAGCTGCGAGGGTTCCTAGCCAAAAAATCTATGTAATCAATGTTTGTATACATGTCCTCTGTGCGTTCCGAAACCATTTATCAGATTTTGTTAATCAAGTATACACGCAAACAAAAAGTTGCAGGCGGGGTCAAATAGTACTGAATATATAACGGAACAATTATAGCGTTTCGTTATTTTGTAATGGTCTTTTACTGGTGGAAGTCGATACAACTACAAAGAGGTTGCCTTGTCTGCCTGACCGGGCTTAGCCTACTTGCCTTCTGACCGGGTTTGATTACTCCACAAACTTAGTGTTGTAAACATTAATGTTTGTTCGGTTTCTTGGTGTTTTATGATTTCATGTGTATCTTTATAATTATCAGTCATTAGCTCCCGCCTGCGGGTTCACTCGCGCTATACAGGGTGATGCTGTAATGGCGACATTAAATGAACACATGGGTGTGTGGGTGTAAGGGTTTCGAATACCCATCTTTGGAACCCAAGCCAACCTCACCTGCACGTGGTGCACCCTGCTAACTAACAAACTAAGCTCTGGCGGCGGCTGATTGCGGCATAGCGCAGCCTAAGACCGGCACAGCTAAATCCCCTGGCCGCCGACGGGCAGCAGCGTCGGTGGTGCGAGAAGTTGTGCCTTGCGATCCCGAACCCGCATGCCCAGCGTGGGGATTATGGGCATATCCCCCTTTATTAGGGGAGGCAGTGGACTGATATAGGCTGGTGCGGTGGTGGTGGTGGACAGGTTGTGCTACTTGTTAGTAATCATAAAAGCATAGTTACCATTGCCAACGGCGCGCGCATAGCATGGTTTATTTTTTTTAACTTATTTGTGAATTTGTTTGAAAAAAATATTTTGAAAAACGGACTTTAGCTTTAGGATAGTATTTTTTTATGATTGCTGACATATAGCACTACCCGTGTGTTCATTTCATGTCACTATTACAGCAACACCTTGTATATCGCGCGTCATAAACTAAATAGGCATACTCTTCATGTATGGTTTGTATAAGTTTCATCCAAATCCGTTCACCTGTTACAGAGTTGAGTGGGGACCAACATACTCAAATACCACAAACTTTCCCATTCTTCTAATATTTTATTAATGTGAATGTTTGTAAGCATGGAAGGATGGTTGTTTGTTACCTTTTCACGCCGGAATGGCTGAACAGGTGTGGATAAAACCTAGAATATACCACGCGAGCGAAGCCGCGTTGGGAAGCTAGTATTATCAACCAGGTTCAAAATCTATTAAAAAACGAAGCAAGAACACAAATTGAAACTTATAATAATTTAAATAATTTCATGAATAATTTAACACAAAGTCACAGAGATTTCCCTAGCACGTCCGTTCGCTCCGACCGTCCAAAAATTAATGTCGCGCACTGCCCAGGCGACGCTCCTTCAAGCCTATTGTACCAGCTTGCGATGGCACGGCTGACTCCGCCCCTTTCTAGCCGATTTTCAGGCAACACTAGTTTATATTAGTGTGATGTGATGTCATCATCATCATCATCATCATCATCATCATCAGACTTTAGAAGTCCACTGCTGGACAGAGGCCATGCGCACTGTCCTCAGCTCGACGCATCCAGCTTCTTTGAGCACCTTTTCGCAAATCGTGACACCATCATGGCCGGAGGGCGTCCTGCACTTCGTTTGCCGAGCCACGGTCTGCATTCAAGAACTCGTTTAACAACAAGTATCGGTTCTTCAGTAGATATGGCCAGCCCACTGCCACTTCAGTTTGTAAATTCACTAAGCTATGTCGACAACTTTAGTTCTATGTCGGTTAGTCTTGTGGATGCCATCCTTCAAAGAAACTTCGAGCATAGCTCTTTTGATAATGATGTGATGATTGTGCTGTGATCTGATCATATTAATTTTGACGACATTATGACCATCAGCTTATGTATTGCATCGTAACTAAGTTGGAACACACATAGTATAGCAGTACTAACTTTCTATAGAACAATATCATTTCCATTTCGTAGAGTAGGTAAACAAGCTTGTTCTCGTCCCCACTCTCCACTGACAAGGGTACAAGTCCAACAGTCTGACACCAATTCTTTGACATTTAGAGTTTGACAGGTGACAGTAGACACACAAATATGGCAGACAATTGACTTGTTTGGTAAACGGCTTGATAATACGAGTTTGGAAGCACAGGTTTTTATTTTTTATTTTAAATTGTTCTGGTCGGATGTTTTTTTATCTAAAAACAAAATATTCGAATTTTCATATTTTTTTATTGAATATGACAAATAAAATAATGTGTACTGTATCATTACGGTGTTATGGCAGAGAATATCAAGAAATGAAATAGAAGGTTAAATTATGATGACCCCGTTGGCACAAGAGGCGTACGAATGTACGAACATGGGTTCGTTTCCCGCACAGGACAAGCATTTGTTGGGTGGACATAGATTTTTGTACGGTGTCTGGGTCTTTAATCTTTTATAATCTTTCCCTGTTTATACCCAGTGCCTTGTTGTCCGTCTACTTACTATCATTGTATACATACTGTTAATATCTGTGGAAACTTTTAATTGGCCTTCTGTAATGTTTAATCGTTTTATCCGAAAAAAATTATTACCTACCTAGCTGTAAGTTTTCCAATAAAAATATATGTTAATCAGTCTTTGGTACTCATAGTATGTACACTATCTAATTTGGAATCAGTTGACCGTGTATGAAATATTAACGGAACGTAAGTACATTTATTTATTTATCTATTTACCTTTTTTTATATAAATACCGATTCTGGAATTCAAAGCTTTGACCTCAGCAGCCTCTTTGCTATCTTCAACGAAAGCACTGAACCTGTAGGTATTTATCTACTAACTTTGACAGTTTGCTAGTAGAACGTCGAATGACTTCGAAAAACTTCGACAGTCTATTTGTCAAAGTTGTTGAATCGTTTTTATTTATATGAATTCCATAGTAAATATCCAGTCCATATATATATAGTCCATAGTAGGCTAGAATTCACGCATAAAAAAATTGTTCACTGATCGTTTTTTATGAAAGAAAGAAAGAAAAAATGAATTTATTTAGCACACAAAAAGGAAGGTTCACAAACAAAATAATGATAGTGTAAGCTAACAAAACAGTTAAGACACAGTAAAAAACACACAACACACATACCTACAATCATTTTTGCCCCTCCCTGTTGCGGCCAAACAGGCTTAGTCTCAGCGAAATGCTGCCACCTAACATGGGATGTAAGGTGGCAGCGCTGGTTTTCAGACTAGACCTTAGAGGTGACGTCACAAGTCGAGAACCGTTCACTTCAAATACATAAACACAATAAGACAATATCGGTACCTTAATAAAACAAATAATAGAACTAGAATAAATAATAGTAAAAACTAATAAAATACACACATTTTATACATACTATGCAGTGTCATTTACACATACAAAATAGCAAATCGATAATATTAAATAAAATAAATATTTTAAATATACTTGAATAAACTGGCAGCACTGATTATATTCTTGTTTTTTTTTTCTTGTTTATCTGTGCTCTCAATGGCGTGCTTGTAATGGTACATAAATTATTTTGTATGCTTGGCGGGCATCAAACAGAAAAACCAAAAGATCATGGTTAGATCCAGGCTAAAACAATGGCAAATAAAAACAAACACATACCTCTAGTAATTAGTGAAACCCCCCTGGTTAAACGCGTGCAAAACAAAAAGGTGAGTGGAAAAAAGTCTAAAGAAAAAAGGTTGTAAGGTCGAGAGTTGCTTAAGAGTTTTTCTGAGTTGTTAAAAATTCCTGTTTTAGTTTAATTCTAAATGTATGTAATGATTTAAGGGCACGAAGCGCCGGGGGTAAATTATTCCAGCAGCGGGACGCTGCATAACGGAACGAGCCTCTGAAAGCCACAGTTCTATGCTTTTTAATCACAAATACGAGGGAGCAGGACCTCCTGGGAAAGCGAGATATCTCATTCGCCCATTCAAGCCGGCTATAGAGGTATGGAGGCGATTCGTACTTGACAACACCAAATAAAAGGCAAGCAAGGTGCAAGCCCCTTCGTGCCTTCATCTTTAGTAAGTTAGACGAATTAAGATATGGTGTGACATGTGTGCGAGGGGGAATCTGAAATCAGAAACGTGCGCAGGCATTCTGCACTCGCTGCAGGAGCTTCTCAGTTCTTGCTAGTAGGCAAGGACCAAATACCACATCACAGCAATTCAACTTTGAGAGTATGAGGGACTCACATAAGGTGATTCTGACCTCTTCACTCAAAAACGAGCGTATTTTATACAAAGTTTTTAGCCTATAAAAGCAGCTGCGCACACACTCTGACACCTGGCTTTCAAATTTTAGTTGGGTGTCAATGATAAGACCTAAATTCCTCGCCTCGGACACATACTCAATACTTTTGCCACCCACCATGACCCTTATATCAAAATTGCTAAGTTTTTGTAAGCCAGCCTTAGATCCGGTCATTATATATTTGGATTTTGTAGGGTTAAGTACCAAAGAGTTAGAAACTGACCACTGGAAAATCTGATCCAAATCAAAATGCAGTATGCCAGTGGTTGTATAGGATTGATTTCGAAATAATTAAGTACCTATATCCAGGTCCAAAATTTTGTTTCTTTCTGTATTTTTTTACTGTACACAAAAATAATATGTACAAAGAATATGGAATAAAATATGTACAGAGGCGAGCTTAACCTTTCAAAAGTATTCTTCCAGCAAACCTTTGCGTAGAGGAAAGGCAAAAAAACATTAAAACGACTCTTTCCCCTTTATGTATATCTTAAGATTCTGCTCAGGACGAAAATCTATTTAGAAACCCTACAATAGGTAGTAAGAGGCAAGTCCAAACATAACATACGGTACACATCTAACCCTCTTTTTGAAATCCAGGTCATACACCTCATGAACTAACTCGCAAATTTACTGAGAAGCTTCTAGACTATTCGAGAAGCAATGCGTCTCAACAGTTTGCTCTACAAGTATTCAAGTTAACGCAAATTTGCCTATATCGAACACAAACTTGCCACGAAACGAGGTTTACTAACACAAAATGGCTGCTTCACACAAACTTCCTTCTAGTTATTTCCGCGGTTATGACCGTGTGTTTCTTATTGTCACTGCAGCTACCATAGAGGGGTAACCAGAAGTTTGATTTCTGAGGTCTGTATTTAAAAACTATACTTATAAAAATTAGGTCATCGAGATATTATACTCTAGAGTGGAAAAAAAGTGTCTGAACCAAAACTCTACGCGCGCTGTCAATTGCGCGGACTTTAAACACTTTTCAAGCAACATAAGATCTAAATTTTCGCATTTTGATGTTTATTAAATGGACAATGGACAATTTTTGTCAGTTTTCACTTGAAGACTGTCACCCTATAGAGTTCTTTATAATTATCTCGATGAGTTAGGTACTTAAATTTACCACTGCACAAAATTAGCCCTTTCACTGTTTGTCATGAACAGTAAGCGATTACAATAGTTTATGCATTGTTTATCTTTTGGTAGATTTTTATCCATAATTACATTTAAACTTATGAACGATCACTTGCAAAATATTTCAGTAAGTAATTATTTACTAAATGTTTTAAGCCGCACCAGAATATATCAACGATATTTGGAATAAACTAGAATACATTTCATCACATAGTTGCTTATTAAAATTATGAAGCCCGTGAAGTTTTAAACAAAAAAATACAACCGAATTGAGAACCTCCTCCTTTTTTTTGAAGTCGGTTAATAATGAGGTCTTCACATTTTCTGATAGCCAGAGGAGCAGTAAAATGTTACCTGGAAAAATCGCTTTCGGCGATAAGGCCGCTTATTGTATGTACCCTTTTTAAATATCATTGTTTCTACATGGTGCACGCAATAAAGAGTTCAGTAATTCATTCATTAAATCGTTTGCAAATCATATTACCTAGGACCACTGGTTTCCGTGCATAGTCATCATTTATTATTTATTTATTTATTTAGAAACAACATAACATCATAACAGGTTTTTTTTTAACCCTAAAGCGATGGTATATGTAATTAGATAGGTATATAATATAAAATAATACATTAAGATATGTAGTTACTAGGCAGTAATCAATCTAAACATTTATTTTCAATGACTACCTGTGCTATTTGTAGGAGTTTCGGCAGGTGATTTCCATAGTCTGTATTTATGTTCTGTGACCAAGACACACTATTAAACCTACTGGAGTATGGTTCAGGTACTGATGGAAGCCTACTCCATCTATCCACGTTCCCTGAACTACAGCGTCTAGATCAGTGAGCGAGTTACAATTTGACGGTGTAATATCACCGATGCAAAGACCAACCTTGTAAAGATAAAGAAAAAAAAATGAGTCACAAGATATAAAAAATAAACAATAATTAAGTTTTTTTTTTAACTACTAAGTTAGCAAACAGATATACAGTCCTGATGGTAAGCTGTTCCTATGGACGCCTGTAACATCAAGAGGAATTCAACGCGCGTTGCCGACCATTTTTAACCGACTTCAAAAAAGAGGAGGTTTTCAATTCGTCGGAACCTTTTTTTTATGTATTTTCACTGATAACTCCGTCAATTGTGGACCGATTTTCAAAATTCTTTTTTTGTTTAAAAGTACTGAAGTTCCTACTGAATGAAATGAATATTGACTTTTTTGGGTCCCATATAAATTTTATTCTTGTGGGATTGGTACTTTTCCCGGAAAACTCAAAAAACCTCATCCTCACTTGTAATTTTCACCCTATGACCACCAATATCTCCGTCAATTGTGAACCGATTTTAAAATTTTTTAGCGCAAGAAGTAAGAAGTGATTTATTTGAAGTCGGTTTTTTTTTTTAAAAGTCCTACTTGTAAACATTTTAAAACGCCCTTTTTGAAACGATATCTATTAAGAGAAAGAGTGACACAAAAAGATTGCCACTCAGCATATCCTTCCTACTTCCCACTATCCTACTTCCCACTATCCTACTTCCTACTCCTACTAATATTTTAGATGCGAAAGTTTGTGAGTATAGATGTAAGGATGAATGGATGAATATTTGTTACTCTTTCACGCAAAAAAACTACTGAACGGATTTGGATGAAACTTAGAATATACATAGTTTGTGACCTGGATTAACACATAAGCTACTTTTTATCCCGATACCACGCGAGCGAAGCTGCGGGCGGAAGCTAGTGCTGCATAAACATGGAAGCAACTGCAGCACTGGTTTTCAGTGGCGCCACTGTGCAGAGCGCAGCAGCAATTGTGAAACGCATTATGTTCTAACTAATATAATTTAAAATAATTACTTATAATAATATTTAAATATTAAAAGCAACCATGGCAATGAAAGTTAGGGGGCTATAAGTTCAACAGGTATTTTCTAAGTGATTTTTTAAAAGAGAAAGTAGGACATCCCTAGTACAAATTATAGAATAAAATAAATAAATAAATAATGCTGAACTATCACACAGCATCATGTAGCCCCAAGCTAAGCAGAGCTTGTGTTATGGGAACCACATGATTGATATATTACATAATATACTTTTTTTTTGTAAATACATACATATCATACATAGAAAACACCCAGACCCGAGACAAATATCTGCAGAACATGCAAACATTTGTCCCGCAGCGGGAATCGAACCCGCAACCTTCTGCGTCACAGGCGGACCTTCGCCTACTGCGCCACAGAGGTTGTCAAGAATAAAAGGGGACCACCAAAATTTACAACTTTAATTTGTATTGAATTACTGGTTTAATGTTTATGAATTTTGGTAAAAGTTGACGAAACTTTCCATCTCTGTTCATTAGTATTCTGTTCCCGAATTAGTAGAACAAGCAAAACTTGAACAGTTCAAATCTTGAGCAATTAATTTCTCGACGATTTTATCTCAGATGTCTACTTATTTATGTTCAATAACAACCATTTTACCTACGTTTTTCAGCCGATTATTTTGTATAGTGGTTCGCTGCGAGTTCGGTCGTATGTCAAAAAAGGAGAACAAGAGAAAGTGAGAAATATTTTTGTGAAATTATGAAAAATAGATACTGCACCCCTATTCCTTACTTTTTACAAGTTTCTACTACTCGTGTTAAAACTACCATAAAGTACCATACTAAGCTTGAGTTACACGTTAATAATAATAATAATTCATTTATAAAATCAGTCCATAAAGTTTATAATTATTGTTAATTCAAAATCTTAAAACTACATACATCGGTAAAGGTAGGTGATGGTTGGTGCAAAAGTCGTAGGCCCACAATGGGCCATGCACGCGCCACGATAGACCACTATCGCCCGTCGGCAAAAAGGTGCTTCATACAAATGCGCATGACTCGTTGATGGTGAAAAATTTAAAATAGACGTGGAACTAAACAATTAGGACTTTAAAAAAAAAACAGACTTCAAATAAATCACCTCTTACTTCGTGCCCTAAAGATTTTTGAAAATCGGTTCACAATTGAAGGAGATATTGGTGATCAAAGGATGGAAATTACTAGTGAGGATGAGGTTTTTTTGAGTTTTCCGGGAAAAGTACCAATCCCTCAGGAATAAAATTTATATGGGATCACCTGTAAACAAACCACCTTTAAACAAAAAAAGAATTTTGAAAATCGGTTCACAATTGAACCTCCTCCTTTTTGAAGTCGGTTCTATTCTATTTATCCCTGAGTCATCGGAAGATCTGAGATTTTAATTGATAACTGTTAAATAATTGAGTCACAATCAGTTATAGAATAAGGGCATAAGTCAGTCAGTAAGGACGCTTTATTTAGATATTATTTTAAGTAATAGTCAACCGAATGAAAATAATGATCACGGAAAATATGTCACGAAATTGAAATATCTGCATATTAAAAATAGAATGGGTACAAAATAAGTCCGCATGTAGGATTGATCAAATTATAAGAAAATGAAATATTATGGTTTATGCTATCATGTTTTACTTAAATTCAATAGGTTTCGACCTCATTCGGTTGCGTAGAATCCGGATAAAAAGTAGCCTAATTATTTTAGGTCTAGAGCAACAAAAATTAAAACAATCAACAATACCACACCAACAAGAACTGTCTATATCAGTCCACTGCTAAGCTGTATAAGCCTCCCCTGATAAGAAGGGGGATATGCTCTTAATCCCTACGCTTGGCTTGCGGGTTGGGGATCGCAGGGTACAGCTTCTCGCACCGCCAATGCTGCTACCCGTCAGTGGCCAGGGGATATAGCGGTGCAGGTATTAGACTGTGCTATACCGCTTTTAGCCGGCCCCCAGAGCCCTGTTTGTTAGTTAGCAGGGTGCATCATGGGCAAGTGAGGTTGGCTTGGGTTCCGAAGATGGAGGCTAGAACTACTTACACCCCACTACGTTCAGTAGTTGGTAGTAAGGACATTTCACTTTCACCTTAATTATATTACTGGGAAGAACTTGGGTCGTGGTGGTGGAACGATAGATGTTTATAATGTCATTTTAATATTACTGTAAGAGGTCGTAAGTTCACTTTCCAGTGATCGTAATCTCACAGAAGGCACTGTCTGAAAACCAACGCTGCATCAGCGCGTAGGTGGGTACCTAACTAGTTACCTACATGCGTGTTCGTTGCGACATAAAGCTGAGACAGGGACCTCTTTTTACCGTACTCATCAGCATAGTTTAAGTTATTTTCCTGACTATTTCATTGTCTTGTACCTATATACTGGTTAAAAAATAAATGTATTTTCTTTCTTTCTTTCTAAGTAAAGAAGGTAGTTAGCCCCTGTGGTACTGTATTGAAACTCGCTACCTATTGGCCTCATACAGAAGCTCAAATCGCTATAAAGAGAGCTATGCTCGGAGTCTCTCTACATGATAGAATTCGAAATGAAGAAATCCGTAAGAGAATCATAGTAACCGACATAGCTCTCAGAATCATCAAGTTGAAGTGGCAGTGTGTTGGCAGAACCAATAACAGTTGGGGAACAAAGGTTCTCGAAAGGCGACTGCAATCTGGAAGACAAGGTGTAGCGAGACCCCCCACCAGATGGACCGACAACATCGTAAAATCGCAGGTAATCGGTGGATGGAGAGGGCTCAAAACCGTTCTTCGTGGAAATCCTTGAGGGAAACCTATGTTCAGCAGCGGACTTCTATTGGTTGTTAATGTTGATGATGATGCCCCTGTGGCGACATCATTATCCTTTTTTGCTGTTGACATAAATACTCCATACTTCCTAAAGGATCGGCAACATGCCCGCGGTATTCCTAGCATATGAACCCTCATTATTATACAAAAATAGAACTAAAACAATAAGATATTACTCGAAAACACATTCTCTATTTATTCGGCAATATCCCGGGGCGTAACAACAAACTCTGTACATTTCCGATGGTTCATTTTAATCCGGCCACATTAACACATCCCCCTAACTCCCCCTCTACCCCCCAGCCTAAGTGGGATTAAGCCTACGTTTTATATAAAAAGGCCGTACTTTAATGTTACTTTACGTAGGTAATTGTAGTGCGCAGATAAAAATGGAAATGTTCCGTTTATCTGTTTATTTGTTTCACATTTTGATTATTAGGTACTTGCTTCCGTCTGCGGATCCGGTCGCTTCTTACCTGGGATATAAAGAAGCCTATGTAAGAAGCGACCGGGACCTACAAACTATGTATAAATGTCTTTATTTTCTTTTTAAGCTATTGCATAGCTTCTATCGAGGGCCTTGAGCGCGGGGACCGAATCCAGAAATACCGTAACGAAAAAAAACCTCACGCTCCCCACTTTTACTTAATTTTATAATCTGTTGCTTGGAAATAGAGTTCATATTCAAACTTTTGTATTCTATTAGTTCTTCGTCGCAACGTCGCAGCACTAGTGTTCAACACAGTAAAGATAGCTACACATCCATGATTGGCCTCTGACACTGACGTCTGACGTTTTTCACCTGAATCTAATTTCAGATTTGTTTTGAAATTTCTGTAATCACAATCTTTTCTTTGGAATTTGTATTGCTTTTAGATGTTTATGTGTTTCAATTATAAGTGAAATCGTATAAAATGGGTGCTACTAAATGTAGTGTCCCTACGTGTGTATCAAAAAATGATAGTGGTATCGTAATACCTACACTGTTTTCTGCAAACGCCCTTTAAGCAAAGTTTGTGGCTTAGTCAAATAAACTTTACATTTTTGAATTCACCTAAAATTAATAAACTAATGGAAAAAAAGTTTGTTCCAAACATTTCGTGCGTAAATTTTACCAAAACGGTCATCTTTTAGGCATAATTATTGCGCGACCAACTGTGTTTACGGCGGCAGAAATTTGCAGTGGGATTCCAAAAGATAGACAAAGTGAGTAGATTCCCATGTACTTTTAATATACTATTTCAAACATAGTAAAATAAGTATGGAACAAAACGAATTCATCAATTTCATTCGTTTTTGAATATTCAAAAATTATGTAGGTAAGAATAGGGCTGTGTAAAACACCTATCAACTACATTTTATCGACTATCGATGTTTTGACAAACATCTATGGACGAAAGGTGTGTATGCGTATAAGTTAGATACCTACTACATACTCGGATTATTAAGCTATTGAATAGCTTCTATCGAGGGCCTTGAGCGCGGGGACCGAATCCAGAAATTCCGTAACGAAAAAAAACCTCACGCTCCCCACTCCGACGGGCACGGAGGTGTGGCTTGAAGGCCGTGCATTGTCTAACGTCGTTTCTTTTCGGCAGTCTTCGACACGGTGTTTGTGTGCGTGCAACTAGACGTATTGTACGACTCTACGAAGCTGGCACGAATCGAGACGATCACCACGCTCAAAAAGTGTAACTTGAATTAATATCAAAGAAAAAGAAATACTGCATAAATAAAATAAATAAATAATTATAATTGCATAAGTTGATACAAAATGCTATGCAATAGCTTTACCGCGGCAGTCCCCGAGTGCCACACGTCTTTTTTTTATATAAAATAGGCTTACGCTTGCCTAATATTGCCATATCGATAATATCGACTTACTTAAACATTACAAATCCGAAATATTGAAAGTGGGTATGGGTGAGATTGTGTGTGTGAGTATGAAATGTTCGTTTCCATCCAACGCCGATCTTTGAGTGCTAGATTTTATAGCATATCCATTGAAAATGTTTTCAAAAAATTTATGAAAGCAGGTAAGTTCAGTATCAGTATACGGTGGAGCACGCTTGCCTAGAAGAAACCTGTTCACTCGAGACTTGAAGACATCCAGATTATAATCAACGGGGAACACACATCAGGGCGAGCGTTCACTCCTTGGCGGTGCGCATGACAATGTTGAAAGGGAAGCTTTTTGTGCGGATATAAGGTGTATCTACCAAATAGCGAAGGCGCCATGCAGGGCGTCTGGTTATCCTGTATCTATTCAAAGTTAAATCCAAATCCGTTCAGCCGTTACGGAGTTGAGTGGAAACGTGGGACCAAACAGACACACAAACTTTCGCAGTTGCAATTTAGTATGAAGTATGATAGTCTAATCTGACTAGCCGACCTGTGCGCGAACACCATTTGCGAGGTTGTTTCACGTCTGTCTGTTTTTGAAGTCCATACAAACCTGGTCCAGAAAGTTAACGAAATAAAAAATATATAATAAACTATTTAACTAGAACAAAAAAATCCAGAGGGATAGATAAAGCTTTAACGCGAGTGTAACCGCGGGAAAATACTAGTCTTAAATAATTAAAACATGGAATACATTATTTCTTGGATAAGCTATAAAATCTGACACTCAAAGATCGGAGTTGGGTGGAAACGAACATACCCACAAACGCTCTAACCCTCATCCATACACTCTTTAAACATTTTGGATTTTTATTGCTTAGTAGGTTAGTTAATATAATTGTATGGCTTGATCAAGTCGTTTATTTATAATGTAGTTCACGCTGCTATAGGTATCCATTGGACAAGCTCATTATCAAAGTTGAACAAGTCGGTTGGGTCACCGTAGTACTTGATGATCGGGTAGTCACCGGTGTGTTTGGTGTATCGTTCCAATCTCCATCTTTGGAACACAAACCAACCTCACCTGCCCGTGGAACACTGCTGTATAGCAACAGCAACTTCGGTAGTGCGAGAAGCTGTGCCTTGCCATCCAAGAGGCATACCCAGCGTCGGGATTAGGTATGGGCATATCCCTCATCTTATAGGGGAGGTATTTGTCCAGCAGTGGACTAAATAGGCTGGTATTGTATTGTACAGATGATGTGCGGGACGTCCTTTAAGGCCACTCCACACTCGCATCCAGGTGGTTCACCTCACCTGAGAATACAACAAGCACTATGCCGCGAGGCATCGAAGATCCTTCACAACCCCATCCCCATCCTGCCTGCCCATCACATCAAATTCACGAAGAAAGCAGTAGGATTTTGTTACGACTACCAAATAATTTCATATATTATCATGTTTAAAACAATGTTATGTAGCTAAGCCTTCAGCCTCCAGGCTAAGTTGCGTTTGATATTAATTAGGCTTATGTAATCTGAACTGGTTAAATGTAAAAGATATGCTGCTTTGTTTATAAAATATACCATATTTCATTAAAATTATGACCGACTTCCAATTTATTTTGGTGAACTTTTGTAAATTTGTAATAGCTAAAGAATGTTTTTAAGGTACGTTTTGCTTCATTCGGTATGTGGAAAGTAATAATGTTGAATAATAAAATGTAATGTGTGAGTAATAAAGTCCTTTAAACCGATATTAATAGAACCGACATTAATATAATTAGGTTATCTGCAAGAAAATGCTAATTAGCATTAAGTTCGCCTGTGTACTTGTTTTATTTTGTGCAATAAACAATTTTCTATCTATCTATTAAGTCGTTATTGAAAACTGACTTATTCCATACTTACATACATACCTATGCCATCTTCATTCCAAATTCGTTTTGGAAATAAAAATTGAAGATAGATAGATAGATAACACTTTATTGATCTCCACATTAATACAAGGAAAAGTAAGAGTAACTTAGTCTAAGTATTATGAAGGTAACACAAGTGACAGAGAAACGTAGATTTAAAATAAGGCCTTGTCACTGGCTAAAATTTTTCGTTACGCTAACGATACGTCAGATCAAAATATACGTGATTGTTCTACAGAACAAAGTATATTTATTATAAGATAAAAAAATTCTTCGTCAAGATATGGCCAAATCTTATGTACGAGGAAAAATATTGTAGGTATTCTTTGAGTATGAAGACCTTTCCCTCGTGGCTTACTTTGCAGATTATAAGTTAAGTAATCCTCTGCCCAGTCCACATTTAGCTTTTGCCAGTTTAGTAACCAGTTTAGTAGCACTAAATCCAAGCACTTCCGTACTACGTAAGAAAATTAAAATGTTATTCCTGCCTTTTTCATTCGTTATGTCATCGAAGCGCTCATTTATTTTTTATTTATTTGGAAAACAAACAGAACAATGAAACTTATATACTAAAATAATTATTAGGTTGATACCCAACAAAGTTTCCACTAATAAGTAAGACATACACGTGATGAAAAGGATGGTTGGCTTGAGACGAAAAATATTCTCAGCAGATAGTTAGCAACACTCCGCCCACTACCACTACCAATTTAAAAATATCATGTTAAGTGGCTGATTGCGGCATAGCGCAGCCTTATACCAGCACAGCCAAACCACTGGCCGCCACGCTGGCGCCGACCGACGGGCAGTAACGTTGGTGCGAAAAGCTTTGCATGCAAAGCATGGATGGGTTGTCGAACAGACTCAGTTCTGCAGCATACGCAGTCAAAAGAATCCGTCAACTTACTGACGTGGAAACGGCTAGACTAGTTTATTTCAGCTACTTCCATAGCATTATGTCGTACGGCATTTTGTTGTGGGGGAATGCTGCAGATATCAACACCATATTTGTGTTGCAGAAGAGGGCTGTTCGTGCAATTTATAATATGGGCCCCAGATAATCACTTAGAACTAAGTTTAAAGAAATAAATGTTATGACAGTGCCGTGCCAATATATATATGAAAACTTAATGTATGTCCGAAAACATATTAACATGTTCAAGAAAAATAGCGACTATCTAATTTTAACACTAGAAATAAAGATAAACTAGCTGTTCCCACTGTAAGGCTCCATAAAGTTGGTCAATCTTTTAAAGGGATGTCTGTACGATTTTTTAACAAAATCCCAAATGATGTGATTAATCTATCTGTAAATAAATTCAAAAATGTTGTTAAACGTAATCTATGTAATAAAGCTTATTATAAAATATCTGATTATTTAGATGACAAAAAAGCTTGGGATGAAACTGCCTCCAACTCCATCAAAAACAATGTAATAGATATTAAGTACAATGACGTTAAAAAAATATAAGCCAAGCAGAGTTTCTTGCCAATTCTTCTCTGTTTGGTCACGTTACGAATTGATGGTAAATTAAAAAAAATGACGTTTCAAAGTGTACTATAGAGTTCCTACTGAATAAATGAATTTTAACTTTTGACTTTTGCTCTGCGATCCCCAAGCCGCATACCGAGCGTGGGAATTATCGGTATATCCCCCTATAAGGGGGGCTAGTGGACTAAATAGTCTGGTTTTCCTATAGGTAAGGGCTAGTGGACTGTTGATGTTGTTAGGGTCCCAGTCACGTTAGTGGTTAACTCACAAACACTTCTCACATCATTAACCCGGCAAGGACAGTCGCATGCATTCTGCCACCGCAAATGGAGGCAGGCCAAACTTTAAACGGTGTGGTGAAATACCGTGGGACTACAGATTATGTCTTAAGTCCACTGTACACTGAAGCAGAACGGTGTTGTTACGTATAATGCCTACGCCATCTTCAAAAGTTTAAAAAAACTGCCTTTATGGACATGTTACTATGGAGATAAAAGTCATTATACGAAGAGTGTATAATTTTAATGGTTTTGAAAGGTTTCAAAACATTATACCTTCGGGCGGCCTAAAAACTCCGAACCCAGAGCTGGCCACTAACTCATACGAAGAAGTTATCAATATATATAATCAAGTATAAGTTCAATCTTTATATCAATATATAAGTTCAATACATTTTTTTTAATTTATTTAATTTTATTAATTAGTACGGTCATTATACAACCACTTACACTAATTAAAGTAATTAACAATACAATATTTACATTAACATTTACATTACAAGGATTATACATAACAGGGCAGAAATAGTATACAATTATAATAACTAAGCAATTAACAAAAGATGAAAATTAAAATGGAAAGGTTTTACAGGTAAAACTTTCAAAAACATTATACATTGTAATGAGTGAATTGTGAAAAAGATGACAGGAGTAAGTAACGAGTGGATTTTCAAATGACGGCTGTGAAAAAGAAATTTTATTTCTGTAAAGGTTTGTTTTTGTGGTTTTGCACATTTTATGGTTTTCAATATTTACAGTACGTAGGTAAGGAAACTTATACTTTTTACATTTTGCTAGAGTTAAGAGTTACTCAATAACACATAGTTCTTTTATTTCCACGATAGGTACACAATGTTTCATTTGATGTCGTCAAAAGTTAGGTATAAGTCGGTTACATAATGTATTTATTAGTTATTTCATTTATAATTATAATAATAATAAAAACAGACATGAACAGAATCATAGAACTCTCGTAACATGTAAAAGGAATAAAACAAAACAAGGCTCAAATGCCAAAAAAGCCTTTGTCGAATTCAAAATAAAGTAAAGTACATAGAGGAACTTAATGTAGCGTAAAAATCTATGCAGTTGTGCATCGATGTGCTTTGGTGGACAGATGCTTGTTCTGCGGACCACTATATCTTGCGGCTCGGCAACCCCGCGGGATGTTGTTGCGACTTATTTATTTGGTGCTGTTTTAATTATAAAAGGAAAGTTAACGTTAGAAATTCCATTAGAAAATAGATTTCAAGATTAAGTTCCCGAGGCTTGAAATTTAACGATCGCGGTCGAGTTTTTTATGCTTGACCTAAAAGAACCATCTAACCAAGTTTATCTCGTAAATTAACTCCTAAGTGCTTTTAGTAACCCTAATGTTGAGATTGATAGACGACTTAAGCTATGCTTTGCTATCTTAAATGCTATCTGTCACTATTATGTGCCTCTTGAAGTTTAGCGATAGTCAGAAATAAAGCGGGCTACAGACCTTCAGTTTTAACTGAACAGTCTACTGAACTGACATCCCTAGTATCGACACACGTTGAGTTTTTTTCAGTTTTGATCTGTTTTCGCTTGAAGTAACACGTTCTTGGTATCCCATGGCTTCATTGGATGATGCTGTGGCAATTAATGGACAAATGATTGATTGTGCATTTTGAAAGAGAACAAAAAAAAAATTTGAAAAAATAATACACAAGCATGGTTCTGAACGATATATTTCTATGAATTCTTCTCGCCATTCACGTTGATTCGGCATTGTTACTTTTGTTTATTTAAAATTAGGATGCAGCAGAAACGTGCTCACTACAACGACGCTTTAGCCAAACTGACTACTACACAGATCGGCTGTATAGTTAAAACTGATGGTGTAGCCCGCTTTAAAAAGGATACACAAAGACTATTTCAATTTTTTTTATTTCATTCAGATTTTAATCGCGTTAACAGTTATTTTCCTATCTATATCCCGAACCCCCGGTAACAGCACATTTTTCTGATTGAAAAACCCTATTATTGAGTTATTTATACTTTGTTTCTTAAATTGTAACAAAAGGTGGGCTGAATGCTAGGAGTATTTTCTACCAGTCAAACCTGTGGTTTGTTATAAGATGGTCATAGGCATGCTGTAGTTCAGTAAAAAAACTACTGAATAGATTGAGCTGAAAGGAGAATACCATCTGATGAATGGCGCTCGGTACCAAGACTAAAGTGAGTGCGTCAAAAAAAACTCCAACAAGTTTTTAGTCGATTCTAATTAAAAATGAGGGTTATTGCCATAGTAACACTTTACATCAATGTTTGTTGCCATAGTAACCTGTATATCATTGGTTGTTGCAGTCTAATTTCGACGTGCGGCAAAAACCAAATCAACAAAATATTTTTTTACTTAATTATTTATTCCGTCGGTGTGTAAAACTAAAAATATGCTAGTGTCATTTTTAAAATATAATAAATTTTATGGGATACGTTCGGTTTTGACGCAATTGGTACGGGTTCTCGGCATTCTCCTTTTGCCATTTTTCAAGTCCACGAATAACATACTTACCGGGCACCACCCAAGCCCCGGGAGCAAACTAGTCTTGCTAAATCATTGTGAATCTGTATGATGGTGACATATTCCGTGCGCTTCAACTTGCGTCCGGCTATCATTCTATAGTCATCGACATAATATATATAGAATCTCAATGTCTATGGTTTAGTCAATAGATTTTTGTACTAAACATTACTTGAATAAAAAGTCATGATGAGTTTTAGTCATTATAGTCAGCCTAATTAAATACAAGAACCTTGCGCGTACCAAACAAAACTAAAGATTTACAAATTCAAATAAGGGACGAGGCGACAAAGCGTTTTGTCAAGGCGAAGTTATTAACCAAGCGGAAATTAGATACAAATGGCGAAAAGTTTCCGGGTCATTGATCTAATTTTAATGTAACTGGCTTGCCCCGGATATAATCCTTGATATCGTGACTTGCCGGTTTCAATGGCAACCCACAATATAGCGCGTCGAATAATATCACGGTGGTAGACCAAGAAACTGGTCGAAACTCTCACTGAAATTAAATTGAATGATATTAAGAAGTACTTTGAGTCATTATCATCAACCTTTAGCAGTCCACTGCTGGACGTAGGTCTCTCCTAAAGTACGCCACTGAGTCTGATCCTTGACTCTTTTCATCCACTGTCTGCCAGCTACAAAACGCAGATCGTCACTCCATCTAACCACGGAGAAAATGTAACGTAGGGCATCCTACCTAAAACTGCGTTTTAGAAAGCGTACTTACTTACTCATTATCTAAAATATTATGGGTTACATCTTTTCCTTTTGTTTTTTCAGTAAAATTAATAAATGTTAATTCAAGGTAAAACCTATTCCGATTCCTATAAGTTTCCTTACAATGTAATTTTTGTACCTTGATGGATTTTTCCACAAGCAAACTTCTGGATTCCAGGAGATTCCAGGACGTCTGCGAGCTGATTTTGGTGGCATAATCGAAGGAAGGTCTAGCTCAGCAATGGGTCAAAAATGACTAATGATAATATTTATGACGATGATAATGAATTTTTATTTGCGTATAAACATGAAATACTTAAATCAACACGGTCTCTTAAGCAAACGGTGAAAGTTTACAGTGTAATTTGGTATTTTTTTGTGCATCTACTCTAAAAAAAATTAATTTCCTGCTTCCAACTTTATAATATGAGACGTATTATAAAGTTGGAAGCAGGAAATTAAATTTTTTTTAGCCTTCTCTAGCTAGAAATACATTAAAATAATGCCAGGTAGGACGTTTTCCAGTTGGACAGAGGAATCATCAGTACGTATGTTGAATATGTTGCGCATGTTGTGATACTCTAAAATTACGGGAGCACTCAAACCAAGCTTGTGTTTAATTGCCTGTCATACAATTTTTATGACAGGTAAGCGCATATTATTCTGACCCGTGTCGACTTCATCGTTTAGAGAGAAATCGAGGCAAATGGCATAATCAAAGGGAGGTCGATAACGGTGAAATGATAATGATGATGAGAGTCATTTTAAATAAATAAAACTATTAGTTAAGTACCTTATGTAGTACCTAATATTTTTTGACTGAACCCTTTAAAGTAAATATAATTTAATTCCCAGTCAAAGGACTTTAATAAATGAAATAAATTGATTTGAAAGCTCCGTGCCTTCGTCTTAAACAGACCGCGAAGTAATACCACAGCGTCTCGGCTAGTTAAATTAATTAAAGCGAGCTTCTAACTGCTATCCTCAACTATTATATCTTCAGAGACACTAGATTTACAGGGTGGTTGTAAAATACATTCTAAGCTAATATCTTTAAATCAATTTAGTAGTGGTAGGGCTCTTTGTGAAGGGCTAGCCCAGGGATGTACTGTATAGTCTGGCCAGTTCATCTCTGCAGAACTCAGATATGTTGACAAAATAAAAATCTATTTGTTTCTATACCCCCTGCAGTTTGTATTCCATTTTATGTGTAAGGCATTTCGTCACCTGGATGCATCTGCGTAAAATTAAACGGGCGAATGTTTTTGATCGATTTGTATGAGTATGCCAGTAAAATTATAGGTAATTTAGGTGAATCACCTTCAAGCCATGAGTGCAGGGCGTTGCACGTTTCTGTAGGGTTATTCTCTATGACAAAAGATTCCTTGTCGACAACGTGTGACGTCATAAAATGCTTCAAACACAAACGCGTTGCCTCAACACATCATGGCCTCATGTTAAGAAATTTGACATGGGCATAGAGAACTAAACGCAGGTTCCACGCAGATATCGTAACGAGGCGCGTTACGTTTGTGTTTGGTCATAGGGGATAAGAGTGCCTTTCCACCAGAGAGGTGCTATGCAGCTATGCTGCGAGAATGTATAAGCTAAGCTACGAAACTTTGTGACCGTTTCCACTGATGCTAAGCTATGTAGCGGTGCAAGTAAGATGTGCTATGAAGATGAGCCGCCGCAAAATAGCTGCACGAGGAAGATGCGCAGCTCGAGCTACGCGATGTATCGATAGTAGGGAAGCAGTAAGAGTGCGGCATACATAGCACGTATCCATAGCACACATCCATAGCACGCATCCATAGCACGCATCCTTCCGTATAAAAAAACATAGCTTAGTTGAATCCGTTTCCACCAGTGCTAAGCTATGTGCACCAATTAATATGATTGGTGGATATCACACGCATTCATAGGAAAAGAAAGGCACCCTAAGGGGGCTGATAGCGTCATCATCATCATCATCAGCCTATAGCAGTCCACTGCTGGACATAGACCTCCCCTAATGAGCGCCATTGCGCCCTGTCCTTAGCTCGACGCATCCAGCTTCTACGAGCAGCCTTTCGTAGATCGTCACCCCACCTGGCACTGGACACTACGTTTGCCGAGCCGCGGTCTCCACTCAAGAACTCGTTTACCCCAACGGTTATCGGTTCTTCGGCAGATATGGCCAGCCCACTGCCACTTGAGCTTGCTAATTCTCTGAGCTATGTCGACAACTTTAGTTCTATGTCGGATAAACTCGTTACGGATTTTATCCTTCAGAGAAACCCCGAGCATAGCTCGTTCCATAGCTCGCTGAGCGACTGCTCTGCTGATAGCGTGATCCATGCAATATTGTTAAAGGTTATAATTGACATATACCATCAGGTGGTCAATTTGCTCGTTCCATCTTCCAGTACCTATCAAAAGTTTCTTGATTTTTCTTCTTCTTCGTATGAGCTAATCATCAACTCTACTGTCAGAGTTTTTAGACTGCTCTAAAGCTAAAAACTGCTTACTACTGTTCCTCTTTAGGAGCAGTCAAAAATTCCAATTTCATTGCTAATCCTAGATATTTTTGTACAATTTGAGAATATTTGATACCCGTATCCACTAAGTACCATGAATGTACCTGATGGTGCCAGACCCGTCTTTCTATGGCACCACTGCTCTCACACCGCCACGCCACTAGAGGCCAATCTTGTCCCCATGGCATAGCTTCTGTGCCACAAGAGTTCAAAACTGTGGAGTTGGATTTATATTTAATAATTATGCAGTAGAATTTTCCCTCAGCATTCTATCCAACTTGGAGCTATCACAAAACTGCGTAAGTAAATAAGTTTTCTCTGCGTAAAAATCTCACTAGACAAGTACGTAATCCATCTTTTCCATCACGCGATATGGAGGTCAAAAAGTTGCCTGTTCAACAAAAAATCGGTGTCGACATGAAGCCTAACTTAAGCTTTCAGGTATGAACGCTAAACTTTTCTTGTTATAAAAACTTAGCGCTTTTAATAAATTCTCTCATATTTTCTGTTGAATAGCGACATTTTCACGACATATTGAAAAAGTTGTATGTGAACCTGAGTCAAACAAAGTTTTGTCTCGATTTTACGGAACAAAATTATAATGATTTGTATATTTAGAGAAGATTTTATAGGCAGCTAGGTGGTATAAATGAACAAATTCGTAATGAAGGGGTAACAAACTCCAGCTTTCACAAAAGTTACCTGAAAGAAAATAGTATTTAGCATTAAGTTCACCTTTGTACTTGATTTATCTTGTGCAATAAAGAATTTTCTATCTATCATCTTTGGAACCCAAGTCAACCTCGCCTGCCTATGGAGCACCCTTCTTAATAACAAACGGAGCACTGTTAAGGTGTAAAGCTAATTAAAACAAAGTTGTTTCCTGAAGATTCTTCTGTTTCGTCGCGATAGGAATTAGTTTTAAAAATATTGATAGGTCAAAGTGATCCAGGGGCGTATAGGTTAAACAATTAACATATTCAGTGTATGACGACTTCTGTGGCGCAGTGGGCGAAGGTCCGCCTGTGACGCAGAAGGTTGCGGGTTCGATTCCCGCTGCGGGACAAATGTTTGCATGTTCTGCAGATATCTGTCTCGGGTCCGGGTTTCTTCTATGTATGATATGAAAGTATTTACATAAAAATATATGTAGTATCAAACTAAATAATATCAAATAATATCAATCATGTGGTTCCCATAATACAAGCTCTGCTTAGTTTGGGGCTACATGATGCTGTGTGATAACATCCAGGATTATTTATTGTTTATTTATAGTCTTAAGAATCTCCTCCTTTTTTGAAGTTGCTTAAAATGCTTTCATCGATTGAAAATTTTAATTGAAATGATTCATTAGAACTTAATAATAATTATCTACACCATCACACAACTAAGCAGGGCTTTTGTAATGGGAACAATATGACAGAGACCGGAGTACCGGCTTATTGCGGCATAGAGCATCCTGCCACCGGCACAGCTAAATCCCCATCCCCTGGCTGCAGACGGGCAGTAGCGTCGGCGGTGCGAGAAGTTATACCCTGCGATTCCCAACCAGTATGCCCAGCTGGGGGTTATGGGCATATCCCCCTTTATTAGGGGAGGCCTATGTCCAGCAGTGAACCGATAGGTGTGGCTGGTGTGGTGTGTGTGTGGATGACAGATATACTTAATCATACATATTTTTTGAAAACATACTTATTACACATAGAAAACGCCTAGCATCGAAACCAATATTTGCAAATCATTAGCGGGAATCGAACTAGCCACCATCTGCCTCTCAAGCAGGCTTCTGCCTACTGCGCTACAGAGGTCTTCAAAGAACTTCACTTACCTATTTACAAACCAATCTTTCCACACCCTATAACCAGCCCCCAATCCTATTCACCGACTAATTGCTCAAATACCAACACAACAAAACAAAACTGGAATGGAATAGGTACAGTATAATGGACTCTAATCCTCTTAGCAAGGCTCTTAGTTTTTGTTTACTGGGCACCGCCTTCGAAGATTATAGGATCAGGCCTGCTCTTGGAGTTCATTCTCAATCAATTTCACACGATATTGCTAATAATACCGTACCGTCAAAGCATTCTTTGACTATACGGTAGTATAGAGTACCAACACTCTTAAAGTTTATTGTGCCTAGTCAGCTAAACTCGACGTCCTTGAAGTCAACAAAAAAACGTCACCCTAAAAAGTATTTGGCTGAAAATCACTCTTAAACTTTATCGTGCCTGTCAGCCAAACTCGACGTCCGTTAAGTCAACAAAAAGGTTATTTGCCTGAATATCAGCACTAAGCAGGTTCATAATTATTATTATTATTTATTAAAAATAAAGTATAAAAGAGAATGCCGTCTGATGTATGGCGCTCGGTACCAAGACTAAAGTGAGTGCGTCAAAAAATATCCAATAAGTTTTTAGTAGATTATATTGTCAAAATAATTAAAAATTAGGGTTATTGCCACAGTTACACTTTACATCAATGTTTATTGCCATAGCAACGTATATATCACTGGTTGTTGTAGTATAATGGCGGCGTGCAGCGGGAACCAAATCAACAAAATATTTTTTACTTGATTATTAATCGAGTCGGTGTGTAAAGCTATAGAAAATATTAATGTCATTTATAAATTATAATAAATTTTATGGGATACGTTCGGTTTTGACGCAATTGGTACGGGTTCTCGGCATTCTCCTTTATTACAAAATAAATGTAACAAAAAGGTAGACTTAATTATGCGAGCATTTTCTACCAGCCAAACCTGTTTGTTATTAGATGGTGGTAGGCGTACAATATAATTAAATATTAAAATTAATTAAAACAACATTTTTTTTAACATAGGTACTATTTTAAAGATAAACTTCATTTAGATTACCTAGATACAGAAATACATATAATATACAAATAATATTATTAAAATACTTACATACGTATCGAGATATATAAATTTATTTTATATAAAATAGTAAAATATTAAAATATTTATAGGTCATAAATAAATATGATCATAAATTATTTATTTGTCTGTCTATACATTAAAGGTACTTTACTTGACTGTTCGGACAGTCTTGGGTCCCAAAATATGAAGATATAAATTATAGAAACCGCATGACTGATATTACTTCTTAAATATTTTTTTCCTATACCTACACATTATTAATGGAAATCACTCAGATCCGAGACAAACATATTTTTTGCAAATAATACAAAAAAAATTGTCTCGCGGTGGCGAATCAAATCTCGCAACCGTGTGCGTTTTAGCGGACTTTTACCCCTGCGCCACAGTGGTCATCATTGTTTCCTTCATATTCTTTATAATAGGTAACCTACCTATTTTTTTTTAAAATGAATGTGGTGAACAATAAAGTTTTATCTTTACATCTACAGACCAGAGAAAACTATTGCATTTTATAATATTAAGACTCGTAAATCTAAAGACCGTTCCTCCCTACGCTTGTATCGCATCGGCAAGGTCAACATTCGTTTCTTTTATCATTCAGAGCAAGTAAATACGCAAGCAAAAACTAGTAAGACAATCTGATCGGTGGTGCAAATTTCGTTGTACAGCGGGATCAGTTTTTTTGTATTAATTTCAATTTATAAATAATCTTGCGGTCAAATCAAGTAACCCCTTACTAGTTGATATAACATAGATAGATAATACAATTTTAACGTTGAATCAACCAAGAAGTACTAATAATAATTCCATGGAATCAACCAACTGAAATATGAAGCCAGAAGCCTCGAAGCCCGTATGCAAGAATGGTGATTTTAATTAGAAAACTGTCAAATGTTAAATGCAGAAAACTGACAAATTTAGTGAAATGGATTAAAAGAAGATTGAACGGTAATTCTCTGATGAAGAAAATTGTGCGCCGATCGTTTTTTGTTATATTCGCCATGGCTGTAGCAGAAAACAGGACCTGACTGAAGACTGGATGACTGTACTTATAAACCGTACCACGTTGCCTCATATAATTAATTATGAACAATATACTTGATACGAAATTGTGGAAATTATCCCAGAAGCCAATTAATAAAGAAGTGAAGTGAAGTTAACATCCTGTCCACATGGAGCAATTCACACTTGATTCGAGTCGCGTAACAATATATTCAATGGAGTCGCGGGTAGCCAATCAGGCCTGCGAAAAGTCACTTGGAAATCTTGGAATCTTGGAATTGAATTTGGAATGTGACGTATTTACGTCCATTTATTTGGTTACTTATAATCACTCCATAAAGACTGAAAAACGTAAGTAGATACTTATAGTAATTCCATGATCTAGACAAGCTTTTATGGGCTGCCAAACGAAAAGACGTTCCGAAACATAAATTGCCAATGCTGGTCATAAAGCCGACAACTTGAGGTGGAACTGGGCCGGACATGTCTGACTTATGGGCAAAGACCACCACAGATTGGATCCCACCTAACACCAGAAGGCAACGTGAGAGACCCAGAAAAAGATGTCGAGATGAGCTTGACGCGCATTTAAGATCTTGACCTGTAGTAGCGACGAATCACGAGGAGTGAAAGGAGAGGAGGAAGGCCTTTGCCCTGGGATCAAAACGGCTGAATAATAATAATAATAAGGAGTTAAAAACTATTCAGAATTAAAACCATCGCCTATACCAAGAACCATCGACAAAAGAAACATTCTAGAGGCGTCAAGAAAAATCGTAACAATTTATTTGGCGGGCGAATAGTTTCCACTGTCCCGCCATTTCGGCCCTTCTCAATGCTTTTATGTAACCGGCTGTATTCATTTATATTTTACTAGTGAATTTTTCTGGCTATATATGAAGCTAAAAGCTTCTGAACGGATTGAGATGTTATTTTTGTGTGGGCCCTTGAATGAGATAATATAAACTTTATTTATTTATTTAAACCTTACAAAACCTAAAAATACAAAAGAATGCGTTATCAAAATAACATGATAAATGAAAAATTAATACAAAAAATATTGTTTTCTATTGAATTTCCAAAGAAATATCCATAAAACACGAACAAAGGCTCTGTTCCTTCTGCAATACCAGCCGATACATACGTACGTCTACAGCTGGACATGATAAAAAGGGGAATATGGTCATAATACCCACGCTGAGCATACGGGTTGGGGATCACAGGGCACTGCTTCTAACGCCGACCGACGCTCCTCGAATCGGCAGTCATCGATATTAGCTATGCCAGTGTTAGGCTGCGCTATGCCACAATCAGCTGGCCGCCAGAGCCCCGTTTGTTAGTTAACAGGGTGCAAGTTCAAGTTCATTTATTGGTAACAAAATGTGGTTACATGTCAATGGGTAAATATGTAGTAGATACATGAGCATTTTACACTATAGAACAAAATATAGGTAGAAAAGTACATCAATTTACATTGTTTATGTTAATCATATATAATTCAATTAAAAATGATAGCAAAGTAAATTAAACAAAATGTCATCTCAATAAAAATTTAATAATATCTAGTTATTAAACACACGCAGGTATATCAATTCAATCAGCCTAAAAACTCATCGATCCTGTAAAAGGATTGCTCGATGAGGCAGTTCTTTAATTTTAGTTTAAAGGACATGGATATTTTAAATTTAGTGCAAATCGACCGGTGAGGTTGGCTTAGGTTCCAAAGATGGAGATTAAAACCCCTTACAGATGGGGCTTAAGGGGTTTAAAGTTTAAACCTCCATAGATCCAAAGCTTACTAACCACAAAAACTTAATCATAACTTTCCCATGTCACCTTGACATTTTACTAAAAAAATATTCCTTCCAAGGATTTACCTAACTTCGTTCTTATAAGAACCAGACGCTGAACGAAATTCCTGCAAATAAGGATCAAAATACTACAACATTTTAAAGTTATAGATAAAGAAACATTTATTTGAGTCACAAATTATACAAAAATAAACAAAAGTTTACCTGAAGTATAGAATCCGCAACGAGACTATCCGACATAGAACTAAAGTTGACGACTTAGCTCAGGGGATTAGCAAGCCGAAGGGGCAGTGGGCTGGCCATATCTGCCGAAGAACCGATATCCGTTGGGGTAAACGAGTTCTTGAATACCACAGAAATATATCGATGTATTTCTGTGGTAGAGACCGCAACACGGCAAATGTAGTGTAGAACGCCCTCCGGCCAGATGGAGTGACGATTTGCGAAAGGTTGCTGGCAAAAGCTGGATGCGTCGATCTCATGAGACGGCGTAGTGGCGCTCATTAGGGGAGGCTTATGTCCAGCAGTGGACTCCTGTAGGCTGATGATGATGAAAAAAAAGTTAAGTGCTTAAATTTTATAAGAGAAACAGTGACAAAAAACCGTCACCATTAAGCATATGCAGTAGCATGGAAGCACTGCAGCGATGGGTTTCAGTGGCGCTTACAGCGCTGGTTTTCATACTACTTGATTCCTAAAAATATAAATTAAATTATCAGACAGACAGAAAGCAATACTTTAGCTAATAGTAAATTAAATATTTTATAAAGGCCCACTATAAAGTTTGTTCTGCTCTGAGTGATTTATCATGTATTCAAGTTAAATATTTATCGCCACGGGTCCTGTCTGCGAGGTTTGAAAATAGATTTGGATGCTAACTAGCAATAAACGTAAGTTTAATAATTAAAGTTTAAAATTGCTAAAAGATTTTTCATGTCCTAACCGTGACATGAAAACGTAACTAAAATATTCATCACTAACTTCCAATAGCCTAAATTTTATTCCAAGTCTAGAAACAAAAAGGAACCTAATGATTTTTAGCTCAATCTGTTCAGTAGTTTTGATATGGAGGAACACAAACTTTCAGACTTATACCTATCATATAGCATATTTATGTAATTTGAGGTGTATGGGGTTTCAAACCCTCTGTTAGAAACCCAAGCCAACGTCACCTGCAAGTGGTACACCCTACTAACGAAAGGGGCTCTTGCGGCCGTCTGATTGCGGCATAGTGCAACCTAATACCGGCACAGTTAAATTACTAAATCACTTGGCTGCAGACGGGCAGCACCGTCGGCGGTGCGAGAAGTTGTGCCCTATTCGAACATGCTCACCATGGCGATTATGGACATATCCCCCTTTATTATAACCCATTTACATTCAGCTCACTTTCACGGCAGTGAGCAGGAAAGTAGACAGGTAAGTTGGACGAGTATCTAAACACGATACTTCTCATGCGGCTGCCACTGCTACTGTAGTAAATGAGGCAAGGGAATTATGGCCGGCAGCAAGAGGAGCAGCGGGACGGGCAAAATGTAAATGAGCATTAGGGAAGGCCTATGTCCAGTCCAGCAGTGGACTGATATAGGCTGGTGTGGTGGCTGTTGTGAATGGCTGATCCGGGGAAGTACTACCATCATGCCTATTTTTGCAGTAATTCTTCCTTTTTACATGTATCAGATATTACTTATTACACAAATCTATTGAGGATAGATAATGCTGGACATATCACACAGCATCATGTAGCCCCAAACTAAGCCTAGCTTGTATTTTAGGAACCACATTATTGATAAACTAATTATATACATTTTTTTGTAAATACATACATATTATTACATAGAAAACATCCAGACCTAAACACAGACAGACAGAAGGGTGTGGTGTGAAGTTTAAATATGTTTTCACTTCTCTTGCTCAAAAAGTGTATCATAATAGTGTAGCTTAGCGGGCCTAAAACTCGAGTTTAATACCTAGGGCTAAAAAGTATTTTTTCTTTTTAATTTTTGTCTAAAATCATCAGCCCGTACAAAGCATTCGTTCTCTTATATAAAAACTCGACTTCTTGGTGCTCCGTCAATCTTTTTTTTTGAAAATAGAACCGTCTTGGTGATGTTTTATGAAGGTTGATTCTTCCCTTCACGGTAGAATGCGAACTGTTTCGTTGAGGGTTATTGAAGGTATAGAGATTTAAAAAAAAAGATGGTATTGGCGCTAAATCTCTAGAATTTTCTTCATTCCAAATCACAAACTTTTACGTTTAACTTCCTGACTTTAACTTTCAAATTGTGAACGTGAAAAATGTCATCAAGTGATAGTGAAGATGCTAATATGCAAATGGAAGAAAAGGGCAAAGAAATAATTATGAATCTGTTGCCGACAAAATCACGTGAAATATATTTAAAGAGTTACGAAAATTTTATGAAATGGAGAGATGAGAAACGTGTGGATTCTTTTACAGAAGGGGTTTTTCTCACTTATTTTGATGAATTATCGAAAAAATTCAAATCGTCGACTCTTTGGAGCACATATTCAATGTTAAGAATGACCTTAAAAACGAGACACGACGTCGATATTAAAAAATATGTAAATTTAACGGCTTTACTGAAGAAATTGTCCACTGGATACAAGGCAAAAAAATCTAAAGTCTTGACGACACAAGAAATCGAAACATTTTTAAATAACGCTCCAAATAAACAATACTTGGCAACAAAGGTAACCTACTTATGTACTCTACTCAAACTAAATAAATAGATACCTACCTACATACCTAAATTATGTACCTAGGTTATTACGATTATTAACACACTTATTTTTTTTTTCAACAGGTTGCTTTAATTTATGGAATCAGCGGTGCATGCAGAGGAATAGAGCTTGCCAATATAACGCTAGAAGACGTAGAAACGGATACAAACCTACAAGCTGTGAGTCTGCCGAACACGAAAACAAACAAAGAGCGTAAATTTGTCATCAGTGGAGAATACCTTAATATAGTTAAAGCCTATCAGGAGTTACGTCCCACTAATGTTTCAACGAGAATATTTTTTCTAAATTATCAAAATGGTAAATGCACAAGGCAAGTCATAGGCAAAAATAAATTTGGTAACATGCCTAAAGATATTGCCACTTATCTAAATTTACCAAATCCGGAACTCTACACGGGCCATTGTTTCCGCAGAACATCCGCGACTCTGTTGGCGGACTCTGGTGCGAATATAACGACATTAAAACGCCACGGTGGATGGAGGTCCGATCAAGTGGCTGAAGGTTATATAGAGGACTCTATACAAAACAAGTATCACGTCACGCAGCGGATTATGGAAGGAATCAATATTCTACCAAACATTACAGAACCCCAAGCATCTACATCGCGGGATTGGATGAATATGTCAACTCAGCTGAAGCCGCACTCAGATCTTAATAATGCAGGAAACTCAAGCATGATTCGAGTCTCTCCAACTTTTACTCCACAACAATCAACTCAAAATATTATCACATCCCAATCACAGAGAACCGAAATAAAATTGCCCGGGAAAAACATATCACTAAACATTCAAAATTGCTCTAACTGCACATTTAATTTTTAATAAAATTTCTGAAAATTGACTAATTTGGAATTGTTTTATTTTCTCGCAATCGAAGTGAAAAGTAGAGTGTTTTACTCGGGCCAAAACCACCCATTATAACTCGGTCTTGTCATCCTCCCTCGCTAAGCTCGGGAGTATAACAACCTCGTATATAATGGGATGGTTTAGTCCCTTGTAAAACAATCTACTATTGCATTTCGAGTAGTCTCAAAAAATAATAATTTGGTAAGTAAAGAAGAAAAAATAAAAGAATAAATTAGTAGGATGAAGGATCACTATCTTGTAAATACACCCGTTAACTTTATTAACACCTCAACATTCAGTATAGCTAATTACAAACTGTTAGAAACCCATTTCTAACGAGCCATTAATTAAAGCGAATCAAAGCTGAATTAATGAAATCAAAAGCCGACCCGGTTAGGTTGCTGTTAGATGATTAACGACACAGAACTGAGTACGTCCTTACTGTGAAGCTAGTTAGAATGTGCTAGTGAACCGCTCGTGTTTTCGCTCGCTCAAGATTTGTTGTAGTTTTTGTTGTATGAAGGGTTCATCCAGAGAGTAGATAGAAAACTCTTTATTGTACTCACACCAACATAGACAAATAGAAAAATATACAATAACAATAATGAAAGTACAATAATGAGTACTTACTACCTTTCCCGATCCTGCCGTAAAGCAGCATTGCTGTGTCTTGGTTTAAAGAGTATGGGGTGCCGATGAAATAACCGCCACATGAAGCTTATCTCTTTCATGCCTCAAGTTGATTTTACAGTGCACTTAAACATGCAACCTACGATGCAATGCTTTATTATGGGTAATGGTTACCACTTAACATCAGGTGTGCTTGTTCCGACTTCAAACATTATTATTAAAAGAGAACTAAGGTTTAAGGAACGAACGTTTTGTTGCTAAGAAAGTCATATCTGCCGAAAAATCGACCACCGTTGGAATAAACGAGTTTTTGAGTGGAGACCGGGTCTCGGAAAACATAGTGTACGACAACCTTCGGCTAGGTGGAATGACGTTCTGTGAAAGGTTGCTGATATATAAATGCGTTGAGCTGAAGACGGCGCAATGGGCGGGAGGCCTACGTTCAGTTGTGGACTGCTGTAGGCTGATGATGATGATGTCGATCTATAAAACGGTATGTTTGGGTATCGAAGCGTACTCCATTGTTTCTGAATAGGAAGGTAAGTTTAAACTGTATTAATTAAACTTGCCAAACGAGGGCAAGTGCACGCCACGTCACACCCACGTCAGGTAATACCCCGGTATTGTAAGACGTTTCAACTTAGCCTGAGTGTAGTTTTAGCTGAATTAACGCTTCGAGTGCTGAAAACACACGATATGCGAAAGGCTGGCGGTAAAAGCTGGATACGTCGAGCTGCATATGCAGCTTTATTATGGGTAACGCCTAAGCCTCCTTATATTATCACAATACAACACACTAATATTATAAATGCGAAAGTTTGTGTGTGTGTGTGTGTGTGTATGTGATTGTGATCGCTTCACTCCGTAACGGCTGAACGGATTTGGATGAAACTTGGAATATACATAGTTTGTGACCTGGATTAACCTAATACCAAATACCTATAAAGGTATTTTCACAGAACTTGTCACTATCTTGCTACTTGCACTATCGTGCTTTTTTGAAATACTGCAATTTTGAATAACTAAATCGTAAATTTAATCACTCAAAAGTCTTTTCATTGAAGTAAGGCGCAAATCCAAGTTCGAGAATAGATTATTGAACAGAGTTTCAATTAAAATTCGCTGAACAAATTAAAACAAAACAACGACCTAGAACAAAAAACAATTCATGAATCTGGCAAACTTCATCAAACCATTGCTAAGTTGTATATAGAAGAACTTATTACCCGATAGAAAAAAAATAGAAAATTAACGTTTAATAGGGGCTCAAAAAATTTTCAAAGACTTGGCAGAGCGCTTATTCGAGACCACGCGTGATCGGAATGCTAGTTTCTATTTGGGCCAACGGATCAGGCCTTGCTATCCAACGTGGCAATGCAGCCAGCATTCTGGGCACTCTTCGGTGTGATGACGGTCTGGATTTTTGTTAGGCTATTTTATTTTAATAATTGATGCACAATTTGTAAATTATTTAGGTAAAATTATAAATATTATGTAGAAAATAGACAGAATTCATTTACGTAGAATCGTCATAAAATACGGGGGCTAGTCCACACGATTGACATTAATCGGAACCCATGGGAAGTTGCTGCCAATAACATCATTTACCCATCCAAAGTTTCGAGTTCGTTTCGAGTTGGATCGTCCCAGGTACAAACTTGGAATTGAGAAATCAGCGAAAGTATAACGATTTCCTATCTTTTAATAAAGTTGCGAGAAACTTTATGGCCTGTTGGGATAGAGGGGTCAAATCGAGTGATGGCTTTCCCTGACAAACTAAATGGCGAGTAAAGTACATTTGTCTACATCAGATTGAAAATGTCTAGGGAGATCCATTTTAACTGGCTTGATACCTCAGCTAGGTGCATCGAGTTAAGAACAGGGCGCAATGGCGCTCATTAGGTGAGGCCTATGCATAGTGGACTGCTTTAGGCTGATGATGATGATGATGATGCCTCAGTTGGTAGGAGAGTTTGAGATCTTCTGAGTTACATGTTGAGACCTGTTGATTCGCACCCAGGGCAAACATTTGTGTGAACATAGAGGTTTTGATCCGATGTCTGGTTATGGATGTGTTATGAATATTTCAGTCTATGTAAATCATTAATCTCTGATACTCATAGCACCTCTCTTCTCTTTTCTCTGCGTTGAATCCTCACTGCAAATGGTCGAGACCTCTCGTCATGATCCTTTTTCGTATGATTTCTTTCCAACTCTTGCGATTCCGGCGACTCGAGGTTTGCTGTTCTTCTTCTTCGTATGAGTTAGTGGCCAACTCTGGTGTCAGAGTTTTCAGGCCGCCCGAAGGCCTCCGACATGGCTTAACGACTGAAAAAGCCGGGACGAACATCTTAACGTGCCATCCGAACCATGGAAGCGCTCAAAACTAAATGCCACTGAGCGGTCACCCATCCAAGTATCGGGTGGAGTGTTGCTTAACCAAGGTGATCTGTTAAGAACTAAGAAGTAACCCACACCACGAGCGCTTCGCCATAGCTCTGTTGATTTGAGTGTCAGCGCAGTTCGTATTTGGTCGGACCAGCGCATTGGGCTACGTCCTTTTGGTCTTCGTTACAACCAAGGTCTTCGACAGATAGGTTTCATTCAGGGTTTCGTCTGGTGATGTGACCAAATTATCCGAGGGTGCGGTTGAGGTATACCATGAGGATACCCAAACTACAGGCGCTGTATAGTTTGGGGTCAGTTGATCATATTGGGTGAAATGTTAAATTATTTAATTACATATTAGATTGCTTAGGTATAAGAATAGTATGAGGTCTCTAGAATTTTCATGATAGAAGCTCTGATAAAGAAGACAATGGGAGGTATCCCGATTTCCAATCCGGTAGTCGTGGGTTAAAAAAAAAATGTGCTTGAAACGGTGAAGGAAAACATCGTGAGGAAATATGCCCTAGCAATTATGCCTAGCCTAGCCTTTAGCAATATGCCCTAAAACTAATATATGTGACTTGCATTGTGTATTATTGGAATATTAACATATGCCCGGTTAATATTTCAATATTAAATTATAATTATTTGTGGTGTACATGGTAAAAAATGCAAGGGACTAGCAACCTCTCGTGTGAAAAGCTAACTACTTGCTAAAAAAGTGGTCTTGTACCAAGTATATGTTTGGACTTGCCTCTGACTACTCCATACGTGGTATCCTCAATAGGTTTACGTACTAGGTGGTACCGTGCAGTATTTGAAATACCTAATGGAAAAAAGTCGTGTTAAGTTTGCTCTTTTTATTTTAAAAACAAAAAATAGTTTTGAAAGTCGGTCCACAAAATTGACAGAAATATCGATGACCACACATAAAAGAAACAAAAAAATTGATTCCAAAGAAATTGAGAACCTTCTCCTTTTTGAAGTCGCTTAAAAATAGGCATGGTTACCCCATAAAGGTAGTCTAAAACAGAATAAAGTTTCTATGCAACCTCTTTGGGCTCCCCAAGGAGCCTCGGGGTTTCGAAAGTTTAATTTAACTTTTCTCTAAACTCTAATAGCATTATTATACTCTTCGTCGCTGTATTTTTCCAAACCATATACCAAAGCACTCCATAACTTCTGGAATTCCGACCCAGCTCGGTACATTTAATCAAGAGCTTCCAAATGGTGAAGGGTAGGCGCGAGCCATTTGAATACTCTCAAAAATATTTAAAACCGATAGTATTCATTTTAGGCATGGTAAAATAACAACAACGCAAGCCTACATCAGTTCACAGCTGGACATAGGCTTTCTCTTAATTAAGAAGGGGAATATGTTTATAATGGGCAAGCGGACAAGCGTGTTGGGGATCACAGAGCACAGCTTTTCGTAGCAGAGCACAGTTTTCGCGTCGATTGTGGTAAGGGGATTGAACTGTGTCGGTGCTTGGCTATGTCGCAATAAGCCGGCCGCTAAAGCCCCGTTTGTTAGTTAGCAGTGTGAACCACGGGCCGGCGCGGTTGGTAAATTAAAAGAAAGGCACAGGTAAAATAGCATCTTGTAAAATAAATAAAACGTACATTAGAGAGAACAGTAATAAAATCTTACAATAAGAAGATACTTAATGTTCTTTTAATTGGGCTGCTGCAGTACTGGCAGCGAAAGGTCTGTATACAAGTTTTTTTAGTTAACATTTAAATTTAAAATTCGTATTTTTAAATTTTTCAAGTAAGTATTTTACAAAGAGAGATTTAGAGTGCCCATAGATTCTAGAGAAAATTTATTGTATTTGTGTCATGGAAACTCAATAAAGCTATTTGGAATATTGTGATCTCGGTTTATTCATTGTTCTTGATACCTACGACAAAGGAAAAAATCTTGCTGTCGTTAAGCTACTATGTGACTGTTTTGTGTTATAATCCATTTTTATCAGGCGACCCAAAAAATCTACATCTACAATATCCACACTTTATATTTTAAAGAGGAAATTCTTTCACCATTGGAAAGCTACATTCACCATGAGTAACATAGGCTTTGTTTATTGCTAGAAAATATTAGGGATCCTTACTCAAACTTAAGTAACGTAACCCAAGGTGTAAAAAAGTTAAATCTTACGTCCACCCGTGCGAAGTCGGGACAGGCCGCTAGTAGATTATAATCCAAATGGGTCATAGACCACCATACGGGACCGTATCGTTGCTCCTTATGCAAATAAGCAGAAACAAGAACGTTATTTTTATCGTCAGCCTGAACTACTTTTTTACGTCATAGTCTCATCTTCTTCTTCGTGAGGCCAAACTCTTGTGTCGGAGTTTTTAGGCCGCTTGAAGACATCCGATATGGCTTAATGTAATCCGGGACCAACATCCTCTAACGTGATTTTCGATGCACAGAAGTACTCAGATATAAATACCACTAGATAGTCACCCATCCAAATGGTGGCTGGGTGGAGTGCTGCTTAACCAAGCAAGATGTTCTAAGAGCACCGAAATAACCCCGCCACGAGCTCTACAAAGTGTATAGCATATTCTGGGTCTATAGTAACTAACACATTGACTGTGCCCATTAAAGTTACTACCAGATAAACTGTGCCCCGTTGTCAAAGTATTAGAGAACTCGTTATCTGAAGAGAGGTATTCACGATTCACGACTAGGGCGGGTGCTACCGGCTTTTTATACTTTTGTCCGGACGAGATTAGTTTCACTTTTGATACATAATAAAAGGTCTATGTCATTATCATCATCATCATCATCATCATCACCCTATCGCATAGGCCTCTCCTAATGAGCGCCATTGTGTCCTGTCCTAAGCTCGAAAACCCTATGTAAAAGTCATTCTCAGATTTTATAGGTTTTCCCAATGTAGGAGCCGTGGGTTCAAATCTTAGTACCAATGTCTTTCCTCTAGGCCGACTAAGCCGAGAGGATTGTATTAGGTGCTGGGAAAGCCTTCTCCATTTAAGCTTGCTGCAGGCACTACAGCGCTGGTCATAGAGTAAAAAATTATCACTGTTGTTTCTTTAACAGCTTATCAATGCTAAGCGACCTTCTGACCCTGACCTAAGATTTTGACTGAGTGAAAAGTTGATCCGGTGGTTCAATTGGAAGCGCGACTCCCGTATTAAAAGAAAGTGTAATCACCACTTTTGTCATGTTAAGATATTTTCAAACCAAAATGAACTCTCTATGTTTTTTCTTCGGAGTTACGACAAGGGATCGTTCAAAAGGCATTGGTCAAATTAAGATATTTTAAAATCAAAATGAACTGTCTAAGTTATCCCTCAGAGCTGCGACAAGGGGTCGCTCAAAAGGCATTGGTCAAATTAAGATATTTTAAAATCAAAATGAACTGTCTTAGTTTTCCGTCAGAGCTGCGACAAGGGGGAGTCGTTCAAAAGGCGTTGGTAAAATTAAGATATTTTAAAATCAAAATGAACTCTCTTATTTTTTCCCTCATAGCTACGACTATGCTAAAGCTAAACTAAAGCTAGGAGGGAGCTACGACTATGAGGGAAAAAAATATCGAGGCGTTTTGGACGACCCCTTGTCGCAGCTCTGACGGAAAACTAAGACAGTTCATTTTGATTTTAAAATATCTTAATTTGATCAATGCCTTTTGAGCGACCCGTTGTCGCAGCTCTGAGGGAAAACTAAGACAGTTCATTTTGATTTTAAAATATCTTAATTTGACCAAGTGGTAGTGGCTGCTAATGGACTCCAGCAGGAGTCATGAGCTAGAGGCCAGCTCATACAAAGAAGAAAAATAAGCAGCCCTATGCTAGACATGCCTTATCATGGGCATATTTTTCAAATCTTTAAGATAATATAATACATGGTCGAATGGATGTTATTCAAACATCCCTATCCACGACCCGGGTAGGCCGATAACAAAACTTTTTACGTTAAACCTTGCAATTTATAACTTGCGACCACTTTGGGTTTTGATTAGCTCGGGGTTTGAATAGGATATTTCTAATTTTCTTCCTTTACCAATAACAATAGGTAAAATTAGCCGCAACCTAATCCAAACCTTCGGATACCTGCGTAAGGGTTGACCTTTTTATCATTATCATCACTAGATTAAATAATTTTGTGAATAAACTATCATATCCAGGATTTTGGAAGTCTGGGACCACTCGGAAAGGTACGAAAAATGCCAGAATGCCCAGTGGGATTATGTGCATATCCCCCTTATGAGGAGGCCTATTTCTGATATAGGTTGTTGTTGTAAGCCAGTTGCGAACAGTAGGTTTAAACGTAAATGGCGTGGGTTTCATTGAACACGGACCTCCTACGCACCATTTCTGTAGATTTTCAGTGAAAGTTCCGACAACTTCAAGAACCCTCAGTGTGAGCGCTATCAGCGCAATGCTCCCACGATATTTCTTGTACTGCGTTACTGCGTAGGTCCTAGAAAATTGTGGGTTGAACTTGAAACTTGGCAATACTCTCACTAGCATGGCCTAGTCTAATTTAGTAAATATGCATGATGTGGTCAGTGGTCACCCATAAATATGGGAACATATATATCAGCTACTTTTATTTTGTTTATTTGTGTATCTGTTGTCGGCAACTCAATAAATAAATAACATTTTACTTCGTGATTTACCATTTTTTCAAGCTTTCTAGCATCCTCTCTCTGCTTCGCTCTAGTTCACTATGTATATTCCAAGTTTCTCATCCATATATCCACATATCCTCATATACTTTCACAATTATAATATTTATTTATTTATTTATTGTTAGATACACCAACGACAATTCAATTACAGAACAGTAAAATCGTTAACAAATATTATTAGACAGTGATATTGCCATTACAGGCGTTTACAAAATATTTTTACAAATAAAAAAAAAAAAAATATTTATTTAAGTAAGTTTAAATATACTCAAGTCTTTAGATATGTACTAACTACATACAACTTAGCATTGCAAACATAGCAAGAATTTGGCACTTAATAACTAGATAATATTTATTTATTTATTTAGAAACAACATAACATCATAACAGGTTTTTTTTTAACCCTAAAGCGATGGTATATGTAATTAGATAGGTATATAATATAAAATAATACATTAAAATATGTAGTTACTAGGCAGTAATCAATCTAAACATTTAGTTTCAATGACCACCTGTGCTATTTGTAGGAGTCTCGGCAGGTTATTGTTAAAAATATCCACACTGTTCGCGGACAAGATATTGAGTAGATAAATAGCGAGTGACATGTGGGGCAAACTTAGGTAGGTTGGTCCTACAGTTGGGCACCTCAAGCATGGTATTAGTAGGATACATACAAAACTTAAGTTAAACAGCATTAAAGCAGATAATTTACTAACTGCCATTCATTTTCATCTACATTGGGATACTTATACCTCATTTCCACTCAATCATACTAAAATCCATCATCCCGTACCTCGTGTTCCCCGAATCCTACATAGTAAATCATTATACTCCTCACACTCACTCCCCTATAAATCCATCATACCTTGAACTGTACCACAAATCTTATCTACCAGTAAATCTCTAAGGAATGTTCGTAAAAAGGCCCGAACGCCCGTCAGTCAGCTGCCAAGACTGCTCGTGCAAGCATTTTATCTTAGTTTTAATTAACAATTTGCCGCTTACCTGACTACTGGAGCTTGGCTCGTCAGCAGCAGACTGTAGACTTTATGGCGAGGAAATATTAAGTTTTAGGTATTACGGCAAGCACACGCCAAAATTATATAGCTAGTAAACGAGTGCTCATTTTCTGAGCCGCTGGCGTTAAGAAAATTTCTGCGAACCAAAAGAAAAACTGGTCTATTTTTTCCTCTGATTTTTTCACTGATTTCGTTTCAATATTTACGGATCATTCAAGAGACTCAAGGTAGGGTTGTAGATATAGCATAACTTTTAGCTTTCACTAGCTTCTGCCCGCGGCTTCGCTCGCGCGATGTCATGATAAAAATATCCCTGGTCTATAACTACGCAAAATTACAGTTTATTAGCTTGTAGTATAAGTAATGTAATGTATAAAATAAATAAATAAATAATCCTGGACGATATCACACAGCATCATGTAGCCCCAAACTAAGTAGAGCTTGTATTATGGGAACCTCATGGTTGATATACTACATAGATACTTTTTTTTTAAATAAATACATATCATGCATGGAAAACACCCAGACCCGAGACAAATATCTGCAGAACGCAGCGGGAATCGAACGCGCAACCCTCTGCGTCACAGGCGAGCCTTCGCCCACTGCGCCACAGAGGTCGTCAATATAATGGTATACTTAGGATATCATTTAGCCTATTCTATTTTAAAACAAAGTAGTAATCGATGTTGCAATTTTGGTAAGTATACACACAGCTATAAATTTTCAAAAATGTCTTCGCACCGTACGCAGTATATCAGAGAGTAAATATATGGTGAAAATGGGTGATATACCTGTTGTTAAATTTTTAGATGAAATTCTCCGGTACGGGCAAGTACGTTCAGGAATTTTAATAAAGTCCCCTATAAGTATACATATATAAGTAATAGGTTAGTAGATACGATTTATCGGAAAACGTTCCCTCTCTTGCCCTCTCAAATATCTTCGGAGAGGGCTGTTGTCTGATATTTGGAATGTATTCAAATATTAAAGTGTCTGCTGGTAGCAGTTATTATTGGAATTAAATTAATTATTTACAAGAATTAATTTACTCTCTTCTTGATTAATACAAAGCTATGTACCATTGCTCTATCTGTCTTTTGTTTTAGGTATCTTTGGCCAACTCGATGTTGGAGTTTTTAGACCGCTTAGCCTATTGAACAAGAATAATGTTTGAAAATTGATTTAGTCCTTGTTTTTATGAATGATGATAGTTCGGTCAAACAATTATAACTTAAAGAAGGAGAGGAGAATCAAAAGAGAAGTGGAGAGACGAAATAAAAAAAAGACGTGTGGCACTCGGGGACTGCCGCGTTAAAGCTATTGCATAGTATTTTGTAGCAACTTATGCAATTATAATTATTTATTTATTTTATTTATGCAGTATTTCTTTTTCTTTGATATTAATTCAAGTTACACTTTTTGAGCGTGGTGATCGTCTCGATTCGTGCGAGCTTCGTAGAGTCGTACAATACGTCTAGTTGCACGCACACGAACACCGTGTCGAAGACTGCCGAAAAGAAACGACGTTAGACAATGCACGGCCTTCAAGCCACACCTCCGTGCCCGTCGGAGTGGGGAGCGTGAGGTTTTTTTTCGTTACGGAATTTCTGGATTCGGTCCCCGCGCTCAAGGCCCTCGATAGAAGCTATGCAATAGCTTAAAAACAACTCACGAATAGTGGATAATCAAGGCAAAAAAATAGAGATTCTTGGAGCGAAATGGAGGAGGCCTTTACTCGATGAAGGGTTAAAATGAAATAAATTGTGATTTGAATTAATTTTGTTTTATGAATATGTAATGTAATATTGTTATTGAGGAAATAAATAGGTTATGTGAAACTTTAAAACTTTATTTTACTATAATGTGTTAAGCTGTACTTTGCTTGCTTATTATAAGTGCATATTACCATCGTAATACAAATATTTCATGCAAGAATATATTTTATTCTCATCACAACAATTGAGTTGAGTTAAGTGAATTGTGACACTCGTGAAATGGAATTCAATTAACATATTTTAATTAAATTCGGGAGATTATTTCGACTACTGGTTATGTAATTACGAACCAATAATTATTAAAACGATGATACCTACTTGAAATCAAACATAATTCAGGGAATTATTATTAATCAGTAAAATCATGTAACCACAATTGCGAGGTCTGTAACAGACCAAACACGACGCTTTGTCGTCGCGCTTAGTCGCGAGCGTCTGTCATATCTTGCTGTCGCGATTGTCGCCGTATGTGCGGAGCTTTGAACAAAATGTATGAAAATTGTCCCCCGCAGCTTGTCGTAGCGTCTTATCGCTGACCTTTGTCGTCCAATGTGCGCAGGGTGTTAGTAGTTTAGTTTCGAGCTCAATTTCATAACTAGCTATAATGATTGAACTCAAAACTATGGCTAGGTACAATAAATAGTCTCGTTATATCTATAGATATATTTTTGCATGTACTCTTCTTATTCTTCTTCCGAGTCGGTACATTTGACTGAGCGGTCGTGGTCTAATGTCATTCCTCTCGCACCGCGCCTACTCTAGGTGATTTACACAACGTCAAATGGTAACATTTTAGACACTTACCAAGACGCTGTACTACCTGGAACATGGCTAACCACCGTAGATGGAGTAGGCTTGCCCAAGATCTATAGCCATTCTCTCAGCCCTCAGGAAAGTCAAGCCGCGGAGTACATATCGTCGTAGTCGTGATAATGCGCACATTGAGCATTACCGAGGTGCGAATCCATTCGGTACATCCAACCAGACCACCAAGGTTGTAATTGTACTGTTCAGATAATACCACAGAATTAATTTTACATTTTTTATGTTTTTTTTTTCAAAAACCAACATCATCATGACATTTTTGCTCAATAAGTGTACGCTAATCTATGAAGGATAAAGGGGGTAGTCAGGGTAAGTTAAAACCTTACAATCAATACAAATACACTTTTTGCAAGTAATAAGCATTCCAGAATGTCCCACACTTCTCACATTAAAAACCCTTTTTTAACAATAACTAACAATAATATGTTTTTCGATATTTTGCATATTTTTTGTGAGATACCATAATGTAATGTGAGAAAAATAGAAGGAATTATTTATTTAATGTCCTACAACTGAACAAATGATCTCCCCCAATCCAGTCCCTATAACGTACAGTCACCAAATTGTTCTCAAAGATAAATAAGATATTCAACAAGGCAAAATATTTAATACAAATTCCGAAACTTTCTCTGACGAGTTCCACAAAATGTATACGCAAAATATTTAGTACCTACATATTCCTCGACTTTCTCTGTTCCACAAAATGCGTACGTGTGCACCGATATCCCGCCCACAGATGCACATGCAAATCAGAGAAAGAACAAGCAAGCAAGCAATAAATAAATGCAACCGCCTACTTACTCTTTCACGAAATAAAAACAAAACACAACACACAAAAAATACAACAGAAATTCGACAATGTTTTAAAAGATTAATATAAAAATAACATGATAATTTCAGCATTTCGAAGTATTTTACCTTACAAAGTGCTAGTAATATTAATGTGAAAATGATAAGACAATTTCCAACAGATAACGTATTTTGATTGCGTTCAAGATTCCCGAGAGCGTGTTTAACGGAACCGCAACAATACGGGAATTGTGAAGGTTGGCTGAACAGATGTTTCATCTTAGGCGTTGAGTGTAGACTTACCTAGAATACCTATGTTATAATCTTGTCGAGAATCTTATTTATTTTCAACGGAAAGGTATCTTTTGTTCAAAAATATATTAGAATGCGTCTTAGTATACCTGTTTCATAATGTATTTTAGATAGAAATCTAATATAATTTGAAGAGAGAGAAATGTATTTTGAATCTTAAAATATATCACGGTAATTTGGTGGTTCAATTAATTTTATTAATGTTTTAGTTTTATTCTATACCTACTACAAACCAATATTATTATTTTTTAATTTTTTAAATTCTAATATCATTATACCGATAAGAACTAAGGCTCTTCAATTGAATGAAATTGTCAATATCCCCCTTAATTTTATGGTGATATTTTAATTCATTAAAGTAAAGAAGATCGGTCAGTTTCATACAACCTGTGACCAGAGACCTGGCCATAAAATGTCGCGTCTAGAAATGACCTATGTCATAAATGATATTTCTTATTATAGGATATCATTTTCAATTAATTGTTTTTTTATTAAAGCCGGTGAATTTTTCTGGGTAATTTTTAAATACTTTTAGGTTACAATAGATTAGGACACTGGCGCCATTAAAAAAATCAACCAAACGCGTGCTTTGTTAGTGGCAGTTTTGTTTTAGATGGTTGACATTGGGACGAGAGATGCACAATGTGGATGACAGTGCGTTCAAAAACCATGACTCGTTATGATAGGGCGTATTGCAATCAATATTTATTATTAATTTACTAAGTATTCCGGCTTTAATAAATAAAGTTATTAGTTATAATTTCCGGCCTTCTTTAGGTTGGTACGCTTTAAATAAATTCTAAAAATGTAAACGAATGTATTTTCCAACTTAACTATAACGTATGCTTATTATTCAAATAATATTTGCGATGAAGTTTGAGAGAAGAGGCTTATGCCCAGCGTCGGTTTTGAAAAGCTGAATAATGAATGATTATGCTAATGCTTAATAACGATTTGAAACCAGGCCTTGTCAAGACTAAATATTTTGATACACACACAATAAGGTTAAGTATTTAGTTAAGTTTTAGAGGAAGTACCTACTTGCCTACTAAGTGTAATATAGCAAAGCGATTGGCAAGTATCCCAAGTGTTCCTGTACAGCTAGAACCGCAACATCCAAGACAGATGTTTGTTGGAAAACACGTGTTTCAGCCAACCGACCCGCAAGTTGCGGTTAAATGATGGAATTAGGAATTTATTTGAACATGTTTATGTTAGTCTGAAAGCACGTCAATATGTTCCAGCATTAGTTGTGTGTCAGTTATTATAATGCTGAACATTTTAAAAATAAATAAATACTGCTAGACATTTTCACACAACAAACTACTATCTTGCCCCAATTAAACAGAGCTTTTACCATGGGAACTACATTACCGATGTACTACCTACTTCTATACTTCATAGTTAATTAAAGTTCGGGCGGCCTAAAAACTCCGACACCAGAGTCGGTCACTAGGTCATACAAAGAAGAAGAAGAAGAATCTAAGTTATATATTTTTTATAAATACACCACTGGACCTAAATATTTGCAAATCGTACAAACATTATCCTCGCGGCGGGAATCGAACCCGCAACCTTCTGCGTCTGAGGCGAGCCTTTGCCCAATGCGCCGCAGAGGCCACCATTTTCACAGAATATAATTCTGACCCATAGCCCCAAAGTACGCCAAAGCCTACATGGATAATTCTGGTTCAAAAAGTATACACAAAATTGCCAGGACCAACATTCTAGTCTGCCTTCCGAAGCACAAAAACTAAGATCAAAACTAAAAGAAGTTTAGCTTATGATAATCCATCATCGTACAACTGTATCATAGTCCGAAGTTTTACTAGCTAGAAGTTTCCACGCAACAGAACCTCATACAAGAAAGTAGTAACAGCTGTTTCGCGGTAAAACACGGTGTTTCTTCAAGTCGAGGTGAGTAAGTTGGTTACCAAGTTAGGAAGGGGTTGATTTGAATAATTGTTAAGTCGAGATCCGCGCAAATTTAGCGCGCATCTGCTAACTTTATTAGTAGAATAAACTGTTTTTTTTTTTCATTTCTTGATGTCTTTGCCGTCAACTATCATGCTGTTCAGTGGAAATACGACGTTGACAAAAGTTTTTCCATCAACATCTAGATAATCTATCTATCAATTCGCCATTTTGCATTGGATTTACTATTGAAAAAAACGACAAAAAAGTCTAAATAAAAACGACAAAAAATCTAATCACTACAGAGCTGATGAAATGAATAAAAGAACTAAATAGCTACCGCTGCAGCCAATATTTCAAGTTACAACAAAACCAACAAAAATCTCACAATCAAACACATATCGAAAAAGCACACATAAATCTGGGTATATTAATAAATTCCAATTTTAACACCGAACTACGTCACAGAATCCGCTCGAAGACTTGTTTGCAGCAGCAATGCGTTATATTTTTGCATTTTATTTATTCGCAATGTTGTGGTCTGTTTCCGAGTATGATTTATGCTTAGTAGTCGCACATTTGAGATCTATAACAGCGGCCGTTAGTCTTGCACATAACAGAGGGTGATTTTTTTATTTTTTATTGTGGTATCGTAAACGTGTTGTAAAATTTTGGTCATTGGCGAAGCGCTAGATCTTATCTAATATTTCTCATTGGGCAAAATTTAATACGCTTACGGTACATCGACAAGTTAAAATATTCTAAAACAATGATAGCGCAAAATATTTTGACCGCTATGAGTGTGTTTGTCTGTCTGTGGCACCGTTGTAGCTCTTAATTGGGTGAACCGATTTGGGTTTTTTTTTTAAAGCATGTTTTACGACGCAAATTACTCAACCGAATTTGATGGCTCAACGATAGGTATATTTTTTTCTTTTTAAATGTTCGCTTTTTGTGTTGAGGGTTTTCAGTCAAAGACCTATTAACGGTATCAACTCAAGGTACAAGGCACTACTTACTGACAGTTTGGGTGCTAGGTAATTTTCAGGACTAGGTAACTTTTATTTATTTTTAGTTTTGAAAACTAAAAAAAAGAATAAAAGTAAAAAGTAAGTAAAGAAACGTAAGCACAGCTCCGATTCAAGATTTAGATTTATATAGATTAGTAGATAATTTTGTTACGTCTGCCAACTTTCTGGCCGTTGCCTATACACTGTGGTGTGTACATCACTCCGCTACATACTTAATTCATCAACGTCTGAATACTTATCGCAATAAATCTTAGTAATACGAATAAGTGTGGTCTAGACTCTAGAGAGTAACTACATTATACTGACAAGACTACATGAGATTAATAAAAAACGAAAAGATAAATACATAAAATATGCATGAAAGATAAGTAAACTTATGATTCATAATTTAAGAGAAAATGAATGTTGAAGTCATAAACTAATGTGATTTCACCCATTCATATTAAAATATGGGATTTTTTCACATAGCATTACATCGATGAGGGCACCAACGCCGTTTCGACTCTTCGTGCTAGCACGTGCGAGCCGACGGGACGCGGAGTGTCAATTTTACTCACGCTGAAGACTCTCTGAAAGAGACGAAACGGCGTCAGTGACTTCACCGAATTAACGGTACATGAAAAATGTTGTCAATATAAATGAGTGAATCCACATTAGTTTACGACTTCAACATTCATCATCATCATCATCATCCACAGCCTGACTTTATCCACTGCTGGATATAGGCCTCCCGGAGTTTGTGCCATCCACCACGGTCCTGTGCTCGTCGTATCCACGATCGCCCCACTTCAACATTCAATTTCACTTAAATTCCAATCCCATTGATAACACTAAGTTTTATATTCAAAGTATTCTTGTGAATCTAAGTCAAAATTTATTTAAAATTATACAACACATCCAAACTCAAGTTATTTACTTAATTAAATGATATACAAAAATTAAAAGCAATGGAACGATCCATTGCTTTTGCCATGCTTGGAGTTTCTCTGAAGGATAGAATGCGCAACGAGACTATCCGACATAGAACTAAAGTTATCGACATAGCTCAGAGAATCAGAAAGCTGAAGTGGCAGTGGGCTGGCCATATATGCCGAAGAATCGATAACCGTTGGGGTAAATGAATTCTTGAGTGGAGACCGCGGCTCGGCAAGCGTAGTGTAGGACGCCCTCCGGCGAGGTAGACTGACGATCTGCAAAGGGCTGCTGGTAGAAGCTGGATGCGTCGAGCTGAGGACAGGGAGCAATGACGCTCATTAGGAGAGGCCTATGTCCAGCAGTGGACTGCTATAGGCTGATGATGATGATACAAAAATTAACACAAAAATAATAACGACGTGTTATAACAAACTGTTAGGTAGATTTTCTTTGAACGATGGTGGTGGAATGATTGCGGCCGCGCGGCCAAGTGCTCGCGCTTTTTTTATAAACTCCAACATGACGTGCGTGATCCTTTTCTCCCCAACAGTATATTATTTAAATATTATAAATCAAAAGCTAGCTTCCGACCACAGCTCAGCTTGACTAGATTCGGCGACAAATTGCGTACGCGTGCGACTCCCCTACGTTGTCATCGCGACTCCGCGACTCTGACTCCAAGTGTGCTAAGCTTTGAAAAAACATAAATGAAAGTTGTCGGCTGCAGCCTGTCGTCGCGTCTAGTCGCCAAGATGTCGCTGTCACGTATCGCCTAGTGTGCGCCTAGACTAGTTAGGTACTTTTTTACCTACTTAAGCAGGAACCCATGTCATGTCATGTACATGCTTTCTTCGTACAAATGGGGTAAATTGGAAGACCATACATTTTATATAATGTTTTATAATTATTAATCGTTGAATAAATAGTACAATAGTGGATTCACAAATCCAGCATTCAAATTCTGTTTGCAAGCTAGTCATTTGCTAAAATACCATGTTTGCATGTTTAGGCCCCGAACACAGATGGGAATTAAGGAATACTATCGGAAATCATTATGTAAATGTTTCACTAATGGCCTAATTGGCCCAAATTTATGTAGGCCAGCAAATCATTAAAATATTATCGACTAGCTTAGATAGATAAAATCTCTATTTGCACACACATGTACGTACATAATTTGTAATAACAATTTACAAAAAGAACAAAAAGTAGTTTGTCTAGGCTACATAACAGCCTGCGCACATTGGACGACAAACGTCAGCGATTAGACGCTACAACAAGCTGCGGGGGACAAATTTCATACATTTTGTTCAAAGCTCCGCACACACGGCGACAATCGCCACAGCAAGATATGACAGACGCTTGCGACTAAGCGCGATGACAAAGCGTCGAGGAGTGTGTTTGCGAGGTCTCTAAGGCTCCCATGGATTGGCATTTAAAATCCCAAATGATCTGCTTAATTTATCTGTAAATAAATTCAAAAATGTTGTTAAACGTAATCTCTGTAATAAAGCTTACCTATCATAAAATGTCAGATTATCTATATGACAAAAAAAAACTTGGGATGAAATTGTCTCCCAACTCCCTCAAAAATAGTTAAAAATATTTGTAATAAAATCATAAAAAAATATAAGCCAGGCAGAATTTCTTGCTAATTCTTCTCTGTTTGGTCGCGTTACGAATTGGTTTAAATAAAAAATACGATACAAAGTTTTTCTTGTGGTTGCAACTAAATAAATTAATTTGACTTTAACTTTGTTTATTTACATATCCGACATGATATTTAATTTTATATGCCTTAGTAGGTACATAACTACTATCTGCAAAAGGTTGCATGCTGAACAATATCATACTGCATCATCAATCTTGAAAGCGTAGAGGGGACAGGGCGCGATGACGCTCATTAGAGGAGGCCTACGGCCAGCCGTGGACTGCTAGAGACTGATAATGATGATGATGATGATGATAACACTATGTAGCACTGCGATTGTGGGTAGGTTAACAGATTCAATTGCGGTTTTCCGGTCATAATAATTGGTCAATTAGCAAAACGACACGTACGGCTGTGGTTAGTACACGTTACGTTTGGATTTAAATTACTACAGCTAAAAATCATTCAAGATTCAAGATGTTTATTTCATTCTTAACCCGTGGAAGTCTACTGCTTAACTTTTGTCTTTCACGTCAAGATTTTATACGAAGATGGACTTTTTCTTCCTGCGGCTTCCTACAATCTTGATTCCAATCCTACTACGGTTCCATTCCTATCCTATCCTATCCTTCTTCATAGTTTCTTCTTCCTACTTCTAATTTTTAACCGACTTCAAAAATTAGGAGGTTTTTTTTATGTATGTTCGTTCACTGATAACTCCGTCAATTGTGGACCGATTTTCAAAATTCTTTTTTGTTTAAAAGAGTATACTTCACAGGTGGTCCCATATAAATTTTATTCCTGAGGGATTGGTACTTTTCCCGGAAAACTAAAAAAACCTCATCCTCACTTGTAATTTTCGCCCTATGATCACCAATATCTCCGTCAATTATGAACCGATTTTCAAATTTTTTTAGCGCAAGAAGTAAGAAGTTATTTATTTGAAGTCGGTTTTTTTTAAAAAGTCCTACTTGTCTTCTTCTTGACTCCTATCCTACTTCTTCTAATCCTTTCCTATCCTATCCTGTTTCTTAGTTTCTTCTTATTCTTATTCTATTATTCTACTATCCTTCCTATCCTATTTCCTACTATTATTATAAAAGTGAAAAGTTGAAAAAAAGTTGTAAGATTTAAAATGTGAAATGTTTGTTCCTTCTCCACGCCTAAAGTACTTAACTGGAATTTTGTACTATGTAGTTCTAGACCAGGAAACCTATAAAACCATAAGGAATAACCTATAGGTGTGCTATATGCAACTTTTTGTTCGAATAACATGTGAGCAAAACCACTGGCGGATGCTAGTATGATCACAAATGTTATAGCTTCCTTGCTAGATCTATTCAGGGGTTATCGAATACTGTAATTATAATGAAAATATTATTTTATGAAAAGGTTACACAAAGCCATTCTGAGATAAAGGATTAAATTGAATATTTCCCAAATGTCCCTGTTGTTGAATATTCAAATGTCTGTGTTATTAAATCCCACGGATTGGCGTTTAGATTCGCCAGTTGTAAATTTTTTGCGAATTTTTCTTTATAGGCTAGGGAGCACTATGTCAGAAACCACACAACATTATGTTCTAGTTAAAGATACACACACGAGCCTATATTAGCTAGCGAGCTTCAGACGTAGCACCGTAAAACCCATACCCAGGTGAACGCATTACTAACAATGCGAGGGTGAAGATTTGAGCTTGAATCACCATTTTTATTAGGTAGTGTTCTTACACTACCTAATTGCAGTGGAAGACCACTGCCCGAATTTATTAGGCTGAATTTTAGTAACGTCTTTCTTAGTGCCCCATGCAAGGAATTTATCAGCAAATTTCAAGTCTTTCTGACTTATGGTTTAGGCTGTGCTTTGATTATCAGTCAGTAAGTCAATAAGTCAGTTCAACTTTTTAAAGTCACTTGGTATTAACGTCCTGTAAATATAGAAATCACTTACTCTTTCTTTTGGTCTAGTAGTTTAATTTATATTTGCAGTAACCAGTGCACAGTCAAAAACGTAATCGATCGCCGCATTTATGCGAGTATTTTAAACAGTTGTAATTTATTGAGCCTCAGAATTACGCTAATGCATTTTAATTGTTTCAAACTGTACCACAGAACTCTCGAGAGGCTGGTACTGAATGAGGTAGCTTGACCTACAGCGTCCACTTGGCCTATATCAGCTTTATTAAATACAAATCGAGACGGACTGTTGTTTTGCGAAGTCATTTGGAAGGGTCGATTTTTGGCAAAAAATAATCATTTGAATTCGCAGAGTATTTTTAACGAGTAATTAAAGTAGGACTTAATTTTTAATATGGATGTCTATCTAAGTGAATTAAATCAATTGTTTAAATACTGGCTAATTTATCATTGGTCAGGATAATTCAGTAAATAAAATCCATTCAATATATTTGAAAAAGTATGGAATTACGTAGCGTCTTTAAGATCGGACCGTAAATAGATTTTTATTTCCCCATTTTTTCTTTTCTATCATCAATTGAAACGATAGGAAGATCACTCTCCAATAAAAGAGTTTTTTTGTCATGCCGATTGCTACGCCGTAGACGAATGAGGATAATTATTATTGGAAAAAAACTTGAGTTCCCCATGAATGGGGCAGACTCAATTGATATAATTTATTACACTTTATTGCACAATAAATGTTACAAGGGGCTTAAAGCTAGCTGTGTTTTCTACCAGCCAAATCTGTAATTGGCATGATTCTAAAACACGTTTTCAGCATGGTGTCCAGCTCAGAACTAAAGTCAGATTAGATAATTAAATAAAAAATGTTTGAAAACCATATCGGCAAACGTAGTGTAGGACGCTTTCCGGCCAGGTGGTGTGACGATTTGCGAAAGGCTGCTGGTAGAAGCTGGATGCGTCGAGTTCAGAACAGGGTGCAATGGCGCTCATTAGGGGAGGCCTATGTACAGCAGTGGACTGCTAAAGGCAGCACACTGCAGCCTGTACAGCAGTGGACTGCTGCCTTTAGCATGATGATGATGAATTGAAATCCTCCTGGAAGCCAGTTATAAAATTAATAAAACTATTTATAGGAACTATGTAAGTTGAATAGAGGTTGGGTACGTACAGGCCGCACCCATGCTGCATATTTATGACTTAATCAAGCCAAGCAGCTGTTGCCTACATGCCGCATTACCGCTGTCTGTCTTCAAACTCGGGGAACAAAGCCTAGAATTTAATATAACCTTGGATTTATATGAGTACGCCTCGGATGGGCGAGTGTTAAGCAACCATAAGCTCACGGCGTATGGCTAAACTCATGCTAATTAAAAAGTTACACCGAAATAGCCAAGTATCCATTGTCTGGCATATTTTTCTTTTGTATGGATGAAGTGCAAAATTTTCGATAGTCGGATAATACAGTAATGGTTCATTCCTATAAAGTTCTTAAACGATAACAGCTCGTTTTCACTTGAAAAACAATCAATTTTGGTCATGTCATCGATTTCATCATCCATGTATGGATTGCCATTAAAATGTTAAATCAATAATATCAATCATCATCATCATCATCAGCCTATAGCAGTCCACTGCTGGACATAGGCCTCCCCTAATGAGCGCCATTGCGCCCTGTCATAATATCAATGTTAAAACAATATTATTATATACCTACGCGTTCTATTTTCAAAATATGAAACTGACATATAATCCAGACGGAGTTTTTATAGGGTAATGCGCGCATTGAACTAAAATCTGTGCCTAATGTATTCTCCCAGAAGAGGGTTGTATTTGTGTCTCATTTCCTCTGTGGTGTTTCACAAAAATCAAGCACAAAATTGGTTCAAAGCGTGCACTCGTTTTATGAAAACTTCTTGTTTTAAATAGATAGGCCACTCAAATAAGAACAAGTAGGACTTTAAAAAAAAACACAGACTTCAAATACTTCTTACTTCTTGCCCTAAAGAATTTTGAAAATCGGTTCACTATTAACGGAGATATTAGTGATCATGGGGCGAAAATTACAAGTGAGGATGAGGTTTTTTTTTTGAGTTTTCCGGGAAAAGTACCTATCCCTCAGGAATAAAATTATATGGGACCACCTGTGAAGTATATTCTTTTAAACAAAAAAATAATTTTGAAAATCGGTCCACAATTAACGGAGTTATCGGTGAACATACCCAAAAAAATAGTCGAAAAAAAAAGGTTCCGACGAATTGAGAAACTCCTTTTTGAAGTAGGTTAAAAATAAATAAACTACGCGTTCTATTCTTAAAATAACACGTAAAACACTGAAAAATCGGACCTAATGAACAAATGTTTGCAGAATTTACAATATTTTTAAACAAGTTAAGTTTTATACTGTTTAATTGACATGAATAAAGATACATTATTTATTATTGAAACGTTTTTTTTTTATATCAGTAAGAATATTTAAATAATAACAGGAAAGGCTCTTAATAAGTATGCGGAAGCTTGGTGGATGATACTGATTAAAATGTGAAATTGTTTTCCTTGAACTTAAGTCATTTTCTTTGACTGTTTTTAGACTAGCTAAAGAATATGAACATGAGCCAACTTATTTTTGTGAGCTTTGTTTGATTAAATACGTGACAATCTCACACGGTTGACTGATCCCAAACTAGGTAGAGCAAGTACATGGGTACGAGGGACTGTTATATATACATACATATACCTACATTACATGCCTCAAGTTGATAGACGGAGGGCATTGCATCTTTGCATCGTAGGGCATCTTCCAAAGCGTAAACAACGAAGCAATACTTTTTTATCCTACTAAGTTAACAAACAGGCATACGGTCCTCCTGATGCACAGATATAGAAGACAACTAGATAAAGCCTTAAAATTCACTATGCTCTGAATGTCAACGCATACGGCTGATCTCTACTTTCTTATGGCCATATACCATTTGCTAGAAAGGCATACTTTATCGCAATTTGATTTCTGCTACTTCGTACCAGGGCATTTGTATGAACCTGCATAGAAATTTGTTCGAGCGCCCTGGTACGATTAACTTTTTGAAGTCGCATTGATATATGTATGCAACCCTTTCTAACTGATGATATTGGACATAAGAAAGTAGAGATCAGCCGTATTGAATTTTAAGACTTTATCTAGTTTTCTTCTATATCTGTGTGCTGATGGTAAGCGGTATGGTAAGCTTTGATATTATGTATGTGTATGTGCTATGCTATAGGTACTTGGCCACTTTTATTGTTGTTGTGTACAGTTTTGTATGAATAAATGTCTGTCTATGGCTATGTCTATGTTCACCCCATGCTTGTCCTGGGCGGAGATCGAACTCGCGACCTACAGCGCAGACCTAAACCCCTACAAAGGTGCTGTCTTATGAACAAGAGCGAGTATCAACACCTCTTCGCCATCCCAAGATTGTCTGGAATTCCACATAAAAGTAAAAAGACTGCATAGTGTTTATAAAAAGCTTCCATATTTGGTTTTTAGATTAAGTTCGTCCATCCTCTTTAAATAAATAATGCTGCACACTATCACACAGTACCACGTAGCCCCAAATTTAGCAGAGCTTGTATTATGAGAACCACGTCTTAACTGATATACTAGGAACTGATACCTACTTATATATACTTTTTGTAATAATAAGACGCTCAATGGGAGAGGTCATATGATACATCGAAAACATACTGATCTAAGACAATTATATGCAAACATTTGTCAGACAGACCTTCGCCCACAGAGGTCGTCAAACTAAATGACTAGAACTTTCTAAGAAGAACTGCCTGAAAACAATGTAGCGCTCATATTACTTATGTGAAAAAGCAGACCAACTATAACCTCAAACTTCTAACACCCTCTTTTAGGTCGAGGCTTAAAATAAAATAGACAGGGGCCGGCTTTTCGCTAAGTACTTTCGAGTACTGCATAATCCATATGCTTTTCAGCTAAGCGGACATAAAAGTTAAGTAGGACGGGTATTTCCTACCCGAGATAATAAAAACATAATGACTTAGGTAGATTATAATAACTGGCTGGTAGAACTGATAACTTTTGGAGAATAAAGGTTATCGAATGTTGAAGACGTTGTGTAGGAAAACTAAATAGACCAAACGTCAAGATTGCTCTCAGTTGGTGGAAATCTTAGAGAACTACTAGTTTTATTTTGATGAAGATTTTCAATAACACTCACTGATTTCAACATCAGATTGTATTATAAACAAGACCGGTAAGGTGAGAGTTGACTCACCCACCGCAGGTGACGTCAATGGCGTGCGAAACTAGAATTATAGAAAAATAGCTTTAGAAACCAGCTTTAGAATGAACAAATTAGAGGGTTTATGGTCATTTTTTGGAGAGTTTTGATCGTAAAATGAAAACCATACATCGTATGAAAAATTTTTAAACTGCTTTAAACTAGGTTAATTGACCCCTTTCATATGATATGCCACTCGACTTATTGGCACCAGTTTGAAATTTAGACGTTTCTTATTTTGGACCTTTTAGGGGTGAAAATACTATTAATAATATAAATCTAACAAGTTTCAAGTTGGTAGCTTATGTAGTTCCTGAAATAATCAGCTGTGACAGACGGACAAAGCGGCACCATACGGGTTCGTTTGACCGGTTCGGGAACGTCACCCTAAAAAGACCTATACTTTCCTAGCCGCGATGACAGCCTGGGCAGTTGGGAGCCAGATAGACAGACACACAAGTATCAGTGCTATTATGTACATTCATAATAGGGTTGTGCTAAATCGATACAAATCTATGGCAACTACAAAATATATATACAAAAATACCGATTGAGGAACATTATAACAGAGGCATAAAAGTACAATTAAAAACGATGACATCTGCAGTAGTTAAAAAACTGTGTTTCATATGCCAACGCCCTCCTCCGAAAGAAAAAAACTATTTTTACAGGCTGATAATAATAATGAAAAATATCATTGTTCTGTTAGGTTCCCAAATAAATAAGTTAACATTGACAAATGTTTATTTTTAAGTAATATATAAAATGATGATGATGTTCTATTGCAGGTTTTTTTTTTTTTTTTTTTTTTTATTAGGTTCACTAAACTGGTTGTTACACAGAATAACACACATAATTATATTCTGAATGTAAAGCTAGATACGTGTAAAACCTACTCGATTTTTTTTTCATAATCATTCAATTATATCACCCCATTGAGCCAGGTTTTAAATGCACGTTTCAATCAAAACTTCTAGCACCGAAACATGCATTGATGAAGCTAGTAACTGGGTTTATAGGCTTTATGTTCGGCCTCGCAAACAAGTCAGTTGGCTCGGCCCAGTTGGCCTGGCTGCCTTCCATATTGACTTTACAACAGAACTCACCAACCTGCTCTCATTGCCGAAGTTCAAAATTTTGTGCATAAGTGTTTCACTTGTGTTGCCGCGTTCTTGATGTGTGGTATTAAACTGACCTGCAACTATGTTTGCGTGTACTTGCTTACTTGATTATGGTTATTTTACACGGAACCCTATTTAATAAACCGCGGCCTCGCACGGCCTAGGGCACTTTATTTTACACCTTGGGTTACGTTACTTACGTTTTAGTAAGGATCCCTAATCTTTTCTAGCAATAAATATAACGTATGTTACTCAGGGTGGATGTAGCTTTCCGGTGGTGAAAGAATTTTTGAAATAGGTTTAGTAGTTTTTGAGTTTATTCATTACAAACATACATACACACACACACACACACACAAATACAATTTATTCCTCTTTATAATATTGGTGTAGAAGTGTAGACTGGCATAATAATTTAACACACATTCATACATCCCGCTCACAAAACTTCAGGAATTCAAACCTAATTACCGCAAATCCATCCGCAAATAAGTCACAGTGAGGACTAGCGTTCAGGAGAGCGTTGTCCGCGGTGAGGATGCGTGGGAAAGGTGATGCGGCTTGCGCAGCAGTTCAACACGACGGTATTGCGACCTATGTTTCCGCCCCCGATAATAGTTATTCGGGACAAAGAAACAATACAACATGTAACGTAGTAGTTCCTATGAATCGGATTGTGCTAGGATTGGCCGAACCGTTTGCCGAGTTTAACTTAGACTTAACTTAGAGGAACATAGATTCGTAGTGACTTCTGTAGCTACGTTTAAGTAGGTTTGTTTTATATAATGTATCTACGTGCGTTGGTAATTCGTGTAAAGGGTTCCATCTTCGGAAACTAAGCCAACCTTACCTGCACCTCACCCTGCTAAATAACAAACAGAGCTCTAGCGGCCGGCTGATTGCAGCATAGCGCCGCCGAACACCGGCATAGCTAACTCCCCTGGCTGTAGATGGGCAGCAGCGTCAGCGCAATGTGAGAATTTATGCCCTGCGATCCCCAACTCGCATGCTCAGTGTGGGGGTTATCGGCATATAACGTGCACTGATATAGGCTGGTGCACAAAAAGTTTTTGAAACGAAAAATTCATTGGTGCACTGCCGGAATTCGATCCCATGACCTCCGGATTGGAAGTCGGGATACCGTCCACCAGGACTAACCCAATACAACTTTTATATCAATACAAATACTTATTTAAAATATATATAGGCCAGTTCTTGACTTCGAGGCTTGTATCAAGGATGAGGTCGAGAAAATTCTGTGAAAATCTCAACTAAAATCTAAAATTGTCACTACCTATCTTAGGTGTGTGGTTCACTGAAACCTCAATGAGAGTTGTTAACCTTTGTATAATATTTCAGGTTAAAGGTATATTGTACTTTTAAAAAATGCATAAAAGTTATTCTGAATGAAGATCATTCAATTTTTCACATTATTTATATTTTAGCAGCTTGAAGTTATGGCGCACAAAAATGTAAATTTCGTTTTTAGTGGGCCATTATAGTCTGGGAGAATGGGTTAAAATCTCTAGTTATACTGAAACTGCAGCTTTTAAAATGATCCATTTTCTTAAAATTTAATAAAACTAACAAAAAAAAAAAATTTTAATCACAACTTTTTCCCCATTCCTATATCATATACCTATATCTTATAAATATATTGTTCAGTAGTTACGCAAACTTATAGAGGTTCATATTATATTTGTTAAACTTATTGACATAGTAAATGTCTATAATAGTAAGATCTAGAATTATTTATCAAAAACTTCAGGAAGTCCTTTCTTAGTATGTGTCCAGGAGGACACCGTGAGTTTTTTTTTTTTTATCCCGAACTTTTGTCAATACAATTGATTTAAATAATATAATTCCAAATTATTACATAGCTTGTGCACTCGACACGGTGATTTTTAGTCGTCTTTTTACGTAGGTACTGTGGGTAGAAGACTCGTGCGCGTAGCGACGGTTGTTTGAAAAAAGTATATGTGGCTTGCTATGATGCCTTTGAAAGGTGCTTCTTGCGTATATAGGATTCTAGATATGCTTCAAGCCGCGACAGTATGTACCCATACATATATAATATACATATATAGAGTTCAATATTTCCATAAAACTACATTTACTAAGCAATATAGTAGTTATACTATTGACAAAGCATTGGCTGATATTTTATATTATATATTTTTTTCTTATGTCTCAGGCAACCAAAGGTTATTATGTTTTATTTTAATTTGTGTACTTATATTATTTTATTTTACTATATTGAAGCAATTTAAGAATTTTGACCTATCTAAGTGCATGTTACATGTGAAAAGAGCAAACAAATTATTTGATTTGATTTGACATGCATACAAATTAAAAATGTCTACAGGACTTTCCGGTTCAAGCAGTGCGTCAATTATCGGTAAGTCAGTCAGTCACGTTCATTACATTTTTATATTAAAGTTAACACTCTCCACTTCACTAACTAGCTCTCGGCCTAAAAGTTTTAAAAAAGCGTTCACGGTTATAAATCGTAGTTTATTAGCCTGAAGTTGTTTGCGTGTTCACAAACAAAAAGAATAGAGTTTTTGAGCAAACAATGCGCCAACACGAAATAACTTCTAGTTACTGTGGTACAACTTTGATACGTATCACGTAGTGGGCACATTTTTCTCTTGTAAAAAATAGGTGGCTGCTAAAAAAAGAAAAATAGTAAAAATACGTGGGTAGTTGGTTGGTAGTTTATTAATTTATGAATACAATATGCCTCCTAGAATAGGTTGGGCTTTCAGAATACACAGTCAATAATTTATTGTTACAATCAGATGAGAAGAAAAATGCTAACCCTGCCTTGCTAACTAATAAACGGGGTTGTGGCAGCCGGCTGATTGCGGAATAGCGCAGCCTTACACTGGCACAGCTAATCCCCTGACTGCCGACGGGTAGCATCATCTGCGGTGCGAGAAACTGTGCCCTGCGATCCCCAACCTGCTAGCCCAGGGTGAGGATTATGGGGATATGGCTTCTTATAGGGGATGCCTATGTCCAGCAGTGCACTGCTATAGGCTATGATGATGATGATGAGATAAGTACCTATAATAATAATAATAATATAAACTTTATTTCAGGCTACAATAGAATAAATACAGATGGTGTTTTACTTATCCTACGGCCCATATAAATATATACCTTATAGACTAACATACATATTAATAAAACTATAATTAAAACACAAATCATTGTTATTTGCCACGTAATATACACGACGTGGGTCGCGTGGTGTTCAATATTCGTCCACGGAATCGTCGGAACACGACACCCTTCGGCCACAGCTCCTCCTTCATGAAGGTCGACAGATGTTCGGTCGGAACCCGCACCACAAAGGAGTTAAAGCTGACTCTGTGGCGGGACTCCAACCGCTCGACCCTCAGGTTGTCCTTGGTCTTCGCGCGCAAGTACTCCGCTACATCCTCCGCCTTGACGGAGTAATGCACGCGAGACACATAGAGCTGCGTCGTCGGTACCTCAGAGCGCAGCAGGAGCTTATGGCAGTTCGGTGCTGTACCGCACTTATTCTGACAGGAGGGCTTCTTCTTCTTCTTCTTCCTTTCCACTTTGATGAAGCCCTCCTTGTCTTCCAGCCTCTTGAGAGGCGCAGTCTTGCGAATATTTTCGCTTGTCCCCTTCGATGTTGGAGGTGTGGCAGGTCGGCTAGCCACTGCAGCTGCGTAGGCACATTGAGGAGCAGGCAACGTGACACGTGTCGGCCTCTCCGCGGGTGATGAAACGGCGCGGGGGGCGGGGGCTCTCGGCGACTCATGCGCAGCGACGACCGGTGACTCAACCGTGTCAGCAAATTCCGCTGAGGTGAAACTGCACACCGATGCATTCTGCGCACCGCGACGCAAGTTCACATTACTAGCGGCAATGACCGATGACCTACTTACTGAATTATTACTACTATTTTGTAATGATAATAATTCAGCACGTAGCGCACTGACGGCATCATCAGAAGCTGCCAACTTTACGTGTACCTATGGTACCTACCGGCGAAAATTACAAGTGAGGAAGAGGTTTTTTGAGTTTTGCGAGAAAAGTATCAATCCCTCAGGAGCTAAATTTATATGGGACCACTTCTGAAGTATGATCTACGAAACAAAAAAAGAATCCTCAAAATCGATTCATTATTGGCAGAGTTATCGCGGAACATACATACAAATAAATAAATTTTAAAAAAGCAACATACAGTCGCTTTATAAATTATAATTATAACACAAGCTCTGCTTAGTATGGGGCTACAACTAGTTTGGGTGGCGCAATAATTATATTAATTTATTTTTCGCTTTTGAGTGCTTATTTGGTTTTGAAGTCGGTTTATTTTTTTTTGAAAAATAATTTATTGAATATAATTGTGATACTTGATACCAGTGTCAAAACAAATAGTCAGGCAATTTGTGGAAATCTATCCCAGAAGCCATTGAAGTCATAAAAAGTGAAGTGAAGTGGCTTACAGAATGTTTTTCGTCCTCCAGCCAGATGAGTCGACGAAATGACGACCTCTGTGGCGCAGTGGGCGAAGGCCTGCCTGAGTGTTATCTACGTATGATATGTATGTATTCACAAAAAAATGTATGTGTGTGTGTGTGTATACGTAGTATATCCATCATGTGCAAATACAAGCTCTGCTTAGTTTGGGGCTACATGATGCTGTATAATCACGTCCAGCATTATTATTTTATTTTAAACCAGCATACGCCCGCGGCTTTGCTCGTGGTACCGTGATTAAAGTAGCCTATGTGTTAATCCAGGTCAAAAACTATGTATATTCTAAGTTTCATCCAAATCCGTTCAGTAGTTTTTGCGTGAAAGAGCAACAAACATTCATCTATTCATCCATACATCCTTAATCACAAACTTTCGCATTTATAATACTAGTAGGCTTATAAAAACCGTGGGCTGTCGCTGACTCTGGTTCAGACTAGCGCAGGATCGAGGCGAGTTGAAAAATCAAAAGAATGCATAAACCCAACAGTGGGTCCAAAACGACTGAAGATGATGATGATGATAAAATTATGTTACTACAATATATAATATATAGTAAAATAAAATATATATAATAACAATAAATATACATATCAATAAATAATACTATACTAATACTAAAGTACTATAGTATATTATGCAATTAGCTAGACATATGCTGTCGCGACACTTTTTGTAGATTATGATGTGTCTTTAATAGTCGTAGTACATTATTTTGTTCTATCATCAATAGTTTTCGCAGCGCACGCGATTTAAGGAATTTTTTAAGTCATTTTTTACACCTCGGGTTACATTATTGAAATTTTAGTAAGGAACCCAATTTTTTTTGAAAATATAATATAGCCTGTAACACCTGGGGATAGTGTAGCTACTCTTAATTTGGGAACGTTATTACGGGTTTTTAAAAAGCTAACTAATTTACTTAATTAATAAAATAAAACTAGGGTGATTACGTCCACACCGATTTGGAGGCGCTTTAATAATGAAGTAAGTACATTAGGTTCGGATGCAGCCGGACGACACCCAGACGGCTGCATTAGCATTACACAATTCTCAGAAGCTGCATTCCAATGCAGGCAAAAACAATATTGTAAACTTAATCTAAGGGTGAGGGGTGAGGGGTACACATAACTCCTCCATCCCTAAGAGGAAAATTATCGGTTGAATCGATTTGGAGATTTGTGCCGATAATTTTTCTTAAATGGATCAGTTTTAAACAATTTTATCAAAACACATAAAATAAAAACAAGAAAAATCGTAAATTAACTAATACTATAGTCGCGTATTCTAAATTTTCACTGAAGCTAAACTTATTTTCATTCAAAACACTTTCAATCACTGCACTATGTTTAAGGGAATACGCCATGTATTTTATTACAATATTAAACTGACACCGTTCATGTTGAGTGCGTATGCACCTGATAGGCTCGCGTTCACACGTAGCTGCGGTATGGCGATTAGAGGAATTGGCTCTACAACGTCCGATTCTATCAAGATACGGTGGCGATTACGAATTCCATTGATCTCCAAATCACAAGGCTCGTCGATAGTCACGAGGAAGATCCCGAAGATAGGCTGCTTACTGACCTCGTTATCGCAATATTTGGTTAACGTAGATTTCAGTCTGCTTAAAATAATCCAAGTGTGAGCTGTGACTCGCTGGACCTTGGCCTTTATAATCAGGACCTGATGCTGCTCACAATGAGTGGGGTCATCGTCGTAGTTCATGAGTTGTTCCATCTCACGGTATAAGGCTCATGGTGTTGTCTGTTGAACACAGAAAATGGTCGCCAGCTGATAACGGGCGGCACGGTTTTACAATCGGTAAGTATTTCAAACGTTTCGCCAAAAGGTAAGGGTATTTAGGGAAAATAGATAAGGTTTTATTTTCAGATTGATGGGAAATTGGTAAGGGATACATTTTAAAATGGTTATAAGTACAGTCAGTTTGTAAGTGCTTTAATCATTTTTGTTTATCGGAAGTTTATGGTAAAGGCATAAACTTATTTCTTTTTCTCTTTGAATGGCGATTTAGTTTTCTTTTCTTTAATCTGTATAGGTAAAACGTTCCAGCCAGGTTCACCTATAACTTTAGTTCTGACAAAACTTGGTTTATTTTTTATTTTTTTACCGTTATTCATATCATCATCATCAGTATAAATATGCTTAGCAAAATTTTTTTTTTCTTTGCGCACTTGTTTTTCAGTTTCACTTAGTTTCTTTGCTATATTATAATCCTGAACAAAAAGAGTTTTTATATTTTTAGCTTTTGTGGTTTTTAACTTTTCGTTTTCTTTAATTGTATTCATCTCATTTTCCAAAAATTCGTTAATTTTAGATATATCATTATTAAATATTTTCTTTTCTGCTCTTACTGGATTCTGAGCTACGTTAATTGATTGAACTACGCCATCTAAATTGTTATCAAGTAATTCATCATCATCCACATCCTCAACTGTCCATGGCTGATTATCATGATCCGAGTTCAAAGTATTAATTGGAATAGACAAGTCTGCTGAAATAGTTTCGTGCAATGTCATTATCTGAGGTACGTCTGTCAGTTGTTCTTGTTTTTGTTCATAATTTTCCGATTCATTTGCGTCGCAATAGTTCACTACATTATCATTACTTTCATAATCATAATTTATGCTTTCGTCATAATTAGGTTCGTGTTCATGATCGAACTTCATGCTCGTGGTAAGTTCGTTTAACTTGAAACCCGTTTGTGATACTTGTGGCTGTGGTCTAAGAGGCGCTGTCCTCATGGAGACATCACTAACTTCCAATTGAGGTTTTTGTTCCTGCGCAGGACGGTACCCGAATTGGTTCGGCCTATTATCGAAGTTTGGTTTATAACCTAATTGTGGCTTATAACCAAATTGTTGATTCAATTGTGGTCTATAACCAAATTGTTGAGGCTGAAGGCCAAATCTTTGTTGTGGCTGAAGGCCAAACTGGGGTCGGTACCCGAATGTGTGTGGGCGGACTCCAAAACTCTGTGCCTGACCTTGTCCTTGATTTTGGAGCATTTTGATTTGCGCATTTTGCGGTACACCAAAGTTAAATTTAGGCGTCATATTGTGGCTAGGCAATAGGGGTTTAAACCCAGACGAATTATTTGTCAATGGCCTTAAACTTGAACCTGATATTTGACTATTACCGTGAATACGATTTCTCATATTATACTGCTCTAAGAAGTTGACTTCTTCGAGCACGACACTCAATGTGGCTTCTAAAGTCGCGGGTGCTTTAAGTCGCACTATCCGAACCATATTTTCCGGAAGGTTGTATAAAAATACATTCAGAGCCGTATTATCGTAAATTATTAATTTTGCCTTTTTCAAATCACTATCCGCGTTCATGTTCACTTTTGAAATTAGTAATGATCGTACACTTTGAATTCGATTACAAAAATCCAAATAACTTTCACCTGATTTAATTTTTAAAGATTCCAACTCTATGTTAATACACGCTTCACTACGCGGGTCTCCAAAATGTTGGATTAGCAGTTCCTTCAGAGCGGACCAAGTCACAATATCCTCTCGTTCTGATAAGAGCGCAGATGCATTCTCGGAAAGTCTGCTCGTAATGACGTTGAAAACGTACAAGTTCTGATCTTCGTTAATGCTATAATATTTATCGATCACATATTGACATTTACGCAAATATAAATTTAACAGTCTTTTATCACCACTGAACAAAGGAATTAACTGTACAATTTCCTTAGGAATTAATTCGAGAGTTGATTTCGTCATTATTATGGTAGAGCTACGAACGATTCAGAGAAGGCAACTTTCACTTGCACTTACACAATTAAACACACAAAAATTACACAGTAACACAATAAAACAGCACAATAAAATCACATAAAAGCAAACAATAAAGGAATATAAAAGGAATATTTTTTGTAAAAGTTATAAAAAATATATTTAAAAAAATATAGTTTATGCTTAAATAAATCAATTAATGATCGATGCTAAGATCAATTAACCTTTACCTAACACTATTCTATTTCTAACATTACAAATCTGAATTGTAAAATTTGTAATATAATATTTTATATAATAAATCAATTAATGATCGAATTTAAGATCAATTAATCGTTACCTAACACTATTCTATAACTTACGATACAAATCTGAATTTTAAAATTTGTACCATCTATTTTTTCCTAACTCTATGGTTATTCGATTCTAAGAATATTGGTTAACCTTCGTAGAATTACATACAAAGATTCCAGACACGTTATATTGAGAGAAGTTTGATCCCAAATATTAACTTTAAGTTAAAGTTTTAATAACCCATGAAAAATACTGGAGGATTAGGGAAAGGAATGGCGAAAAGTTTTACTCACCAACCGACCGCTACTCCCATACTCAGCTTTTCTTTACCCGTAAGAGAAATTTATTTGGTTCGGCGGATTTACGTTATTCGTAGATTTTCTTGCAAAAATTTCTGACGGATTTGGACATCAGAAAAACCGCGGAAAATCCGTGAAAATGATGAAAATCCGCGCCGGCTGCGCCACTCTTAATTTGGGAACGTTATTACGGGTTTTTAAAAAGCTAACTAATTTACTTAATTAATAAAATAAAACTAGGGTGATTACGTCCACACCGATTTGGAGGCGCTTTAATAATGAAGTAAGTACATTAGGTTCGGATGCAGCCGGACGACACCCAGACGGCTGCATTAGCATTACACAATTCTCAGAAGCTGCATTCCAATGCAGGCAAAAACAATATTGTGAGGTGAGGGGTACATATAACTAGCTACCCAACGGTGAAATAATTGTTTAAATCGGTTCAGTAGTTTCGGAGCATATTCAATGCAAACAAACAAAATAACAATCAAATCTTTCCTCTTTATAATATTATTATAGTGTAGAAAATTTCAGAAAAACTAAAAGTCGAACAAAAAGATAGGACTTTTGAATATAAAATAGATTACTTATAAAAAAATGCTATTACGATTTCGTTTGATATGAATTTATTTTTAAGTGTACATAGTTGAATTTAATTTTAATATTTATTTAATTTGATTTTTGATGTAATGTCTAGTAAATTTTTATTTGATTTGATTTGACTTTAATTTTGACTTGAATTTGATTATTGAAAATGATTGAAATAAATTACTATTACTATATTGAGTAGGATGTTATGTGTAAATCCAGGTCACAAACTATGTACATGTTTTATCGAACTCCGTTCAGCCTTTACGGAGTAGACTGGTAACATTCTAATACACAAACTTTCGAACTTATAAATTAGTATGATGTTGATTTTACGCATACAAAATTATATGTAGTATGGATTTAAAATGAAGCAGGTTTATTATTTAGGCTAGAACTTTAGATATTGAATTATTTATGAGATGAAAATGTACAAAATTAAATAATTAATATATTTTGAGAGGATTTTGCTGATTTTTCTGATTTTAGCCAATGACCCAGAAAGTTTTTAAGTTAATCTAAGTTAATAGAACTAGATCTAAGGACCGAATTAAAAAATAAAATAGTTTATTTCTTCAAAACAGTTCAGTGGCTTGAGTGTAAAAAACATACCATATTACAAAGTTTGCGTTATCTATATTTTTGTGTGGAGATGTGAAAGTTTTACAAACTTTCCACTAGGGGCGCTGCTCTATTTCCGTACAAAAACATAGACTTTATAGTAAGGTATGTTTTTCACACTCAAGCCACAGTTATTGATTTGATTATAAGTTTATTTTGCAAAATAAATTGGCAATTTAGTTAATTTTTTATTTTACACTGAAATTACTGGCAATTCGGCTGTTTATTCATGTTAATTTATGGATTTGTTAATTTAAAGCTTGTTAATTTAAGGTTAATTTAAGGCATGTTAATTTAAGGTTCTGTTTTTATTTATAGAGTGCAGTGTACTAACTGAACGCCGTTATTTAGTTTGTTTATTTTGCCATTTAAAAACGATGTTTTCTTTTCGATATTTATCGGATATCGATACTCTAAGATACATCGATGTTTTAGGGTGACGTTACCGAACCGGTCAAACGAACCCTTATGGTGCCGCTTTGTCCGTCCGTCCGTCCGTCTGTCACACCTGAATATTTCAGGAACTGCATAACCGACTTGAAATTTGGTGTAGACTTAAAATGCACTGACAGAATAAGATTGCCAGAAAAAGAAAAAAATATTTTCATTTTGATCCCCAAAAGGTCCAAAATAAAAAAGGTCAAAATTTCAAACTAGGCCCAATAGGTCGAGTGGCATATTATATGAAATGGGTCAATTAACCCAGTTTAGAGCATTTTTTTATTTTTTTATACGATGTATGGTTTTCATTTTATGATAAAAAATGTCCAAAAAATGACCGCCCTCCACCCTCACCTCTTCCAAATTGAAAAATAAAAGGGTCGACTGGAGTATCAAATGAAAAGGCTTGATTTGAACAATGTAAATCCGTTTTGATATCATGCATAGTTTTTGATTTAGGAAGAAAATGCTCAAAAAGTGACCATATCCTCCCCCCTTAACTCCGAAGTTTGCGAAGTGAGAAACCTGAAATTTATAAATATTATAGAAATATATTTTATAATTTACATGAAAATTAAAGCGAAATCTCCACCTAAAACAGTTTATAAGAAATCATCCAAAACTGGGGGGGTTTAAAAATAATAGGAGGGTTGATAGGTCAAGTGGGGTATCAAATGAAAAGGCTTGATTTGAACAGTATATAACAATTTTTATTTTTTGATATCATGCATAGTTTTTGATTGAGACCGAAAAAAGTCCAAAAAATGACCATAACTCCAAAATTTGCGAAGTGAAGAATCTGAAATTTATACATAATATGTATAAATTTCAGGTGGCCGAGTCAACTCGCACTTAACCGGTCTTGTTTTAATATCGATCATCCCTAGTGCCATGACGTCACGCGGAATTTTAACGCATTAATTATCTTTGTCACACCATTTTGTTCACCTTGAACGACGGCCGTGTCATTTTTATTAAATTTTATTTTCTAGTGTTTTTCTAATGTATCTCGATTTTTATTAATGATGTTTTAACCGTTATACGTTAGTAATAAGACACAAGTATTAGTGAAATGGAATAAAGAAAATTTGGACGGAAACTCTCCGATGAAGAAAATTGTGCGATCGTTTTTGTTATAGTCACCATTGCTATAGCAGAAAACAGGACCTGACTGAAGACTGGACAACTGGACTTATAAACCGTACTACTTTGCCTCATATCTAATACCTTTAAACGAGCAATTCTTGTATATATGTATATATATATATCTATCTAATCTATCTAATACCTTTAAATGAGCAATTCTTGTATATATATAATCTGTATATATATGTATATATATGTATATATATAATCTGGATCTCGGAAACGGCTCCAACGATTTTCATAAAATTTTGTATGTAGGGGGTTTTGGGGGCGATAAGTCGATCTAGCTGGGTTTTATTAATAGAAAATGTTGTTTTATCCAAAAAAAAGCTGCTACAATATCATCAGCATACGAAAATGACTCTTCCTGACATCTATTGGCGAGTAGTATTACTATTGTTTTGGCAACTAGAGCCATCAGACATCGAGATATTATATACTACTACTATAGAGTCACAGTCTTCAAGTGAAAACTGACAAAAATCGTCCAAGCGTATTTGACATATATCAACTTCAAAATAACAAATTTGCACTAATTTAGACCTTAAGTTTGAGTAAGTAAGTAAGTTTTGGTACAGATACTCTTTTTCCACGTTTGTGCCTCTATTTATAATAACTCGATTCTATCAGCTTAACAACAACTAAACGGTTTTACTGACATAGCAACACTAAAGCTACTTGACAATAGATGACGTTGTTAAGCAACACTAAGCCAATTAATGTTTGGTTTGAGGTTAGATCAAGAAAATAAATTGTTTATATAAATTATTGATAAAATATATGTGTCTTTTCAACTCACGTGTTTACTTAAATTGCCTAATAGATATTAAAAAAAAAGTTTATTTATAATTAGAATACGATTATGACTCTTTCTGTCATCTAAGGGCGAGTAGTAATACTATTTTATTTTTGTATTACTAAGAGGCCTCTAAACGGGCTACAAAAATTGCATGTTTTGGGCTATTTTTATCGACCAATATTGCTCAGTATAATTTAATGCAACTTCATTTTGCAATACAAGCTGACATTGCCGAGTGTAACCCTTCAAGATTCAGCAACTGGATTGCTGAAAAGTTTTATTTGTACATGCGGAGCATATTGCGGTAAGATTGAGGAGACAGCAGCGGCAGCTACAGGGCGAGGCGGGGGGAGGTGAGCGAGGGAAATGAGATGCACCTAAACATCAGAGTAAAGACAATATACGGCAATATTGCAGTGAAGTCAAAGCTGAATAAATCCTTTGCAATGTAGTCGGCTAGACATTAAATACTTGCGACAATACTGAAATATATTTAAATAGTCCAATTGCTGCAATATTGCCGGGCTACAATATTATAATTATATGTAATAGTACCTATACCATTGCAGCAAGAAATTGTCAAAATAGTCCGTTTACGAGCACTAGTAAACAAAAACTGCAACACTAAAAGCTACTTGACAATAGATGGAGGCCGGATGTTATGAAGTATTTAAGCCTGCAATACATGTTGATGGAGCGTCGCCGAGCGAAGGCCAAGACCAACGTATAGATAGCACATTTGCCTTGCCTTGCCATTGCTCGGTGTCGCTCGCCTAGCTGGCGGTATAGTAAGTATAGTAAGTACGAAGTCTACTATAGCCATGACTCAATGAAAGGCAGTCGAAATAACAACAGAATTTCTCAACAGTGTCAACATTTCAGACTTGCCACCACACGAACTAAAATTGAAAGAAAAATTCGATAATAATGTTGTTTTGTTGAACTATCCCAGAAGCCATTTAATAAAGAAGTGAAGTGAAGTTGTTTTGTTGCGTAATTTAGACGTATCAGAAGGACTATGGAATGATGTAAAACTTATTGTAACAAGTCTGTGCAATCACATAATAAAGGCAAAAATTGTTACTGGTAAACAATCTGGCAAAGAAGTGCATATACCAAGGATAACCTTTGACTCATAAAAATGACAATTGAGATGCACCATTCAGGATTATTATTATATTATTAAATTATTCATTCCGGGTAGGAAGTATTAGGATTTCATAAATAATATGATAAAAATATACTTACGAAATTAATTGATTAACTGTAAAAAAGTAAGTACTTGTTTTTATTAAAATGTTAAACATAAATGCACTTGTGATTTTTTATTAGGTAACCAGTTCATATTTTCTTATCAATGTGAAAAAAAAAATCTAATTTTATCAGTAAGTAATTCGTATTATAATTTCCAAAAATACGATTAAAAAAAAACCGAGCAAAGCTCGGTCATCCAGGTACTTATTATGAACAATTATACTTGATACTGGCAAAATTGTGGAAACTATCCCAGAAGCCATTTAGTATAGAAGTGAACTGAATTTATCTTTGTAAATTTTTGTTAAAATATGCGTGTCCAACATTGTTTGAATTAGCAATGTGTCGTTCGCGATTGAATGAATCGAAAGATCCGGGTCGCTGAATACGTGCGAATGACTAAATCACTCTGACAAAAAATAATCGTTCGTTCGATCGACCCATACGTCATGTCCGAGTCCCACAGCCAACAGTCTCAAACCAACAAACAGCCAGCCGATGGCTCGCTCGTTCAATAGTTCCGTTCACTCATTTTCATTTTGCCGCGTCTTTAACGAACGAGATAGCATGATTGATAGCGCATTGGAGAATCTACTTAAAAGGTAACATATTAGAGAATATTGTCGCAACCTATACTCTTAGTCATATCATACCGCATACTAATCAAGAGTATTCTATATATAAACTTTATTGTAGAGGTACTAAAGTCTAATATAGCATTGGTATGTATTATTTTTGGTTTCGCGAGCGGGTCGGGTCTATGTAGGTCCCTTTTTCCCCACTAGGTATTTGGAACTGGACCAATCAATCGAATGAACGGGTTGAAAGAACCGGTTCGTTTACAAAACGGGTCAGGATCGACCAGATCTTTATGATTGAACGAACAACACAATTCTAGTTTGTATTAAACTGATTAGAACTTAACTTATGAGTAGTCTCGTTAATGAAATATTAGTTTGAAGTTTGAACTACTGGAAGTCTCTCGATGAAACTCACAATAGTAGGGGAGCCCACGAGGCTAAATGGGGATTTACTCGAGCGTCGTAGAGACCTATTGGGATGCAAAGCTTATATGATAAGAAGAAAAAAATGTTATATGATATATACCTTTACATCGGTGGGGGAAGCGGCTATAGATTTTTAAATATGTAAAAAAAAACTGTTGCATGGACATCCTCGAGCGCATCAGATATTGATAGCATCAATGCCCTACGTATTTTTAATAATGTACGTATGTTAATCTAATCGTTTGCATGATGCGGGTGGTTGTATTTAAGGGTTGAAAATGAAAAAAAAAAAAAAATTATCGAGCGCGTCAGATTTTCTAAGGGAGTGTTAAGTACACCAAAAAAAAGCTCTCATTCACTAATCTGACGATTTCGATGGGACGCAAACTCGCGGCCATTTTCATAATGTGCAAAAAAAAAATCGCCATTTTGAAATACTCAAGCGCGTCAGATTAAGATATATATGGTTCATCTTTATGTTCTAAACGTACTGTCTCATAATCTGACGATTATCTAGAGGGATTCGCCTGATCTGACAAAAAAAAATTAGAAAAACGGTTCACTTTAAAGGCCATCCCTGCAACTACCCGCTAATTCCATTCCTGGGCTCTTGAAATTGTACTTATGACATTTTTGAGCTCAAAATATAATTTATGTGATATTTTGAGCTCGCTGAGCTTCTGATTTCAAGCAGATTTCATGGAGGTATGATACTATAAATAGTTTTATAGTAAAATATAAAGTAATTATTAATTATATATTACAAGGGGGGCCCGGACCACCCACGATGGCCGACGGGAGGGCGGGGCCCCGCAGATTTCCCATTTTCCATTTTCTTTTCGACGCAGATGAAGGGTTATAATAGCAAAAAAAGCCAAAACGTTGGAAACACGTTGTAAACAGTATGCCACGAACGAGTCTTTATGATCAGCTGTGTGTGATGGCGTCATGGCAACAGAAACCAGAGTGGGGACGGAGTGAGAGAGTAATAGATAGAGAAAGAGAGAGAGGAATAGAAACGCGGAGAAGGAAATGTAGGCATCACGCAGCTGCACGCATTTAACTTTATCGACGAATTTTTGTTATTCCGGCTTGCGGAAATCGTCAGATTATATATTTTTCATTATTCTTGAATTATTTCCTTCAAAATAAAAAAAAATTTAGCTACGCTCGAGAATGTCGAGATGACGTTTTTTTTTTACAAGTTTGTTGCCCTGCCCTTTTTTTACGTCACTCTCAAATTGTCAGATTAGTGGAATATACACTTTTTAGGATGTAATTAACTCACCCTACCTTAATCTGACGCGCTCGAGAATTTCTGATGGTCAATTTTTTTTTACTAATCTGATCCTGTATCCTTCACGGGCGGCCTTATATATGGGCCTCATGTTTTGTGGAGGTACTTAACCGGGTACAAGGTATCCCCCTGTATATTAATCTGCCGCGCTTTAGTAAATCCCGAAATCCCCGCTTGGGCTCCCCTACTACAATAAATGCTTTTCATTTATACTACATAATAATTATACCTAGAAAATGACGTGGAATGAGTATACCAATTTACGGAAACGCATCGATAGCGCGATCTAGGATTTGTTCAAATTTAGCAACGTCATCTAGTGGAACTAAAAACAATATGATCTTAGCTCGGTGACTCACAGCGCGACCAGCAGGGGTATTTTAAAACATACGAAAAGTTTCCGAATCGAATAAGTCAATTTTATTCAGTTGTAGGTATTTATATTGCGATAAATTTTAAGGATCTCAAAAGTTGCTCATGGTGTTTCATTTCAAAACTATGATACGTTTTCGCGTCCTAACACAATACACCCCCACCTAATAATGTAATTCTGGTTCAAACGTCACTGTCGGATTCGACTCGGAAACATTTCGAACATTTTATAATACCCCTGCAGATCGCCTAGGCTTTCGGCGATTTGCTCGCGTGCCTTGCTCACGCGATCGAATCGCGCGAGTGGAGTCGCGCTATTGGTTTTGCGTAGAAAACGGAGGCGAGATTTTAAGGGAGGGATTAAGGATGATCTGATTCCACCAAAGTTTTACTTGTATGTGTTATGTACCTGAATACTCAAATCGTCATGCGATACTTTTCTATACGAGTACCTAGGTAATTTAAAAGTATCGATACTTTTAATTTTACCGATAATTATTAAGTAATGTCCGAAATATGAATATTATTAAAATTCACTGGTCACACTGGATATAAAAATAAAAAGTAAGTTCAAAAATTAAAAACAACTACTGAAAAACCACGCTCTAAAAATATCAAACAAGAAAATATTCTTTATTAGGTATATAGTATTATGTGCTAGTAAAAAGTTCATGACTTTAGGTCCTCTAGAGGGCACCATATTATTCAATTTAATGTGATTTTAACTAGCATATTACAAGCGGACGATCAAGACGCTTGCAACGATACCTCATTTGTCGTATTAATTTGTAAATATTATATTAAAAACATAATACATTAAGTTATTTTAAAGTATTTTGGGACCTGATGAACATACATGCACATACCTACCTACACATATACCTACATAGTACATACCTAACGGTCAAAATCATGACAATCTTTTTGATTTGCCGTTATCGTGTAAAAATTATCGTCGGAACCATTTGAGCCACGAACGCTCATCTCATTTCTGTTCGGAACCGATAACTAGTTCTTAGCATAATCCGCCTCACCGAGCTGCCGACTTGCAGATAGGTTCGTTACGACGCCGCCACATCACTAACAAGGCTATAAATTACTAAATAGAGCCGTAATCATAGCTCATTCTTGCTTTAAAATTGAGTTATTTTGGCACGAGTATTTATTCTACTTGTGAGTATTCTAGTATTCTCATAATCATCATCATTAGTTTCAGAGCTGTGCTATTGTCGGCGCAACTGATGCAGCTCCTTCCATGTGCTTCTCTCCAAAGCAGCCTCCTTTACTTCCCTATACGATATGACACTATTACATGTTATTGTCATGATTTCTTTAATATTATAAGTTTATTTTAACAATCATTATTATTCAATAATCTATTTGATAAGCAAATAATAATTACCGGATGTAAAAAGTATTAATCATGTATATTATGGCAACTCAGAACCGGACTGATGAAAACCAGAGAGCAAGTCTCTGGTTTTGTTGATGGTCAGATTTTGGAGGTAGGTATTGTCTGAGAGTACCTAACGAAAAATGACGAGGCTTGGGCATTCTGAAAAGTGAAGCGGTAGCGACAAGTCGTCTTGAGAATTGAGATTGAGCCACAAGCCTCGTTAGTTTTTGAACAAAATGATCTCCAAGTAACCTCTGTGCAATAATATCTAGAAAATATCTAAAATGGATCCAAAAGCAAAAATAAAGTCTTATCCCAAGATAAATGTGTATCATTTATCACATTATTCTCTTTTTAAATGTGGCTCATATAATTTATCCTTGGGCTTCCCCTACCTCTCTTTCCTTCTACTTTTCTCTCTATGATGTTGCTTATAAAGCTGTTATGACGTGTAAATTGTCCAAGTTTAGTATTCTACTAGCTTTTAATTCGTTTTCCCCAAAAAATCCTGGGTGTCTAAAAAGATTCCATATTTCATAAAATAACACACAAGAATTGGTGCTGAATGCTTTAGCTTTTTTAAAACTAGTGTTTAAAACTTTTTGACTCAGGAAAACATGAACGCAACAATACGCAATTCTTTTTTCACTCATTTTCCGATTCTACAATTCTAGGCAATTCATTTCGAAATATTAAATTCTAGGCAATTATATTTCGAAATGAATTGAAAACATGAACGCAACAATACGCCATTCTTTTTTCACTCATTTTCCGATTCTACAATTCTAGGCAATTCATTTCGAAATATTAAATTCTAGGCAATTATATTTCGAAATTAATTGCCTAGAATTGTAGAATCGGAAAATGAGTGAAAAAAGAATGGCGTATTGTTGCGTTCATGTTTTCCTGAGTCAAAAAGTTTTAAACACTAGTTTTAAAAAAGCTAAGTTACCAAGCTTAAACTACGACTCGCTACGAAAACTGGAGTGGTTGACTACAGAGGGCCTAGTGCGAGCTTTTTACCAGCTCGATCGCGTTTGCGTTTACGCAAAATTATATGGAATCGAGGTAGCGCCATCTAGTGAGAAACGCGTGGAACTGACTCCTTTCCATACAAATTTGCGTAAACGCAAACGTGATCGAGCTGGTAAAAAAAACTCGCACTAGGCACCCTGATTTCGTAGCGAGCCGTAGCACTTTCGTAGAGACTATCAATCTCTGTGTCTTTTGATCATTAGTTATATAAGTGGTCCGCTGTCTCCACTAGCCAACATCTGTCAGTCCTACGAGCTAGGAAGAGTTTTGTATCCTGAGGGTCTGTTTAAGGCGACGATACATGTCAAACCTCCCTCTCGCTCGCACTATTCAACATTTTTGAAGATATAAAATCACTTTCTATAGTTATGCAAAATAGCAAATAACCTACACATTCTAAAGAATAACAATTCAAATGATCAGCAATAATATCACTTTGATTCTATCACGTTTTCTTACCGAAAATTTGTACCAATGTGATCAATTTTGGTACAATTATTTTGGTAGGAAAATACATATGTTGGGTTTCATCATAATATTCTTGTTGAACCTTTGTATGTTATTTTCTAGGCCGTGAAGGTTTGCTATTTTGCATAACTACATTCAATGAATTTATATCTTCAAAAATTTTGAATAGTGCGAGCGAAAGCTGAAGCGATTAGCACTGGATCTGTTTTTTTACAAACTGACATTCGAATTTCAACACATGAAATGACAAAGTTTGCAGCTCCGGTGCTAATCATTTAAAATAAATAGGATTCAGTAGCAGACCCTCTGGTGTGGACTATTACAGGCTGAAGAAGGACCAAGTATCCGAACACCTAAAGATACCAGTCAACGTGGTTCTCCATCAGGCAGCCGGTAGAAACCGATGGCGGTAGACAGTGAAGAAACTGCACCAAAAGAGTCATGATCCTCAGAATTGAGGGAACGAATGAGGAGGAGGAGAAGAAGGTTGAATACAATCTTTTTAGAATGATAAAACTGGCCACCTATTATTTTTGAAAAATAATAGGTGGGTACTATCAGTTTTCTTAGCGCTTAGCATACCTACAACTCAAACCACAACAGCCTTTAAGGATGAATACAAATCATGGCGCATCGGGATAAATAAAATAAATTATCATAGTTTATTGTTTTGACATGGAAATTAGACCTATGTAAATAATCCAGGCATTCGCAGCGGGAATAGATTTATGTGCGCTTTCTCGAGACGTTGGATAGTACTGCCTTTCTCCGAGGAAGGGAAGCGAAATAAATATTTACCATCGTATATAAATAATATTAGGCTTATTTACAGCTATGTTTTGGGCGTTTCCAGGTATAATTTTTCAAGCTAAGTTTAGTCAAAACCCCAGTCTTTTGCGATAAGAATGAGATTTCCAAATGAACAAAACCGCCCTGCCTATTTCTGCTGTGAAGCAGCATTGCTGTGTTACGGTTTGAAGGGTGCTGGTGAAATTACAGCACATGAGGCTTAACACATTCATACCTCAAGTTTACGGACGCAGGGTTTTGCATTGTAGGGCAAATTCTAAGCAAACGTGACCTGCGAAGAAATTCTTTGTTATAAGTAATGGTTACTACTTATCATAAGGGAGGCCATGTGCTAGTTCCATCTTCGGGTATTATAAAAAAATTAATTTCAATCTTTTAAATATGGTACTTTGTAAGGCACGCACATACAGCATACTTTTGGCCATTTTACCTCAAATATTACGTCTTCGAACTGAAGACAAAATAATTTGACATTCAGTTTACAAAAAAACTTGAGTGCCTTTAACTTTACTCGAGTAACAATATGAGAGCGAGTATGAAGCCTGTTTTCATAATATTAAAGATCGATGCAAGTGACATAAGTCACTACATACATAAGTACCAATCCGTTTATTATTCATTCGTCGTTCCTGTTTCGGAATGTACGCCTCGGTTTTTTCGATCTTCGGATGCTTTTAGGCTGATATCTCCGATATCCAACTAAGCCACTATATCCAGAACAAAACTTCCATGCATGTGTATCCTGCGTGTATGTCAAAAAATAAATAATAAATAATGCTGGATACTCACACAGCATAATTAGCCCCAAACTACGCAGAGCTTGTAACACGGTAGCCGCATGACTGATATACTACTTTAAGTAATTTACACATCATTATTCATAGAAAACCTAACAGTGTTCTCTATCTGTTTAATAGCTTGATCAGATCTATACTTGAGTATGGTTGCCCAATCTGGTCGCCATATTATGAAACCCATACGAGCAGGATAGAAAGAGTCCAGAACAAATGCCTTAAAATCTAATCACTTAGGCTTAATCACTTTAAAGTAGCCACTCTATCTACTCGTATCAACCTCATACACCTCCACAAAATTCTTCACTCTATCATAGATTGTCCCATTTTAACTTCATCTATCAATATTAATACTTACCACAGATCCCGGAACCCATGAACTTTTGCTTTAAGCGTATATAAAAACATTGCCTCTTTTAATAATCCTCTTCCTCGAATGTGTCGTCTATATAACGAGTTGGCTACATCTAGAGATTTGGATATATTTGACCCTAGGGTAAATAAGTTTAAACGATGTGTCCCTAGAACTTTGCTATTACCTTATTTATATAACGATATATAACTTCCTCGTTTTTTAGTTAATTTAATTTGTAAGTTTGCAACACTCTAAAGATGTCATGTTCACATAATTGATTACTAATCTAGATCTAAACATATAAGGTAAACATTGTTTTAAACTAACTCGATTGTAATTTGATTTGTGAAATCAATAAATAAAATAAAATATATAAATAAATAAAATAAAATCTCCCAGACCCGAGACAATATTTGCAGACCATACAAACTACTTGCGGCGGGAATCGAATGTGCAACCTTCTGAGTCTCAGGCTGGCCTCTGCCCCCAGCGCCACAGAGGCCGTCAAATGCTTATTCTATTCGAGTCAAATACATCATACTATACAAACCTTGTGGAGGTTTCTGCGGTAGCTGCGGCTGCTCTTTCATCTAAACTTGCTGCACCAAGATTTGGTAATCGCAAACAAAGGCGTGTTGGCGCCTCGGAAGCGCAGGCAAGGAGCCTGTGGTATACGCGTGGGGGCAACAAGCTTATTTCTTTGTGTTGAATTATACTTATGTGCCGTTTTGTGAAAATAAACTATCGAGTTTATGAATACTATGGTATGGATGTAGAAATAGCTTCTTTCGACAAAGACGAGAGCTGAAGATCCACACCAACTTACAACTGAATTTATGACAGAAAACTAGTAGTTCACTCGTAAATAATAGTTCTTGAATGAATAAGTGATTAAGATGAGGGTAAGTGTGGTTTGAAGGGACCGCCCAGAGCCGACAGTATGCGGTTTAGGGAACAGTAGGCATAGTCAACGTTATACATAAAACAGAAAGACCTTCAAAACTATTATACAAGGAAAATACAAGGAATTATACCTAAAAAACTAATTATTTTTTGGAACTGAATGATTCTTCATCCACTCTTCAATCTATACAGCATCTATAAACTCATATGTTTTTCCGAATGGGGGTGGTTTAAACCATTTACCATGGACCATGGTCCAAAGTCAAAGACAGGGCACAATGACGCTCATTAGGAGAGACCACAGATATCAATGTGGGGAGACACAGTAAACTGTTATAAGCTGATGATGATGATGATAGCTGTCCACAAACTGTTAGAACCTTAATAGATATAATACCACCTATTCGCACTAAGCGGTTTTCTTCTATTTTTATTATGCGAACTGCCAAGGATTGAAACTCTACCGGCCTCTGTCTTTCCTGATAAATATCATCCGGGTCTCTTTAAGTCAGTGAATAGGTTTCTTCTGGACCTTTGTGCTCCATCTTAGACCACAACGTTACTTATCATTAGGTGATTTAGTGGTCAAACAAAGGTCCGTCCAAGGTAAAATAATAACTCAGTTGGAAAAACGTGATATTAGAGTAGGTAGGTAGGAAAAGTCATGTTTAATCCAAAGCTGCTACCTGCTTCATCCGCATGGCCAAGTAACTATTTTCTGTGCCAGATATTACCTGCAAGAGCCCTAATTTTTTAACGCAAATCAAGTCATTTTTTACGCAGATTTTTGTTGAAAATAGAACTTAACTTTAATAGCTGTAATTTCGCGAATTCGTGAAGCTTCCAAAGCAAAAACTCGTAGATTATGAAATCTCTTGAAAGCGGCACACTAATAGAGACAGATTTACTCCGCAGTTTATGGTAATTACCAGGACAAATAAATTAGGTCCAGCTAATTACCATACGCGATAAATCATGAAATGTGACGGAATTACGACGTATCCGAGGGTTTATGTCAAGATTAGGAGCCTTACTGATGGCTCTGCAGTCGGATAAGGTACGTATACACCATATAGGTACTTATACGACGGCCTCTGTGGCGCAGTGGGTGGTCAGCCTGAGACGCAGACGGTTGTGGGTTCGTTTCCCGCTGCGGGTCAAATGTTTGCATGTTCTGTAGATATTTGTCTCGGGTCTGGGTGTTTTTTTGTATGATATGTATGTATTTAAAAATATATATATATGTGTAGTATATCAATCATGTGGTTCCCATAATACAAGCTCTGCTTAGTTTGGGGCTACATGATGCTGTGTGATTACGTCCGGCATTATTTATTTATTTTTGTAGGTATACAACGAAATGTAAAGTTATATAAAAAATTAGTAGTGTCGGTTGTAGAAAATATGCCAATTTTGCGCAATGGCGCTCACTAGGGGAGGCCTATGTCCAGCAGTGGACTCCTTTAGCTGATGATGATGATAATTCTGATTTTGCTATGATACGACATAAGATATTGTTTAAAGAAAAATGTAGGCAGTTTACCTTCATCACTAACATAGCTGGTAGGTAGTTAATTTATTGGCCAGTCATATCATATTAGGTCCCACGATTTGTATAGTTAAAAAAATTGTAGGGTCGCCGTCACGCGTTATTGAAATCGATGAGGTTGATTGATGATCGATCTATTACTTTATACCGTCCAATTTATGCCTTTACATACGGGTCTAAGATCAAAAAAGCTAGAAACAGTATCAAACTAATTACATAAGTATATAATAAAGACACTTTATTTTTCATGAATAGACGGAAAAAAGAAAAGGCAATGTACAGTTCTGCTCAAAACTTGTTCAGCGAAAACATTCGAAATCGTCTCAAAAGGGTCCTTGGTACGATTTGCGTGAAAAGTTTTCACTAAAGAACTTGTTTGTGACTTCGGAATGTGGAATGTTTTCTTAAGCTCTGCTTACCCCCCGTAGGGGGTCTTAGTGTGAAGTATTTGCAGCTAGAAGTAGACTTAAAATACGTCTGTTAAGATCCTCTTTGTGCAGTGTTTTGAAAGTTTTTGACTTTGAAATAGAATTGTTAAATTCTGCATCAAATAGTTATTATTTTGAAAGTTTTATAGCTTTTGAGCATAAAATTCCTACCTTGTTACCTACAAGGGGATCAAAAATCGATAATCAATTTTTTTTTTTTATTTAAAGTCAATATTACTATTGATCAAAATGTTATACCCTCAAGTATTCATGGGAAAGGTTAAATCTTCCACTATTGACATAAGCATACATCACAATTATAAGCTCACAAAAATGATTATTTGTACTTATTTATTGTACTTATTTATGTTTTATTTGTACAAAGATTAAGAACTGAAATGACTGTAGACTTGCTATCCAATAGTCCGTGCTTTTTAGCAAAATTTTGCCACCGCAGCAGTGAGAGGCAGCGCTGATTTCTAACACGTTATAATCATTGACAAATAGGTACTCGTGCAACAGTCACCTAAACTCTTCACGAGTTCTTTCTGTCCTAAAAATATATTTTCCCATCCGCCCTATACTTTGGTTGCCTTGAAGCGACTTAAAAAGTTTTCTTCATTAGTCTTCCGTTTTCATTAGCAGTCGAAAGAACAGTGGGCTAACAAAGCAATGAATCGTTGAGTCAAATTAATTATTTCTGTATTAGCCTCGGTTTAATTACCGAAGTGGTCGCTACGTGCTGCGACTTGCGACTAATTGACCGGAATAAGAACCAGAGAATACAATTCCACTGGAAATATATTTAATAATAATAAAAAAAAAAAAGGTAGTGGTAGAGTTGTTTTTGAAGGGCTTATCCGGGAAAGTCGCTCAGCGAGCTATGGAACGAGAGTTTCTTTGAAGGATAGAATCCGCAACGAGACTATCCGACAAAGAACTAAAGTTGTCAACATAGCTCAGAGAATTAGCAAGCTGAAGTGGCAGTGGGCTGGCCATATCTGCCGAAGAACCGAAAACCGTTGGGGTAAACGAGTCCTTGAGTGGACACCTCGGCTCGGAAAACGTAGTGTAGGACGCCCTCCAGCCAGGTGGAGTGACGATTTGCGAAAGGCTGCTGGTGGAAGCTGGATGCGTCGAGCTCAGGACAGGGGGCAATGGCGCTCATTAGGGGAGGCCTATGGATGATCCGGGGAAATACTACCACCGTACCTATGAAGCAGCATTGGCTGTGTTTCAGTCTGACGAGTGTGGGAACCGGTGAAATTACAGGCATATGGAGCTTAACACTTTTATGCCTCAAGTTGATGGACGCAAGGCGTTGCAACGTAGGCCACGTTCCAAACATGCGTGACCTACGAAACAATACTTTGTTATAGGTAATGGTTACCACTTAACAACAGTTAGGCCATGCGCTAGTTCCAACAATAGGTTTCAAAAAAAAGGTAATCCTCTAAAGACTCACTATTAAAGGTGAATAGCGCATAAGTTATACGTGAGTAAATAGTGTTCTATGAAAAAAATATACTTACATATAACATTTATAATGGTAATTTACTATAGTAGCAGTATTAAATCGATGCTTATATCCCTGTGTATTAGGCTTCCCGCACACGACCGACAATCGGTGACCGACTTTTTGTAGGAGGAAAATGGAACGTACTGATTGCCACGCTGCAACGCACACGTCCAACAAAAAGTCGGTCAGAAATACTATGCAAGAAAAGTCGGTCCGATTTTCTGTCCTGCAAAAAGTCGGTCGTGTGCGGGGGGAGCCTTATATGACTTCATAATCATAATTATTTTTTAATTGTGTGCATGATAACTAGCTTTCACCCGTGGCTTGGCTCGCGAGGTACCCGGATAAAAGTATTACTATGTGCTAATTCAAGTCACAAACTATTTATATTCCTAGTTCCATCCAAATTAGTTCAGCCGTTATGGAGTCGGAAAAAACATAGTCACGACTTTCGCATTTATAATAATAGAGTGATTATCATTTTATACCTAACTTATTCGGAAAAAAATCGCATCATACTCGATTCGAGGAACTCTTTATAATAAAGATTTAGTCACGAAAGACAATGTGAAGATTTACCCCCTTGCTAAACAATGAATAAATATAAAATAGTTTTGTTATGGGATGCTTTGTTTATAACCCGAATTGTAACATGAATACTCATAACAAGCACTAAAGCATAGTGAGATACTAGTTCATTTAGTTCGTAGCAATCAAACGCTCATAGACCACCACAAAACAGGCAAATATAGGCATTACCAACTTAACTTTGCCGGTGGCCAAAATTGGAACTAAACTTGAACCATGCAGTTATTTGTAGAGTTGTATCTATTTGCTTACCACTAGCGACACTCGTAACAGTTTGGTTTAGATGGTCGTACTGTAATTTCCATTCACTGGTAGAGTGGGATTATTATGTTTGTTATTCGTTGCATGTAGGGCTCTCTGGTTGCCAATTTCGAGAGTTCGGGTAGCTACAGCTATGTCATAGCGGCTGGAGAAATGTCCCCTACAGGGGAAACAGTAATTTAGGCTCATGTGCACTGTCAAACTAAGGGGCGGTTAAACTGCTGTTAGCTTATCTAGTTCTTTTTGATAGAGGTTTAAATGTGTACATGTAACATGTCATCTTAAACCATGGTAACTACAATAAAAATAAGAATAAGATTAATTTATTTTCACAAGCCATCCGATAATTCAATATGTATGTCGATTGTCGGTGCATTATGGTAAGCACAGCTAAAATACAGATTTCGTTAGTTATAAAATTCCTTACGGGCGCTAAACTGTTCTTTTACTAAAAGCTAGGTATTTTCTGTCACTGCTAAAAGCGTCTTAGCGTTGTTTTGAAAATCATTCAGTGGACGCATCCAGCTTCTACCAGCAACCGTTCGCAGATCGTTACCTGGCCGGAGGGCGTCCTACTACGTTTGCCAAGCTGCGTTCTCCACTTAGGGCAGCTTCAGTCAGTGTGTTGGCCTAGGCGTGTTTTCTATACAAATTGAGATACTTCCATACAATGTAAAAATCTGCAGCCCTGCGATACATGACGGAGCGTGGTACAGTGTGATAAAACTCTAAGAACTTTACTGGAACCCCAACATTTAGGGGAACCATTCAATCATCTTTGTATGCAAAAATATATGTGTACGCAATAAATTACTCAAAGTATTTTTAGTTTAGGGAAATGCACACGATAATTGACATCATGTCCACGAAAAGTGTGAAAATAACATTTTCCGAAAATTCTAATGAAATGTACCTAATTACGAACCTGCATTTTCTTTGTTGAGTGAACCTTCTGGAAAAATACCAGTAAACTAAACAAGAGCTTTGCTAATGGAAATTAGCTTCCCCGCTAATTGCCATGAATACGATTTGCATAATTCAACGTCTTTAAAAACATGATTGGATAAGGGGTGTTATAAAAATAATAGTATTATAATGGTAATGTTATCGCCTCGTGTTTGAAAAGTTAATCGTCGCTTACACTGCAAATTTTTACATGAATATTCAAACGTAAGGAAACTCGATTTTTCCTGTTCATTTAGTTCAAGTTTGGATCATTATTTTTTAGGGTGCCATACTTTTACAATGTAAGCAAAAAATATAATTTTAGTCTCAATTCTCTGTTACGTTCCTGTAACATTTGGAGGTATGACGAGTTCACACAATTTTTTATTCAATTTTAATTTAGTATTTTAGTCGTAATACAACAATATCAGTCCCGTTACAGGCTTACAAATCATTAACTAGACCAATATTATGCACCATTGTTAAAGGGACTTGATTCCCCAAACAATACGATGATTTTCCTAATTGCAAACATTTTTCCCGCGGAATCGAAAGGAACCCACGTAATCAATACTTACGTAGCGTAGGTACGTATAAAGTAACGAAAACCGTCTTACCAGCAAAGGCCAGTGGCCAGAGCGCGAAGAATATACCTAACGTCAGTTTGCGTTATAGTAGATTGTTTTACAAGGGACTAAACCATCCCATTATATACGAGGTTGTTATACTCCCGAGCTTAGCGAGGGAGGATGACAAGACCGAGTTATAATGGGTGGTTTTGGCCCGAGTAAAACACTCTACTTTTCACTTCGATTGCGAGAAAATAAAACAATTCCAAATTAGTCAATTTTCAGAAATTTTATTAAAAATTAAATGTGCAGTTAGAGCAATTTTGAATGTTTAGTGATATGTTTTTCCCGGGCAATTTTATTTCGGTTCTCTGTGATTGGGATGTGATAATATTTTGAGTTGATTGTTGTGGAGTAAAAGTTGGAGAGACTCGAATCATGCTTGAGTTTCCTGCATTATTAAGATCTGAGTGCGGCTTCAGCTGAGTTGACATATTCATCCAATCCCGCGATGTAGATGCTTGGGGTTCTGTAATGTTTGGTAGAATATTGATTCCTTCCATAATCCGCTGCGTGACGTGATACTTGTTTTGTATAGAGTCCTCTATATAACCTTCAGCCACTTGATCGGACCTCCATCCACCGTGGCGTTTTAATGTCGTTATATTCGCACCAGAGTCCGCCAACAGAGTCGCGGATGTTCTGCGGAAACAATGGCCCGTGTAGAGTTCCGGATTTGGTAAATTTAGATAAGTGGCAATATCTTTAGGCATGTTACCAAATTTATTTTTGCCTATGACTTGCCTTGTGCATTTACCATTTTGATAATTTAGAAAAAATCTTCTCGTTGAAACATTAGTGGGACGTAACTCCTGATAGGCTTTAACTATATTAAGGTATTCTCCACTGATGACAAATTTACGCTCTTTGTTTGTTTTCGTGTTCGGCAGACTCACAGCTTGTAGGTTTGTATCCGTTTCTACGTCTTCTAGCGTTATATTGGCAAGCTCTATTCCTCTGCATGCACCGCTGATTCCATAAATTAAAGCAACCTGTTGAACAAAAAAATAAGTGTGTTAATAATCGTAATAATCTAGGTACATAATTTAGGTATGTAGGTAGGTATCTATTTATTTAGTTTGAGTAGAGTACATAAGTAGGTTACCTTTGTTGCCAAGTATTGTTTATTTGGAGCGTTATTTAAAAATGTTTCGATTTCTTGTGTCGTCAAGACTTTAGATTTTTTTGCCTTGTATCCAGTGGACAATTTCTTCAGTAAAGCCGTTAAATTTACATATTTTTTAATATCGACGTCGTGTCTCGTTTTTAAGGTCATTCTTAACATTGAATATGTGCTCCAAAGAGTCGACGATTTGAATTTTTTCGATAATTCATCAAAATAAGTGAGAAAAACCCCTTCTGTAAAAGAATCCACACGTTTCTCATCTCTCCATTTCATAAAATTTTCGTAACTCTTTAAATATATTTCACGTGATTTTGTCGGCAACAGATTCATAATTATTTCTTTGCCCTTTTCTTCCATTTGCATATTAGCATCTTCACTATCACTTGATGACATTTTTCACGTTCACAATTTGAAAGTTAAAGTCAGGAAGTTAAACGTAAAAGTTTGTGATTTGGAATGAAGAAAATTCTAGAGATTTAGCGCCAATACCATCTTTTTTTTTAAATCTCTATACCTTCAATAACCCTCAACGAAACAGTTCGCATTCTACCGTGAAGGGAAGAATCAACCTTCATAAAACATCACCAAGACGGTTCTATTTTCAAAAAAAAAGATTGACGGAGCACCAAGAAGTCGAGTTTTTATATAAGAGAACGAATGCTTTGTACGGGCTGATGATTTTAGACAAAAATTAAAAAGAAAAAATACTTTTTAGCCCTAGGTATTAAACTCGAGTTTTAGGCCCGCTAAGCTACACTATTATGATACACTTTTTGAGCAAGAGAAGTGAAAACTATATTTTTGTACTGGAGATGTCAAGGTTTTAAAAACTTCCCGCTAGGGGCGCTGCTCAATTTTCATACACAAATAAAGTTGACCCAAACTTTGACGTTAGGCATTTTCTTTGCACTCAAGCTAGGTGAGATGGCTGATGGATGGCGGTCGAAATCATAAGACTTTGAACTATAAAAAAACTGGTGTAACCTTCCCATAGATGCACACGAATAAAGAGTGGTTTTTGGTAGTACTTTCACTAAATAGTTCGTACCATGAAGGGTACTTGACTGAAAATTTCCCAGGAAGGCTACTCCGGTACTGCATCTTCAAAGGTTCCATTATGATGATTAGAAAATGAGAGCTTTGTACAGTTAGCCAACTTCATAAACCTTTTAAAACTTTAATTATTTTAAAACCAAGCAAACGCGAACCAAGGAGAAGCGTAATAGTTTTTTTTTTCTTGGGATACATTAGAACGTGTTCTGTTTTTTCATTTTTTTTATTTGTTTATTAGTGTTACCAACATAATATTCCTATACCATTTCAATTCATTAAACATCAAGAGCAAAGTGTTATTACAATTATAGGCAACATACGGCTTGCTATTAAAATACATTGAGCGAATATAGAAAATAATTCAAACTAATTAACTGACACATTCGGAATCTGTATAAAAATCTATTACATAGATATATAGATAGATAGATAGATAGAAAACTCTTTATTGTATGTCCTCACACTAACATACTTCAACATTATAGATCAATAAGAACAATTATTAGAAATTACAGGCACAAGAGGCTTATCATCTTCATGCCTCAAGTTGATGAACGCAGGGCATTGCATCGTATAGCATGTTCCAAAAAAACGTGATCTATGTTGCAATGCTTTGTGATAGATAGGTAATGGTTACCACTTAACATCAGGTGGACCATGTGCTTGTTCCATCTTTAAGTACCATAAAAAAACAATAAGAACAGTTACAATAATGAAAGTACAACGGGCGGTCTTGTCGCTTAGAGTGACTTCTACCAGACAAACTTTGTAACTGAAGATAGAAAAAATATTTATAAGTGCAATTTCTAAAGCTTGAAAGTACCTTTTGACGACTTCTGAATAACGCAGTGGGTCGAAGCTCCCCCTTAGACGCAAAGGTAGCGGGTTCGATACCCGCTACGGGACAAATATTTGCTATATCTGCAAATATCTTGTCTCAGGTCTGGGTGATTTCAAAGTAGGTACCTACGTATAATCTGTGAATATGTATTTACAAAAAAATATATAAAGTAGTGTGTCAGTCATGTGATTCCTATAGTACAATCTCTGCTTAGTTTGGCATTATTATTCATTATTTATTAAACGATCCTTTCATAAATACGTAATTTTTTTTTTATTATTGGACCAGGTCTGTCCACAAGTTGTGAGAACCGTTTTTGACATAATCACGTATTTTTAACTGAAAATGAATGATTCAAAACTATTATCCAAAAACTTTAAGCTTTTTATGTGTGTGGGGCAGCCCTAAAAGTAAATCAGAGCTATAATTATGATCATCAAGTCAAGGACAACGTTTAAATCAGCTGTTTCAGGGCTGCCTCACAAGTAATGCGTAAGTTAACAAACCAGTTCTTCAATGAAAAATTAAAAAATCTAAAAGCATGAATAAATGTCGTTGAGCTTTAGAAATAGGTTTACCCTTAACATAAGAATTCAAACTCACCATGTATAGGTAGGTATTTACTCAAGTACTATATTTTAGAAATCATCATCATCATCAGCCTATATCAGTCCACTCATGGACCTAGGTCCCCTCTATGGCTATGTTTGCCGATCCGCGGTCAACTCGTTTTCCCCAACGGTTGTCGGTTCTTCGGCAGAATATGGCCAGCCCACTGCCACTTCGGCTTGCTAATAGGGATGATGCCTGGGTAGAAAAATAATAATTCTAATTAGTCTGTCAATTAGATTATCAAAAAATATTGAAAACATATTTTTTTTTTAAATCAATGGAAATTGACAATGTTATAGAGCGTCAAAGTTCGGGAGTGGGGGCTCGTGACGTCACTTGTATGTAAAAAGTGTACTTACCCGTGACGTCACGCGGAACTTCAACACACTATCTTTGACATTTTTTGTTTAATTGACAAAAGAAAAAATACGGGTCGAATATTTTTTGATAATGTAAATGACGGACTAATTAGAATTTTTCAGGCATCTAGCCTATTCTGTGATATAACGAATGTTTTATTTAAATGAAAATTTTGTAATTAAGTATAATAACGAATGTAAATAAATGACGAGTAATGAGGTATATGATCAGGGATAACAAAGTAGATAGGTAATTGAAAAGCGATAGTTTTGATAGATGTTTTATTTTCCACGATTTTCATACAAAAGATACTGTATAAAAGCGTAAAGTATTTTCATAACATTTTCAGTCTTATAAGCGAGTTAATTGCATTGATTTTTAGCTGGCCGTGCTCTTTGTCACCGTGGCCTTCAATCAGATTTTGTTAAAGAACCATATACCTACATAATTATTAAGATTACTTGCTGTAAGTTTGTAATTAAACATTTTAATTTCGCTATGTTTTTACGATAACCAAAACATAAGTGATACTGATCGATCATTCTTAAGTATGTTCAAAGATCAATTTGTTTTTTTTTTCTTCCTTATAAACAGATAAATCATGAATTAAAATTAAAAATATTCATACTGTTTAAATGCCTGCATCACATCACAACCTTAAAATAAAGTAAAATAAAAACAAAAAAAATATTAAGTATTTTTGTTAAAATGTGTAAGTTATTTACAAATAATATTATTTAAGTACATTGCCTCTGAATATAAGCAAGATTGCTGGCAACACTGTTTTAGAGATTCGTGCTATAATATTTGACCGTACATATTTGTGTCAGATCTATTTAATGTTTCACTTAGTATAAATAGAAATAAATAAAACTTATCTTAAACTTAATCTAACCTTAAAAAATACTTAATTTATATTTTAAATTCTGAGCGCTCCCTAAATTTTTTACAAAGTCCAAACCAAATATTTCTTTCTGTGGTATTTCAACTTCAACGAACTTTGTTCTAAATCTGTTAAAATATTCTAGAAACACTTATAAAGCTTCACACAAATGCTTTGTACTGTCCATTCGTACACTTGATTATGGCAATTCAAAAATCCAATTTTTATCATTCATATCAACTCTAGTTAAACGATAAATTCTTTTACCAAAAATTTTTCTCTTACTAGCATCGAGATATTTATTTACTCTAGAGAGGAAAACGTGGAAAAAAGTGTCAGCACTAAAACTCTGCGCAAACTGTCAATTGCACAGAGTTTGAACACTTTTCAAGCAACATAAGGTCTTAAATAGAGCAAATTTGGCATTTAGAAGTTTATTTTGTCAAATACACTTGGACGATTTTTGACAGTTTTCACTTGAAGACTGTCCCACTAACGTGTAAAAAAGTGTCTGCACCAAAACTCTGCGCACGCTGTCAATTGCGCCGACTTTAAACAATTGTTAAGCAATTTATGGTCTAAATTAGGGCAAATTTGGCATTTAGAAGATTATAATGTCAAATACGCTTGGACGATTTTTGACAGTTTTCACTTGAAGACTGTCTCTCTATAGTGTTCAATATAATTATCTCGATGCTTACTAGACAAAAATACGAAATAACTAGGTACCTACGTATCAAGAATCGACCTTCGTGTTAATATCTTAAAGTCTATTTTTACACGTACTGTCTCGCCGGGCCGTTTTTCCTAGAATGTGGAAGTGTATCGTCATTGTTGCCAGTGTTGTTGTTGTGTAGAAATGCCATTTCTACTCCGCCATCTCCGCTCTACAAACAAGACAACAATGGTTTATAAATAGGTCACAATAATTATTTAGAAATCGATGATAAAAAATGTCAGTAGTGTAACTGCATAACAATTTCTTATTTATAGATTTTGGTCATAATTTCTAGGATATTTATCGTAGTTTTATTTTTATTTTAGCATCACTACTGTACCCCTAGAACGCGTATCGCAATACGGAAACGTTCATAGTTTTCGTTTTCTTGCTCAATTTTAATGTACGCTTTTTGGAAATTACGCAACTGTTTTAAAATATAAACTGATCAAACAAAATTGGTGATGTAATCTTCTTGCAGATTGCAATGTTTATCACTCGAAACAATTGGGTAATTAACGAAAAGAGGTACTTTAAAATTGAGCCCGAAAACGAAAAGTATGAACGTATTGCGCATCTCTTACTAGAGGTACTGAAGTAGGATTAGAGTTGGCTGTTGTAAGAATCTGACATATAATCGAATGATATCAAAAGCTGGGACCATCATCCTAACGCGGCCATTTTAAAAATGGCCGTCGGACACAAATCAACTAAAGTATCTTCTTATAACAAATCAGGGTCCATAAGCGCAAAAGTAAGATTTTTTTACTTTCTTTTTTAATTTATTACATGGAAAGTACCCATTTAAATTACCCAATATTTAATATGACAATTCTTACACAGAATATAAAGAGGTTTATTTTTAAGCTATGTTCAAAGGCGAGCTTAACCCTGAAAGAGTAATTTTGGGTATAGAGAAAAGTTAAAATGAGAAGGATTGATAAATGTGTGTGTACTTGCATAATAAGGGATACATAAAAAAAAACTTAAGCGGGGAATTCATCAGTCGGACCGTTGGTTACCCGCAGGCAAGTCTGTAAACATGACCGTATAGTAGCCGGACCCGCGGGCATGTACAACTAGTAAATTACTCGCTTTCAGTTTAAATAACAATCTTTTTTAACACGCTTTTATTAGTTTCACCTGTATGTATGTATGTAACCGACTCCTTTGAGCTCGATTTTGCCCTACTTTGAACGATCAGATTTGATTCAAACTTTGCACACCTGTCAAAGGTCGATGACAATGCAATAATCCGATAAAAATATCCGATTATCCTAATTAGATTCGCCAGGATTAATTAATTTCTTTCCGCATCCTTTGCATGCGAGTAAGAGACACAGAGCTAGTGCGCGAACTACGCATGCGTGCAAGCGTGTTTTTTTAGTTTTTTTAAACTATTAATTATTCCTAAATAAATGTAAGCGTCTAAACACACTATGGCGAAAATTAGGCGACGTAAGTTCCGTTAGTTGACAAGTTCGGCTGTATGCCATAACGCGACGTAATTTCAGCATAATGTGTCATCTGTATTTCAAATGCAGGCGTAATCATTCCGAACCAAAGAAATAGTACAAAAGCATAGAAGAAGTCTTAAAATTAATTTATGCTCTGAACATTAACTCATACGGCTGATCTCTACTTTCTTATGTCCATATATGTTAGCTAGAATGAGATGCATACTTTATTTCAATGCGATTTCTGCGACTTCGTACGACTTCGTACCAGGGCATTTGTATGAACCTGCATAGAAATTTGTTCGAGCGCCTTGGTACGATTAACTTTTTGAAGTCGCATTGATATATGTATGCATCCCTTTCTAACTGATGATATTGGACATAAGAAAGTAGATATCAGCCTTATTGAATTTTAAGACTTTATCTAATTGTCTTCCTATATCTGTGTTCCGAACTTATGTCGCGTAATTTCGGCGTGTTAGTGTGTTAAGACACTAACTGTCAGTGTTTTGACGTAGGAGGCACACAACGAATACCCGTCTATCAATAAGTCTTACCTCAGAATGCATAGGATTAGCGGTAATGGTTATGGGCACTTTCGCATTGGCGGGAATGTATCCGTTGTTTCCACCTGTTTCGGGAACTGAGCCTTTCTCCTCTGAAAAAACAACAAATGGGTAATGCTGAATTATTTAATCAAATAACTTTGAGCTGTTGTAGGACAGGGGAGTAAGGGGTTCCAACCCCCATCTCCGGAACCCAAGCCAACCTCACCTGCACGTGGTACACCCTGCTAACTAACAAACGGGGCTCTGGCGGCCGGCTGATTGGCAGCAGCGTCGGCGGTGCGAGAAGCTGTACCCTGCGATCCCCAACCCGCATGCCCAGCGTGGGGATTATGGGCATATCCCCCTTCTTATAGGGGAGGCCTATGTCCAGCAGTGGACTGAATAGGCTGTTGTTGTTGTTGTTGTTGTTGTTGTAGGACAAGCTCTATGAAATTGGAGCTACTGTAAGGATTTTTCTATCGGTTTATAATAATAGGTGTAGAATTAATTTGGCAGAATACCAGCGCCTAGATACTTCTCCGGAGCAAGGTATTAAGGCGACTATAAGGGTCAAACCTCCCTCTCGCTCGCACTATTCAATATTTTTGAAGATATAAAATCACTGAATGTAGTTATGCAAAATAGCAAACCTTCACGGCCTAGAAAATAACAATACAAAGGTTCAGCAAGAATATCATGTCGAACCCAACAAAAAATTTGCACCAAAATTGATCACATTGGTGCAAGTTTTTTTGGTAAGAAAACGTGATAGAATTTAAATGATATTATCGCCTTAATGCTAAGTCGAGGCCTTTTTACTGCTGTGGCACATAGCTACATGTCGGGACGACATTACTTACAGTTTAACTATTTACTTTACTTAATTCTGTTGTAGTATGTATTGTATGCCAAGTAAATAAATGTTTGTCTACTGTCTGAAAATTCTACATTATCGATGCTCGATTGAATATACTAGCAAATACCTAGTGCAAATATAATAAAATATGAACGGAATACTTTTTAAGTACAAACATTTTGTTGCAAAATTAATATTTCATACAAAAACAGACCTAATACACGAAATGGTTTAACGGGTAAGTTTGCAGCGGACTATGAAGTACCAGTAAACTTTAAACGAGTGTAGTTCATTTTGCAAGACAAGTCTATTTTGATATCCACGTACAGTCAAGTTTACTGGATGCTACTTCAAGACCGCTGTCAACTTGATTGTGTATGGCTATCTTGATGCCTGGTACAAATTTAAACAGACGAATCTACAAGTGTTTTAAAATATATATGTATCACACACAATAATAGTGGCGTTTAGTGTCATTTAGATCTGAGCGCTTCCGTGCTTCGGAAGGCAAGTTCAGATGTTAGTCCCGGATTAGTCAGTCATTAGGCCATGTCGGCCTTCCAGCGGCTAAAAGACTCCGCCAACAGGGCTAGAGTTAGTCACTAGCTCATACTATGAAGTAAAAAAAGAATCACATCTAGCCTATTAGGCTAGACGACAAGTTCAGATGTTAGTCCCGGATTAGTCAGTCATTAGGCCATGTCGGCCTTCCGGCGACGTAAAGACTCCGCCAACAGAGCTAGAGTTAGTCGCTAGCTCATACTATGAAGTAAAAAAAGAATCACATCTAGCCTATTAGGCTAGACGACAAGTTCAGATGTTAGTCCCGGATTAGTCAGTCATTAGGCCATGTCGGCCTTCCGGCGACGTAAAGACTCCACCAACAGGGCTATAGTTAGTCGCTAGCTCATACTATGAAGTAAAAAAAGAATCACATCTAGCCTATTAGGCTAGACGACAAGTTCAGATGTTAGTCCCGGATTAGTCAGTCATTAGGCCATGTCGGCCTTCCGGCGACGTAAAGACTCCGCCAACAGAGCTAGAGTTAGTCGCTAGCTCATACTATGAAGTAAAAAAAGAATCACATCTAGCCTATTAGGCTAGACGACAAGTTCAGATGTTAGTCCCGGATTAGTCAGTCATTAGGCCATGTCGGCCTTCCGGCGGCTTAAAGACTCCGCCAACAGAGCTAGAGTTAGTCAATAGCTCATACTATGAAGTAAAAAAAGAATCACATCTAGCCTATTAGGCTAGACGACAAGTTCAGATGTTAGTCCCGGATTAGTCAGTCATTAGGCCATGTCGGCCTTCCGGCGACGTAAAGACTCCGCCAACAGAGCTAGAGTTAGTCAATAGCTCATACTATGAAGTAAAAAAAGAATCACATCTAGCCTATTAGGCTAGACGACAAGTTCAGATGTTAGTCCCGGATTAGTCAGTCATTAGGCCATGTCGGCCTTCCGGCGACGTAAAGACTCCGCCAACAGAGCTAGAGTTAGTCAATAGCTCATACTATGAAGTAAAAAAAGAATCACATCTAGCCTATTAGGCTAGACGACAAGTTCAGATGTTAGTCCCGGATTAGTCAGTCATTAGGCCATGTCGGCCTTCCGGCGACGTAAAGACTCCGCCAACAGAGCTAGAGTTAGTCAATAGCTCATACTATGAAGTAAAAAAAGAATCACATCTAGCCTATTAGGCTAGACGACAAGTTCAGATGTTAGTCCCGGATTAGTCAGTCATTAGGCCATGTCGGCCTTCCGGCGACGTAAAGACTCCGCCAACAGAGCTAGAGTTAGTCAATAGCTCATACTATGAAGTAAAAAAAAGAATCACATCTAGCCTATTAGGCTAGACGACAAGTTCAGATGTTAGTCCCGGATTAGTCAGTCATTAGGCCATGTCGGCCTTCCGGCGGCTTAAAGACTCCGCCAACAGAGCTAGAGTTAATCAATAGCTCATACTATGAAGTAAAAAAAGAATCACATCTAGCCTATTAGGCTAGACGACAAGTTCAGATGTTAGTCCCGGATTAGTCAGTCATTAGGCCATGTCGGCCTTCCGGCGACGTAAAGACTCCGCCAACAGAGCTAGAGTTAGTCAATAGCTCATACTATGAAGTAAAAAAAGAATCACATCTAGCCTATTAGGCTAGACGACAAGTTCAGATGTTAGTCCCGGTTTAGTCAGTCATTAGGCCATGTCGGCCTTCCGGCGACGTAAAGACTCCACCAACAGGGCTATAGTTAGTCGCTAGCTCATACTATGAAGTAAAAAAAGAATCACATCTAGCCTATTAGGCTAGACGACAAGTTCAGATGTTAGTCCCGGATTAGTCAGTCATTAGGCCATGTCGGCCTTCCGGCGGCTTAAAGACTCCGCCAACAGAGCTAGAGTTAGTCACTAGCTCATACTATGAAGTAAAAAAAGAATCACATCTAGCCTATTAGGCTAGACGACAAGTTAAGATGTTAGTCCCGGATTAGTCAGTCATTAAGCCATGTCGGCCTTCCGGCGACGTAAAGACTCCACCAACAGGGCTATAGTTAGTCGCTAGCTCATACTATGAAGTAAAAAAAGAATCACATCTAGCCTATTAGGCTAGACGACAAGTTCAGATGTTAGTCCCGGATTAGTCAGTCATTAGGCCATGTCGGCCTTCCGGCGACGTAAAGACTCCACCAACAGGGCTATAGTTAGTCGCTAGCTCATACTATGAAGTAAAAAAAGAATCACATCTAGCCTATTAGGCTAGACGACAAGTTCAGATGTTAGTCCCGGATTAGTCAGTCATTAGGCCATGTCGGCCTTCCGGCGACGTAAAGACTCCGCCAACAGGGCTAGAGTTAGTCACTAGCTCATACTATGAAGTAAAAAAAGAATAACATCTAGCCTATTAGGCTAGACGACTGAAAAATTTTAATTAGTCCGTTTTTTACATGTCCAAAAAAATATTGGACACGTATTTTTTCGTTTATTTATTTTATTTATTTATTTAACACTTTATTGCAGAAAACAAAGAATTGTATAAAAGGAGGACTTAATGCTAAAGCATTTTCTGCCAGTCAACCTTTCCTGGTAGAAAAGCAAGGTTGGCGTTAGCACTAAACTAGGTACATACTTAACGTTAAAAATATTAAAGAATTATTCTTTTGTCAATTAAACAAAAAATAACAAAGATATAGTGCGTTTAGTTTCCGCGTGACGTCACGATATAGTACATTTATTACTTAGCCGTGACGTCACGAACTCACTCCCGAACTTTCACGTTCTTTATCTCCGTCAATTTCTATTGATTCGATAAATAAAAAAATATGTGTCCAGTATTTTTTGTTGTTCTAATTGACGGACTAATTAGTTTTTTTTTTTTGACCCAGTCATCCCTATTCTGTTACACATCTTAAGAATATAAAACTTACTGTCAGCAGGAACTCGCTTCGCTCGCCGGCACAGCAGCAGCGTCACGACCAGTATAAGCAGCAACGCAGCGGCTCCGATGGCACCACCGGCCGTGACCAGCGCGTCCGGTCGCCGCGACTCGGACACATCTGATGGAGGCGATTCGCTTGTGCTTGAACCGGTTGGTGAGCGTTGGGTTTTTGCGACCTAGAGCATTTTCACTAGATTAGGAGCCGATTGATATAATATAGTACTCAAAGCTTAGTTGATAGTCACTCCCGCCCAGAGGCTGCATTTTGTAACTCAGTTGCCAATTTAAATGATGAGCAGCGGTCCTGTTTTTACAACCTTTGACAGTTTGCTAGTAATTGACGTTCTTTGAATTTCGACCACAGATATAGAAGAGAACTAGATAAAGCCTTAAAATTCACTCTGAACATCAACTCATACGGCTGATCTCTACTTTCTTATGTCCAATATCATCAGTTAGAAAGGGACCCATACATATACTAATGCGACTTCAAAATAGATGAAAAAGTTAATCGTACCAGGGCGCTCGAACAAAATTATGTAGATGTGTACGAAGTCGCAGAAATCGCATTGAGATAAAGTATGCATCTCTTTCTAGCAAATGATATATGGACATAAGAAAGTAGAGATCAGCCGTAAAAGTTGACGTTCAGTGCATAGTGAATTTTAAGGATTTATCTAGTTGTTTTCTATATCTGTGATTTCAACAAATGAAATGTCAAAACTTGCAAATAAAGGTCAGGGGCAGCAGTCTCGACTTTTTCGTTAACTACCGATATATCGCTATGTGTAAGCCCACAAAAAACATCTTCCCGAAAATTGGGGAAAAATAATGACCTGTAAAGACGAGTTATTAAATAATTTTATTCAATGTTTCTACTATTTAGATAAGATAAGATAAATAGGTATTTATTTCACCCAAGTTATAAAGTAGGCAATATATTATGTAAAATTAAAGTGTAATTAGTTACATTATCTTAAAATTAGGTATCTAGATACAAATAAATGCACTTCAATTGGGTAAAATAGGACCCGAAATAGATAAAATAGTATTTATAAAGCCGTTACACATTAAAGAAATTTGAAAATAATTCAATTAAGCGACAAATTTCAATCCATTTAAATACTTAAATGGATAAAAAAAAATATTTTGTGTCTACTATTAAAAAAATATAAACAAACTAGCTAAGAAAACTTTTTTTTTTGCAATGATGTACAAATTAACGCTTATCAATGATTGTTTTTACTTTGTAAGGAGCTATATAAGTTTATGTTCTTGCAACACTAAATTATAAGACATTTGTTTTTAGGTTAGAAGTTACCGATGGTTATCGTTAACTTTATCGGGCTGTCATATTTGGCCGCAATGAAATTCACAAAAATTGTAGAGTTGAGATTGTATGTCGGTATGTTAACGACATAAATCGTAAACGTCAATGATCGGCACCAATCAGCACAGCCCACCTCGACGCGCGCAGTATTTTTTGTATGAAAATCCGTTTCCCATCTGCTACCGAATTTCGGTAGGTAGCGATCGCTAACTATGTCGAGACTGCAGCCCCTGGTGCCAATCATTTTGGTTTGCAAATGAGTTAGTAAAATATTGGGAAAATTGGTCCACGATTAACAGAGATATAGGTGAACATACATAAAAAAAAAAAAAGATTCAGACGAATTGATAACCTCCTCCTTTTTTGAAGTCTGTTAAGGAGCTCCGGGCAAACAGTGTGCTGAACATGGATGTTTGTTCAGTGTCTGGGTGTTTCATAAGTATGCATGACAAGTATGTATGTTTATCAGTGTCTGTTACCCATAGTACAGGCTCTGCCTAGTTTGGGATCAGTCAACCTTGTGTGAGATGTTCCGTATTTATTGATGTTTATATAATTAAAGAGAGAAATAGAGGTAGACAAATTAAAAGATGGGAAGATGACTTCAAGAAAATAGCGGGTCTAATATGGACCCGCCTAGCAAGAGACAGAAATAGGTGGAAATCTTTGAGGAGGCCTTTGTCGACAGACAAGCTGTTGCAGACAAAAATTTAGTTGCCGATGTAATGTAATACGTAATAGTAGTTTAGTTAATAAGAAAGCACTTATCCATTGTAATTTTAAGTAACAGCAATAAAGGCTATTTTATTTATTTATTTATATAATTATATTTTTTTATATTGTAAGTAGTAGAGTATCATATGGAACTACCTCATGGCCCACCTGATGTTAAGTGGTAACCATGACTTATAACAAACTATTGCTTCATAGAACGCAGGTTTGGAACGTACCCTACGATTCAAAGTCCTGCGTCCATCAACTTGAAGCATGAAGGTACTGTCAAATAAAAATGTCTTATTCAGTAAGACTGCTTATCTAAGTTCTTTTAGTAGTAGAAGAGTTTTTTGTGGAGTGCTCGTCCGGGGAAGTACTGCCACCATGTCTATTTCTGCCGTGAAGCAGCTGAGCTGTGTTTCGGTTTGAAGGGTGTGTGTGCCGGTGAAATTACAGGTACAAGAGGCTTATCATCTTCATGCTTCAAGTTAATGGGCGTTGCATCGTAGAGCACGTTCCAAAAAACGTGATCAATGCAATGCTTTGTGATATGTAATGGTTTCCAGTTAAAATCAGGTGGGTCGTGTGCTTGTACCATCTTCAAGTACCATAAAAACAAAGTTAAAGGAAGATGTAATAGTATATTTTACAACACGTGCAAAAAAATGAACCATTTTTATCCGAGACTTTTAGTAATGTCGAGGATAAAATGGTTTTGTGGATGAGTTATAAACTCTGATTTTCACTTCAATTGCGAGGAAATAAAACAGTAGTTTAACATAACATCTCTTTAATTAAAATTCGAATTAAATTAGTACAGTTTTGAATACTGAAGGAAATTGTTTTTATGTCTTAAAAATGTAATAATAAATCAATAATGCGGGACGTTATCACACAGCATCATGTAGCCCCAAACTAAGCAGAGCTTGTATTATGGGAACTACATGATTGATATATGTATATATATTTGTAAATATACATATCATACATAGAAAACACCCAGACCCAGAAAAAAAAATTAAAGTTAATATTATAAAATAACAAAGTCTATCTATGAACTTCTTATTTATGAGTAGATATGTTAATGCACTTTTGCACAAAATTCGATTCTGTACAGCCTATATCCTGCACAAATAAGTACTTACAGAGCATGAAAAGTGAAAAAGTATTTACCAATATAGAGCTGAAATCTGAAGGTGCCTGCTGCGTATACGCCTGCATTTTGACCTCGTACCCCGTGTCAGGCATCAAATGGTCAAGTGCGAGTGATCTCGCCTCCGCCCTCGCTACCACTTTCTCGTACTCTCCTGCTGAGCTGACGCTGCGGTAGTATACGTAGAAACCACCCGCTGTTATGTTGTGAGGACCGCTTGACCACTAAAAGGGAACATAATTTTTTTTATTTATTTATTTATTATGGGCCAGCTCTTGACCTCGAGGCTTGCGTGAGCAAGGATGAGGTCGATGGGGCGAGCTTTCCTAGAATATGCCTATTAACTCTCTTTTTAAAGCCGTTAATGGAATCACAGACGCTGGGAGCTGATTCCATATTTTAGCAGTTCGCATTATGTTTGGAAGCGCGTAGTTCTGTTAAATGGAATATCAACACAACAACTATGAGGATAGGAGGTAGTTAGCAGTGCGTCTGAAGTTCCTATGGAAGAAAGGTGAAGGCGAAATAAGGTCACGTAACTCCTGCGCACACTCTCCGAAGTACAATGTATAAAAAACCGACAAACTCGCGACGATAAATCTTGTAGGGAAGCCAGGTCTGTAATATTTGTTTAGGGCCGGGATATTTTAAGGAATATTATTAATTGCATATAATAAATACTGACTGCACAGTAAATTAACTATAGTTTGCACAGTACCCAGCTGTTATTAGGTTTTTTTAGAACCACCTAGATATCCTAACAGCAGCAAAACCGACACAGATAGACTAGGTTATTAGGTTTTTGCAATGCAATCAGTAATTTTGATATGATTTTTTTGATTTGGGTTTGAATATTATCCATAATTTAACATGATAGTCGATTAGTTCCTGATTCAAAAGATATATATAAAGAAAGGGGTTAGTTATCACGTTGACTGCAGGCCTCGGGGGGGCTTCTTGCTCGAGATCGACAGTTGTGTTTTTAAGCGTTATACATTAATGGGAGTTTTGGAGGGTTTTGAGAGAACTTGACAGGTGTTTAAATATATATTTAGAGCCAAAAAATTGTTTTAATACAAACGTATTTAATGAAAAATGATTTTGAAAATCGGTCCACGATTGATGTCGATGAACATCATCAAAACTAGATTCCGACGAATTGAGAACCTCCACCCTTTTGAAGTCGATTAAAAACAAAAGTGTTTTATCAAAGTCATCGGTACTGCTATTTTATTGTAATCTGTAAGTCCAAAGTACATTATACTAGTCTGTAAATCCAAATAAACAAAGCTTCGATCAAAGAGTAGAGTTATAGACCAGAAAGGCTTCGATACTCACAGTCCACTCCAACTGCAGACTATAGGGTGACATCGCCACTATTTTCTGCAGGGTCGGCGGCTGAGGCTTCTGTAAGGCTCCACCACGTTGGAGATAGAACTTCGCACTGCTTTTACCCTGCTTGTTATCTTGGTTTGAGTAGACTGCAGCCACTCTGAACCTACAAATAAAGTAAATTAATCATCATCATCAATAACAAACTTATTCAATTATTTTGTATTCTAAGTGTTAGCGCAGACTTCAGGGAAAATATCAGCCCGGATTCACCGACTGCTGGGTACAGGCCTCCCTTAGTTTTTAGAATATAAGAGAACAGAAAAACTTAATTAAACAAAACTTATGTAAGCAGTTTTAGGTAGGCCCAAAAATAGTATTTATTGAATTTTCAATCTTTGCATGTACAAAATAAAATAGAGTGAAAAAACGCCGATTCCATATGTTGTGCACCTATTAAAAACAGAAAGATCGCGGCGCGATATATTCTTGTATCCGTTGATACCTATTTTAACAGCCTGCGCACATTGGACGACAGAAAAGTCAGCGATTAGACGCTACGACAAGCTGTGGGGGACAATTTTCATACATTCTGTTCAAAGTTCCGCACACACGGCGACAATCGCGACAACAAGATATGACAGACGGTCGCGACTAAGCGCGATGACAAAGCGTCGTGTTTGCAAGGGCTGTAATAGTGTTTTTGCTTACTTGTAATACTTATCAGGAGCCAAACCGTCTATTGCAAGGGAGTGTATATGCGTGGGAACTTCATGGGTTGCTGTGTTCCATTGGACGTTGCTGGAGTTAGACACTTCTTTATATTGAACCTGGTGAAAATTATTCGTTAAAATTAACTTAATATATTTTTACATACGTATATTTTTAAGTAGATCAGCTTTCGCTAATGTGTTTTATTATTTAGCAGGTTGGTTCGCCCTTTTGATACTGCCAAACGCCTTCGCCTATGCACAAAGTCTGCGGGTACATTCAGACGCATTTCCTCCAAAATACCGGATAGTGATGTTGCCATACAGTCGAAATTTCATAAGAAAATTGTAATATAAACATGTTGTTATGTAACTATTTAGCACTGATTCAACACTATTCTGACTTATGAATAAGACCCCCGCCAGTAGTACTGAGCAGTAGTAGAGTTTTAGCTATAATATGTGAAAGGCTCATCCAGGGAAGAACTGCCACCATGCCAATTTTTTCCATGAAGCAGCATTGCTGTGTTTTGGTTTGAAGGTTGTGGGTGCCGGTGAAATTACAGGCACAAGAGGCTTATCATCTTGATGTCGTAGAGCAAGTTTCTAAGTATGCAAGACCTACGATTATAATACTTAGTTATAGGTAATCATCGCCTCTTAGCATCAGGTGGGCCATGCTAAGAGGCGATGATGCTTGTTCCATCTTCAAATATACCGAAAATAATCAATTGACTCAGGCGTGACGTTACGAAAATCCATTACAAGATACTCTACGGCAAAATATTGAATACATAAAATTTTTGCGGAATTAGTTCGTTTTTGTATTTGTTTGAAACAAATAAATAATTTGTATTTGTATTTGTATTTGTACTAAATATTTTGCCGTATAGAATATCTGATACCCGAAAAATCGAAATATATGTAATTTATTCACCTTATAGAACTGGATCGGCAGACCATGGTTGGGTGCCTTGGACCAGGACACCATAACGCTGTCATCCGTGAGCCGAGTTATGTTCGGTCGAGATGGAGGGATCATGATAGCTGCAAGACATCAAATTAAATTATTTAAGAGTCCCCTCTAGGCTGTGGGGCTGTCCAACTCTGGTCGTGGAGTTTTTAAGTCACCCAAAGGGCTCCGACATAGCTTAAGGCGACGATACATGTCAAACCTCCCTCTCGCTCGCACTATTCAACATTTTTGAAGATATGAAATCACTGAATGTAGTTATGCAAAATAGCAAACCTTCACAGCCTAAAAAATAACAATACAAAGGTTCAGCAAGAATATCATGTTGAACCCAACTGACCAAAATTGATCACATTGGTAAAAGTTTTTTGGTAAGAAAACGTGATGGAATCAAAATGAGATTATTGCTTAACCTTTGTATTTATATTTTCTAGGTCGTGAAGGTTTGCTATTTTGCATAACTATAGACAGTGGTTTTATATCTTCAAAACTGTTGAACTGTGCGAGCGTGAGGGAGGTTTGACATGTATCGTCGCAACTTAGCTAGCGAAAAAGCTATCTCAAAAATCGCTCTGAATAATTAGTCACACAGTAACTAAACTGTCACCCATTAAACTAGAGACCGGACGAAGTGTTCCATTATATACGATTTTCACTTAGCAGCGCGCGTCGGAGAGCATTTTATAACATGCTAAAGGAATTGTAACATCCACAAAGCAGTAAGTTCGTTATTTACATGCAATTTTCGCAGCTTTGAGCTTTGTCAAACACTGACATAAATAGATATTGCATGCACATAAGGAACTTGCAGTTAAGTTCCTTATTTGTAGATGTTTCAATTTCCTCTAGCATGTTTTAAAATGCACTCCGCTGCTCTCCGACGCGCGCCGGTAAGTTTAAATCGTACTTAACTAAGATTTTAAGTACATTACTATAGATATCAAGAGGTGAAAGATTTTTCCGCTTCAGGATTTTTGTCGATATAGTGCTATCGCGCTATTGCTCGCGCTAAACTCATGTTTGCTTGTGTTTCCTACTATTATTGCTTGACAAATGATGGTTGTGAGTATCCGCTCACGCCACGCCCCGCTCGAGCCAAAACGCGTCTTTGAAACCCTATCTCCCAAACCTAAGGGTACCTTAATACATGTAGAGCTGCTAAAATTCGAACGGAAAAAGAATAATATTACTTGCTACAAAATTAATAACGCAAACATTGAATTATATACCACCTGGGAGTTCTGAAGTAATAAGTAGGTCAATACGCATAGGTACAATATTTTCTACATAAGAGATTATTTGTGTTTTTTCTGATATAATGGCTTTATGTGTATCAATTCATATGAATAACTATACTCCAGCCATATTGGATGAAGAATGTTAGTAAACTGACTTAAAAAAATCAACACTTTTTGCAATTATTCCATAAATACCTAATATTTCAGTTAACTAATGTCATAAATGAAACTTTTTCTTAATAAGTAAGATATTTGTTAGTTCACATATTTATAAATCAAATAATAAAAAGTACTTTTGAGGTTAAGTATGGGTTTGTTTATATTCTTCATCGAATTTGACTGAAGTATAGCTAGCACCCGCGGCTTCGCTCGTGTTGTACTGGGATAAAAAATAGCCTATGTGTTAATGCAGGTCAGAAACGATGTATATTCTAAGTTTCATCTTAATAGGTTCAGTAGTTTTTGCGTGAAAGAGTAACAAACATTCATACATCTATATAGTCACAAACTTTTGTATTTATAATATTTATAGGATCTAGGGTATTGTCAGTTATATTAGTTGTTAGATTGGTGAAGGTGAAGGATGATAATTATCATGATGAAAATTGGTGATGTTTGGATTCGAACATACGACTTTTGGAAATAATGCAAGGTACTCGTAACTGCGTCTATTATACAAAGAGAATATTGCTACCCATCCGTTAAGGTACAAAGTAAGAATTAACATTGCTAGGTGCCTAAATTAGCACATAGGTAATAAGGAGTTAGTTAGGGCTCAAAAAAGATGGCGCGTGGCAGATGAACTAGACACCTTTAATACGACTATAAGGGTCAAACCTCCCTCTCGCTCGCACTATTCAACATTTTTGAAGATATAAAATCACTGAATGTAGTTATGCAAAACAGCAAACCTTCACGGCCAAGCATTTTGATTCTATCACGTTTTCTTACGTTTTCTGGTAACCAATTGCACCAATTTGATCAATTTTGGTGCAAATTTTTGGTAGGAAAACTTGTTGGGTTCAACATGATATTATTGCTGAACCTTTGTGTTGTTATTTTCTAGGCCGTGAAGGTTTGCTATTTTGCATAACTACATTCAGTGATTTTATATCTTAAAAAGTGTTGAATAGTGCGAGCTAGAGGGAGGTTTGACTTGTATCGTTGCCTTAATAGACTGGAAGGGTCGTTGGGAGGCCTTTGGCCAGTAGTGGGACATAATATGCTCATCGTAAACGACATCGTAATCGTAAGCTTAAAGTTGGAGAAAAGTTTTTACTAACGTATTTTTAACTGAGATACCTAACCATGGTCCAAATAACCCCCTTTATGGATGGCATACGAAAAAAACTCACCCTGTATCTGTAATTAGAATATTCCAGACGAACAAACTTTATTAAAGGAACAAACAATACGGTAATTATTAGGTATTCATAAATGAATAGATTCTTATGCAAGACAAGCTAAGGAAAATTAATTTTCAAACGTACTTCAGAATGCGAATTCATAGACTAAGTATTCCATAACGAACCTACTAGAAACTGCAATTAGCTCTAAAACAAATCAGAATGATGCTTTTATCATTGCTTTTAATAAGAATTTCTTTCTTCACTTATTACGATTACTTGGAAAATTTGGAATATCTATCTCGATACAAAAGAGACAAGGCAAACGAGGTATTGGCAGACAAAAACACATTGGCTGTGCAATGTTTAGCAATGGACTGGGATTAAGAAGATGGAGTATCTTCTCAGATTTGCCCTAGCTAATGAAAGTTAGTTATTAACACTAGTGTTTTAAGTTTTATCTGGGTTAGGTAGTAGAAACAATTTCAATCTATCATTATCTGTATTTTATCTAAATAATTTTTATTTTTTTTATTTTGCGACGCTGAAGGTGGACAGCGAATCGATCAAGTTCTGTGGATGCCTTATGGGGAAGGCGACAAATTTATAATTTTTCATGTTTTTCTTGTATACCTATTTATAAATAAATAGTAGATAAATGAATAATCTGGACACTAAAGACAACATCTTCAATTTGTATGTGTTGTTTCTCCAAGCTAATGTTTTTATAACGGGCAAGAAAGAAGAAAGAGAGTATGTGGACGGTTGCATTTATTAATTAGGGGGCGTCAATCAATTACGTGAGTTAATTTTGTCAATTTTTCATGGCTGCCGACTAGGCTACACATAAATTGCTATAAAAACGCACAAAAATATGCAAGTTCTTAAAAATAAAGTGCTAAATTAAAGTTATGATATCAAATTACACAGTTAATGCAAATAAATATCATATATCAGACTAATATTACTGCTTAACTGCCAGCGGCTTGGCCTGCGTGGAATGGACGGCGTTTACATTATTTTTCATAAAGAAAAAAATTACGTGAGATTTGGTGAGATTTGACTCGACCCCTTCCCCTCCCCTCACCCCCCTAAATACCTCACGTAATTAATGGATTCCCCCTTACATGTTTGCTTGTTCTTTCTCTGAATTGCATGTGAATCTACGGGGCGGGAGGGAGACGCACACGTATACATTTTGTGGAACTCTTCAAAGAAAGTTTGCCAAATTAGTTCAAAATATTTGCCTTGTCGAAGAGTAGATAGGTACATTCTTAGAAAAAATATATGAGAACCGACCTATTTATATTCCGTGTTCAAAGAATATATATATATATATACACAGCTGGAGTCGATGTCTTTTAGAGTATTCTTCTTTATCTACCCATATCTCCTCTGTTACCATCAGACGATCATAATCATTACATGAAGCACGGAATTATTCAATCTTCCTTCCAGAATATTCAGTGTTATGTGTGCAGTAACACGCAACTCAGAGTAACTGGCATCATCATCATCATCATCATCAGCCTATAGCAGTCCACTGCTGGACATAGGCCTCCCCTAATGAGCGCCATTGCGCCCTGTCCTCAGCTCGACGCATCCAGTTTCTACCAGCAGCCTTTCGCAGATCGTCACCACACCTGGCCGGAGGGCGTCCTACACTACGTTTGCCGAGCCGTGGTCTCCACTCAAGAACTCGTTTACCCCAACGGTTATCGGTTCTTTGGCAGATATCATCATACTGGCATTAGCTTGTTATATAATGTAACTAGCGGCCCGTCCCGGCTTCGCACGAGTTAGGGCACTTTTGTACACCTTGGGTTACGTTACTTAAGTTTTAGTAAGGATGCCTAATCTTTTCTAGCAATAAATATTGCCTATGTTACTCAGAGTGAATGTAGCTTTCCAATGGTGAAATAATTTTTGAAATCGGCCCAGTAGTTTTTGAGTGTATTCCAAACATACACACACACAAAATTATAAAAAAATCCTCTTTATAATATTAGTGTAGATTTACATATATTATTTAGTTTAATTTAACTGTATGAATAGACAATGTATTTTGTATTTTGAGTGTTAGTTTTGGAAGAATCTAAGATTTTTATAATATCCCAAAAATTTCGATCCACCATGTCAACTCCTCACCTAATTGAAATTTTCAGTCAGTCACGGGTGCGCAGTTGGTTAGCGAGTACCGGTATTTATGGAAAGGTCAACATTTAACAGCGGAGTCAACATTTTTGGGATTTTATAAAAATTAATGAATAATATTTCCTAGTGGTTAGTTTTATAAAGCACGACTATACGTTTAGTTCTCGGATGCGTGAATTGGAACGTAGACTTTCACTGTAAGTTTATGGAGGAGGCCTATGTCAGAGGACAACCTGACTAATGATCGCCGGTGTCAAATAAATTTTTTATTTTAAGTACTTAGGCTATGTAGATTTTAATTAGTCAGCGAATAAAGCTATTAAATAAAATAAGGCTATTTTTATTTTTATTTATTTTATTTTAGTGGTTAGTTTATAATTTCATTCGATCTGTTGATTTCCTGCTATTATCTGTACTGTATTGGTTCAGTTTGTTGAATAGATATGTTTTCTTTCTTTCATATAAATACAATTGTTTAGATACTGTATAAACGTTATTGTGTTTTCTCCATGTGTAGGCTAAGTCGCTACCATAATAACCTGCTTTAAAAATGACTCGAGTCTCTATTTCATCATCTTCATCATCGTCATGAAATAATTTACTTGATCGATTTTTCGACTACCGTGTCTGTAATGTAGGAAAAAGTAGGTAAATTTAAAAAAAATTGTACCCTCGACCCATCCCATTATTTTTCTTTTGTTCGATATCATCAATAACCTATTCAAAAATACCATTTCAACAAACCCAAACACGATACCTATGGCTGTAAATTTGTGAGATGGGTCCAGTACCTATCTACTTTCTATGTTCTAAAAACAAATCTCTTAAAGTGAATACGTGGTTTTTTAACTTTTGTACCAATGCAATGGAGTAATATTTGTTGACTTATTGCGTGAATTAAATTCAAAATCAGGTTTTAAGAGTATCTTTATGCTAGAACCGCCGTGTTCTGTCACACTACAAAGCTATGCGAGAGCTATAAAAACTTTTTGGTGGATACTTACGTTTATGCTTCCTTAGATTATTTTTCCTGTTATGCCTTTTCGGCGGTTGAGGAGACTCTTTTATTCTTGTGTCTTCGCCGGAATAATCCTGGGAAAATAATTAAATATTAAAGCTTTTTTTATGGAGTGGCAGTGCCAGGAAGTCGTTAGTTTAGTTTGAGAGTTATTCCTTCAACAACCTCGTTTGCAAAAGGGGCGAATACCCGTTTGAAGTCGCTAGAGGTTGTGGGTTCGATGCCCGCCGTGGAAATGTTTGCATCTTCTTCTTCGTATCATTTAGTGACCAAATCTGGTGTTGTAGTTTTTAGGCCGCTCAAAGGCCTCCTACATGACTATAAAAGCCGGGATCAACCTCTTAACGTGACTTCTGAAGCACAGAGGGCCTAGTACGAGTTGCACAATTCGAAAACTTTTATAGTATACTATATCGAGCTCATTTTTAAAGTACGTTTTTTGGAAATTACGCAACTGGTTTTAAGTAGAAATGGTAGAAACTGATCGCACAATCGTAGGTAATGTTCTTGCAGATTTCAATAATCATCACTCAAAACGGTGAGGTAAGTAACGAAAAAAGGTACTTTAAAATTGAGCTCGATATAGTATAAGTACTATAAAAGTTTTCGAATTGAGCAACTCTTACTAAGCCCTCAGAAGCGCTCTGGAGCCTCATTTACTAACTTAGTAAGTACCACGTCACCTCTAAAATATCACGTAACCTCTTTTTATTAAAATGAAACGGACAACCTTACTTTATTGAGCGTTATAAAATGACATTTATACTACACCTGCTCGGAAAGTACCTTGATACTTTATCAAATTTACGGTAGAAAGTACGTCATTGCATATCGAACAAATATGCGGGGAGAAAACGCATCTGAGCGGGAGAGAAAAGTGTATGAAAATCCATTTCTTACGTGGTTTTTCTTTTTTAATTTTGGGTAAGACTATGCGCTGGTAACCTAAATATCAAAAGCCAAAAAGTTTTTACAGTGAGTTTTTATCTCCAAGTTCGCAAAATGACACTGGCCACTAGCTAAAAAAAAAGCACTGGCTAGTCAAAGTCAAAGTCAAAGTCAAAGTCAAAGTCAAAGTCAAAGTCAAAGTCAAAGTCAAAGTCAAAGTCAAAGTCAAAGTCAAAGTCAAAGTCAAGTTAGTTTTTTATTTTCCTCGTATGTGTAGTATAAAGCACTATGTATCACTCGAGAGAAAGTGCGATTCCCGATCTCGGGTGTTTTAAAGCGACACCCTCGACGGTAATCGGTCACTTTCTCCTCTCGGTGAACAATGTACTATTGGTTATAAATAAGGTGGTAAGTATTTAGAATATCCGAGATTCCCGCAAAGCCACGCTTGAGTCAATTTAACTATACTTCTAAGGGGAGACCTTCTATGGACTTATATAAGCTGGTGTGTGAATTTCTACTTTCTTAATATTAAACTTCAATTTCAATTTCAATTGCCTTTTTATCCTGGAACTCCTTTGCTAGCAATTTTTTGTTGTTTTCTTTCCTGAGTTACATTATATCCCGGAGCTCAGTGAGCCTCTTGGCAAAGGCCTCCTCAAACGCTTTACAATGCTTTCTGTCTTTTGCAACTCTTCTCCATTTTGGACCCGCTGTAAGCTTTAGTTCGTCTTCCCATATTTTGCGTTGTCGACCTCTATTACTTTTGCCATTTCTTAGGTGCCATTCAGTCAGGATTTTACTCCACTAATCTTGGGGGCTTTGTAACGATGTTACGAATATTAAACTTACCTGATCAGAAATCTGGAGAGGCACCACAGTGAGCAATGAAGCGTCGTACGCGCAGCCCAGAGAATTGCAGGCAAAGCACTGGATAATGCCGGCATGCCTTTTCTCAAGATTGTCAATGTACAGATCCGTATCTAGAACAACCAAAAATGTAATGTACATCGGGTGTAAAAAGACGTCTACCAAAAACGAGAGGTGGTACACTAAACCCCGGACAAATAAAAAATCTGTTGTCTGAAAAAAAATTATCAGGTTAGAAAGAAATTTATTGCTCAAAAGAAACACAGTTCACTTATAATGAGTTATAACTAATTAAGATTAAGTTACTTAGTATGTTCCAGAGGTCTTATTATAACCGGAGAAAACAATGTTTCAAGATTTCAAAACTGTACGGGCGGACTGCTTGCTGCATGCATACATTGCTGTTTTTTTTTTTTTTTATTTGTTTTTGCGTATTTCAATAAGATAGTTAGGTAGATATGATGACATTGCGTTGTTCTATGTGTATGTAACTAGAAAAATTACTAAAATAACGTAGATAAGTAAAAAAATTGCTTTTTTTACCGATTTCAAAAAAAGGTTCTCAATACGGTTGTATTTTTTTTTTTCGCAAAATATTTTCAAAATAATGCTCTGATTGCAACCTCCCAGTTTTCAGTAGCACTCTTTTTACACCGTGTATCTAATAATCATTACTTTACATGTGTCTCGAAAAAGCTCCAAAATAGCTAACCCGATTCGAATAATTTTTATTTGGTTTTGTTCGCCTTGAATCAGGCGTGGGGACCAACTTCTTAACGAGCCTTCCGAAGCACGGAAGCGCTCAGATCCAAATGCCACTAAGCAGTCACCCATCCAAGTAGTGACCGGGTGAAGTGTTGCTTAACTCATATGATCTTGTAAGAACACCAAAAGACCACGAGTGCTTCAAACTTTAAACTTCAAATATTCTTTATTCACTTAGATCCTTAACTTAGAAACACTGAATCGTCAAGTTTTTAATCGTTAACTTTTCTAATTTGCCACCAATTCGTAACGCGACCAAACAGAGAAGAATAGGCAAGAAACTCTGCTTGGCTTTATTACAGAGATTACGTTTCACAACATTTTTGAATTTATCTACAGATCAATTAAGCACGTCATTTGGGATTTGACCTTCATGAGTGTTTCGATGTAAGTACTTACTGGTAACTCGCACTCCTTTCCCATTCTTCAGAACCTGGCCGTTCAGAACCCAGTAGACTTCAGGGGGAGGCTGGCCGTGAGGAGTTCCACATGGGAGATGCACGTTCCCGTCTTCGAAAGCGGTGAGGTTCCTCATGATGCCGTCCCAGCTCGGAGGCTGGAGGGCGATGACCTTCCATGAGCGACGGATGCCGTTGGCTGAGCAGGAGTAGATACCCTGGAAAGGTCAGAGGTGTTATAGGGCAATCTCGGTTAGTCAATCCTACGACGTTTTTCATGTATATTGGATTCGATTGAACGACGCGCCATTAACTCAATGACGATAACTAACTGGTAACCGACAAACTCCATACTTTAGAAGACCATCGAAAAAGAAGTGGGATTATTGGGTAAAGACATAATGCTCGACTCTCCTGCACAAAAAAATAGGTAAAACCGCTTTAGCGTGACAATGCTCATCATCATCATTATAATTATCAGCCAATAGCATTACTCCACTGGACATAGACTTCCCCTTACAATAATAATAATAATTTGGTTGGTGGTCCACCATTTTGGATATATTTTTTACTATAATGTTTTTTTATATTATTTTTGTAAGTATATTATATTCATAATGTTTTAAACTTTGTAGTAAAAAATGTATTTTTTATGAGTTTTAAATGAATAGTGTAATAATAATAATAAGGGTCAGATACAGAAGACTGCTCTCCTGGTCTCAGCACGCATTGTGCGGAGGTTCCTCTCTCTGCAGCCTTAGCCACAGACCGTTTGAGCCTTGCCCCGCGGTCGGTGGTCCATCATTTTGGATATATTTTTTTAATATAATGTTTTTTTATATTATTTTTCTATATAGTAGTTTAATAATATTTTAAATTTTATAGTGAAAAATCTATTTTTGATGAGTTTTTAAATGAATCAAGTGTCATAATAATAATAAACATTTAATTCAGACACAAGATCCATATCATACCTACAGTAAAAAAAAACTAATTGTATACACTCAAATTAGATGACAATCTAATTTGAGTCGTTGACCCATCTTTTAAACATATGTGTTTGTTGCCTTTCTGCCAGTCCCCTTATGAGTACCTACTATGTCCCCTTATCCTCAGCTCGACGTATCCAGCTTCTACCAGCATCCTTTCGCAGATCGTCACACCACCTGGCCGGAAGGCGTCCTACGCTACCACTGCAATACTACCTCATTCTTACTCAAATTAATAAATGAAATGATAGTATTTATTTGCATAAACATCGGTTAACAATTATGGTCTCACACTAGATAGTATCACTTTATTTGATTTGATAGTCGTGTAAATGATGTAAATGATGATGGGGTGTACGGGGTTCCAACTCCCATCTTCGGAACCCAAGTCAACCTCACCTGCACGTGGTGCATCCTGCTAAACAACGAACGGGGCTCTGGCGGCCGGCTGATTGCGGCATAGCACAGCCTACAACGGCACATGTAAATTCCCTGGGCACCGACGGGCAGCAGCGTCGGTGGTGCGAGAAGCTTTGCCTTGCGATCCCCAACCCGCATATTCAGCGTGGGGATTATGGGTATATCCCCCTTTATTAGGGGAGGCCTATGTCCAGCAGTGGACTGATATAGGCTGGTGTGGTGTGGTGTAAATGATCAGTGAGTAAACAAACATTCTCGTAAAGTAAGGGTGTGGATGCCGGTGAAATTACAGGCACAAGAGGCTTATCATCTACATGCCTCAAGTTGATGGACGCAGGGCGTTGCATCGTGTCATCCATCGTATCATCCAAAAATGTGATCTACGATGCAATGCTTTGTGATAGGTAATGGTTACCACTTAACATCAGGTGGACCATGTGCTTGCTCCATCTTCAAGTACCATTAAAAAGTGGTAGGGTCAGGTGGGGTATTTATTAGACATCCAATATTTCGGGTAAAAATAAGACGTTTAGTACCTCAATAGAACATCTTTTATTCATCATAATTTAGTTTAAAATCAACCTTCATCTTTTATTAATCTTAATTCAGTTAAAAAACAACCTTCTAGGGTTCTATTGAGGTTTTGACGACCTCTGTGGCGCAGTGGGCGAAGGTCCGCCAGCGACAAATGTTTGCATGTTCTGCAGATATTTGTCTCGGGTCTGGGTGTTTTCTATGTATGATATGCATGTATTTAAAAAAAAGCACATAAGTAATATATCAATCATGTGGTTCCCATAACACAAGCTTTGCTTAGTTTGGGGCTACATGATGATGTCCAGCATTATTTATTTATAAGGGGTTATTTTGTTAACGTGTTATTTTTACGCGAAATATTTGATGTCTCATAAATACCCCGAATGAACCTACATTTAAAAGCTTTAATACTCCTCTTACCTCATCATCTGTAGTGAACTGCGACACCACAAGCGTATTATCAGACTTGGGAGCCATCGATACTCTTCCTTCTCGAGTCCAAGTGACTTTAGGCGGGGGGGTTCCAACCACGCCACACCACAGCCGCAATACCCCATTCATCTTGACTGGCACAGTCAACACTCCTTCTTTATCCTTGGTCCCCACGTAGTCTACTGGTTCTAGGAATCTGAGGAAGAATTAATCTCGTCAAGCATGTTCACGTAACGTACGTAACGTAGTGTAGGGCGTAGAAGGGGGGGTTAGGGGTAGAAGCTGGATGCGTCGAGCTCAGGACAGGGCGCAATGTCGCTCATTAGGGGAGGCCTATGTCCAGCAGTGGACTGCTATAGGCTGATGATGATGATGATGATGATGAAGCATGTGTTCAGCAAAAGTCTGGCCACCGATGGGCAGCAGCGTAGGCGGTGCGAGAAGCTGTGCCCTGCGATCCCCAACCCGCATGCCCAGCGTGGGGATGATGAGCATATCCCCCTTTATTAGGGAATACATATGTCCAGCAGTGGTCTGATATTGGCTGGTGAAGTGTGGTGGTGTTGGCACTCATGTTACTGTACTGTTATGTCGCCTCGTCGAAATTTTCGGGTAAGCACGGCTAAGCGCCGTTTGCTCCACCTACAGGGGAAACGTTGCAGCTATTGATGGGAAGGTCGCAGGTTCAAATCCCGCCTGAGTCGGAATTTTTGGGATATATAAAAATCTTAGAAAGTTACTGTCTCTGTTAACACAAATGGCTAGATTAAACCCGAAACACAGCAATGCTGCTTCACGGCAGAAATTGGCATGGTGATAGAAGTTCCCTGGAAGTGTCTTTCACAAAGAACTCTACAACTAGCCCGATCAAGTAAGCTCAACCAGCTCAACTATCAAAGTCAAAATTGAAATAATAATTGTTGCAGACAATTTCAAGGTTTACAATTAAGTCTAATCTATTTTTATGATAAAGCTGAGGTTTAGCTGAAAAATGCTCGCGAACTTTGACCTTGATTTTTTTCCTGCTGACGTGGGATCGATGAGGACTTTTAACATTTTATGTAGGTACAATGGTATTCCTAACATTCGAACCAATTTTCAGCCTACTGCTAATTACGATCTTAAATTTGGACCGGCTTCTAAAATGACAGTATTAGGTACCTACTTATAGTTGTATGTTTACGTATTGTGTATTGTCAGAGACCTTGGGGGGTAAAAACTTCACAAAGTTTTAGGTTTTAGGAACACTGCCCTAGTGATCACGTTGATAAAAAAAAGTGTCAGTACTCAGTGGGGTGTAAGGAGTTCTAACCTCCATCTTCAGAACCCAAACCAACCTCAACTGCCCGTGTACCCTGCTAACTAAAAAGCGGGACTTTGGCAACCTAATACCGGCATAGCTAAATCCTCTAGCCGCTGACTGGCAGCAGCGTTGGCGATGCGAGCTGGTCCTTGCGATCCGGATGTCCGGATAGGGATTATGGGCATATCCCCTTTCTTATTAGAGGAGGTCTATGTCCAGCAGTGGACTGCTGGTCTAGCAGTGTGACATAAAGGCTGATGTTGCTGTTGTTGATAGTACTCATTGTCACAGAATACATCCAGTTTCAATTTGGTTTAGAATCGGTTGACTGTGCGTGAGATCTTATTTATATTTTATTTTATTATACTTCAAAGTACTAATAGATTCTGAGCTGAGCATCACGAATTACCTACTTCGTTCCCTTTACAGGATTATAGATAAGTAATCCCTTCAGGTTTTCAATCATAGAGCCAATGATTGGAGTCAAAGTTAAGGAACCATCCATGGATCAAACGTTATCCGGTCCCAAAGGATTTTGAAGGTACATAATTGATGGCAACCCAATATTAATCTCACCCTGGCCTAAAAATCATATAATCAGAAGCTGACCCGACCGCAACTACGTCTGCGTGTGCTTGCTTACTTGAAAATGGTTATTTTACTAAATACGATGTATCTAAGAAACAATAAGGACGCAGGCCACCTTCCAAAAAATTAATGTCAGATTGAAGTTCTATTTTCTTTTTATGACAGAGACCGTAAAACCGTAAATTTCATGCACGCCAAACAACTTTTATAGGTTTTTTGCACAGATATAGGAAGACAACTAGATAAAGTCTTAAAATTCAATACGGCTGGTATCTACTTTCTTATGTCCAATATCATCGGTCAGAAAGGGATGCATAGATATATAAATTCGACTTCAAAAAGTTAATCGTACCAGGGCGCTCGAACAAATTTCGATGCTGTTCATACAAACGCCCTGGTACGAAGTCGTAGAAATCGCATTGAGATAAAGTATGCATCTCTTTCTAGCTAACATATATGGACATAAGAAAGTAGATATCAGCCGTATGAGTTAATGTTCAGAGCACAAATGAATTTTAAGACTTCTTCTATGCTTTAGTCCTATTTCTTTGGTTTTTTGATACCCTTGTTTACATTATAAGAATCATTTTAGGGATCTCTAATTTTTAAACAATAAAGTGAATATATTTAATGCTGATAATGTAGCTTTCTTTTAGGTGTATTTTTTTTTGTTTATGTAGTTTTTTAGTTTGCCCATTACAAACAAACAAATAACAAATCTTGTAACATATTTCCTCTTTATAATAGTGTTGATGATGACATAAATAATTATTTAGAGATGTTTCTAGAATACGCCGGTGCTTTGAAATCGTAGCATCAGTTTCGGAGCTAGCAGTCCAAAGAGAACCTATATTTTTGTCTTAGGAGTTAAATTCTATCATATTTTTACAGTTTCTTAATAATAACCATGCCTATTTTTGCCGTGAAGCAGCTGTGCTGTGTTTCGGTTTGAAGGGTGTGGGTGCCGGTGAAATTACAGGCACTAGAGGCTTATTATCTTCTTGCCTCAAGTTGATGGAAGCAGGGCGTTGCAAATGCTTTTTGATAGGTAATGGTTACCATTTAACATCAGGTTGGCTACGGGCTTTTTACCATTTAAAAAATACCAAAAAAAAAATACAATGAAAGACGAATTTGGTTGTCAAACCAATGAAAAGCAATTTTGGTTTTCGTCATCGTTCATCATTAAATAAATAAATAATGCGGGACGTAATCACACAGCATCATGTAGCCCCAAACTAAGCAGAGCTTGTATTATGGGATATATAATTGTTTTTTTTGTAAATAAATACATATCATACATAGAAAACACCCGGACCCGAGACAAATATCTGCAGAACATGCAAACATTTGTCCCGCAGCTGGAATTGAACCCGCAACATTCTGCGTCTCAGGCGGACCTTCGCCCACTGCGCCAGAGGCTGTCGAATTGGTCGTCATTATAACCTATGTAAGAAAATAATAGTTATGGTTTTGAAATATTACCTGACATCACTCCGACCTTCCTTCTGGACCTTCAAGTAGATTCTCTCCGGCAAGTCTACCGCCTGAGCGCTGAGATCATTGGAGGCTTTGCAGCCATACGCCCCGCTGTCTTCACTGGTCGCGTTATGGATTACCAGGACACCGTGGGGTGTGTCGAGCTGTTTTTTTAACCCCTGTATAAATTAATAAAATGAGCTTTATTTCCTTACATTTAGTACTAAACACTTAATTAGTTACTTACAAAAAAAACTAACTTTTTACTTAAATTGTTGTTTGTTTGTGATTGTACTTGCAAATAAACTTTATATAATATAAAAAAAATACGGGACATCTCACACGTTAACTGATCCCAAACTAGGCAGAGCCTTTACTATGGGTCAGAGACTGATAAACATACATAGATACTTATAAAACACCCAGACACAGAACAAACATTCATGTTCATCACACAATTTTTTGTCCTGGGCGGGAATCGAACTTTTTTGTCCTGCGACCTGCAGCTCAGGAGGCAGAGTTACTACCAACTGAGCTATGAGGCCAGTCATATCTATCTATCTAACATAATTATTACATAGAATAAAATTTAAGACGTGATAAAAGTTTACAAAATAAAAATGAATATTATAGTGTGGATACATACTAAAAAAACTTAATGTTATCTGTGTAAGGAAGGACCCTCCTTTGGCAAACAAAGCCTCCTCCAAGTCCTTCCAGGTGTTCCTATATTTTCTTGGCCAATCCCTACACAAATGGTAAATACTACTACTTCATGCCAATCTGGGCAAAAATCAAAGACCTACCCAGGAAAACCATTACCTAATCTTCACTATCGACCGATAAAAAGTCAACAGTTTGCGAGGGCTCTAAATGTACAAATACGTCCTAAGCAAGATTTTTTGCGAACAAATAATTAAATGTTCTTTCTACTAGTCTTCCTAATTTGCCTATTAAGTTAGTTTTACGCGTAGAGTGCTGAAAACACATCGGGCGCACGCAGCCGAAGATGCACGAGGCCCGCAGTCAACGTGTTAATTCCAAAGTAACAGCAAAAATTTAAATGAAAAAAAAAACAAACAAACATCTTCACCTCTTTTTCCCCATTATGGATATCTTCAGATATTGCTCAGTACGCAAATATAATGAGGATGCCTTAACGGCAAGGCCGATTCCGAGGCAAGTCCAAACATTACGTTCGATACATGTCCACTTTTTGCAAGCAGCTAGCATTCCACGTGACAGGTTGCAAGCCCATCGGCACTTTTTTTTATTGGAATACTAACCTAGCACATACCTTTCGAACTTTTTAGTTCGAGGGCATGCCGGTTTCCTCACGATGTTTTCCTTCACCGTTTCTAGCTCGTGGTAATGCGCACATAAATTTTTCGAAACGAAAAATCCATTGGTGCACGGCTGGGATTCGAACCCACGACCTCCAGATCTTAAGTCGGGGTACATCCCACTAGGCCACCACGGCTTTTAAATGAACAAGTTTTTAATCTTTCGATAGCTTTAATTTATGGAAAGGCTAGCCAACTCTCTTTCAAAATGGTACACTCATTAAAAAGTTCTAAGTTCTCAGTACTTATCTTTATAAGTTTTTTGAAGCTTTATCAGACTTCGATAAAACTTGTATTTCGGCAAAGATAAAGACCTTCTAAAAGGCTTTTTCATTGCTGAAAAGCACTGAAAATTATACTAAGTGCTTATATAAACTAAGATAGTGAATAAGTAGCTAAAATTATAATGCGAAGTTATTAAACGGTAGAGCACTCTACAAAATTATTAAGATTCTTCTAAATGAAAAAGTAATGAAATGTATTAGGGTATAGGATCACCAATCAAAACATAAAATGTATTTTTAGCCTGAGGTGCCTGAGGCTCGATCACCCAGACAAGCGAAAAAGTATTCGTATCGTAGACGTAACATTTTGGCTAATGGGAAAGCGTAAATTCAAAATAACGCTTAATCATTGGCCAAAATTTTTCATTCGATTAGTATACATCATGTCAGGTTGAAATAGTCGTGGGCGCTCTTTTGAAATCAGCAATACTTAGTTACTTCGGTTATTAAGTGTTGCAATAAATATACTGAATACTGAAGACTATTGTTGGTTGAATATAGTTTATTACGTGGGACATTAACATACACGTAGTGATGACGACGACCAATGATGAACGTTGACGAAACCCAAAATGGCTTTTCATTGGTTTAACAAACCAAATTGGTGTTCGTCATCTTTCGTCATGACTAATATTTAAAATATAAAATATTTAGTACCAATTCTGCCAACTCTCTCTGACGAGTTTCATAAAAACTCAACAGAAATTCGACAACGTTTCGCCTTCCCCATAAGGCATCATTAGGAAAAGATAGACGCTGTCCGCCTTCGGCACTCCGCAAAAATTCGCAGACGTGTTGAAACTCGTCAGAGAGAGTTGGCGGAATTGGTACTAAATATTTTATCTTTTGAATATCTTGTAATGGATTTCCGCAAAGTCATGCCTGATTCAATTCATTGTCATGACTAATGTCAATCCAGCGTATCAAACTGTAAGTATAACTACTATATACTTGCATAACTAGGTATTTGAATGTACAGATATATTAGAGAAGTACCAATAATTAGGTACCTATTACGTTCGTAGATCAGTCTCATTACTTTAGCTGGTAGAGTTTTTTTCTAGAGCACTTGACACTTATTTCTTCAAGTCTAATTTATTTGGTACACTCAATAACAGTAGATAATCTTCAATAATCAGATGTTTCATAATCTCCTTATTACATGTTGAAGTAGTGTAGGCAAGTGATTAATTGGACATGAAGAAAGCTTCTGGGAAATACTTATTAACGTGACCGTGTTTAGTCTAGTCGTTGAAAGTGCTAAGGGCTATTCTGAATTGTATAAGAGCCTTCCCAGATTGGCGATTTGCTCGGGCGTGTTGCTCGCGCGATTGACATGCTTAACTAACTAATAATAATCTATATATATAAACATGAAACCCGTTTTCCTTGGTCACGGCATCACGCGTGAATGGCTGGACCGATTTCACTAATTCTTTTTTTGTTGTATTTGTTGTTATTAGGAGAAGGTTCTTACGGAAAAAAATATTAAGAAAATCTCTCAGAAATATTGAAAAATATTTTTGAAACGCTAAGGCGGTACGAAGTTCGCCGGGTCAGCTAGTTAATAAATAAATAAATAATGCGGGACGTAATCACACAGCATCATGTAGCCCCAAACTAAGCAGAGCTTGTATTATGGGAACCACATGATTGATAATATAAACTACACATATGTGTTTTTTTTTGTAAATACATACATATTAAACATAGAAAACACCCAGACCCGAGACAAATATCTACAGAACTAGCTAGTAAGAAACCATAATGTTAATGAAACCTTGTTTTTTTTTTATTTATGGAATGATAAGTAGATATGTTAACATAACATAACTAATTATTGTTATTAATTATGACTTAACTTATGTTGAACCTAAGCAAATTGTAGAAAATACCTAACTTTCTTTAGGTTAACTCCTAACTTTATATTGTAGTGCCTCTACGAGGCTCATGTTGCGGACCTCGATAATTATAAGAACTAAATGTACCTACCACATGAAACAATAAAGATTATGATTATGCGTTGGATACGCAATCAGGCTGGGTGAATGTCACGTGGTATGTACAAGCACTTCACATTCCACGTGACATTCAGCAGGCCTGACTGGATAGCATGTCGTTCGCGCGACCAACTCTTGCGAGCATTGCCCATCTGGGAAGGCTCTTACTTCTCCAGATTTCCAGAGTCTACAAAGAAAAATTCGCTGTTGTTTCAGCTAATGATCTTCTGGTGTGCAGGCGTGACTGCAGATAGCAAGCAGTAGCAGATGACGTGACGTTTCGCCGCGACAATACTGGTTTCTATCTATTTCTATAAAAGCGACGCGTCGCTAGTTATAATTGGTACGAAATTTCATAGAAACTGGTAGTGTCGCAGCGACACGTCCCTGCTGCTGCAGTCGCTACGGAACCACCATCAGACTATGAAACATCGGTGAATCTTTCTAGGCCTGAATAAGAGCGTGTTTACATAAATGGACGACGCTATATCTCTATCGGACCAATAGCGAGAACAAATGTAAGCAAAACGGTAAATTATTCCCGCCACGTCGCGTTCCCTTAAGGCGACTATAAGAGTCAAACCTCCCTCTCGCTCGCACTATTCAACATTTTTGAAGATATAAAATCACTGAATGTAGTTATGCAAAAAAGCAAACCTTCACAGCCTAGAAAATAACAATTCAAAGGTTCAGCAATAATATCATTTTGATTCTATCACGTTTTCTTACCAAAAAACTTGCAACAATGCGATCAATTTTGGTGCAAATTTTTTGGTAGGAGAACTTTTTGGGTTCAACATGATACTCTTGCTGAACCCTTGTATTGTTATTTTCTAGGCCGTGAAGGTTTGCTATTTCGCATAACTACATTCAGTGATTTTATATCTTAAAAAATGTTGAATAGTGCGAGCGAGAGGAGGTTTACCTTAATCGTTTGCCTAACACCGCATCTCTTAGCACCGCATGTCGTGTGTCTTGACGAAAGAAGTTGGTAGTAAATGGAGAGCGCGTTTTCATACATTTGCTTGTCCATGAGCTATCATTGTGTCGTCGAAAGCATCGTCCATATGTGAACATGGAACATACCCGGAGGAACCTTGCTATCGTGTGTCGGCTGTCGATAGATAAAGCACCGTCCTAATGTAAACATAGAACATACTTTAAATATAAAGAAAATATGATACCTTGCTAGTCTCCTTCCACCAGGTTAGAACAGCGGGTGGATCAGATGTTGGTTCCTTGCAATGCAGCACCACGGTATTGTGGAGAGGCGCCGTCACCACCCGCTTCTCTGGAGAACTGGTGCTGATGTCTATCCTGGCGATGCGCAGCCGAGCTGGTACTGATACCAGGATTATGGAGCTGAATGATACCACGCACTGCAACAAAGATCACACTAATATTTATGATGCAAAAACCTGTGTATGTGCAAAAAAATATTTTGATTGTGTAGGTACCTCATTCTAATTTTAATTAGAAGTGGGGGGAAAAGTCCTGTACTGACGTCCCGCATTAGGATGCATTGTGAATTGTCCCTCCTGCTACCCTGACACAAGCTAGTCTAACTCCGTTAAAATAACGGAGAAAGGTTGATGGCAACATTGCTCCAGAATTCCTGACGCTGCCTATGTCTGTGAGCTTTGATGAAGCAGCTTTGTTATCCGGATTGCAGGGCCCTTATTTTCAATGTCACAAAAGATTCCTTGACGTGAACGTGTGACGTCATAACATGCTTCAAACACAAACGCGTTTCCAAAACACGCCATGTCGCATGGCGTCACGTTAAGAAATTTGACATGGGCATAAAGAAAACGATTACTCGCAGATTCCACGCAGATAACGAGGCGCGTTACGTTTGCGTTTGGTCATAGGGAATAAGGGTCCAGGTGTGTAGATAGGTATATCAAAGTAAATATCATCAGATAAGTCTTTACATTGAGCGTCCACGTTTAATTAAAGGTTTTACAATACAGATAATGTTTGATAGGTACTTCACCATTCCGCCTTTCCGAGATTGTCATCAAATCATAAATCACCTGCTTCTCATAAAATAGCTAACGATGGACTTTTATAAAGTCGTTTAATCAAAGTGACGGATATAAAAAAGAGCGTGATGATTGATCTAATGAGAATTAAGAGTCTTTACAGGAGTTTGGTCACCTACTAAATTAGATTTACCCTCATTTTTAGTTGTCACCTCGATTTTTTTCCTTGAAGAATACTCAAAGCAGTAGCAATTTGAGTTGACACTGTTGACAGATCCTTGACTGAGGAAATATTTTGCTGTATCCAACCAACTCCCCAAAACACTATTTTAAGGTTGAGTCGAGACAAGGAACTTTTGTCGTGTTTAGAATATGAGAGTACGTCACTAAGAAAATAAAGTTGTAATAAAACGCCAAATAATTCACATAATAGCCTTAAGCCCACACTAGTATTCTCTTCTGTGTCGTGGGTGTCAGGAACTTTGAGTACTTTACATTATGATATGGTTGGCTTAAACACTTAAACTTCACTACTAAATACACACCAGGGGTTGGGCAGTAGCTCATTCGAAGAAACATGTACATTATGGAACACAACACCCAGACAAGCCACAGAGAACAAAGATCTGCAGAAAATGCATTTGTCCCACGGTGGGAATCGAACCCGCACCTCCTGTGTCTCAGCTGGCAGTTTCTTCACTACGCCACCAAATCCTCCTAAAATACATATCAATATTACACCCATGGATGATAAGCGCCGAGGATCGGTCTCAGTGGCGTAGCTTGGGAGAAACCAAGTCATCATCATAATCATCATCGTCATCAACATATAGCAGTCCACTGTTGGACGTACCAGCAGTGGACTGCACCACAAGCCTGGCTATGCACCATAAGCCTGGCTTACGTGTTGGTGGTATGAAAATCAACGTCACTGGTCTTCACCATGTCACCTTTGGAGAGACTACGTCTACCAGTGGACTGCTATAGGTTAATGACGATGATTATTCTCATCTTTAATTTGGGTTAGCAACGGTCGGATCGTCAAGCAACGGCCGGGGACTTATGAAGCATCAATCTTAATCATTCTACAAACCTGATAAGCAGCAGCACGTGTGTCCTCTCTAATATGCACCACAAGCCTGGCATAAGTGTTGGTGGTGTGAATATCAACGTCACTGGTCTTCACCATGTCTGCCCACCTCCCGTCATCGTCAGGCCTCCAGCGCCAGACCAACCACTCGGCAGGCACGTTCACCTCGCATTCGAAGGTGACCTTATCACCAACTGGAGCAGTGATGGATTCAGGGTCTTTGAGGAATCTCATGTCCAGCTCTGGAAATAAATATCAATATTATCCGATTGCCGATCAGCGCGCAACTCCATTATCTTTCCTTTGTCTTTCTTTCCAGTCTATTATTTGTCAGTATTTTTAGGTAAGACCCCACATGGGTCTTCTTCTCTAAAATAAATGGTGATGCCTACCCTGCTCACTGATTCTACATTTTGGATGACAGCTAACAGAAGAAAAAAACTGCGTTTAAGGCGGTGCACATGGGCCTAAGTAGGTACCTATATAAGTACAAGGTGACTTTGAAGAAGTAAGCCGTCTTTAAAATAAATAATAGATTAATGATTAATCCCAAACTATGCAGAGCCATAGGGTACCGGACTAATAAACACATGAAGATATCTTATAAAACAAAGAACTATCTATGATTACCACACAAATATGTTTGCCCTGAGAGTGAGAGCTCAATTTACTCTCAATCAACTCAGATGCACACCAAAATGGTCGGCACCGGACCTTTATTTTCAAACTTTGATATTTTATCCTTCGAATTCAAAGAACGTCAATTGACAAACTATCAAAGTTTTTAATAAAACAGGACCAGTGCTTATCATTTCAGCTGGAAAATGAGTTAGGTACTAAATGCGGCCTCGCGTGAATCGAACCCGCGAACTTATAGCTCAAAAGGTTACTACCAACCAAGCTATGAGACCAATAAAAAAACATTTGACTTAATATTTTTGCCGTTTCTAAGTACTAAAGAATTTACAGTTTTTATAAAATTGAACATAAATGACTGGAATATTATACGCATCTATTCTCAAAACGATTAAACCAGACTGACAACTCAATTTTTAGACTCTATCAAAAATACTCATATAAACAAAAAAATAAAACATGATATTTTTACAAAGTCAAAGTTTTTCGCCAACTTCTAACAATTACTATTATACAAATTCTATTTCCATGTTATTTTTTTATTTAGAGCTGTTTTTTATTATTATTAAGCTATTGCATAGCTTCTATCGAGGGCCTTGAGCGCGGGGACCGAATCCAGAAATTCCGTAACGAAAAAAAACCTCACGCTCCCCACTCCGACGGGCACGGAGGTGTGGCTTGAAGGCCGTGCATTGTCTAACGTCGTTTCTTTTCGGCAGTCTTCGACACGGTGTTTGTGTGCGTGCAACTAGACGTATTGTACGACTCTACGAAGCTCGCACGAATCGAGACGATCACCACGCTCAAAAAGTGTAACTTGAATTAACATCAAAGAAAAAGAAATACTGCATAAATAAAATAAACAAATAATTATAATTGCATAAGTTGATAAAAAATGCTATGCCGCTTAATAGCTTTACCGCGGCAGTCCCCGAGTGCCACACGTCTTTTTTTCTTAGTTTGTTTAACCTAACCAAGATTGTATTTGAAAATCTCAGTCAAGGTATTGAGAACTAACAATTCACCTCTCGTATTGTAATCAAAGGAATTCTGGTGTTAATTAAAATTGCTTCTTTCACTTTTGCTTTTTACCTTTATTACCAATACCCATCAGTCGAATGAAAAGAGTGGAAAGGGAACCGAAAACCCACCAATTAATCGAACAACCCGACAAAGATGAATAACAAAGAAACTGACTGATGCAAGCGATCGTCAAAACCGGAGCTCAATTAGAGCATTTTTTATTTGCATACCAAAAGCCAGACCGACAATAAGAAGAAATCCTGATGTCCTTGATACCTTGTTACCCACACATTTCGATCTCCAATGACGCATCCCAACCACACAAAAGGCCGTAAAGTAACTCAATTGCATTCGAATAAAGCCTTTATTCACAAACTGAGAAAGTTTATTTCTTTCCGCGTACACTAATTGAGTTGTTGCAACATATTTTATGCGTTGTCCGGAATTTTTATGATTTCAGTCCCGTCAGGCAATGACCGAGGGTTAAGGAATTATTAATTTTATTCGGTTTCCGATTCAATTTCTGGTATGAATATGAAAGGACATTTGGGGAAAATTTAGGATAAAAGCTTTTAAAATAGAAATCATGTATGGTTATGAGGTTAGATAAAATAACATTATTAAAGTATTCTGGCTGTATTTTTTTTAAATTCAGTTTTAAATTAGATCTTTAATTATTACGAATGCTGAATGTTTTTTTACGTCAAAGATGCTAAAAGTTAGTTAACAGACGGAGGATTAAGTACTTTAGGCGGTTTTTTCAGTTTTTTTTTGTTTTACTTTTTTTAAACTGTACCATTTTTATTGATGGTACGCTACAAGGGTGGTAAATGTACGGTCACCCAATACGGTTATCAAAGATTATTTTCTAAGAACACAGAAGAGGCTAAGCCACACCACGAGCGCTTCTTACTTAAATTTGACCAATAGAAAGAGATATTTTTACCAAAATTATGCTGCACAGTGATAAGGTGTCATTCATTTTTCTGAATAAAGTCAAATGTTATCTGATTCATGAACTCTGGCTCCAAGAAGTGTGACATAAATTGAAAACATGCTCATTACAACTTGTTTTATATATCTTTTTTTTTAAAATAAAAACATCTATATACGTAACTATGTAGATCAATATCTACATAAGTATGAGAAAAAGGCCAAACATTTAGAATTTTTAACCTACTTCAAAAAAAAGAGGAGGTTCTCAATTCGGTGTATTTCCTCCTGTATTACCTCATAATTCCGACATTTATGAACCGATTTAAAAAATCGGCCAAGTGCGAGTTGGACTCACGCACGTAGGGTTCCATACCGTTGTATGACAGCCCCAGTTAAGTGTTTATTTTATTCTGTTTTCAGTAGGTATTTGTTTTTATAGCGGCAACAGATATACAATATCTGTGAAAATTTCAACTGTCTAGTTATCACGGTTTATGAGATACAGCCTGGTTCTAGACAGAAAGACGGACAGTAGTCTTAGTAATAGATTCCCGTTTTTACCCTTTGCCTACGAAAACCTATAAAAGAAAGACATATTTTATTTCTAAAATAAGAAAGACATATTTTATTTCTCTGTATTTTTTGTTCAAATCACAAAGATCCATAGAACATTGGCTAAAAGGAGATGAAATTACGCAAATTCTGAACAATAATACTACCTGGGAAATATCTATTATCATTTCGATAAAGTTTATGCATCCGCTCGGAATTCCAAGAAAAGTTATCGGAACAACGCGGCCGCGGCAACTTGATAGATAAGGGAGAAATACACTGAGCTACTTTAATTTAGCCAAAATAATACACGATGTATTTCAATTCGTGTGTTTTTAGATGAAATGGGGTGATTTGGACCACGGTTGTCCGAGAAGCTTATATTAAACTAGCTTCCGCCCGCGGCTTCGCTCGCGTAGTTCCCGGATGGAGGTAGCCTATATGTTAAGCCAGACCACCACCACGACACACTAGCCTATATCAGCCCACTGCTGGACATAGGCCTCCCCTAATAAACAGGAATATGCAGATAATCCCAACGATGGGCGTGCAGGTTGGGGATCGCAGGGCACAACTTCAAGAACCGCTGATGCTGCTGCCCGTCGGTAGCCAGGGGACTTAGCTGTGCCTTTGTATCCAGCAGGATGCAGGATGCACCATGGGCAGGTGAGGTTGGCTTGAGTTCCGAAGGAGGTTGAACCCTTTACACCTTTATAACATTAGTGTGTAGATTATTCAAATTACATTTCTACAATCATCACTGCTGGACATAGGCCTCCCCAAACGAGCGCCATTGCATTTCAACAATGTTTTAACATTGTTTTACAGGGCATTATTGTTATATATGTGGGGCAAAATGTTACCTCATTGCGGGCAGGTACCTATTCTTTAGTAGTTAGAAGGTTTTGTTCTGAGGAAAATATAGGTTTATTTTGATGAAAAAAAATCATGTCATTTTCGGATTTTTTATTTTAAAAACGTTTTTGATAAATGGCATTTTCTGGACTGACTATAAATTTTAATAAAAATCCGAAAATGCTATTATTTTTTTCTTCAAAATAAAACTGTTAACTACAAAAGAAAAGGTAGCTGCCCTCATTGAGGTAAAATTTTGCCCTACCCTGTATTGTACATGCCTATTTCTGCCGTGAAGTAACATTGCTGTGTTTCGTTTTGAAGCGTGCTGGTGAAATACAGGCACAAGAGGCTTTATATCACCTTAATGCCTCGAGTTGATGGGCGCGTGACCTACGATGCAATTCTTTGTGATAGGTAATGGTTACCACTTAACATCAGGTGTGAGCTTGTTCCATTTTCAGATACCATAAAAAATGTACGTAGTTAACAATTTATTGTGAGTATTATTTTCTTTTGATATTAGTAATATTATCTTTTATTGTTTTATCTTTTATTTTATTGATACTTATCTTATAAATACTTATCTTTTATTGGAATTATTTGTTAAGAAGTTTTCATTCTGTTGAACTTCAGTCGTATTTTTAGCTTTCATCCCCTTCCTGCTGCATCCGATGAATTTTAGAAAATATTTTTTAGTGCACCCCTCCCACCATGAAAGGAAAATACCCAAGTCTCTTACGACCAAGGACTTCGTCTACATTCGTCTTACGTTTATGCTATCTGCTACTCATCATCATCATCAACATCATCCTATAGCAAGCCACTGCTTGATATAGGCCTCCCGCAATCAGCTCCATTGCGCCCTGTCCTCAGCTCGACGCATCCAGTTTCTACCAGCAACCTTTCGCAGATCGTCACTCCACCTGACCGGAGGGCGTCCTACACTACGCTTGACCAGCCGAATGCAAGAACTCGTTCACCCCAACGGTTATCGGTTCTTCGGTAGATAAGCTTCTTCTATTATGATTATGAAATAAGTACACGTATAGTGAGTCTTATATGTTTTTGTAATGTAGTGATTGAGTAAGCTTCTATACAGTTAGATTTAAATAAATCAGACAAAATCTTTACATACATAGCTCTCAGAATAAGCAAGTTGAAGTGGCAATAAGGCAGGCCATATAGCCCGTAGAACCGATAACCGTTGGGGAATAACAGCCTGCATTGGACGACAAACGTCAGCGATTAGACGCTACGGCAAGCTGCGGGGGACAATTTTCATACATGTTGTTCAAAGCTCCGCACACACGGCGACAATCGCGACAGCAAGATATGACAGACGCTCGCGACTAAGCGCGACGACAAAGCGTCGTGTTTGCGAGGTCTGTAAAGGTTCTCGAATCGAGACCAGATGGACCAACTTCGTCATGATTGCAGGTAATGGGTGGATGGAGAGGGCTCAAGACCATTCTCTGTGGAATTTCTTGTGAGACACCTATGTTCAGCAGTGGACTTCTATAGGTTGATGATGATGATGATAAAACCAGATTGTTTTCAAAAATCATCTTGGAAATAGTTCTACGCATCCATAAATTTGCGATCCAGTCATTCTGATACCAACCCCATAAATGTTGGCTTCTATCTGTAGAACATATCTATCAATCCCAATTGGACTTGTCGGACCCAAATCTTGACGAACACAAAAAATTCTGGAAACGAGAAGGCGAACTAATGACTTAACACAAACACTTGGACAACGTAATGAGGAGTTAGCGTTAAATTTTTGTAAATACACACAGGCGCACACATGTATGCATTGCATTTTAGGGTTCAACACGATTGATGCACCTGCTTAATAATACTTTCAACTTATTTGAATACTGGCTTACGACCGCGCCTTCGCTCGCATGATTCGGGGATAAGAATAATGTGTGTTGATCTAGATCACAACCTATGTAAATACATGAAAACTAGGCACATTACTAATTTCATTCAAATCCATCCTGCCGTTACTGGGTGGAGTGGGAACAAACATGTAAACAAACATACTAATACAGCAACACGCAAGCTTTGGCATTTGTAATATCAATGTGATAATGGGATGTAGGTATTTTGTATTGATAAGTATCAAATTAGGCATGCCAGAAAATATAAAAAACTGTGCTAGTTTCAGTTCGGTAAGAAGATAAGCTCTAGTAGTATATATAATAATATAGTAGTCATTAATACATACATGTATATATTTTTTTTATTATTTGATAATATTTAGGTATAATATTGACATTTTATTGAATAATTATAATTTAATGACTGTAAATTGCAATACCCTATCCGGGTACATAATTATGACACCTACCACCTAAGGAGAAGATAAGTTATCAGCTACAACTCTACCTCACCATCAGCAACTAGCTGCTAACCCCGCCGCATAGACAACTCTTATGATATGTATAAACAAATGTGTATCTCCGAATGGTCAAAATAAGTGGACGAAGAAAAAGACGGGGTCAGCTAGCTAAACTGCTTGCTTATGGTAGCAATAAAAATAATGAGTACTTATTAATTGACTGATAACTGACTGACTCGCCCGCAACTTCGTTTGCGTGTATCACAATCTGATCAGTGGTTTCGAATCGCTTAGAGGACAAACATACAAATATTGATTTTATTTATGAAGATTGGTGATTATCAGTATATGCGCACGCCTTCAGTTATCTTACTTCATGATCATCATCAGTCTATAGCAGTCCACTGCTGGACATAGGCCTCCCCTAATGACTGTCTTGAGCTCGTCGCATCCAGCTTCTACCAACCAGCAGCCTTTCTTTTAGCCATCTTACTTATTAATGTAAATGCATGGATATATGTTTTTAAGCTATTGCATAGCTTCTATTGAGGGCCTTGAGCACGGGGACCGAATCCAGAAATTCCGTAACGAAAAAAAACCTCACGCTCCCCACTCCGACGGGCACGGAGGTGTGGCTTGAAGGCCGTGCATTGTCTAACGTCGTTTCTTTTCGGCAGTCTTCGACACGGTGCTTGTGTGCGTGCAACTAGACGTATTGTACGACTCTACGAAGTTCGCACGAATCGAGACGATCCCCACGCTCAAAAAGTGTAACTTGAATTAATATCAAAGAAAAAGAAATACTGCATAAATTAAACAAATAAATAATTATAATTGCATGAGTTGATACAAAATGCTATGCAATAGCTTTACCGCGGCAGTCCCCGAGTGCCACACGTCTTTTTTTCATGAGTATAACAAGGAGTAAATATTATCTTTAAAAACTTCACATTTGATATAAACTTGTTATTTCTTTGTGAAAGCAGAAAGTTTTCCTTCGCTCTCTGATTTTCATAGTTCAGTTACTTTGATAAAGAATAAGCAGCATTTGTTTTTGTTTATTATTGTGTAACTTTCCACTTCGATAACGTGCTCCATCTATAAAATGTAGTCCGCTTCGGGCCATAATAATGCTTGAATTTGAATGGGCTAAAGTTTTATTACCGAAAGTTGCAAAACTTCTCTCTCATTTTAGTGCTTCTTAAGAGTTTTCCATTCTGTGATGGAATTTTATACAGAACCCATGTTCATTTCAAAGTTTATCTATCAACTAACACTATGCTGTGAATGTGTGAGTGGCTACCTGCGGCATCCGGCTTTACCCGTCACGGTTGCTACAATACCAAAATAGAGGGAAAAAAATGTGGGTACCACTTTACACCACGTGCATTGCCAGTCAATTGAAGCTGCAACACAAACAAGCAATAGCCACCGAGGCATGGATAACAAACAACATGTAATATACGAGAGCTCATCTGAAAGGGACAGATCCCAATTTGTCAGGAATTATAAACGCTGCCTCTCTGGAGTGCACCGACAATTAATTTCAATGATTAAACGTAATCAGGTTTAAGACTCCAAATTGGTACATAATTATCTCGGAATGGTTTGATGTCGCAACCAAAACGGTAGATTCTCACGGGTGTCTTGTGAAGGTACCTATGTGATTTATAAAACCGGTATTAATTCAAATTCCTCTTTGTAATCGAGCATGCTAAATCTGCAGTTGATTGCGTACTAAACGTTCACCATCAATAAAAGTTTTTGAAATAAATATACAATGCTAGTATGCGTAAATGAATTTCAGTATTGTTTTTTTTGTGTGTTTAATCTTCAAATTTGTTTCATAGAATCAAATTCAAATCGTTTATTGCGTAGGTTGTTAACAGTGGTCCTAAATTCTATACCTATTGAAGTTTCAACATGAACTCTGTTGCCCTAACAGAGTACATATTGAAACTGGTACTGCAAAAAAAAGGTACGTATTTGCTAGGTGGCTTTGTATGAAAATTCCTTTCACCAAAAATTCTAAATAGTTATAGAGGTAAACTTTATTATTTCTTGCAGTGAGTAAACTATTCTTTAATAAAGGTTTTTTTTAGTTTAAATGTATTTATATTGTTTTCTTTTTGGATTTCTAGAAGGGTTCTGTAATAAATTCATATTCGATCGTCTATATAATACTTTCAAAGTGAGAAAATACCTACGGTCTACCTTTGTGAATGTTAAACGGTTTAAGTTATAATCTACTTACCTACTTATAAAATTAAAAAAAGAACGACCTTCACCTAACCAACTATTTAATATTTAGTGATACTTAAGTGTTAAATTAACCATCGCTTCTCGTGTAAGTGACTTTTGTCTTTTTGAGAAATAAATGTCTATAACCTGGAAAACTTTATCATACAGAATTTGTTCACTCAAAGTATGAATATCCGAAAAAAACGATATTGGTTATAATAACTGATGCTTAAAATGCCATGATTTAATAGTAATGTCTGCAGTTTTTGGGTGTATTCTTGATTTTTGTATTTATATATTTATTTATTTAGAAAAAAGCTGTGAACATAGTATACACCGTGAAAAGAAAAATAGTGCACGGATTTCGTACTTAGCATGCACATGCTAAGTGTTACTACATTTACAGATGACAGACTATGTGTCAGAAATAAAACATCAAGCGAGTAAAGATGATTAGGCATAAAAAAAAAATATTTTTTTATTACACAGGTGTTAAAAATCTTTTTTTTTTATTACTACATGACAGAAATAAAACATCAAGCGAGTTAAGATGATTAGGCATAAAATTTAAAAATCATGTTTTTTTTTTTATTACACAGGTGATAAAAATATTTTTTTTTTATTATTACTACATGACATAAATAAAACATCAAGCGAGTAAAGATGATTAGATGTTTTTTTTTTTATTACACAGGTCTTAAAAATCATTTTTTTTTTATTATTACTACATGACAGAAATAAAACATCAAGCGAGTAAAGATGATTAGGCATAAAATTTAAAAATCTTTTTTTTTTTATTACGCAGGTTAACCACACACACACAATAACATGTAAAAGGATAAAAGTCTCAGTGCACCCGTAATTATAGGGTATCACAGCATGCGCGTTATAAGCAACAAGACAACAAAGTAAGTTCTATACCTAGGTTGGTTAGAAAACACACAATAACAATTAATTAATAAGCAAACTAGTAACTTAAAACTAAATTAAAAAGTGTTGTAACAATACAAAAATGTATCAATTAGGTATTAAATTATAAAAAGGTAGGAAGTATAAAGCATGAAAAGTAGATTAACAGATAACAAAGATAAGGATCAAAAATACCTATGTACATAGATATATTATGACATTGTATACATGCATTTTAAAAATATAAAGAAGAAAGAAAGTTCAAAATATAGTAGGTAAAATATTGATTTCCATATGTACTAGTGTAGTAGTTCTTGTAGCTGTTTCTTGAATTTAGGCAGATAGTTATTTAGATAAGTTACATGTTTTCTATGGAAGTATCAAAAATACACTTCAGTACAAGCTCTCGGCTGACTAACATCACCATTAGTCATGGTTATAAAAGGAAAGTCAGTCAATCTTAGATTTATTTATTGGCTATGTTTCTTGATTAACAACTGCCCTAAGCACATAAATTTACTTTCGAAAACCTTTCTCAGCGAATAAGTTTTAGTATGCAAAATCGAACTAATTGACTCTTAAAACTGCAAGCAGCCATCAAAAATCCACCGATTGACTTAAAACCTCTTTACGCCAAGCAGAAAAGTTTTTGTTGAAAAGCAAGGTTTTATAGTAGAGGAGTGCGCGCTTTGAACAAAATTCTGTGCCCAATTTTCTCAATAAAAATGCCCAAAGGGGTTGTGTCTCGTTACTTTTTTTGTGTAACACTGAAGAGGAACGAGACACAATCCTCTTTTAGGAGAGTATTAATTAGGCACTTTTTTTTTCCAAAGCTCGCATTCCCATAAACGTTAGTTTAGAACGAGTAGTAATTCCCGGTTGAAAGTCTTCCTTTTTAACCGACTCCAAAAAAAGAAGGTGAGTCTGTGTTATCCTACTTTTCTTATATATAAAAAACACGTGAGTTGTGAGATACGAGATTTGATATGTAAAAGGTTTGGTTCCTCCTTCACGACAAAACTATTGAACGGATCTTCCTTTTGAGCCTCCTCATCATCATTTTTCCCTATCTCTTGTTCTTCTTAACCATACATTACCAGATACAAAACACACCACTCCACACCAGACCACACAAGCCTGTATCTGCCCACAGCTGGACATAGACCTAGCAAAGAAGGAAATGCTTACAATCCCCACGCTGGGCAAGCGGGGCACAGCTTCTCGCACCGCCGATGCTGCTGCCCATCCGTGGTCAGGGAATTTAGCTGTGCTGGTGTTAAGCTGTGCCTTGCCATATTCAGCCTACAAAACCTTCGCTCTTATTATTATAGTTTGTATTGTAGACAAGCCTGATCCACTTCAAAACAAATTAATCCATTCGACAAAACATAAAAGAATAGGGATGACGCCTGGGTAAAAACAAATTCTAATTAGTCCGTCAGTTAGATCAACAAAAAATACTGGACACGTATATTTTTATTTATCGAATCAATAGAAATTGACGGAGATAAAGAGCGTGAAAGTTCGGGGGGCTCGTGACGTCGCGGCTAGGTAATAGATGTACTATATCGTGACGTCACGCGGAACTTTAACGCACTATATCTTTGTTATTTTTTGTTTAATTGACAAAAGAAAAAATACGTGTCCAATATTTTTTGGATATGTAAATAGCGGACTAATTAGAATGGTCCCGCATTATTACATTCACATAAATCCAACAATGCAACGCCATGTTATTGTCAAATAAATTCAGTAGACTCTTGCACTTACCGGCAGCGTAAACAGCAGCTGATATTGTTGCCAGAAACAAATGAATATGTAGAGCTGTCATGGTGCCTGCAACAATGCAAATTGATATTTATTACATTGAACTTCGGGTTGGTTACTGCGAAACTAGAATTAAACGAATGCTTGAGAGCTACTTGAGTTGATTCGACCACACACAGCCAAATATCAGTTTATGCAGTAATAAAGTAAGCTATGCAAATTGTTTTAAAAAAATTGGTGTATAAAATACAAAATAGGTGATATATAACATTTAAATTATGTGTCATCAGACTACAATCTCGTTTTTTTAGAGATTATCATTGTAAAAGAGCAAATTCACCAAATAATGCTTTTATGATAATATCTGTCGTTTATGAATAACTCTGGTTGACGGAATGGAAATATCAAAATATAAATAACGCGGGACGTAATCATAATCACACAGCATCATGCAAACTAAGCAGAGCTTGTATTATGGGAACCACGTGATTGATATAACATATAACTTTATTTTTTTTGTAAATACATACATATCATACATAGAAAACACCCAGACCCGAGACAAATATCTACAGAACATGCAAACATTTGTCCCGCAGCGGGAATCAAACAAGCGACCTTCTGCGTCTCAGGCGGCCCTTCGCCCACTGCGCCACAGAGGCCGTCAGAATATGACAGAATGGAATATCCAAGAATCCAACACTTATCCGAAGGTAATTTAGTAAACTCCTGCAATTTTCGATGGTGCCCGGAATCAATTAACCGTACCTACCTATATGGTCAGTAACTTTTTTATCATTGCTAGAGTCACTTCACAAAATTGTATATAAATAAGTCATCACCATCATCAGCCTATAGCAGTCCACTGCTGTAGACATATGCCTCCCTAATGAGCGCCATCGCCCTGTCCTCAGCTTTTGTGTGATATTCAGTCAGTACCTCCATTATTTTTCTTATTATTGCAGACATTAAAAAATGCCGATCATTCATGAATTTCACGTCTATATTTTTTCTCCTTTAGCAAAGCCGGTCTACAAAGAAAGGCTTAACTTATAAAGGCATGAAAAGACGAATCGGACGAGATGTTTAGAGCAAATCCCCGATCGATACCCTTTCTTCAATCTCTATAAAGAATTCTACAAGCGTCTTCGATTTTAAAAATTCATAGACAACGTCAAACGATAAAAATTCTTGTGTAGAACGCACGAGAAAGAATTTTTAACGCCACAGTGACATTAAACACCGGAGAACAATAAATTTATCTGGTGATAAAACTTCCGAATAGCTACAAAATAATATAAATTACTTGCTCGAGGTATTAATGATGCATTTTATAGACGTTCCTGATTTCTACGTCAGGGATGATCGTTGTAAAAATGTTTAACAGGAATGTGGAGATGATCTACAGTACTCTACAGTCAAGTTACATCAGTTAACATGCAATAAAGTGTAACTATGTTTCGTTCAGTTTAGAACCATGTCGAATGACGTTTTCGATAAACACGTACAGTGAGCTTGTAATATTTTGACCAAAAGAGAGGTGGATAGATGGCATTTTGCAGTCGCCATATTGGATTTGACGCTTCTTATGATCTATATGTCAATTTAATGATTTAGTCAAATCCAACGACACCTAACTTCTGGAAATCGGATCAGTTTTTGATACCTTTTTAGTTCATTGTAAATTGAAAATGGCTTCTTACAGTCGTCATATTGGATTTTTTGACATTTCATATAGCTTATGTCACCCTCGTGATCTAGACAAATCCAACAACACCTCATTAGTCAAAATCCGTCCAGCCGTTTGGGCTACAACGACCGATAAATACTATTACAAACACACATACACCCTAAAACATAACCTGACTGAAGAGGACTTCAATCGGGTAAAATAGGAGTTTAGACCAAAATAAACACTACCATGACTTTTCCCCTATGATAAACTACATAAACTATACGAAATGTTATTCTATCGTTATCTCTATCGTTTAGAATATTATTTAGCGTTATAGAAGTGTCATTCCGAATAAATTAAAATATTGCACTATCTAGTACTAATACTAAGCGACTATTAAAACCATGGTCGCAATGGGACCTATGTCCAGCAGTAGACTGCTATAAGGCTGATGATGATAATAAGAGTTTGCGTACATACCGGTAACCGGGTAAAAATTGGCCTTTAGGTTATTCCGAGTCCAGAACTAAACTTTTTTTTTGTTTGACAACTACATTTAATTTTATGTGCATTTTTGCTTAATCCGTTTAGTTATTTCTGATGAGAAGGAGGGACAAAAAAAATTACAAACTCGCGTTTTAATACATATTAGTACCTAAGATTCTGCGATTCTTTGTACATGTTTTTGTTCACCCAACTATACATTACCATAAGTACACACAAATTCCAGTATGAAAACCAATACCCCGAAGATCATTCCAAAATCATAACAAATTCAAAATTAGAAACTTGAAATCGGAAACCAGACGTGCTTTAATCCAAAACATCTTTGTTGACCACATCGGTAGACCGTTATTTTATTTGTAAACAGAAAATGCAACGAGAAATATACGTTTGAAAATGCTCGTTCGTTCTCATTGCAACTTGGCATCATTCTTAATTAAAATGTTTTTAAACGCAGGAATGCGAGTAGGATATTTTATTTTGCCGCGCTATCTCGAAGCTTTGTACTGCAGTAGAATAAAGAAACTTAAATACTCACCTTTAGCGTTTTTTAAACGACTCTGCGGTCAGCACATAAGAACATAGTTATGTAGATTACTTTTTACGCGGCTGAGTATTTTTTCAGTTAGGTCTTAGGCTTGCTAAGCTGTACCCTGCGATCGCAACCCGCATACCCAGCATAGCAACAGCAGGGGATTATGGGTATAACCCCCTTCATTATAGGAGAGCCCTTTGTCCAGCAGTGAACTGAATATAGGCTGGTGTTGTTGTATTTCTACTTATGACTTACTGAATTTTACGTTGATACATTTAAAACCCCTGCCTTGCCGTCTGCCGATTCTGATCTATTAGCTCTTCTTGTGTTATTTATAAACATGTTAGCAATATCAAACGCTTTCTTTCAAAGTAAATTACAATTAATTAACACGGCTAGTATCAAGAAGATTACAAGCCATCAGTGTAATGTGCTAATAGAGAAACCGGTGGTACTGATATAACGATCTATTAAAGATAATCTTTAGAAACTGCAGCATAATAAACGTTTGTATAGGAAATTGTAAGCCAAATTTATTGTAGTTTTAACTAGATGTTTAATTCATGTTCAGGCTTTTAATAAGAAGATATGGTTGTTAGACTTGGCTATTTGATTGCTAGTTGATTTTAAAAATTATAATGATTGTGTTTGGTGCGAGGCGCCGCGGCACGGGGCGGTGTGATATTCAGCGCTCAAATCGTTAAGATCTAAATATCTCGTTTTCACCTAATCATATTTGCCGAGATTTTTCTCTTCTACAATAATTACGAGAGCAAAACATACCGTTTTTTTAATCAAAATTAGAAGTCGGGGTGTAATAGTTGCGATGACCACGCCAAGATAAGGCATTAAACCTGCAATAATATAACCAAGATCATTAAATTTCATAACTCTGTTTTTATTTCCAAGTAAGATCGCATCAGACGAGTTCTCATTCAATAAATCTAAAGCTGGTATTTCCTGCGATGCCGTCGGGTGGCATTGCTGTTAGCGACTTAGCAGCTTTTTTACAAGCTCTCCACCATTCAAGATTGCCATGAACCTGCTTCTGGACTTGTTAGTTTGCGGGCTGCCATGGAGTTTATTACTTGGTTTTTAAAGTTTTTAAAAAGTATTATTTTTCTGGCTTCGCTCATTATAGGTACTGTTTGCAAGGTAAGTTGGTAGATAGATTGATAAAGTCATGCCAATATCGGAAAACAATAGGATTATCCGATTCAAAATTTTGTCATAATTGGATTACATTTTAGAGTAGTGATATAATTTTTTTTTCAAAAGTTTACCCAAGTTTTAGTTTTTTTAGTCTACCATAAGTTTTAGATATTAATTACTTCAGTTCCCATGGATCTATGGATCCCATTGCGTATGAAAATACATGTCAAATGTATATTTTACGTTGAGCCATTAGCTTCCGAGGTTTATTATGATTATACCAATCAAAAAAATTACATGATAAAGTTTTTACGAGCACTTCAACAACCCAGCGGGTTTTGCATTGACTCGCAGTGGAAATTAAACCCACCAATAATTTCATCTATGGTAAGGTAGATAGTGGATAATATAAATAATTATATCCTTACGAAAGAAAACAATACTGTTAATTCAGCTTTAGTTTCAAATGTGTTAACAGAATGTAAGTAGTTTGAAATGTGTTAACAGAATGTAAAGGCTGTACTAATGACATTCTGAAAACATCAAAAAATCTTTGACATATTCTGTGGTTCTTTGAAAGACGCGGCACTTGAGTTAAATCGAATTTATAAAATACAATAGCTAAATACAATTCCACCGTTGCCATATTTACGAAAATCCTCTATATTTCTACGATGGTAACCTGGTAACCCTAGATAAAGTAAACACTCCATGTTTACATCAAACAAAGTAAAAAATACAACCAGCAACCATACTGAACCGAGAAACCTAAGACCAAATACCAGAGACAGTTTCTAGAAACGTCTGCGAAATGAAAAGTGTAAATGAAACTAGTGCGATGTTCGCAAGATATCGTTTCTAAGAAATTTTAAACAACTAGCAGAGTTTTATTTTGGAAATTAACTTCCTTTATCATATAATAATAAGTTATACATAAGTAAAAAAGGATATTTAACTAAGATTTTTTTGAACAACTGAAGACTAATGCATGGAGTTCTATCAGCTGATAAGCAATAAGTTTGACTCCCACTGTTTGACAGAGTATTGAGAGTATCTACATACGAGTATATTACTGACTACCCGTCCCGGCTTCGCACAGGTTAGGGTACTTATTTTTACACCTTGGGTTAAGTTACTTAAGTTTTAGTAAGGATCCCTAATCTTTTCTAGCAATAGATATAGCCTATGTTACTCAGGGTGAATGTAGCTTTCCAATGTTGAAAGAATTTTTTAAATCGGCACAGTAGTTTTTAAGTATTCTCATTACAAACATACACACACACAAAAATACAAATTTTTCCTCTTTATAATAATAGTGTAGATAGTCTCTTCTCTCAGACGCTAAGTTGTCTATTTCATCTAAATATAATAAATATACATCCTAAGCGAAGTGCTAAAACTAATTATGTCAATCAATTAACTGACTTCAAAAAGGAGGAGGTTCTCAATTCGTCGGAACCTTTTTTTTATTTTTATGTATGTTCACTGATAACTCCGTCAATTGTGGACCGATTTTCAAAATTCTTTTTTTGTTTAAAAGAGTATACTTTACAGGTGGTCCCATATAAATTTTATTCCTGAGGGAAAGGTACTTTTCCCGGAAAACTCAAAAAACCTCATCCTCACTTGTAATTTTCGCCATATGATCACCAATATCTCCGTCAATTGTGAACCAATTTTCAAATTTTTTTAGCGCAAGAAGTAAGAAATGATTTATTTGAAGTCGGTTTATTTCTTTTAAAAAGCCCTGCTTGTTTTAAAAATGTAATTAAACGTAATTTTTGTATTAAAGCTTATTACATTTTTGATTATTTTGATGACAAAAAAGCTTGGAATGAACTGCCAACTCCATCAAACAATCGAGTGGTTAAGAATACCTAATAACAATTTTAAGAAAGATTTATTGACATCCTATAACATATAAGTAAGCCTTGCAGAGTATCTTACCAATTCTTCTCTGTTTAGTCACTTTACGAATTTGTGTAAATGACATAAATTACCTGTTCGTTATGGTCCCAACTGAATAAATGACAAATAAATTGTATATCATAGTCAAAAGTTGTCATTACAACTTGTATAGATCTAAAATCATCATCATCGACAACTACATCCATCCATACACCATTAAATTTCACCAGAACTTGCAACATACATTCGTCTCGCAATTTACCCAAGTCCCCATTACACAAGTTTTCTGGCGCCTACCTCATTACAATCATCACGAACAATCATTAACATACACATGTCATCAATAGATGTCATATTGTCAACTGTTACAGTTAGTGGTCATTAGAATTCTACTCAGGACTCGAGGACATCATTTACGTACGGGCTGACGTTTCCTTGACTCATTGGAGAATTTAGGACATGTTGACTTCCTCCAGGATTTGGATTTGGATTTGTGAAATTGAATGACACATCCGGAATGTTTGTCATCACATTATGGAAAGAACAAGTGATATTGAATTTCTTGCATGTCTGTTTTGGGTTGGTAATTCCATGGTTTTGGGTAGGAAAGAACTAGTACCATGATATCGGGATAGTCTGCCCAAAATGGGAAGGTTGCAGGATATCCGTGGAAGTAGGAGGTAGGATGCAATAGATTAATTTAATTAATGAATTTGAGTGAGATGGACTGCGCTAGCCAATGCAGTGTGCATAAAAATACGCATTTTCACCTTGCAACAATAACAATTATCGACGAATATGTATTATTGACGAATAGTCAAAATTAACAACGTTTTTAGATACAATATTTAGAAAAATGTATTCTGTGTGTTTATAAATAAATAAAATAATAAAGATATTCTCTAAGAACCATGTAGAGAAGGCACTTGCAAGATATGTGACCATAAGCGTAAACGGATAGAGAAGAGGCCTATGTCAAATAATAATTAGCCACGAAGTGTTCTATCGAACAGAATAATAGGGAAAGAGAGAACGCGTTTGTAAGATACCGATTATGAATCAGAAGTGGGAAAGCTTGAAAGAGATGTAAATATACTCGGTGAGAAGAGGGATTTGTTGTTAAGAAAACACGAGAAAAGAGAGTCTTCTCTGAGAAGGGAAGACATAAAAGTAGCATGTTACAAATAAAACATATTTTATCTAGCGATGCTGACAAATTAAAGAAGCTACTGGCTCCTGAAAGACAGTTCTCATTGCTAGTAGTGTATTATAAGGATACAAAAGAAACACAATATACATAGGTAATAGTGTTAAATGTAAGTACACGTATGTCAAAATGATTGCACCCCATGGTAAGACGTGATTGATTTAGTTTTGTGTTTGTGACCTAGAGATTTAATTTAAATGTAACCTAGTCTTTAAGCGTAGGGTAACACTTAATTTCCGCATACAATTGTTATTGTTTATTTAATTGGAATAAATGACTATTATGACTATTATGATCACCGGCTTAATTGAAAACCGATAGAAAATAGTAAACTCGTCACTGTTTCATTCTTTTATGTTCTGTGACTGCTCAATTGTGTACTTATTTGTTGATATTACCAACGTACTGTTATGAAGTTCCATAGATGACAACATTCTATAAGTATTTCTGTATTTGAATGATCAATTGTTGTGTTTGTCGGGTGCATTTATAGTGATGCAATAAGTAGATCAGTAATTCTACATCTTAGCAATTATATATGGAATTTAGTAGTATGATAAGATTTAGTAACTACCTAGATTATTCCTTAATTCTATTTGTTGTATCAAAAATACTTCGGAGGCCTACAGGCGGCCTAAAAACTAAGACACCAGAGTTGGCCACTAGCACGTACAAATAAGAGGAGAAGATCAAAAATACTACAAAACTAAAGCAACAAAATACTATAAAACACGTTGACTGGAGGCCTCGGACATGCCATTCCGTGCCATGTCGTGCTAAAACGGATGGTTGTGCTATTCAGCACTCAAAGCGTTAAGTTAAATACTAATCTATATTTAAGCTCGTGTTGGTAAATGCTAAAATTGCTTCCTAAAGGTGTGGGCCACAGCCATTTAGCTGTTAAACTTCCGGTGCCAACAGGCGTGGTGAGCTTATAAATTGCAAAATCTTTGTAAAAATTTCAAACTGTTTCGTAAACCTAAAATCATTTGAGTAAGGAAATATTATTGTTCTTCTTCGTATGAGCACAGAATAGAAAAAGGAACAGAATTTTTACTCCGCAAAAACGATTAAACAAATAGCTACTCTAAAGTGCGGAGTGAGACTGGCCTGGTATGAGTTAGTGACCAACTAATGTCGGAGTTTTTAGGCCGAAAGAAGGCGTCCAACATGGCATAACGACTGAAAAAGCGGGGATCAATATCTCAACGTGCCTTCCGAAGCACGGAGCGCTCAGATCTAAATGCCACTAAACGGTCACCCATCCAAGTAATGACCGGGCGGAGTGTTGCTTAACCAAGATTGTCTGCAAAGACCACCGAAATAAGCCTCGCCATGAGCGTTGTTTGTAATTAATGAAAACATAATATACATATAGGTAAACTAGCTTCCGCATAAATAAATAAAAAAAAATTAAATGTATAGATAAATTAGCTTTCTCACGTTGATAAAAAGAAACTTAAGTAGGTATTTGTTAATCCATGTCACACAGTATTATGTAGCCCCAAACTAAGCACAGTTTGTATAATAGGAACCTCATCAATGATTTACTACTTATTTGTTTTTGTAAATACATACATGTTGTAGAAAACACACAGACCTGAGACAAATATCTGCAAATAATGCAAACTTTCGTTCCGGGTGGGAATGGAACCCGCAACCTTCAGCGTCTCGGGCGGCCCTTCGCCCACTGAACCACAAAGGCCGTAATATTTTTTCACTTCTCTTGCTCAAAAAGTGTATCATAATAGTGTAGCTTAGCGGGCCTAAAACTCGAGTTTAATACCTCGGGCTAAAAAGTATTTTTTCTTTTTAATTTTTGTCTAAAATCATCAGCCCGTTACAAAGCATTCGTTCTCTTACCTAAAAACTCGACTTCTTGGTACTCCGTCAATCTTTTTTTTTTGAAAATAGAACAGTCTTGGTGATGTTTTATGAAGGTTGATTAATTTTTAATAAAATTTCTGAAAATTGTCTAATTTTGAATTGTTTTATTTTCTCGCAATCGTAGTGAAAAGTAGAGTGTTTTACTCGGGCCAAAACCACAATCTACTATTATTTAACCTTTCTTGTCCCACTGCAATTTGGGCAATTTCTCCTCCATAGACTTCCAAATGGCGCTCATTAGGGGAAGCCTTTGTCCAGCAGTGGACTGCTATAGGCTGATGATGATGATGATGATGATGAGACTTCCAAACATCTTATTTGTTCTAATTTTTAATATCAATGTGATGTGGTTTTGTTACAAAAACAAAACAAATCAGTTTTAAGAAAAGATTCGCAAAGAGGTTGGATTTTTTTCTTATGATCCGAGCTGAGCACTCTGTTCCTTGAAAATTCAAATTAAAACCCGTCTATGTTCGCGGATTAAGAGACACATAAAAATGAAATTAAAAGGCAGAATGGGCCTCTCGCATTAAAACCTAGTGGAACAATAAAGCCCGCATACCCCACAACACGTGGAACAATAAAATAGTTTTTTTACTGCTGCGTTTTTAATTACGTTTTGTGGAGCACTGCTTTTTGCTTGCCATTGGTATAGAATTTTAGCCGAGAATCGGATGAAGAATACATTCAATGCAGACATTGAAGACAACTTAACAGAGTATATTACTAACACTAGGCGACCAGGCTCCTATTTCGTATTTTATATATAAAAAGTATCGTCATCTTTATTTGAGACTTCAGCATAGATTTTATGACATAACTAGATTAATCGGTGGATGTAGTAAAGGTTTGTAACCAGAAGTTGCAGTTATCGTTCAAATTACCTACCAATCAGATTTTTCGATATTTGGGCGTCGGAAGTCAATAGTAGATTTAAAAAAAAAAATATGGAGCACCAAGAAGTCGAGTTTTTATGTAAGAGAACGAATGCTTTGTACGGGCTGATGATTTTAGACAAAAATTAAAAAGAAAAAATACTTTTTAGCCCGAGGTATTAAACTCGAGTTTTAGGCCCGCTAAGCTACACTATTATGATACACTTTTTGAGCAAGAGAAGTGAAAAATACAAATCGATCGAGCCATTTTTGAGGTCTTGCGAGACAACACACTGCTATTGATATATTTCCATTGGAACACTTACCGTGTATAATAGAGTGTATGTATGTTTCTAGATGGTCATAGAAAAGCTATAGATGCTTAGACGCAAGATCATCATGTAAACCTTTTGCAACTTAACGATAAGTAATTTAAACGGCATTAAGTGTCAAATGTTAGGTAGGTACTCTCACAGGAAGCTAGGAATCTGTTCCTAGGATATAATAACTTTAGATTGTTGGTAAAGAGGCAACCATAAAAATATTAGATCCTTACCTATGAAATTGGCGTTTTGAATAAAGAATTTCGAGAAAATTGATTTCTCAGTACATTTTTGTATTTTTTTCTGAAACTACAAATCCTATTCCCCTAAAATTTTGTGTTTATTGGACAACATTATGAAAAGTATGCGTAGCCTTATTTAAAATACTAACCCGTAAAAATTACAACGAATTTAAGCATTGAAAGCGACAACAGATGAAATGAACTGTTTTTAAGTTATATTTTTTGGGGATGAACTTCCTTAAAAATTGTATTTATTGAATTTTCAATCTTTGCAATAATGTAACGTTCAGAATATAAATAAATTTTATACATGACTATTGAATTTAAAAAAATGTACGTATTAAATAGAGTGAAAAAACGCCAATTTCATAGGTAAGGTTTACCTATGTATTCATATAAGTTTAACTAAGTATTAGTATAAACTTGTGACAAAGTTAATTATTTAAAACAGCAAGGTAAGAGCTTCAGAAAAGTCCAGTTTGGTCTATCAGATCTCATTAAAACCATTGAAGCGTAACTGTATGGATGTATGTATACTCACGAAGACAATGCAAACAATAGGGACTGATAACATCAGAAATATCTCACCTACATAAGTTAAGTTTATTTACTTAACTTATATAGTATACTAGCTGACCCGCTCGCAACTTCGTTTGCGCTTATACTCCTTTTTTACGTATGTCCTTTCATGTGAAAGTTTCCTAAGCCTGGTGATTTAACACGGAACCCTAAATATGAATAGAATAAAAAGTACCTACATATTACTATATTACCTACCCGGTAATGTAGTTATATGTAGGTACCTGTTCCCGTTTCCGCTCTCACTCCTTTTTTCGTTCCTGTTTCCGTTGGCGACCGTCACCAAGTTAGCAGCCGGTATAGGTATGATGAATTTTTATATGCCTAACTCTTGATATGTTTGGTTACCCATGCAAATTTTCATCACATAAATAACCCTCTTTAAGTTTCATCAAAGTCCCTCCCATGGTTCAGCGCTTTAGGCGTTTATTTGTTTTTGTTATAGCCTCTGTAAAAAAATCTCAAGTCTTTATGTAAAAAAAAAACTTGCTATCCCCGTTGTATTCAAATATCTAAGAACAAATTAATGAAATTGAAATTTCGAATTCTGATCCGATTTAAATATTATGTTTTATTTGACATTTCAATTTTAAAGAGTATTGCATTGCACGAAGCTTTTAAGGCTCCCCTACACAGGTGTGTTATTATCGGCGATAATATCGCATGCGCTACCTATTGCGATAATGTGTCCCAATTCCATACACATAACTGCGTTATGTATGTAACTTTTTAGCCGTCCTAATACATAATGTACTAAAATTCTACAGATCGCAGACTACACGCAACTATCAAAGGCATTGAAAATGTAATTTAGAAAGAAAGCACCCGATAAAATTTGACTTTATTGTACTAACAAAAAAGTGAACGGAGCGCAGAGTGGCTTTGCGCGTAAAGGCCCTTCTACTGCCTACAGTTTTGGTCCGTCTACCTCCTAAGATGGCTCAAGCTGTAGCTTAATTCAATCTCGAGATATTATTTTTTCCGTTTCTTGAATAGCGACCTCAAAAAAGTAATTGGGAAATTCTCGATCCAGCAAAATTGTTGAATTTTGAAAAATTTGTCCACATTTTCCACATTTTGGAAATTCAAATTGCACTTTGAAGCCCTCTGGCAGAGGCAAATATTGACATAATTATGACCGATCACTTTATTCACGCACACATTTTTTTAAAGCATTTGACGACTTTCAGTACTTTCAATGTATGGAGTTTCAAAAACGTGATGAATCAATTTTATAACAAATGTACAGGCAAATGTCAGAATTTCATGAATTGGGGCACTATACTCGATCAGAAAATCTTAAACATTTTCAATATTTGCGATATAATCTGTTATATTGTCTGATATTATCGCCGATAATAACGTACCTATGCCCACGCACCTGTGTGTAGGAGCCTTTATGTGAGAACAACGTTTTTTGAATAAATTTGGAAGTTTTCAAACATGACAGTGTCAAAATAAAATGGCATAACATGTACACAATAAGAAGTATTGATATCAACTTTGATGCAAATCACCCCTAAAATAACTTTCTACCCCTTTTTAACCCCGTTAGGCGATAAATATCAATAATATAAGAAAACGTCTTTCACCAATTTTGTTAAAGAATGATTTTGCAAAATTTGAAGTAGATTGGACCAAGGAATCACGTTGTTCCATACAAACTTTGCCCACATTTTTCACCCATTTAGGGGTAGAATCTTCGAAAATCCTTTCTTATCGGATGCCTAAGTCATACAAAGAACACGCCTTCCAAGTTTCAGGTCTCTCCGATTAGCGGTTTAGGCTGTGCGTTGATCCGTCAGTCATTCAGGACAATGGATTTTATAAGTATAGATAACCCTCTATTAAGGTATTTTTTTCAAAAACCTGGTATGCGGTCTTTTATTATTTAATATTCAAAGTGTTCTGACGAAGTTTCAAGAAAATCACAACACGTGTTAAGATTTTCCCATACAAACTTTACCACCCCATTGCAACCTCCTCGAGTATTATTTCCAATTTTTAATAACACGAATCTTCATTGATTGTATGGAATAATACATGTCCCAGGTTTCAAGTATCTAAGTCCAAGGAATACGATTTTTCATACAAACATTTTTACCCCTTTTCACCTTCTTGGGGGTTGAATTTCCCAAAATCGTTTCTTAGTAAGCGCCTACACCCTACAAAGAATACTTGTGCCAAATTTCAGATCTGTAGACACTGTAGTTTCTGAGATTTCGTGATGAGTGTGTCAGTGAGTGAGTGAGTATAATTCTCTTTTATATATATAGATTTACTTAACTTATGTATATACGGTGAGTTTTAATTCATATGCTATATCAGAAAAAGGAGTAAATCTACACCCGAAAGTCAATCTTTTAATAAAGACTTTTCGAATTTTGTAGTTTTTCATAGAACTGGCTTGTAAAGTTACGCATTAATTTGTCTCAAAAACTTGTAAGGCAGCCCTGGAACAGCTGATTTTGTTAAAGTTTGTCCTTGACTTAATAATGATGATGATAATTTTTATTTTTGTCTTAATTTTAGGGCTGCCACTGCCACACAAGACACAAATATAGACTTAAAGTTTTTGGAGAAAAGTTTTGAATCACGTATTTTAAACTAACGTCCTCATAACTTGTGGACAACCGTAGTCCAACTCACACCCGGCCCCGTTCGGGATCACAAACGAATTTAAACCTTGTATAGGTGCTTACATCATCATGATATATTTTATTTTCTCTGGGCGTCAGAAAAATACCAGGTCTTACCACTGACTGACCTCTTTCCACCGATTAACCGCGCGGATTTACGTATAAATCTATTGAGCTGGTACAAATCTGATCCACGGGGATTACCTAGCGAGCCTTCCCATTTAAATAGGGTTCCGAAGTGAAATGTCGAAAGAGAGCCTGCGGTTCAAATTCGATTTTTTGTCTTTTTCTTGCATAAAATGGGACTTTAGATTTTCGAATATTCTTTTTCAGGTTACTTAAATGTATAAATTAAATAATACGCACCGAGGTATTTACAAAAAAAAATATGGTTTATATGTGCTTAGATGGCATGTGGTTCCCATAACAAGCTAAGCCAATAATAAGCTCTGCTTATTTTGGAGCTACATGATGTTATGTGGGGTGTAAGGGGTTCCAACCCCCATCTCCAGAACCCAAGCCAACCTCACCTGCACGTGGTACACCCTGCTAACTAACAAACGGGGCTCTGGCGGCCGGCTGATTGCGGCATAGCGCAGCCTAACACCGGCACAGCTAAATCCCCTGGCCACCGACGGGCAGCAGCGTCGGCGGTGCGAGAATCTGTACCCTGCGATCCCCAACCCGCATGCCCAGCGTGGGGATTATGGGCATATGCCCCTTCTTATAGGGGAGGCCTATGTCGAGCAGTGGACTGAATAGGCTGTTGTTGTTGTTGATGTTATGTGAAAGTATTCAGCGATATTTATTTATAAAAGCTCTCGTAGCGTGGTTTACTAAGGTGTTTTTAGCAGATCAACTTGGTTAAGCAACACTCTGCCCGGTCATTACTTGGATGGGTGACCGTTCATTTACATTTATATTTGAGCGCTTCCGTGCTTCGGAAGGTACGTTAAGATGTCGGTGCCGGCTTTTCATTCGTTAAACCATGTCGGAGGCCTTCGGGCGGCCTAAAAACTCCGACACCAGAGTTGGTCTCTAACTCATACGAAGAAGAAGAGGAGAAGAATTTAATTATGTAATGATCCGGTATGTTTGGAAAAACGCAGATTAATCTAGAAATAACTATTGACATACTGAACGAAACTGCATAGTGCATACATACAATAAACAAAGTTAATGACCGCGGTAAGCTATTATCTTTCACAATACGGAAAGTAGTGAGTATGAACTTGAAACCAATCGTGTGTGGTCTTTGCTTTGCCCCTCTTCTACAACCAACTCAATACCGATGACACACCACTACGTTACTATCCAGTTTCAAAATAAACATGCTTCGGTATATTGATTTGGGAAGCATTGACTTTAAATAAGTAGAGCGTAGCCGGGTACATATGTAACTTAGGTGATGTGCATCATTAAGTAAAAATAATATTATTCTAAGTATTGGATAAGATAAACTTCTACTTATTCTTCATGTTAGTTTTTTTTTATTTTACACTTGAAAAGACCTAGGCACACAATAAGACTAAGGCTAAGGTTAAAATGTCTGAAAATGTTCTTGCGAGAATTCATAGTCCTTACCTATGAAATTGGCGTTTTATTTAATTCAACAGTCTTATAGAAAATTAATGTATTTTCTGAAAGTAGCATTATTGCAATAATTGGAAGTTCATCCGCAAAAAATAAAACTTAAAAACAGAGTCCCTTTCACGTGTTGTCTTTGACTTAAATTCGTCGTATTTTTATATGTGTTACTTTTCTTTTTTAAATAAGACTACGCATACTTTTTCACAATGTTGTCCAATCATACACACAAAATTTTAGGAGAATAGGATTAGTTGGTTCCAGAAAAAAAATACAAAAATGTATGTATGGAGCAATCAATTTTGTCGAAATTCTCCATACATAACGCCAATTTCATAGGTAATACCTACATAATAAGTTTAAAAAAGCATAGGTACTGTTGTTAGGGTACCTACTCGTACATACCTGAAAAATTTACATAATAATCTCAAATAACAAAGACCGACCCTAAGTCTCTCATATTATTGTTGTGCCCAGGGTCTGTGATGATCTGACAAATATTAACACCTATAAGATACTTATTAAGATAATAGAACGCAATATACGTTTGAGTATAGGTCCGACCTATACTTCAACGCGGTAAGATTAGAATCTAGACCACTTACTTATAAGTAGGTACCTAATGCAATTGTCATTCTAATCAAATTTTCTCCTCAAACACGTTCCTTGATGCAAGTTTTATATTCCTGAAAACGTAAAGATTAAAATACTAGGGAACCTTTGAACCTTTCCGTGAGAAATGGTTCAGACGAGAAATCGAAGAATTTAAAAGGTCGAGCGGAATCACTGCCCGTGTGATATATTCGCGAACCCCTGTCTTAGCTAGCACATTCCGAAATATCCGAAGGAATTCCCTGATAAGTCGAGACTATCCAGTTCCTTCATTTGGGAACTTATTATCATTGTTTGTGATAGCGCTTGTCGTCTTTCAAAGAACCTAAATCTATTAACCAAAATAGGAAGAGTTGGGTAGTTCTCTGAAACCTTTCGGAATTCTATTTTACAGCTTTCTTAATCGACTACAAATCGAATTAAACCATGCTTATAGATAGACAGATAATACTTTGTTGCCCAAGATAAACAAAAGTACACAGGCGAACTTAATGCTAAATAGCATTTTCTTCCAGATAATCTTTGTGCAGATAATTACACATGGCTAGGTTAGAAAGAGAGTTATGTATTAATATTTTGTTTTCTACTTGACCTAACTGCTTAGGTAGTGGATTAATTATGTTTTTGTACCTACCTACTTAGGTATTACTCATTATAGGTTATGCCATATTCTTTCCCAATTATAATACTGTGTAAAAATTTACATAACATTAACGAGGTAGGTAGTTAGGTATCCTTATTATTAAACTTTTCAAGAACTTGCCCGTAGGCACAAAAAGCTCACTGCGTCCCTATAATTTCACTGACCGTTCTGCCCTTCATAATAAGCAAGTTACGTAGAGGTGCAGTCGCTAGGAGAAGTTAAAGGAGAATGCCGTCTGATGTATGGCGCTCGGTACCAAGACGAGTGCGTAAAGTGAGTGCGACAAAAAAAATTCCAATAAGTTTTTAGTCGATTCTACTGTCAAAATAATCAAAAATGAGGGTTATTGCCATAGTAACACTTTATATCAATGTTTGTTGCTATAGTAACGTATATATCATCGGTTGTTGCAGTCTAATGGCGGCGTGCGGTGGAAACCAAATCAATGAAAAAATTTTTTACTTGATTATTAATCCCGTCGGCGTAAGTAAAACTAAAGAAAATGTTGATGTCATTTATAAAATATAATAAATTTTATGGGTAACGTTTGGTTTTGACGCATTTGGTACGGGTTTTCGGCATTCCCCTTTAACATTATGCTATAGGGAGATTTACAAAATCAACATGAACTAAAACTTACTACTATAGCCATAATCAATCATAGAGCTACTGATAGAGCGAGTAATCTTTTTTTAATAATAATTAACACACAGCTTCATGTAACCCCAAACTAAGCAGAGCTTTTATTATCGAACCACATGACATGACTGAAAAACTACATAAATACATTTTTATTTGTATAGACATACATTTTGTAGCTAGAAAACACCCTTAACTGTGATAAAAATCTGCAAATAATGCAAACATTTGTCCCGCGGCGGGAATTTTCTAAATAGATCTTCTTCTTCTTTGTCCTCGCTCTTTCCCGTTACTCGAGGTCGGCTTTCCTAATCATGCGGCGCTAAGTATTCCGCTGCTTTGTGTCATGTTTTATAAGGCCAAGGATTTTCATGTCCTTATGGACATTCGTCATCCATGTCGCTGAGGTCTTCCTCTTCCCCTTTTATTTGTGGCAATGGAATCTAAATGGAAATGGAATCTAAAACGATGCTGTAAAATATCAAAAACCTCAGTATTGCCACAGAGGGGCTTGCAACGAGTTGGCTGGGTTCCGCTGACCTTACCAGCCAACTAAAATATAATTAAATTTTTACATTTTTCAATTACGCATACCTTAGTTGAAAAATTATCAATCTATCCCAAATACCAAGACATTGGTGACCTTGTTTTTCCCACACGTTAAATTAGAATTGGAAATCAAGTTGTTAAGATATCTTTGGTCGCGGCTGTCCGTAACATTTGATGGTAACCCGATGCCCTGGCCCATTATAACTGTACCTCGGCTCATCATTACAAACAGTTGCATTTGCAGGGTTTCAATCCACCCTATCAACCTTTTCCACATGGACGTATTATACTTCGCTTTGCGTCATGGCCGAAAATATTTATTTTTAATGAACGGCGGCTTGAATGAACATTCTTTGTTGTACACCTTAATTTTAGAAAAAACAGACTGAAACTTGAATATAAAGAACCTATTATGGGCGATCTTATTGAATGGAAGATATCGTCTAGAAAACCTTTGGATGTGGAGGATATGTATAAAACAAGAAAGGACGAGGATGTACTTATCATGAACAAAAATCGATTAACTTTATGAAAGTAACGTATTGTAAAGTAGATTTTAATTCAAGAGACTATAATAAGAACCATGCTAATAAGCACCTGACCATAAAAAATAAGGCTAATAAGTATTCCCATACCTACTTACCGCACAAGCAGGTTCCGTAGGCCCTTTTATAGCAAAGTTACCTCCGACCATCAACAGACAATAATGTAAAACACCTTTCACTAGAACCTCTGATATAAGATGCTTTTGAGGGCTAATTTGTTGGCTGTCATGAGAATCTCTTTACTTCGGCAATCTCTAGATAATTTAATAATTTCATAGGGGCCGGCAAATCAAAGCGCTTCTCGAGTCCACGTTCAGATTTTGGCTGCAATTCTCAGCGCTAAGCCATGTCAAACACCTTTATTCCTTGAACTAGGAAGAATTTTAACAGATAATAGAAAGATTTTTCGTGAACCTCTAGCATTTCAGGCAACCTGCCCACTTTGATTTTGTCAGCTATCCAGACAAGAACTCAAAAATGGCACCTCTCATTACCTCGTTGAGCACGTGGCGACCCTCCACACGAGCTGCGAAACAATAGGACGCGATTACCATCGGATCTGTTCCCTTTTCCCGGCACACTTCCTATTTCACGGTGGTCCTTATTGTTGGTAACCTCGTTGATCATCATGAGGCTTGGAGTGCCTCTTCGGTGAAGGCACGTGTATTATATTGTTGCTAAAGTTTAATGATCGAATCTCGCTCACTCTCCTAAGCAGATGTTAGGTATTGAAATTAAGTTTGCTCAAAACCTGTACGGTTGTTTGAATGCTGATTTTATTTATTTATTTTATTTTATTACAAAAGGTGCAACAACAAGGTAAACATTAACACATCCAATGCAATCTTAAATAAAAGACTTCACGCTAAGTGTCACCTCAATTAGAGGTTCTTCTTCTTCTTCTTCTTCTTCTGATGCAAACGACGATGCAAGTGAGACACACCCAAAATTTACATACACAATTACATCTTTTTTACATCATTGTTAAAAAAATACGAAAAATATATAGATTTACAAAAAATGAATACAAAATGTTAAGACCGTACAGAAATGATTAAATTTCGAATTATTGTTCAAGAACACGAGAGTAATGAGAACAGTTTGCTTTTGAATTCGAAGAAGCTGTCAGAATTTCAGAATAGACATCAATTGCTTGTTGCTCCTCCGTAAGATCTCCGTCCCCACACTGTTTTACCACAAGGACTTTGGAGTTGTGAATAGCATCATAATTATATGCTAGTGATGATCCGAAGATGGGTGCAACCCAAAGAATTATGACTAAAGCATAGAAGAACCCTTACAATTCAATCATGCTCTGAACATCAACTCATACGGCTGATCTCTACTTTCTTATGTCCTATATCATCAGTTAGAAAGGGATGCATACTTCTCTCAATGGGACTTTAAATCGTACCAGGACGCTCGAAAAAAATGCTATACAGTTTCATAGAAATGCCCTGGTACGAAGTCGCAGCAATCGCATTGAGATAAAGTATGCATCCCTGTCTACCAAATGATAAATGGAGATAAGAAAATAGAAATCAGTGTATGTGTTGACGTTCAGATCATAGTGAATTTTAATACTTCATCTAGTTGTCTGCTATAAATATGTGGTCAAATCGTTTGCTGAGCCCATGGAATTAGTATAAATATACTACGTACTGCTGAGCCTAATTTCACTGGTACATATTATCCATTTTACGTACTGCGTACCTACTCTACCATCAAAGAGTCCTGAACTATCTCGTCACAGATAAAACATAAACAAAAATAACACGGGAGAACTACATAGGCTGCCACTTTGGTACGTACACACATTTTTTGCATCGAATAATAATCATTATTCTGCGATCAATTTGATATGGTAGGAAAACCTGTCTCAATAATCAATTTTTACAACAGCTGCTCTACCGAAAACTAGCCACAAAAAGGTAATACCGCATTCTCCAACTTCCTACCAACATAATTACAACCTATTAAAGTTTTATCGGCAATTCGGCAATTTATACGTATGTCGGCATAACTGATCCAGAAGCCGATTCATCGTCAAAACATCATAAGAAAATAGCCATTATTGTGTTCAATCAACTCGTGTATAGCGACTACTTGATACTGTCCACGAAGATTAGGTACTTATAAAAATGTACCCATTAACCTTATTATTTTTCTATAGTGCACTGTTTTTATCTTACTGCGCTTGAAGTATGCTGTAGACATTTGTTTATAAGTTTACTGTTACCAAGATGGATAAGTATAAAGAAAAGCTTAAATAGGGAAGTAGGTTCGGTACCTATTGGTTCATATCATAAATAAAAATGCACGAAGAATTAAAAGATTTCTTGTGGCGTTGGTGTCTTGTCCGGTCGGGATAGTTACGTATTTTTTTCTACATAATTGCTTATTTCAATCAAAAATACCTAGGCAAAATAAATTACCTAATCGATTATTCTACTAATAGAGATAAGTAATAGAATACTTAGTAGGCATAACATTATGAAGAACAGTCAAAGTCAGCATAAACAAGTTTATCATCGTGGTATAATAAAAAGAAGATAAATATTCAGCCTGCATCATGCCAATCTCTTCTTTTTATTTGTAGCCGCGCCGGCATAGCTCCTCGGATTTCATAACACAACCAGTTTACTCTAACAAAACGGACGTTGTCCGAAGCTCGGATATGAGACGTTTGAAACGATGTGGAGATATCTTTTGATAGGAATTTTCATCGCGTATCGTATGACCTTACTGCTAGAATCGTATTTCTGTAACACTTTATAGTTAAGTGTAGAGAAATATAAACATTACTTATTGAATGAATGAATGAACACTTTATTGCATGGAACACAACAAAAACACAACGACATTTAAAAAATGGTACAATGGGCGGGCTCGAAGCTGAAAATGTTTTTTTTCCAGGCAACCTTTGAATGGAGAAAGCGATTAAAACCTTAAAAAAACAATAGAATTAATAGATGGCAGCACAGTTCAAAAACAAACTAATAGGTACATGCCTGCAACAAATCAATACAGTAAGCATATTTATATCAATACCAATACATACATATTAATAACAATAGACTAATTCATACTTTATCAAATAATATCATATACCTACTAATAATAATAGTTAAAGTTTGGAGAATGAGGTAATTTATAAAGAAGATGTCAAATAGTGAAGCTTAAGTTTGAGTTTAAAAGTGTTGAGTTAAGGAGCTCGTCTTATCTCAACAGGTAAGGCATTTCACAAGCGAACAGATTGAACCGTAAAAGAGTACCTACTATTTATGCTAAGTTATTGATATCGATCAAAGAAATAGGACTAAAGCATAGAAGTCTTAAAATTAATTTATGCTCTGAACATTAACTCATACGGCTGATCTCTACTTTCTTATGTCCATAGATGTTAGCTAGAAAGAGATACTTTATCTCAATGCTATTTCTGCGACTTCGTACGACTTCGTACCAGGGCATTTGTATGAACCTGCATAGAAATTTGTTCGAGCGCCCTGGTACAATAAACTTTTTGAAGGCGCATTGATATATTTATGCATCCTTTTCTAGCTGATGATAATGGACATAAGAAAGTAGATATCAGAAGTATTGAATTTTAAGACTTTATGTAGTTGTCTTCCTATATCTGTGATATCGATTCTGTTATGCATTTTCCTAAACTCAACTTAATTTGACATTCCTAAAAGTGATACTATCCCTTTTTTATGTGTAGGTAAATGACAAGGACAGCTATAACTTTAAAGCTGCCAAATTTAGTTAATTTTAGAAAAATCGAATTTAGAAGAATCGACACTAACTGTTGTTTCTAAATTAAGATATACAGTAAAGATTTTCATTCAATTCCTTCATTGCACATACTTATAGATACACAACCAGTTTTCTTGTCATCTTCGTGACTTCACTTGGTTTAGACTTCTGAAACGCAGCGCAACATCTAAGCTTAAAGCTTTAATGTAGCCTAAGCTGAGGTAGGTCCTATTTTACCCAATGTACATAACACATACACACATATTATTAGGTACCCTATATTCATTATTACCTTCGCTTATGTATTTAATTTTATTACCTACTTATGTACATTATTATTAATGACAAACTTGTGTTAGAAACTTTACTAAGTTCCCTGCTTACCTTTAAACTGTATATCATTTTATGCTTTTGGGTAAAATAAACCACTTTTCTTTCTTTCTATCATTCATTGGTTTTACAGTTAGATGCAATTTGAATGAAACTTTAGGTTTTAAGTATCTAGGTACCTTCCTTTATATTGTATGACAAAATAAATGCAGTCAAACCTCTATTTTTATGTTTTTAGTATTCGTACTTTACCTAACTACCTACTTTAAACTATCAGAAGATTCTCGTGCTGACTCTAACTCAACATGGCATGGATGTAAGTGGGAACTAATGTATGAACGAAAATATTTTTTAAATTATTATTAAAATGCTCGTGGATGTGGTCGGGAACTAACAATGTATGAAAGTTTTCTTTTCCAAGAACAAAGGGTTTGGATGTATATCCATCCTAGTGGGAAGGACCCGCGCTTTTAAGCTACTGTTTATCATCGATCATATGATATGACATTGGCAAAGATCGAAGGATGGCCATTGATGTTCTTTATCTATGTGCCATAAATTAGGTAAGTAGGAAGATAGATAGATAAATAACTTTTTATTGCAGATACACCAAAACAATAAAACTAATCCCCGCTTGTACAATGGGCAGAAGGTGTTGGATATGAAATCACTACAAACACAAAGAACAAACTTCAAAAATATGGTTCAATTTACTTTATTTACATTGATATATTTTTGGATAGCCTCACAATGGTAAGGTGGTCGGTTTTTCTGTTGCTGACCGTAGTACCAGTCTCAATATGCTAGACTTAGTATCATTATTTACCTGCCTAGATCTGAAAAGGTCTACATTTAGGTCATTCTTGTGTTGATAACCAAGTTCTTAACAAAAAGACGCGCTGTATGTAATCACGTACACATTGTCTTATCAATCATGTTTTAATTACTTTAGCGTCTATGCAATAACCTATTTTTGTACGTCATAATTAGCTGTGTACATTTAAATTACAAGTAGGTAAACATACGTAAGTACTTGTACTCTAAAGTTGTGAATGAATTTTATAAAGCCTGATTAATTTAATTAATTGAAAAATATGGTACTTATCTACCAATTGACGCTCATTGAGCAATTGAACGGGTAGGTAAGGTACGTAACTATTTCGTGGGAACTTTTTGTGGTAATAGTTACCTACTTATTTCAACAGCCTTAGCCTTCAGTCTACTGCTAGACTAGGCCTCTTCTAATAAGAGGGTCATAATCCCTGGGCGTGCGGGTTGGGGATTGTAGGACACAGCTTCTCGCACCGTCGACGCGCCGCTGCGTCGACCAGAGATGTAGATGTGCCGGTGTAAAGGCTGTGCCGCAATCAGCCGCCGCTAAAAGTAAAACCCCGCTTATAACAAGGTGCACCACGGGCAGGTGAGGTTGGCTTGGGTTCCAAAGATGAAGACTTGAACCCTTGAAACCCAACTTATTTCAGTTTTCAATGTTATTAAATCTTATTACAAGAATTTATTGTCAACTTATTCAAAACGATTCCTGAGTTTATTTGAAGCGGCCCTTCGAGCCTTATAGTATATATATATTTCATAATTTTCTTAAAAGTGGTCCTTCGGGCTGGATCACGTAACATTCAAAACAATATTATGCGCTTTGGTACTAAGCTACTACCTACATACTAATTTCCAATTCAAGTAATCTAGTTTGAAAATGACAATATTAGCTGTAAAATAAGAGCTGAGAGACCAAGCGATTTCGTCGCTTTGATTTTCTCAGGAAGTAGGTTGAAAAAACTGACTACCAACATTGAAAACCTACTTGAAAAATGTATAAATAAATAATGCCGAATATTTTCAAGAAGCCCCCCAAACGAAGCAGCACTTTTATTATGAACCTGCAACCTTCTCCGTGTCAGACGGGCTTTCGCCCACTGCGTCACGGAGTTCATCTGATTGAATGTCTTATTTTAGTACGTACCTACGTTCTAAAAATTTTAGGAATTAACGATTGCGTAAAGAAGGTGCCTTTGTCTAGGTGTTGTATAAATAACAATCATTCTTGTCACTTACCATGCATGCATGAAGAATGAGCTCGTGCCAAAAAAGGGTGCCGACGAACAAAAAGATGAATAATAAACAGTATGTACCTACATAATTTTAATCCTTAGACTACGTACTGTAACGATTGCGTCATATCATAACTTTATGAGCATAACTCAATGCACTGAAGCCTGCAGGTTCGAAAAATTTTACGCATATCCATGGCAAAGAGGTTGGATCGGTTTTTTTTGTTTTAGATCGATATTTATCGACCTTCGACTATTAACCCTCGCAAATTAAAAACTACAGAAGGTAGAATATTTAAATTTATTTATCTAGCAACTCTATGTACCTAGCCTAGTTACTTAAAAAGTATTGATTATATGAACGAATCGCCTCGCTGTAGGCCGGTCGCATCGCAGCTTCCATGCTCATTAACTATGGATCCACTGTGCGATTTATTGATTTTATGTTACATTACTGGCAGCATAGTTACTTAGTTTAGGTAAGTAGGAATGTAATATTTAGTGGCATATCAAGATACAGCTAAGCCTACTTTATGTAAATAAATAGCTAAGCAAAAGCTTGGCAGATAAGTAAGCTTCTTAAATGTGATTCCCAGGAAAAGATCACAACCAAAGTTTTACTATCATGGATAGGAATACTCAAGCATTCATTTCCCTATAGAGAGCAAAATATAATATTAATAAATAAATAATTCCGGACATTTTCACACGATAGCAAATACTAAATTCGTCAGATAATCTTACTTTAGGAAACTCTAGCTAAAAATTTTATCCACCAGGGGAATTCTTTGGTAGCATGGTTTATTGAGGGAACGTAGAATAGAATTCGAGTAGTTAGGTACCTACCTACCTACAATATTGTAAGGTGCGCATGGGCCGTGCGAGGTGGACGCATTCCTGCCAGAGGGAAGCAAGATCGAACGAACGGGCTGCATTCTTGGTTATTCTTACCTTTTCACTCCCAAATAACCCGAATATCCTTCAAGAACACTGCACTATCTATATCAACACATTACTTCTCCACACGCTGTCAGAAATCTGCGTTTATCCACACAGAAATGCAAGTTTTTGTTTACATCACTGCCGAAAATGTTAACTAGACCGCACACGACCGACGGACCGGCCTATAACAAGCAAACTGGATTCATTTGGCTTGTCTGTGTGTGACGCTGAATGCTATTGTTCTGGCTCGTTTCAACAACAGACGAGTTCATCTATCCGTCTCGTTTACTCGGAGAAAGGCGCCAGTGCCAGCGCGGGCGCCGACTTCTTCCTTCGGGACTAAAAAAAAAAGCCCTTTTGAAACAAGTTACTGGTAATGGGGCTTTAGGTGCCTGTCAAGATATTGTATGATTTAAAACGTATTTGTGATGGCAGCCAACATGCGACCTGAGAGATAAAGCTGGTGTTTTTGCCGCGGAATGTGGCCTGGGATTAAGATCTTGATCTTGGCCTTGGAGCTCTCTTGCATTATTCATCGATCTTCCAATAAAAATAAATGATCTTAAATATAGATTACGGCGGTCTTATCAGTTTCTCAAACTTAAATGCCTACATTATTGTACACATCGTATACCTTCCCCAGGCCTCTGTCACTCCGCAGTATAGGTATAAAAATATACCTACGCATCGCCGGCCTTGCGAGCGTGGTTCGTTACGTCGGTTGGCCCGTTCTGCCCGGAACGAAAGTGTCCTTGAGCAGCCGCGGCAATTTAGTTTGTTTTTGTTAATTAATGTACCTATATTTTTCGCCAAATGAAGGCAAAAAATACTTCACAGCATTTGGTTGCCTGAATAATAATAAGAAAATGTAAATAATACCAATAGTAGGTACAGAACTGAAAGTTTTTCTACCAAATAATGCGTTGTTTAGATATCAAAGTCTCCCGTATTTACTTAAGTAGGTAGGTACTTAGGTACAAGTTCTATTTGAATGCGGTACCTACCTACATAAATAAACGTAATATTATTATGTAGGTATTTTTTCATAGTCAATTTTTGTGCCATTGGTAGGTATAGGTAGGCCTACATAGTGCTTTAGTAAGTAGGTATTATGATTTTGATTATGTAGACTGAGAGCAAGATTAGAAACCCAAGCTAGGTACATTTTTATTTGGTTTAACTTTAAGTAGGCAGAGTAGGTTATCTACTTAAAAACAGTCGGGTAGGTAGGTGTAGGTAGACAAATCGATGTGGTATGTTACCTAAAGGTAGGTGTACTAACAACTAAAACTAGATACCTAGGTTACCTAGAAACCAAATGTTGTTTTTTTTCTCTTGCAAATATCTAGGTAGGTACCTACCTACTAAAATTTCTCTTAAGATTTAGCATAATGTAAACCTTAAACAGTGATTATTCAGTTTTCGTACACAAGACACCTAAACACTTAAGTAAGTGTTAAGGACCCAAGTACCTACCTAGTAGGTATGCCTATTTTCTGAGCTCTTAATGCAGCCAGCCAGTGTAAAATAGTTTTCTGATCTAATACTAGGTAGGTAGATATTATTTGAATTATAATTGTTCCTAAAAAGAAATAGGTGGCTAGGTTATTATTATTCGTCACAGAATAATTCTCAAGACAACCCTAACGTTACACGTGCCACGTCAGTAGAGATAGAGCTATACGATAGAAAGGGATGCAAGGTGTAGGTTAATATAAATGTTAGGCACTGAGTTCGGTGCGAGCTGAATAGCACTTTATTGCGTAGCAGCTAAAGTCGCTATTTATTTAAATGATTGCGCGGAGTGAAGCTTCTGTCCTCTCTGTATTCTGTGCCTTCCCCTTAGTTTACTACACATAATATTAGATGAATATTTATTGTGTCTAGTTTTCCCATTGCGTTGATTCCACGGAACAATTGGCCCTCCGGCCAGGTGGAGTGAAGATTTGCGAAAGGCTGCTGGTAGAAGCTGAATGCGTCGAGCTCAGGACAGGTTGCAATGGTGCTCATTAGGCCTATGTTCAGCAGTGTACAGTACTATAGGCCGATGAAGATGAATTGATTCAATACATCCTAATAAAACAAGAGCCTGAAACGGAATCAAACACTTTAAAGGCATTGTTTCGTGTGACACCCGGCATTTGTTACCTATGATAGGTAACTTACTAACTTACCTTATTAATTACCGATAGTTTGTTTGCTATTAAATTTATCAAACCAAGGTTTTCCTGAAAACCATCATCATTTAATTGCCTTGCTCTGCACATTTTCAGGCGGCGGCGTCCTTATTGGCAATTATTGTATGATGACACGATGACACGATGCGTTTTGGTCTTGCGTTGAAAATTTGTGCTCGCGCGATGACTTGCAAGCTTCAATTATAAAACTCTCAAAGAAATGTTTAATCTCGTCGTGCGACGAAATCGCGACATCGTAAGGAATGATGCCTGGGTAGAAAAATAATAATTCTAATTAGTCCGTCAATTAGATTATCAAAAAATATTGGACACGTATTTTTTTATTTTTAAAATCAATGGAAATCGACAAAGATAAAGAGCGTCAAAGTTGAGTGGGGGCTCGTGACGTCACTTTTATGTAAAAAGTGACGTCACGCGGAACTTCAACGCACTATATCTTTGTCATTTTTAGTATAATTGACAAAAGAAAAAATACGTGTCCAAAATTTTTTGATAATGTAAACGACGGACTAATTAGAATTTTTCAGTCATCTAGCCTATTAAGCTGAGCGCACACCATAGTTAAGACAGTCAGGACGTCGCCGCCTCAGGGTTTCAAATTCTCCAACATCAGGTACGTACCGAGGTATATATTGTACCTAGACTGCATCTTCGCTTACCATCAGGCAAATTGTAGTCAAAAGCAAGCCTATTCAATATATAAAAAAGGTGTCCCGTTTGTTTTGTCAATACTAAAAAAGTTAACACGATGACTGCGGGCCTCGCACATGACACCCCGCGCCATGCACGAAAAGTAGCCACTCGCTTCCTAGAGCAAGTGTGTTGTTGTACATTATGTACTTAAGTTAAGTACGTACCTACTTAGGTTCTGGCCTGGTAGTAACTGTCTTCTGAGCTGCAGATCGCGGGTTCAATTCCCGCCAAGGACAAACATTTGTGTGATGAATATGGATGGCTGTTCTGTATCAATTGTGCATGTTTATCAGTCTCTGGTACATACCCTTAGTTACTTGCGCTGTTTGTTTTGGGATTAGTTGACTGTGAGTGAGCCGTCATGTAGGTTACCGCAGCAGGAAAGTTAGTAACTCAAAAACCTTAAGACGCACAAATTTTATTTTTTGCGCACTTTTATGCACAAATATAAGCTACCTGCCCACATCATTCATTTTTGTCTAGGATCATCCGTTCAGAATATTCCTGCTGGAAGAACGTTACTCCAGGAGAAAACGTATTTTGCGTTTTATTCCAAAACGGCAGCACGCACTATTTATTTTTCTTTACTCATATTTACAGCAAGTAATGCTCTAATTATTCCTGGAACTCATTTAATTCTAGAAGAAAATATTCTGTTGGGGTAACGCACACTTTTGGAACCACGAATCTAACTAATCCTGTCCAGACTCAATTTTACAAGTAATTAATTTCTTGCCTTACATTATTCATAATGCAATGCGCGCCTGCTTTTTGCTCTTCGGTATCTCAATGTACTGTCATTAAACCCGTAGGTAATTGCTTGTTTACGATTTTTTAATTAATGTTTTATTCATTTTACTGTTGAACTTTTTTCATCTTAAATGCACAGGGTATTTTTGAGAATAACTTAGGTGATTAAATCTAATTAGGAAAAATGGTAAATTGTATTTCTTTGTTATCTTGCTTCTAGTAGGTAGGTAACTTCTTAAATATAGTTTACGAACCACCCCGGCTTCGCACGGGTGCAAGACATACATGTAAAGCTTCCTCTTGAATCACTAGATCTAAGCATATAGGGACAGACAGCGAGAAGCTAATTTGTTTCGAACTATGCAGTGATAGTGATAATGACTAGCTTCTGCCCGCGTCTTTGTTCGCGCGGTAACAAGACAAGTTCTCATAGAACCTAAAGGTAATTTTCTTTTTTTTAAATCAAACAATAGCGATGTTTTTATCCAAGCTTAATCAGCAGTATCGAGGCGCCATCTATTGGTTGCTATGCACGTACGTAAACGTCAAAGCTTGGAGTGACAGTTATAAAACAGATCGTTCGGCCATCAATCGCGACGCACGCGCATCTTCATCGGAAGGCCAATATAGCTTTCAAAATCTAACAGTTCCTTGTGTGATCTTCATATCTGTGTCTTTTGCGAACCCTTAATTCTCCAATCAATCAATCCTCGTCAGCTCAGACACCATGAAAAGGTGAAAGTTCATCGTGCAGTGCTGGTCGCAGTCCAAGGACGTACGTTGCTTAAATCTTAACTGAACATCGTTTTTATAGTGTAAAATCGTCAGACCATCATCAGGTGGTCTTCCCAGATTAGCGGAAAGCCATAATCTCATTCAGGCTGATGCGTACGCTACAGTTATTGTTATTCCTAGGGCTCGAACACGAAAATTTATACAGCACCGAGTCATTGAGATAAATAACATAGTAACAATATATCAATGCGCCAAGTGGTAACTTTTTGCTCACTGACCGGGACGTTGTATAGTGCCTGGTACATGATTAGGTGGACTAGGCATCAGCAGTCGGTACCTATACCATCCTCTCAGCCTTGTCGGCCTTTTACCAGCAAGAAAGACATGGTCAATACGTCTGGAGCTATGCCGCGGGTTTCCTCACCATTTTGAGCATGTGGTGTAAAGCACACATACATTTTTCGAAACAAGAAAAATCCTCTGGTGCACGGCAGAGATCTGGTGCTCAACTCGACTAAGCCATATCTGTCTTAGCTTATAAAAGGATCGGTAGTCGGGCTACCACTAAGCCCATCATAATTATCAGCCTATAACAACCCCCTGCTGGACACAGGCCTGTCTTTATGAGCGCCATTGCGCCCTGTCCTCAGCACGACTAAGCCATATCTATGTCTAAACATGGATTCTAAAACCTAGTCACTAAAAGGATCGGAAGTTGGGCTATCACTAAGCCTATCATCATTATCAGCCTATAGCAACCCCCAGCTGGACACAGGGCCAATGGGCCCTGTCCTTAGCACGACTAAGCCATATCTATGTCTAAACATGGATTCTAAAACCTACTCAATAAAAGGATCGGAACTTGGGCTACCACTAAGCCTATCATCATCATCAGCCTATATCAACCCCCTGCTTGACACACAGGCCCATTGCGCCCTGTCCTCAGCACGACTAAGCCATATCTGTCTAAGCACGGATTCTAAAACCTAGTCAATAAAAGGATCGGCAGTTGGGCTACCACTAAGCCTATCATCATCATCAGCCTATATCAACCCCCTGCTGGACACACAGGCCCATTGGGCCCTGTCCTCAGCACGACTAAGCCATATCTATGTCTAAACATGGATTCTAAAACCTAGTCAATGAAAGGATCGGAAGTTGGGCTACCACTAAGCCTATCATCATTATCAGCCTATATCAACCCCCTGCTGGACACAGGGCCAATGGGCCCTGTCCTCAGCACGACTAAGCCATATCTATGTCTAAACATGGATTCTAAAACCTAGTCAATGAAAGGATCGGAAGTTGGGCTACCACTAAGCCTATCATCATCATCAGCCTATAGCAACCCCTTGCTGGACACAGGCCCAATGGGCCCTGTCCTCAGCACGACTAAGCCATATCTATGTCTAAACATGGGTTCTAAAACCTAGTCAATGAAAGGATCGGAAGTTGGGCTACCACTAAGCCTATCATCATTATCAGCCTATAGCAACCCCCTGCTGGACACAGGCCTCACTTATTGACCGCCATTGCGCGCGGTCCTCAGCTCGACTAAGCCATTTCTGTCTAACATGGATTCTAAAACCTAGTCAATAAAAGGATCAGAAGTTGGGCTACCACTAAGCATATCATCATCATCAGCCTTTAGCAACCCCCTGCTGGACACAGGCTCATTGGACCCTGTCCTCAGCACGACTAAGCCATATCTATGTCTAAACAAGGATTCTAAAACCTGGTCAGAAAAAACTTCACGAATAATAATTTAAATAAAAACAACAATTTCGTCATCGTATATTTTATTTTTCCTTTTGCGACTGGGTATTGAACTTATCTCACTTAAATGTGGTTACATTATTTGACATCGAAACTGTTTACTGTTATGGACACAAGACAAAAAAAATGTCTCCCTCAAGTACATTACGTAACTAACAAGAAATGTGTAAAACCGGGTTTAATCACATTGCAGTGATCTATATAACTTACAAAATAAAAGAGTATTCGCTTACCCGACCGCGGCAGTCTATGGTTTAAATGATAACCTTATGTCCATAGCAGTAAAAAGCATAATACTCTCACAAACTTATAGCCTTTAATATATCACATAAAGTTAAAATTACTAAATACAATAACATCCAACATCCAACTGGGGCATTCACATATCCATTAAGAAAAGCCGCATCAAAAATAAATAAAAAAATAACCAAACTAAAATAAATAAGTTTAAATTCATAATGGAATAGGAAAGACGATTTGAGATTTTCTTGACTTGTTCACTTTTCGCAATAACTTAAGATAAAAAATGGAAACCCTTAGGGCCCTTTTATTGTCATGCGTATTTGCGCTCGCGAGCGGGGCAAGGCACGAATGCGTAAAGCTGGGTACGGATAAAGCCGCGTATCGACTTCGCGCTCCAAGAGGACGAACATCGGCTCGCGAAATGCATACCACTTTGGAACGCGCGCCAATGATGTGTTCGTTAGAACGCTCGAACGTAGAGCGGGCCGTTCCATCTGGTGTCGGTTTTTAAACGCGTATCAAAGGTAGCTCAGTGGTTGCGCGTGCGCCAATTGAGACGTACGCGATAATACTGTGTGTTTGTTGCGTTCAGAATAATGTTTAACCAAAGTTGCGGTAAATTAATACAACTACTCGTATATAGAACAATGGAAAATGACTGTGTTCTTGTCATCTTATAGACGGGATGAATGGAGAATGTCCAATAAATAACTGCTGCTGCTCGTATACGGTACACGAGTGGCCTGCTTAGAAGGCGACGATAAATGTCAAACCTCCCTCTCGCTCGCACTATTCAACCTTTTTGAAGATATAAAATCACTGAATGTAGTTATGCAAAATAGCAAACCTTCACGGCCTAGAAACAATACAAAGGTTCAGCAAGAATATCATGTCGAACCCAACACGTTTTCCTACCAAAAAATTAGCACCAAAATTGATCATATTGGTCCAAGTTTTTTGGTAAGAAAACGTGATAGAATCAAAATGATATTATTGCTTAACCTTTGAATTGTTATTTTCTAGGCCGTGAAGGTTTGCTATTTAGCCTAACTACATTCAGTGATTCATATTCAAAAATATTGAATAGTGCGAGCGAGAGGGAGGTTTGACATGTACCGTCGCCTTAAGCCGCGAATGATGAATGACCGCGCCGAGAGTGCGTTCCGCGGAACGCGTTCCAAATATTTTAACTACATCCGTCAGTCGGTTATTGGTCGCGTGTCAAGCTGCGTACAGACAGCGCGTTCCTGTGTCCATGGCGTTTTAGGACACGCGTACCAATGTACGCGCTATCCGTACTCAGCTTGATAGCCACGAATATGTGTATATGATCGAATACGGTTGCGGACAGCACGCATGACAATAGAAAGGCCCTTATCGCCCTCTCAGATCGGAATTCATATTAGCCGATAGTTAAGTCAAGTCAAAGTTCTGTATTGCATTCAAGTGTACAATAAGTTGTAGAATCAGTATGAAGATGTTTGCAATTATTATATTATTATTATTACAACGATTCATTATCGGCCGAATATTAACCAACAGCCATCCGATTTGCCGATTGAAAGTATGCGAGAGCGAGAGCTATGTTACAGGATAAAGTTTAAAATCGCATTCCTTTTAACTGTTGCAGAAATAGGACAATCACTATAATTAGTTACATCACAAATTAATATCAGAACATGAAATAAGACAATAAGATATGGGCTTGTTTGTTTGGTTTATTGTGTTTTGTGGTGTCAAGGTTCGCGCTGTATGAAAAAGACGCAATATTGAATTGTCACTCAACAGAGAGGTAAAACGCTTACAACTATTGACAAAGTATCGAAAAAACTTCTATCAATGCATAAATGGATCAACAAAACTCTAAGGTAGACGGATTTCTAGTCAGGTTAGCTCAAATAACCAAGCAGAGAGTTTATTCAGTATCTCAGTTGCCTACTGAAATTTAGCACCGGACCTATTTTTACAAACTTTGCCTGTTTGTTTATTGTAGTTAAAATTTAGAAAGATGAAATGTCAATAATCGTGGCCGTCCACGATCAAGTCATCGTCCAATCAAGTAGAATTGGATCAAGGAGAACAGATCGTGGATGAGCGTGGATTGGCATGACATGATGAGTGTCAAGCCAATCCAACACACGGTCAGTTCTTGATCCAATTGGCAGTGCCTTGCCGATTGAACAATGGACTTGATCGTGTATGGCCAACATTAGCAACTACAGTTTAGAACGTTCCGAGTAGAATCTGCCAGAGACGATTAAGCCAGAATTACATTATTGATGCGCATTCTGATGCGCATTCGTGTCGTAGCGTTCATCAGAATCACCATTAGTAGCTTTTAATTTTTTATCCTGAAATGAAATTCGCAGGAATACAAATACAATTGGCGTGGGCGCAACAAGCTTACCAATTACTTTGAGTTGAAGTATACTTATGTGCAGTTTTTTGGAAATAAACTATATGAATAAGCGTAATTATACAAAAAAATACGGATTCGTTTTGGAAACTTTTCTAGTGTTTTAAAATACTCTCTCCCTTGCTGTTCCGGTGCTAATAATTTGAGTGCGCAGCTGACATACTAAATAGACCCTCAGATCAGTGTTTTTGGCGTTTTCTTTACAGTAAGTAACGGAATTTTTGCTCAAAACTTAGTTTTTTTGACAAAGAAATGAGCCATATTTATTATTTTGCCAAAGAGAAAACGGTCATATTTATCGTACCTATTTTCTGTAGCCTACGGTATTTGGGCAAATAAACCAATGGCATGAGAAACGCGAACAAGCCACCCCGACTTTCGACAACTAAAAAAGTAGAAATAAATTAGACTATTAAAATCACTCATTATAACTCGGAATGTTGGTCTTGACCGTCACCTAATTGGAGGATTTCTTCTGGCTCGCTTTCCTCTTTCGCCTCGATCACTTCTTCTGGTTTTTCTTCTGTCTCTGTCACTGGAATCTCTTGTTGCGTTTCTCCGTCCTTAGTCTCCTTCGGTTCTATAACAACTTCTTCGGTTTTATTATCAGACTCTATTTTGACCGGTTTCTTAGGTCTCCAAATCTTTAGTTTGTTGAGTAAATATTTTACTTCACGGTCTAGATTCGTCATCTTTTCCCTGATACTGTCTACTGTCAGTTTGACATCTTCATTCTTCTTCAATTCATCTTGTTCTTTGATGGAAGTGTTGAGCCACCCTTCTGTTTCTGTGATCTTCTTCTCGAGTACTCCGATTTCTATTTCAGTGAACACGTCTTTCTCTGGATTCAGTTCTTTGGTGAAGTTCTTTGCCATCTTAAGGAACTCTCTGGAGTGATTAAGCATATTTTTGATAGCGACTATCGCATCTGGTCTTTCATTGTGCTCCCAGTGTTTGTAGAAAATTGGCTCGGTTTTCTGTTTTAATGAAGCGAGCTTTTCTTCGAATAGTTCAGTTTCAGCTTCGTAGCCATCGTCATATAGCCATTCTGAGGTTTCACTGCATATTTTCTTGATTTCTTCAATTTGTTCTTCCGTTCCGCATACGGCGTATTCGTCCATGTCTATCTTCATTTGAGCGTCGACTACGAACGCTTCGAGATTGTTCAACGCTGTTTCTCTTTCGGTTCTCTTCCTATCGATAGCATTGAGCTCTGCTATCTTCGCTTTAGACTTCTTCAACTGTTCAGCATCCAGAGGTTTCAGGCTAAGTATTTCTTCTACAGATTTGATTGGTTCCTTCAGAACAACAATTTTAGGTTTAGGTTTAGTCTCAGCCTCTGTAGCGTTTTGCTTTTCAGTAGAAGTCTCATTGACTTTCTCAGTTTTATTCTGGCTTTCCTCTTGAGGTTTCTCTTCGGGTTTCTCTTCAGTTTTTTCTGGTGTTTCGGCTTCAGATCCGAATAGTTTGCTGATAGTGCTACCTATCTTAGCCATCGTGCTTTCATCGGGATCTTCGGTAACTGTTTTCTCGGCTACAAATTCAACGTTCACCAAGTTGAGGATACCAGAGTCGTCTAGATTGAAATGGGCCTTGATTCCTTTATGTTCCACGTTGTCGCCGGTATGTTTATTCAAGGCATCGCCTACTCCAGATAAGACCACTTGAGTGAGGTTCAAATTGCCTATGTATTTCAATTCCTGGGAAGGAATATGATCGAGTTCCGCGTAATTTACATTGAAAGTGAAGTCATCGGTGTGTTTGTTGAATGTGATTACTTTTTTTTGTGGGTAGGGGTTCATTGGGCTGAAGAGAGTTCTCTTTATCTGTAAACAAGAACAAAAACTCAAAACTCTGAAATAAATGATAGTAAACTAAAACAATGGTGACATAAAGACTGTTAAAACCATGAATTCTAAATGGATTCTATAATAGGCATGACGACTGGGTAAAAAAATAATTATTCTAATTAGTCCGTCAGATAGATCAACAAAAAATACTGGACACGTATTTTTTTATTTATCGAATCAACAAAAAATTACGGAGATAAAGAACGTGAAAGCTCGGGAGTGGAGGCTCGTGACGTCACGTCTAGGTAAAAAATGTACTATAACGTGACGTCACGCGGAACTTTAACGCACTATATCTTTGTTATTTTTCGTTTAATTGACAAAATAAAAAATACGTGTCCATTAATTTTTGGATGTGTAAATAACGGACTAATTAGAATTTTTCAGTCGTCTAGCCTATTCTTAACACCTTTTTATATCTGATTTGCAAACTTAACCAAGGCTTGAAATGATAAGACTAATTGAATTGTGTTACCTCATTCTGAAAATTAAAAAAAAACAGTATATTTTATTTGCACATCTAGTAGAAGATCACACTAATCATAGAAGGCATTACTAATCATAAGTCCGATAACTACAATTTAAAAAAAACTACGCAAATGTTTTGCAAACAAAACTGTGTACAATACATACAATCATGTTACAGATACGCAGGACATTGATGATGACCAACAATGACAAACGATGACGTAAACCAATTTGGTTTGTTAAACCAATGAAAAGCCCTTTTGGGTTTCGCCGTCGTTCATCATTGGTCGTAGTCATCACTACGTGTATGCCAATGTCCCGAGTAACAAACAATATTTTAACAAACTGTAATAAACTTACCAATTTCTCATTTCCGTCGACATTTCTCGAGAACACAACTTGAACCGGCAACACAACAGCATCGCGGACGTTCAAAGCAGCCACCTTATATCCGGTCGCCAGAGATGCCGCCCTGTACATAAAAAATCACGAATATTTCAAACCTATTTTTACTTTTTTTTTAATACTATTTGAAGATGGAACAAGCACATGGCCCACCTGATGTTAAGTGGTAACCATTACCTATCACAAAGCATTGCATCGTAGATCAAATTTTTCCGGAACGTGCTCTACGATGCAACGCCCTACGTCAACTTGAGGCATGAAGATGATAAGCCTCTTGTGCCTGTAATTTCACCGGCACCCACACCCTTCAAACCGAAACACAGCTCAGCTGCTTCACGGCAAAAATAGGCATGGTGGCAGTACTTCCCCGGACGAGCCCTCCACAAAGAACTCTACTACCTATTAAAATAGTACTTATACTTTTTTCTGATAGCGCCGTACTCCGCGGAAGGATAAAATCCGCAACGAGACTATCCGACATAGAAATAAAGTTATCGGACATAACTTAGAGAATTAGCAAGCTGAAGTGGCAGTGGGATGGCCATATCTGCCGAAAAACCGATAACCGTTGGGGGACATGACTTTGGAGACCGCGGCTTGGCAAAGGTAGTGTAGGACGCCCTCCGGCCAGGTAATTGAGATTTGCGAAAAGCTGTTGGTAGAAGCTGGATAAGTCGAGCTCAGGACAGGGCGCAATGGTGCTCATTAGGCGAGGCCTATATCCAGCAGTGGATTGCTATAGGCAGATTATGATGATGATCAAAGAGGACCTATACTGGTCAAAACTTGTAGTTACACTTTCTTATATTCTGGGTATAAAAGAAATTCGGAGAATACTCAAAGAATTATATTATGACACTAGCTTCCGCCTACGGCTCGCTCGCGTGGTACCGGATTAAAAAGTAGCCTATGTGTTAATCCAGGTATTAAAATATGTACTCATATTCCAAGATTCGCCCAAATCCCTTTAGCCCTTTAGAAGGTTGCGGGTTCGATGCCCGCTGCGTGACAAGTTTCTGCAAATATTAGTCTCGGGTCTGGGTGTTTTCTATGTATGATATGTATGTATTTAAAAAGATGTAAACTGTGACTTTTTCAACGCTTTATTGTGAGGCTATTATGATGTGTGAAACTTTTCCAGTATTATTTACTTATAGCACAATAAATAAAACAACACTAGCACAAGACCGCGGTGGATGGCACAAACTCCGGAAGGCCTATATCCAGCAGTGGATAAAGTCGGGCTGTAGATGATGATGATGATGATGTTTATTTACTTATTTATCTTTAACTCGTCCAAAAGTAAACTAAGACTTTTTACGTCCTTTGATTCCCCTGCATTGTGACATCCCTTTCATCTATCCTATTCAGCACCCAAGGAAATGAGGGTCCTTTCATTTCCTGGTAAAGGGAGAATTCTTTAGATTTTCCCGATTGCTTTGAACGCCTACTGTAGGGCTATGAAAAATCTTACAAAACAATTAAATAATTGCAATTAAGAAAGCAGCATTGCTGTGTTTCGGTCTGAAGGGTGTGGGTGCCGGTGAAATTACAAAAAGAAAATATAAAAAAACCCATAGGAACTTTATTTTACATGAGAATAGGAATGCCGACTACAGAATTCTAATTAGTCTGTCATTTACAATATTAAAAAATATTGGACACGTATTTTTTCTTTTGTCAATTAAACAAAAAATTACAAAGATATAGTGCGTTGAAGTTCCGCGTGAATGACGCCACGGCTTAGTACATTTTTTACCTCGTGACGTCACGAGCCCCCCCTCTTTATCTCCGTCCATTTTTATTTATTTGATAAATTCAAAAATACCTCAAATATTTTTTGTTGATCTATCTGACGGACTAATTAGAATTATTATTTTTTATCCCTATTGCGACTTATCACAAATCCATTTTACGTAGTACGAAATTGACACAGTAAACTTAGTATAGATACAATCATATCGTTTATATGAGAAAAATATCAAAAGTTTCTTGAAAATAATATTAGTCGCTATGCGGGCTCCGAGTTTCGGCAACGTGGTATCTAACCCCGATCTTTATATGTAACTTGGTTGCCCCGCAGCTTCGTCCACATAGATGAGAAAGAGAAAAGAGTAAAACTACAAGTAGCGCCACGAAAATTTTGCGCTGACCGTATTGCGGATTCATTACTAAACAAAAATGTACCAAAATGTGAAATACCGTTTTATTTTAAATATGTAAACAGTAATGATATTATTAAAACATTCAAACTGATAAATGTCAAAAAAACTACGGATCTCTGGGGCATTTCTGTTAGCGTTGTAACATCGTTGATTGACATTGTCGCACCAGAACTAGCGTTTATATTTAACGAATGTATTGACTGTGGTGAGTTTCCTGATTTAATGAAACATAGTAAAATAACACCTTTATTTAAATCCGGTAGTAATTCTGACCCTACTAACTTTAGACCGATATCAGTACTGCCAACATTTAGTAAAATTTTTGAAAAGCTTATTCTTAGTCAACTGCAAAGTCATTTTAACTTTAACAACTTACTAGATGTCAAACAATTCGGATTTACGCGGGGCAGATCAACAACTGATGCCGGTGTTGAGTTGGTATCGCATATCTACGATGCCTGGGAGGACTCACATGATGCTTTAGGCATCTTTTGTGATTTGTCTAAGGCATTTGACTGCGTACACCATGAAACATTAATCAGGAAACTAGATCACTATGGCGTCAGGGGTATGGCTTTAGCCCTTCTCACTTCTTACCTATCTGACAGAATACAGAAAGTAGACGTAAATGGAAAATGTTCTCCGGGATCTGTAGTAAAGATGGGTGTTCCGCAAGGGTCAATACTTGGACCATTTTTATTTTTAATTTACATCAACGACCTACCTCAACTTGTGAGAGACAACCACGAAATTGTATTGTTTGCGGATGACACGTCACTTTTATTTAAATTAAAGCGACGGCAAACCAATTTTGACGACGTGAACAATGCAATAGCGAAAGTTGTTAACTGGTTCGATGTAAATAATTTATTACTGAACGAGACTAAAACAAAATGTATGAGATTTATATTACCAAATGTTAAACAAGTTAAACCTAACATTAAAATAAAAGATGAAGATCTAAATCTTGTGGACAGTACTGTATTTTTAGGCATAACTTTAGATAATAAGCTTCAATGGGGCGCTCACATAGATGGGTTGTCAAACAGACTCAGTTCTGCAGCATACGCAGTCAAAAGAATCCGTCAACTTACTGACGTAGAAACGGCTAGACTAGTTTATTTCAGCTACTTCCATAGCATTATGTCGTACGGAATTTTGTTGTGGGGGAATGCTGCAGATATCAACACCATATTTGTGTTGCAGAAGAGGGCTGTTCGTGCAATTTATAATATGGGCCCCAGAGAATCACTTAGAACTAAGTTTAAAGAAATAAATGTTATGACAGTGCCGTGCCAATATATATATGAAAACTTAATGTATGTCCGAAAACATATTAACATGTTCAAGAAAAATAGCGACTATCATAATGTTAACACTAGAAATAAAGATAAACTAGCTGTTCCCACTGTAAGGCTCCATAAAGTTAGTCAATCTTTTAAAGGGATGTCTGTACGATTTTTTAACAAAATCCCAAATGATGTGATTAATCTATCTGTAAATAAATTCAAAAATGTTGTTAAACGTAATCTATGTAATAAAGCTTATTATAAAATATCTGATTATTTAGATGACAAAAAAGCTTGGGATGAAACTGCCTCCAACTCCATCAAAAACAATGTAATAGATATTAAGTACAATGACGTTAAAAAAATATAAGCCAAGCAGAGTTTCTTGCCAATTCTTCTCTGTTTGGTCACGTTACGAATTGGTGGTAAATTAAAAAAAAATGACGTTTCAAAGTGTACTATACAGTTCCTACTGAATAAATGATTTTTGACTTTTGACTTTGACATTGCGCAGAAGACAAAAGTTAGGTATCATATGGGAGCTAGAGGCGAAAGAGAACGAGAGACCCATGCGCAGAAGTTTCGTTCACCGCTAGACTAACGAGCCGCTCGCTATACTACCCATTAGAAGAGCAATGCGTTAGTATTTGTTTAATTAGCAGTTGCATGCGCCATGATCAGGAGACGAATTCTACGTCCAGTGATCATGGCGCATGCAACTGCGTCGAAATATCTAGAAACATGTCATGGTAAATATCCCGTTGATATTAATTATGATGTATAATTTTATAAGATTGTTAAAGGATATTATTATTTTACAGCGTTTATTTTTTAGTCAACCATTTAAAGGGCAAAACGTACGTTTATATAACAAACATCCCAAATTACTTGATTAATTTATCTGTAAATAAATTAAAAAATGTTGTTAAACGTAACCTCTGTAATAAGGCTTATTATAATATATCTGATTATTTAGATGAAAAAAAAAGCTTGGGATGAAACTATCTCCAACTCCCTCAAAAACAATGTAATAATAGTAAAGAATATAGATTGTAATAACATGTACTTTACATGTACATTAGGTCCTCACCTATGAAATTGGCGTTTTTTCTCTCTATTTCATTTTGCAAATATTTTATTTAATTCAACAGACATGTATATTCTGAACGTTACATTATTGCCAATATTGAAAATTCATTAAAATACTATTTTTGAGAACTTTCTCAATCCGCAAAAAATAAAACTTAAAAACAGGTCATTTCACGTGTTGTCACTTTCAATGCTAAATTCGTCGTATTTTTTTATGTGTTACTTTTCTTTTTTAAATAACGCATACTTTTCACAATGTTGTCCAATCATACAAACAAAATTTTGGGAGAATAGGATTAGTAGTTCCAAAAAAATACAAAAATGTATAAATGAAGAAATCAATTTTCTCAAAATTCTCCATACAGAGCGCCAATTTCATAGGTTAGCACCTAGCCTAGCAGAGTTTCTTGCCAATTCTTCTCTGTTTGGTTCCGTTACGAAATGGTGTAAATTAAATTTTAAAATTTACAGTCCTTATTGAATAAATACATTTTGATTTTATTGATAAAGCTTTACCTGTACACAGCGCCCATAGTTGCCGCCTCGTCAGCGTTTATGGATCTGGCCGGCTCATGTCCTACCGCGGCCCTCAGGGCTGCGTTGACTGCCGGAGCCCTGGAGCCGCCTCCCGCCAGCACCAGCCGAGCACCCCCTCCCGCTCCCCCCGCGGTTGCCACAGCCCTTTGTACTACCCCCGACACGCGGGCCCAAAGATCGGAGCATAGCTCTTCGAATTCCGCACGTGTTACCTACGAAAGAAAGAAAAATAGATGATATAAATGCTAAAATCTTTCCAAAACCACTTTACATAATAAATTAAGCTCTTTTTTCTTCTAAATTTACACCGATTGCAATGTTGAGTAATTTTTAGGTTAATCTTTAAACTCTTCATCATCATCCGCCTATAGCAGTCCACTGCTTGGCCTCCCCTAATGAGGGCCATAGCGCCCTGTCCTCACTTAAACTCTTCCTTAAAATTATATTGTTTTCGCTGTAAAGCTGTCTTCGCTGTAAGTCTGATAATGTGAATTCAAACTGGATGAATTCAAACTGTACCCACCCATAGACTGTCAGAGTTCATGATCGATTTTAGTTTATAAATTGAGGTGAACTCATAGATAAATTTGATATAAAAAGAATTAGAGTTTGTTAAATATAGATTGATACAATGACACGATAGCAATGTGCCGCGTATCAACCTATGTTTAACAAACTGTAATTACCATTTTGATATGAACAAAGGTAATTCATAAACTTACCAAAACCTTAAAGTCTTTATCATCAAGCAAGCCCTCAATCTGCGCATAGTGTTCCGTGTTGGCTGAGAGGACAATCTTCAATCTCTCTGCCTCCTTCAGCAGTTTGGACATGGCGCGGGGCGAATTCCTAACGTTAGCACCACCGTTGGCCTCCCACGCCTTGATGAGGTGCTCGCGAAGGCGAAGCGTCATCTCGTGGCCTCCTAGCGTTCTGTAAGACATTGCAAAAACTGATTTATGTTTTTGCCATCAAGAGATGATCTATCTATCTATTCAGCCGGTAGCACCCATTGCTGACTAAAGACCACTCACGCCACTCCTGGCGGGAGAGATAGTTTTATTTATATACTATCTTGCTCGCTAACTTGGTACCTGGACCAAAAAAGTAGCCTTTATTTTATTCCTAGTCTAGAACCTAGTAAAGTTTACTAGTTTTGGCGTAAAGTAAGAACAAACATACATCTTCAATATTCACATTTATAATATTTGTAGGATTGGTGGGTTCCAAAGATTATGTACGATTCACACTTGCTGGCGCGCGTCGGAGAGCATCGAAGAGCATTTTATTAAATGCTAAAGGAAATTGAAACATCCACAAAGCAGTTAAGTCCCTTATTTGCATGCAGTTTACGCAGCTGCGAGTTTTGTCAAACACTGACATAAATAGATCCGTAAGTGGATATTGCATGCAAATAAGGAACTTAACTGCTTTACTCTCTCTATTATTATGATATGTATGTATTTACAAAAAAAAGTATATATGTAATATATCAATCATGTGGTTCCCATAACACAAGCTCTGCTTAGTTTGGGGCTATATGATGATGTGTAATGTGTCCAGCATTATTTATTTTATTTATTTATTACTCTTTCGAACCCATCAATCCTAATTAGGGCTTTACAGCCCTATACTTTCTACAGCAAACATGATCGACAAAATGCAAGCTGCATGATTGATCTATAATTTTCTTCTGTATCATGGGTATCAGGAAATGAGTACACCACGCAACCACAACAATACCCACAGATGGTGAACAGATCTGGAGCATGCATGCAAATATAAATCATCATTATCACTAGCTTCTAGCAGAGCAGTATACTGCTGGACATACCCCAACCCTAATGAGAGTTGTTGCATCCTGTCTTCAGCTCAATGCTCCAGCTTCTACCAGCAGCTTACAGATCGTCACTCCACCTAGCTTAAGGCGACGATACATGTCAAACCTCCCTCTCGCTTGCACTATTCAACATTTTTGAAGATATAAAATCACTGAATGTACTTATGCAAAATAGCAAACCTTCGCGGCCTAGAAAATAAAAATTCCGCAATAATATCATTTTGATTCTGTCTATCACGTTTTCTTACCAAAAAAAACTGGTATCAATGTGATCAATTTTGGCCCAAATTTTTTGGTATGAAAACTTGTTGGCTTCAACATGATATTCTTGCTGAACCTTTGTATTGTTATTTTCTAGGCTGTGAAGGTTTGCTATTTTACATAACTATATTCAGTGATTTTATATCTTCAAAAATTTTGAATAGTTCGAGCGAGAGGGTTGGACCTGTATAGTCGCCTTAATGTACGACTGAAAAAGTCGGGCAAAAAATCTTAACATACTTTACAAAGCAGCTCAGATTTTCAACAATAGTCACCCATGCAAATAGTGACCGGGCAGTATTGTGTTGTTTAATATGACCTGCTAATAACAGCAAAGTGAGCCACGCCACGAGCGCTTCCTCAGTAATAGTTATGTATCTAAAGAATCACAATCAGAAATAAGAAATCTAGACATAAATGAAGTTTATTTCATCTCACCTGTCAAACCCGACACCCAAAACTTGCAATTGGGGAACAGTCTCCACATATCCCTTGTCCTTTATCTTGACAGTTTTGTATTCAACAAGTGCAGCTTTAGTGGACGCTGCACCCATATCGAAGAACAAAGCGTGCCATGCTGTGTCGTTGATCTCCTGTTGAGTAAAGTAATTATTTAAATTGGGCTCTTTAATATTATTATTCATTCCAACAGATTTCGGCCACGGCGACTAACTCTCTGCTACACGGAGGAGCTTCGTTGGTGAGCTCGAATGTAACTAACGTACCCTATTTTGCACGTAAGAGTACCATTTTCATAATGGTAGGCTATGTTGGAAGACAGTTCAATTTAATTTCATCGCTCGATCAAGCTCATGCCCTCTGTAATCTTCAAATGCCCAGACCTGCTGGACTACTCTCCTGGGTTTCTTTATGTCACCCATATGGACCCGGAAAGGTGGGCCAACATGGTGACTGTCTGGATCAATACAGATGGCAAACGGCACAGAGGCAGGCCAAAGAAGCGCTGTCTTTACAACATAAGGTTCTATTTATTCAGCATTAAATTGCTCACTGAAATAATTAGCACTGGACCGAAATGTATTTCAAATTATTGGTATGTAAATGTAACTCAAAATTTAAAAGGCACAAACATACATAACACTCATAAAATGAATGTGTTATTGATTAAAAAACTTGAATTCTAGGTTTATTTTAGCTTAAGAGAAAGTATAGCCATAATTTACTTTCATCACTTTCACAATCCATTCTGTATAACTTATTAGTTTTATTGCAATATTGTTTATGTTATCGTAACTAATATTTGTAATATTAGCGAATCTGTGTTTGTTTGATACGCTTTCACGCGTAATCAACAGACCATCATGAAATAACGCATATACGTTGTCAGGGGTACAGCAAACAACATAGGGTACCTTTCATTCAGAAAAATTGATCCATTCTGCTTGGTTCCGTTCTGCTCTGGAGGGAACCAAAATTAACTTACAACGCACTGACCAAACCTACATGAAAGCAAGTAATCAACAATGTTTATTCTATGAAATAATGTTGAATTTTTTCTCAGTCTCAGAAAATGTAGCCACAACCCACATGTTGTTTGTAAACAACACCTTTTTATTACATCATTATTTACGTCTAAATCGGAACAATGCATAATTGAAACAATTTGGTCTCAGATTAAGTAATTAGTGAACAATCTCATGTTCCTTATCCATTCCAACAAGTCCCTCCCCAATGTAAAGTGTTTAACGTCCAACTAACGTCCATAATACAAGCTCTGCTTAGTTTGGGGCTACATGATGCTGTGTGATTACGTCCCACATTATTTATTTATTATTTATTATTATTATTTGGTTTTACGTTTTGTTTTTCTCGGCAAGCCGGACAGGATTGATGGCACGGGCCTAAGCCAAGTGTTCATCAATTGGGTTAGAAGTGGACGACGCAGTAGGCCGTATGATAGATGGGGGTGTATTTGTGTGGATGTTTTGAAGCGGGATATCGGAATCAAATTGCAAGAACTTTCTTACTAGTCTGCATGTGTTTAATATTATTATTATTATTATTAACTTACCAACCTTGGAAGGTTATGAAACAGAGGATAAACTAGCAAAGACCAGGATCAGATTCCTCATTTAGTAACTCAGTTGCCTATCGAAATGGTCAGCACCAGACCTACATTTGCAAACTTTGACATTTCATCCATCATAATTTATCAATTGACCAATTGTCAAAGTTTGTGAAAACAGGACTGGTTCTTATGATTTCAGTATGCAACTGAATTACTAATAGGCCCTCTGTATGTAGTATCTCTTGCTGCCGAGATGTGCAATACATCTTGCTGGCTTAGCACAGTAACCATACACAAGGTTTTGTCGATGAAAGAATAGAGAAAACTTAATTTTCGTTGAGGATGTAGCAACATTTTTATAAGATAAAAATAGGCATGTTTGGGATGCAGGGAGACCCACAATCAGGAAAAATATGTTGTCTTCTCTGTCGTAACCAATAGTTATGAAGCAGACAATTAAACTGGCAAATACAAGGATCAGTAAAGATCTTATTGCCGAGAGAGGTACCAATCTAACAATATGAACAAAAGCTTCATGAAGGTGTAAAGTACACAATTCCATACCTTCCTCCTAAAAATGCCATAGTTGATAGCAATAGCTGTATAATCATTGATGAGTTGCAGCACATTCAGTCCAGCTAGTGCACCGGCCTCCTTCAATGCACGTCTCTCTGCCTGGTTGAAGTATCCAGGCACTGTGATGACACAATCGCTGACTGGATGACCTGGGAATCAATTGTAGACATAGGCGGTCTTGAGAAATAGAATGTCGCCACAGTGCAACTGAACAAATTCATACATACAAATGCATGCATACAAATAATAATTTATTTTCGAAATTTTATACATTTGACCTTTTTCTTCCCAAATAAAAGTTCGCCATCAGAGAAAACTACGAAAATTGTCCATTGATTAGTTTGTTTTTATTTTTTTTTCTTCATACACTTATAAGTAGATTTAAATCGTATTCTTAAGTTACCTTAATACTTACTCTGTCTATCTTTTTTATCATGCATGTTTTACTTAATAACTTTCTAATAATTTGAAACTTTGTTTTATTGAGATCAACCTAATAATTTTTTTAAATATTAAGTTTTATTGTTCTGTTTGTTTCCCAAATAAATAAATAATGTCATTGGTAAGTTAGTCACTAACACTCTATTCACTAACTCATGGAATACCAATCTCCCTGGAGACATTTGAGACTATTCTGATCTTTTTACTAGAATGAAACTGCCATTGAAAAACAGCGCTGCATCTGCTACACACTTCTGCAGCATACACTGAGTGGCAATTTTTTTTTGAGTTCACTTTTTCTTCCGTTTGGTTTAAGGTATAATAAGTACCTACTGTTTATTTGTGACTCAAACAAATGTTTAACCTTTTTTTAAATTTATAATTTCAGTTAGCAAAGAGTTGGTATACAATAACATAAGCAAAACCTGTAATTCAAATTTGTAAAATTGTATGTTTGAAACAAGAAATAAATTATTATTCTATTTAATGCAAAATAGGCAAAGATTATCAAGGCTAGATTATGAAGTCAATAAATATTCATAATTACCCAGATGGAATTAGGATAATAAATTATTATCCATAGACGTTACTTATGCTGCCCAAAATAAAAAACAAAATTATAGTATTGATTATATTGCTTATTACTACCACTTACTAGAAGTATGGTATTTATTTTATTATTTTACTAGCTGATTTGCTTTGAACTGGTAAATAAATAATGCTGGACTATCACACAGCATCATGTAGCCCCAAGCTAAGCAGAGCTTGTGTTATGGGAACCACATGATTGATATAGACATACATATATACATTATTTTTTTGTAAATACATTCATATCATACATAGAAAACACCCAAACCCGAGACAAATATCTGCAGAACATGCAAACATTTGTCCCACAGCAGGAATCGAACCCGCAACCTTCTGTGTCACAGGCAAATGGTAATTTAATGTTAATTTAAGTAGCAATGGTATTTTTTCTTGGTTTTTGATTTTTCGGTGCAGAACTAATAACAAAATTTGTTGTCATCTTTTTCATAGATGACAACAAATTTTGTGGCAAATCTATACAACTAATCCAAAGAGCTCACAATCACTAGTAAATGATGAAATTATAATATATGTTTTTACTCAAGTAAGAAAGAAATGTGTTGAGATAAGGGACTGGATGATGATACAATTGATAGAGTGGAAATGGAGGGAGAACATGCATGGTGCCAACACCACACAGAGTGGGTGAGAAAAAGGCAGGTATATGAGAGTATATTTACCTTGACTGATTTCCGAAAATTCCTTTGCTTTACCCAAGAGCTGAGCAACCAGCTCCTCAGGTGTAAACCTTGTGTTCTCATCATGAACAAATTCAGGTGTGCCACGATCCGTTTCAACTATTTCATAGTATGGAAACCGTTCCCTGTAAATTTAGAAACAGTTATATTGAAACTATACAGGTTCAATTTAATAGATGATTTTAATTTTAATTTATCTATCCATAAATATTAAAAGCGAAAGTGAGTTTATTTGTAAGACTTTCAAAGGAAGCCAGAACAAAATCTGGGTTACAAAAATGGCTTGATCAAGGCTCACAAATGCAGGCAGTATCAGGAATCGTAGAGCAATGTTGCCACCAACCCAGCATCCTTCTCCGTTATTTTAAGGAGTTTGGCTTGCTGGGGTCAGGTTAGGAGGGGGGCAAATCACAATTCACCCCAATTCTGGATGGCAGTGCAGAACTTTTTCACCCCCACTTCAAATTAGAATTAGAATTAGAACACTTTCACACCTTAACTACTCAACTTATCATTATATAATTTTGCATACATGTTGTCCCCAACCTGTACTTAGCTGGAAATTTTGCATACATGTTGTCAGGGTTACAGAAAAGGACATAGGGTACCTTGTCAGAAAAAAAGTACCTTTCCTGAGGGATATAAAATAACTCAAAACACGAGCACAGCAACCGGCAAAAGCTATTATACAATTTAGGCACTATAATTAAATTTACAAGGTACCTATGCTGTCTCAAATTCGAGAACTATTCTCAAGAAGTCTATATTTTGATAGTTATCGATGAAATACTATTAAAAAAATCATGTTTCTTCATAGTTTATGGTTTGTACATTTTTATTGCTTAATTTTATAGTCTTATAGTTGCTAGCTGGCCTTTATAGAATTAGCAATTATGTGAAATATCAACAAAAATGTAAACCAAAAATAGTAGTTATAATCTGCCCACATGGAGAGGGCATTGAACCTACAATCATTAGATTTTGGAGTTAGTAGCACCTAAACTGAATATTTAATGAACTTTGTGAGTTAATTCATCACTTAAAATTTTCATTTTTTCATTAGGTACTGTAAATTGCATAATTACATTGGTGGTTGTACTGTTAACTGACCTGTATGCTTGCACCATTGGATGATCAAAAGGCTTTCCAAGAAGGTCCAACAGATATTTATAAGCATTCTTCGGAAATCTGACGCCAACTGTAACAGCGTCTTCTCCGAACGTTCTCACACCGTCTCTGAATGCAACAACAGCCGGCGTTTTCCTCTTCGACTCTTTATTCAGTACAATTTCCATAGGTACCCCAGGTGACACGATGCCGATTTTCATCCATTCTGACCCCAAATCAACAGATATCACGGCCGCCGCGTCTGTATGTTGGCTTAGCAATAAAGACAACAGCACCACACTCAAGATTCCATACATTTTCTGTAAAATAACCATGAAAATTACGATCAATCTTTGGCTCAGAGAAGACAACTTTGAGAAGATTCCTGAAAATACGTTCACGTTCTACACAACTTTACTCTAAAAGTATGCACTTACATGAACTAGAACCATTTTCTTTTAGAGCCTTATCATAAAGGCTACCAATTCTATGTATTTTCTTTCACAAAATTAGCAATTTTTTTAACTTTTACAATTATTTTCTATTGAAAAGAGCGAACCAGCGACTTTAGTCCACGTCAAGTTTAACGTGTTTGCTTCTTTTTGGTTAACGTCACTAGTATTGCCATTTTCGGTTTATAAATTCTACCATTATTCATCTTTAACAAGTATTTTATTTTTAATTGTTTTTGTGGTTTATGTACATACCTCATGACCCAACTGTTGTTAAATGAATTTTCAGTGCAAAAATGATGTAGATTTCTTTCAATTCGTTCAACAATATTTTTTTCTATTCTGTGACGATAGGAGCATGTTTGTCTATGGTGTCGAGATAATGTTGATTGATTCGAAAGAACATGATGTACAACACTATTACGGAAACGGAAACAAGCCCAAAGACATAAAATCATATGTTTATTTATGTAGGTTGCTCTATAGTTTATGGTTTGATTGGGTGTTGGATTGAAGAAAAGGTGTTTTTGTGTTATTTTATTGCAAGTGCGGAGGTCGCGGAATGCTGTTTATTTGTGATTTCTAATTGTAATTGGTGCAACTATCATTAACTAACAATACCAAGGTGAGTGTGTATCTATCATTTCTTTCAGTTATTGTTTTCCTATCATCGCTTCTACATTACAAGCAGATTGATTGTATAGTTTACAATATGTTTTCATCTTATGGACCACGCATTATGGATTTTGTACTTTGATTACGTTGCTTCTAAAGTGGCGCTTCTCGCTCGGATGATGTTTCAATGCGGGGTGTAGCGGTATCGTTTACATGCGGTTCTAAAAATGTGACTAGACGCATGAATTACGTCGAGACGCATTCGGAGGCGCTCCTTCTAAATATGGAACGGGTGTTGGTGTTGATCGGAGGCGTCTCCGGCGTGGCGTCTGGGCCCGTCGCTGGGGTTATGTAATAGCCCTTCGAAATGCGGGTTTGCACGTGCAACTTGCACGCGGCTGTCCACGTCGGTAGCGCGGTCGCTACCTGCTGCGTGCGACGAAGCGTACACGCGGTCTTGTTCCACGGCCCACTCCACCGCTGCACACCAGTTTCCTAGCAACACGTTGTTGATACCACCACTGACCCAATGAACACAAAAACACATGACATTATTCAATCTCAGGCTATTACATCACATTCTCGCGTGCTTCACATTAGCGCTGTCTACGTTGCTAGGGCGCATATTAGCCATAACATTATAAAGTGAGCTAGTGGAAAAACCCTGTCTCCTGTTTCTGTAAGACTAACTGTTAACTGGAGTTGCCTGACCTTGCTGGTGATATTGCAGGTAAAAAGTAACAAGAAAGATCATTCTTCACCTGGATGGCATTAAAATAGTCTTAGACCTTTGAATGACCTAGATTGCAATGCACAACTTCCTGTATGGCTTCTATATTTATCTGTCACCAGAGACAATGTTCTAGTTTAAAAAGTATTTTTAGGACCAACCGTACCAACCTGAGGTAGTGCAATTATCTTCGAACTTTCATTTAGCATTTTTCTACTAGACCATAATTTTCTTGAATTGAAGTGACTAGACATATTTGTTTTGATACCAAGGCTAGTAATCTTTGCCTGAATGATAAGTAATATGCTCTTGGTAGATTATGTTAACTTGCCTTGGCATCTATGTAGGTACTTTTTATTTACTGATTAGAAAAACTAAACTATTCTACAGTGCATATAGTTATATTCTAGTAAGCTTAGACATACTAATAAAGTGTTGTAGTACCACTACACTGGACCCTCATACCTTAAACAAGGTAAAAAAATATGCAAACAAAACATGGAATTTAGATTGAATACATACAAACAACTATTGAACACCTAATCATTGTTTTATGTATTTCCTCATTGTATTGGCAAAACTTATAAATATTGTAATAGGCTACTTCCAAACGCCATGTTAGTTGTTATTTCTGATTTGAGAGAAGACATGTAATATCAAGATTTATTATTTATATTATACCTACTTATTGAACAAATGCTTATTCTTCTACCTGATTTTGCCTGATGAATCCTTAGTATGGTCATTGGGGCTAATTGAGTAATGGGGTTTTCCATTTACTAACATTAATGTAACTATAAAATCAACCTTAAGACACCTACATAATGTATCTAAATGCCACAAACCTGCCTCTAACCCAAATAGTGTCCAGGTGAAAAGTTGTTTCAACTTACATTATATAATAAAAACAACAAAGTAAGCCCCTTAAGTTGCCTGTGCAATTAGTTGCAATCAGTTTGGTGGCCCGGTCGGACACCTTACTAAGACCTGTGTGACCATTTCCCTTGTGGGACACCTTAGTAACTTAGTAACTAAGGCTTATTTTGTATGTTCATTTTCCTTGTGGGACAACAAGGAAAATAGATACAGGATTAAGTTACTCACCTAGACCAGTGTGTCTATTTCCCTTGTGGGTCAACATAGTTACTAAGGCTTAGTTTTTGTATCTTCTTCCCACACAATTTTTATTATCAAAACCATTGTGGTCAAATGGTTTTGATACTATGTTGTTTGCTTCAATAAACTAAGTTTGTGGTATTTACATATCCTTCATTGATATTCATTTTATAAAGTACCTACCAATTTGTAATTTTATGATTTGTTTAATTACCTCAACAAATTAATAATTCTGCATGAGGCCCAAATAATCTCATGAATATAAAATAAATTCATGAATAGGTTAGATGTCTGAATAATTCTATTTAGTCAGTCATTAACATTATCAAAAAATATTGGACACATATTTTTGGTTTTGTCAATTAAACAAATAAGGGCTCATAAGCACGAGTGGCATGCTACCAATCGACGGCGGTCGACGGCTGCAGTCGAAGGCTGCAGTTGCTCTGCCGTTGGCACTTTGCCGCTCGTGTAAAAGAGCTCTTACAAAGATATAGTGCGTTGAAGTACCGTGTGACATCACGGCTTACTATGGAATCATATAATAAACCGTAACCGATGACGCTTTTTTATAGGAACCGGCCGTTAATCGATGCCATTAATACACTTTTTACTTAGCCCTGACGTCACGTCAAGCGCCCCACTCCTTGAGCTTTGACAATCCTTATCCTTGTAATTTTTTATTGATATGATACATAAAAAAATATGTGTCCAATATTTTTTGTTAATTTAACTAACGAACTAATTAGAATTATTATGTTTTACCAAGGCATCATCCCAATTAAAAGATGTTCCAGGCAATTTAATTGAGCTTATAAGGGTTCCAGAAAAAACTTGATTAAAGGATATTGACGTCTATTAAAAGTCAACACACTCTTGAACAAAACAATAACAAGTTGCTGTCGATTTGTCTTCATAATGTCAGCTTTTTGTTTGTAATTTTAGTATAATTTACCTGTGAAATGCTACTGTTAGATAATAGTTTTATTGTATGCTGCGTGCGTGCAAACAGACGCTTGCCACGCCGAACCGAACGCTACGCATTGAGTCGCTACTATGCCAAGGTCGCAATATTATGTGATCGTGTCACTACGTCTTAAGATAAATTAATTCGAATAAAAAAAAACATTTTGCGTTCCGTTTATTTAGACGCTGTAACAGTTATAGGTATAAATAACGTTGGCTTCATGAGCGTTTGTTGATATGAGATAAGCTTGTCTTACATAATAGGGGTAGATTGGTAGGCATCGGATTAAATTCTACGTCAGGTGATGGGATATCACGTGGGCGGTGGTGGCTAGCACGTCTCGATTACGTCACTTTAGCGCCCTATTATTAGGATGTTTTAAACCATTTAAATTGCGCAGTAGCTGATGCTACTTAGCGTCTATAAACAAACACGTGTCTCGCGCTCATGGCGTGGCTTGGTTGGTTGGTAACAGATCGTGCATCGTAATGTATTGCAGTAACTTTTCGTTCAGTGCCTACTTTGAAATGTGCAATGAATCACGGAATCACGGTAAAAAATTCAATAAATATTACTTATGTCCTGAATTCTATTCTATTCTATTCAAAGCCAAGAAAATAAGAATATTTAAAAATAAAGAGTATGGTTATACCATTACCTGAACATAGGTCTCCCCCAATTAACGAAGAACGGTCTTGAGCCCTCTCCATCCAACGATAACCTGCAATCTTGACAATGTCGTCGGTCCATCTGGTGGGGGGTCTCCCTACACTTCGTCTATCAGATCGTATTTGCTATTCGAGAACCTATTCCACAACGGCTATCGGTTCTGCGGGGTATATGGCCTGCCCATGATAATGTAATTATGCACGGGTGTTTCAGGGGCAAAGTTGTTGTCGTTGTGATTTTTTTTTAAGTAAGGGAATGCCACATACTTTAAATGGTATTTATTTAAAACACAATAGGCAATTTATTCAGAAGGCGTTTTAGTCCAAGATTACATTCGTTACTCATTTATAATCTCACCCGTAGATTGTGTCAAGTGTATGTGATAGTAGCTCATGAACACGCAAACTAGTCCAATGTATGTACAAATACCTGACGTATTTCTCTTGACGTCAATGTTCATTACCGTATTGTAAAATTTGAGGTTTTTTAAGCTACACAACTGTCGCTATCGTGTCGCGTCGTCTAAATCCTATTAGAGACCCCGGCACATTTAAATGCGCGATCAAAAATTATAGTGAAAGTGCGCAAAACAAATAGACATTTTTTTATACCTGCATTGTCCCACTGCTGGGCCAAGGTCTCCCCCAAATTCCGCCAACCATCTCTATAGTTTGAGGCATCCCACCATCCTCTCTCGAAGGCTTCGAGTTCGTAAATAGACCTTTCAAAATTAATAAAAAAACTAGGTCTGCGCATTCAAAGTGTGCTGAAGTGTTATTTCATGTTATCAAAGCAATCAATTTTCAATTAAACCTTGAACCTTTACACAATCTGAGGGCTTTGTTTACGCCTTTTAATCACAACAAGACGACACTTGATTATTTCCTGATTCATAGACTCCAATATTACTACAACTACAATGTTATTGTCAAGAATATAATTATTAATAGTGTTCATAACATGAGGAGGCATTTATTTGACTTGAACATCTGTTAACTTTGGCCAATATCGTTAATTCTACACAGATGCTTTCGCTTTTCATTGAATAATGCATGACATGTTACATTGGCACATAGTAATTTTACAGTCATACATAAATATTATCTGTGGGTAAATTACGAGACAATCATTTTGAACGATACTTTTTCCTCTTTCATGTCCATCGCCGGTTTTATGAAAGAAATATTAGAAAGCCGATAGTAAGGACAAGGCAAAATAAAATTATAACTGGTTTTAGCAATTACGACGTATCTTCTTTCATGCTGATCTTTTACAAAAGGACATTTTTATCCGCACTTAATTGTAAAGATCATTTCCGACAGATTAACTTGCGTCTCAGATAATCTTCTCCTATTTTTCATGTTCTTGCTATTATAGTAGCAAGATAATCGTATGATACCTGCTAGTATAATTATCTAAATATATTGAACAAAGTCGGGTTAGTTACACCATTTATAACCCAAGAAGGGCTGAACCTATTTTCATAATCTTTATTTATTTTTTATTTGTCTCCGTTCCGAATAGCAGAATACGGAAAAAAACACGAAAAAAGTAAATAAATTCTTTTTTTCCATATACTTTTTATGGAACTGCTCTTCTGAGAAAACGAAAACGGATTGACTGATTTCGATGATGTTTTTTTTAATGGGGGCAGGATTGATAGTGGTTAAATACGTTCTAGGTTGTGGGGTCGTCATGTCAATAAAAAAAAAAGAAATAGAACGACTAGAATAATTTTTAAAAATAATTTAAAATGTATCTAAGTAGGTATCTATAAATTGTATCGTGGTAAACAAAATTATATCGATCGTGGATACGACTAGCACAAGACCGTGGTGGATGGCACAAACTCCGGGAGGCCTATATCCAGCAGTGGATAAAGTCGGACTGTCGATGATGATGATGAAACAAAATTTTGTATTGAATAGACAGACCAGGCTAAAACCTTGTGCGGGTAAAGAGGTTAATAAAAAACTGAATTTATTCAGCTAATTCTGGGACTGTACGAAGTGCGATAGTAATTTGTAAGTGTTGTTGTTTTGTGATCAGATGGCGCCGATGCGCGGAGAGCGCGGCGGGTCCCCGGCTAGAGGCGTGCGGGCCACGTTACCCCTGCCTCGCCGGCTGATCAGGCAGATTGCGAGGCATGTGGCCTCAAGCGGACGCTCCCTACGACGCCTTGAAGTCTCCGGCCGGGTGATAGATAATTTCGACGATATCGAGGGTGTTTCTGACGAATCTGATATGGAAATGGCTCAGCCTGCGTGAGTATACTTTAATTATGTAAGTAATTTTAATGTCAGAGTGCAAAAAGTGGTCGTGTAACGGATATAATCTTCGGTTTTTCCCTCTGCGTACCCCTTGTGGTTTTTATCATCAGTGGCTTTGTATACAGAGCATAGGGAGTCCGATCCACCATTGAGGAAAAAGTTGGTTAAGTGTTTATTTAATGTTCGGACATCGTACCACCTGCGGCTTGCGTTGTAAGTTCTTTGAAAAAAAAGGTAGCCTATATCACAAGTTCTCGTCTAGAACTAGTGCAACATTTCAGCGCGATTCATCTATATTCATATAGTTTATTTCCACAAAACGGCACATATGTATTCATACTTCAACATAAAGTAATAAGCTTATTGCGCCCTCATTCGTTCAGTAGGTTTGGCCTTCTTGTTCGTATGAGCAGGTGTCGGAGTTTTTGGCCACCCGAAGACATGACATAACGTCTGATAAAACCATAATCAACAGCTTTCAACAGAGCTTCGCGCATACCGAAGCAGCTAAGCACTCAGATCGAAATGCCACTGAACGGTCACCCGGTGTATTGACTGGGCAAAGTGTTGCTTATCCAAAGTGATCTGCTAAGGACACGGACGCAAATCTACGATCGTTTTGGCGTGAAACAGAAACAAACAATATCCCAAACTTAGGTTACGCCCGTGTTGTGAAGGAAATCAATCAAGAATTGTTTAGGTGATAATGATAATTCATCCATGAATCATTAATTGATTGTGAAGCAAAAATATTGTGCCCCTTGTATGAGTTGCATAATACGGAAGCGTTCAATAGTTTGCGTTTTCGAGTTCAATTTTAATTATGTTATGTGGAAATTCCTGAATTGGATTCATATATAATCTGAACAACGACATTGGTATTGTAATGTTCTTACAGATTGCTTATTTGTGTTTTTCACTCAAAATGCCAGGTAAGGCTTTAAAATTTAACGAAAATTTCAAACATTTTCGTATTTTATTTTATTTATTTGTAAAAATCGTCACAAACTAACACCTAGAGGCCAAAACGCAAAAATGCAACTCGTGGTACTGATAAAAAAGTTAATGTTATATTATCTTGGACAGTAAATTTCGACATAGTTACAGTACCGAAAGTAAACTAGCAAAAATAATTTGAAAGTTGTTTTATGCTATGTAGGCTGTGGCATGAATACAGTCGTGTTTGTCAAAGAGTTTAGCTACGTTACAAATGTTTGTCTTAATGCAGTAGGAATGATGCCATTGTTTGGGTCATATGTGACGTCATTATGTACTTTGTACTCTTGTTTACATGGAAACGCCATGGCCGGTTTATACGTAGCTTTCCTCCGCGATTTAACTGTCTTGGTAAATTTATTATTTTCTTGGAAATAAATGTCAACGTGTAGATGATATATCTGCTGTGATTTTTGATAGATTATTCTGAAAACCTGATTATTATGGCCCACCGTTTAATATTAACCTGTTATAATAAATGTCAGTAGAGCGAACACGTTTCCAATAATATCAGCATTTTAATAGTATTTGAAGATGATGTGGGTTATTGGTACTATTGTAACGTAATAAAACTGTAATTTGCAATATTGTTGTTTATTATTATTAAGTTCTGGCATTTTTTTCGGCGTTTTCTTGATAGTATTATCTATACTTTGTACAAACTTTTAATTTAGATCCTTCAATCATATTAGCGCTGTGGAAATAACACTTATGGCACTAACTTCCGACCGTGGCTTCGTTCGCGTGATACTCTGATAAATAGTAGCCTATATATATGTTATTCCTAGTCTAGAACTAAATATGTGCAAAATTTTGGCTCAATCCGTTCAGTGGTTTTCGCGTGAAGAAGGAAATAACATAAATCTATACATTTTACAAACTTTCGTCTGTTATAATATTAGTAGTTTATAAATTTAATTCTATGATGAAGAAAATCCATTTATTGTCCATATATTATCCAATACAATAACCGATCAAATCCAACTACTTCACTTCGAATCGCAAACTCGGAGAGGGTGCATTTAGCCTATTTCCAGTACCTACCGTGACCTCTTCTAAATGTCAGGGGGCAAATTATATGCGCGTTGGGCAGAGTGTTTGTTTGTCGATTGACTGACGCAAGAAATGTAGGTTACTAGGTTACGTAGGCTTCCTATAGGAAGCGTCCTTGTTCTCACCGTTTGTTAAGTCAAAGGTTCTAGAACATTAGAATTAAACCACTGTACATGAGTTGACATGTGTAGTCTCTAATCTTGACCCAGTGTCGTAATACAAGCTTCTTGATTTGTGAAAATGTTTCTTTCTTGTATCCTTGTTTACGACCGACACGTAGAAGGAAATGATGCGCTGAATGTACTTAGAGCATGATGCAAAGTCACGTGGTTGTGTGCATAAAATGACTTTACACAAATTGGGCTGTATGATCGTTTTTACTCAACATTACGCTCCTCAACTCTACGTTGAAAATGAAACAAAAAAACTGTAGTCCGCGGTTGGAGAACAGTCTCGTTTACATTTTCTTTCGCTTTTGTGCTAACTTTTCCTCCGAGCTATTGAGTGCAGCTCTATAGCTTGGTTGGTAGAGCTAGGGCTCTTCAGTTTGCTGGTTTTAGTATTTTCACGTACAGTTTCTGTCCGCATTCTTGTACTTCTTAAGTTCAGTGTGACAGCGTACTGGCACGCTGCCAGTACCTCTATCTATTAGGCTAATGATCTAGCCGTGTAATTCAAGCTTGTGTTTTTTTAGAATATGAAAATAGATTTGTAAATTTGTAATGTCAAAATATGGGTTAATCTTTTTATTGTCTCTACTTATGTTCTTATCCAGCTTAAGTTATAGTTTCATAACATAACATTGCTCAATTTAAACATGTCGTTAAAAGTTAAACTGCGTTTGTTAATGACGTTTGTGACATCATAAAATTCAACTTTCCGTTAAATATCTATTTTAAGGATAGGAAAGAATCGTGCGCTGAAAATATTAATAGATCAAGGTCCACTACTTCCTCTATTGTGAATACTATGCTATCTTTTTTGGTCTTCTATCAATCAATGCCACGTCCACATACCTTAGGCGAGATAACGGGCTAGGTTAGTGGGTAGAACAAGCGTTTTGATAATAGATTATTTTTTTATTACATTTTATTCTGTGGTACGACCGTTAGCGACGCTGATATGGGTTGATTATGAAATTTTATCAAGACGTTAGGTACAAATTATTATCTTCTCCTGGCGCTCAAACAATATGCATGAAAACTACGCAATGATGTTGTCATTTTTATCGATGCTGCAGTAGGTAGGTAACAAAGTGTAGGTTCTGACATAATGATGATGTCCATTACTTTTACTTGTCTTACTGGCAATGGCCAGGAATGGACCTTCTTCTATGATTATGCCATTGACCTCGCTCCCGCGTTAGTCTGAGCCAGGCGCCGACCAGGGTCTTTTTAATATCTTCGACCCAATTCGCTAGAAGACTTCTATTCCATATTTCCTAATACATCTAAACTCTCGGCCACCACACTTGTACTTTTACTAGGAATTGTTATAAAAGAGCATCACGACTTTCTCCCCATCTCTAGTTCAAATACTGAGTACTTACTCAACCCAGATTTATTAAATGAAAAATTATACTAAACGCAGAATACAAAAAATAAATCGAAATTTTCTAGAATAATTAAGCTTTTATCTGGTGACAGGCCAGTCTCACTCCGCACTTATGGTACGAAGCTATCATCGTACAGTAGTACATCGGCGGGCCCCGATGGCCCCGGGCTCGCTCCGTAGTAGGTTAGGACGCGTCAGAAGAGATAAGAGTTACGTATAGAAAGGGATGCAAGGTGTAGGTGAATATAAGATTAACATCTTATAGCTGAATAACACTTTATTGCGTCGCAGCTAAAGTAGCTATTTGTTTAATCATTTTTGTGGAATGAAAATTCTGTTCCTTTTTCTATTGTGCTGGTGATCAAATTGACTGAAACGTCAACACAAATGTAAATGGAAATGATGCACAGAGTCTGAAGGATAGCGGCGTATCAAATGATTGAGACGGTATTAAATGCTTGAGAAGCGTTTTAGTATTCGGGCGTAACATTGGTATTTACCGATCTCTGCTCAGACTGCTGGCTTAAGGGTCCTCAAAATTGAAATGTTACATATTTTAACAAATAAATAAGCTGGATACCCAGACAAAAATTGTACAGTAAAGTGAATATAGAAAAATATTACTTAATAGCTATGTACAAAGGCGAGCTTAACTAGAGCTAATGGTTATAAATAGAAGTTATAATGAAAATGATAGATAAATGTGTACATACAAATGATGAGAAATTGAAATAAACCTTCATAAAACTGTTGCAATATATAAATAAAGTATAATAAATAAATAAACATACAAAATAGTAAAATATATAGTATAAGAGTACATATATAAATGGTTTTAAACATTGAGGTAAATAACAAGAGAAGCAAACCTCCTTAACAAGTGTCAAAATATAGTAACCACTTATTGATGGCGAAGACTTAGCTTTGAAACTGATTGTCATTATGAAGTAAACATATATTTGTCTCTTTTATTTAAACTGTCCTGCTTCGAGAATGGCAATTGATATTATAGAGATAGCTATAATGCTTGAAATAAAAAGCTCGATGTAGCCTGATTTCGATTTTTTTCCCTAAAATGAAAATTTTTTTTTTATAGGATATTAGTTTCCGCCCGCGGCTTCGCTCGTGTGGTACCCGGATAAAATGTCACCTATGTGTTAATCCAGGCCATAAACTATTTTGTATATTTCAAGTTTCATTCAAATGCCTTCTGGTTTTTTTGCGGGAAAGAGTAACAAACATCCATACATCCATACTCACAAACTTTCGATTTTATAATAGGAGATTAGTAGGAAGTACGAGAGGATTAAAAAATCTTAGATTTTCCCTGAAGTGTGGGTACTTTCAATACAAAAAAGTATCTAGTTTTTTCTTTAAACCTGCCTTACGTTTTCATAGAGTACAAATTGTCACCAGTTAATTATCACCATATCGCTCAAAAGTGAATTGTTTAAGAAAATAACTGTTTGTCATGACTTTGTGATATAATCATTGATCATATTAGTGGATTGAAATATTAACTTCCATTGTGGAAATAAAATAAACGTGTTTAGGTTTGTGCCAACATATAATAGTGATCGTAATATCACTCAACCACCGCATGTAACGTCAAATGTCTTCCTGTCTTCCTTTTGTTTGTTTGAGTTAATAATTTGATTTCATAGATGATGGCATTTATCCATAGAAGTGAGTGATCTATTTGAAGTGATCATAAATATTCTCCTGTATATATTGTGAATTCTTCTATCAAATTAAAAGTTTAACAAATATTTTATTCCTCAAAATCTCCCACAAAAAGCGGGAAAACTGCACATTTTTTTTGCTGGCAACATTACATGGCGTGACCTATTTAACTCATTTTTCTTTAATATTTGCTGCGATTTTAGCAAAAAATCAATAGATACACATGCAACAAGTAATTCCACGTGATTTTTTACGCAATTGAGTTCAAGAAACGCATTTTTTCATCACATTATTTGACTATTTCGTGGAAGTGTCACTCGGTCGACGTCAAGATGGCCACTGTATGAAGGAAGTAGAGGATCTTGGCCATGGCCAAGACCTGAGCCTACACGCATTATGGCTGACACTACGCATCTAGTTACGATAGTAACAGTATATATCAATGGTTTTAAATACATATACCTACATAAATATACTTATATTATGGTTCTACAAAGTTTGCAAGAAGAGATACTGCTCTTTATTTTTTCTTATTTGTCTCCTTTGTACAACGTATCAATTTGTCCATTAGGGCGGCTTGCGGAGGCAACGCTGGCAACCTACCACCGGCGGAGCACGATGACGACCTTACCAGCCTCAGCTGGCTGCAGGACAGAAATTTACTAAGAGGTACACTTTCTTTCTAAGAGTGTTTAATATGAGAGTGCGCGCTTTGAACAAAAATCTGTGCCTAATGTATTCTTCTAACAAGTATTTATTTAAAAAAATTTAAAAAAACCCGAGGAAAATTTTAGTACTTGTCAGTTTAGTAGTCTTTAAATTCCATGGCTTCTTATAGTCGCCATATTGGATTTTTTGAAATTTCATATACCCTATGTCACCCTTGTGATCTAGACGAATCCAACGACACCTCATTAGTCAAAATCCGACCAGCCGTTTGGTCTACAGCGACTGACAAATAATATTACAAACATACATACACCCTAAAACATTACCTGACTGAAACGGACTTCAGTCGGGTAAAAATGGAATGTGTTTTCTTTCCTCTTTTGTGTAACACTAAGCCCCTTTTTGGCAATCAGGCACATATTTTTGTTCAAGCCGCGCACTACCATAAAAAAACTCCTTGCTGTCTACTTACACTACTCACTAGTCACAATGCATCTTTAGCCCTCTGTGCTTGGCTGCAGGTAGCGATGTAGTTCCTATTTTTGGGTCGGATTATACTAGGATTGGTCGAATCTTTTGCTAAGCTTCAAAGGGATAGATATATGTTGTGACTATTATATTGGATTATCCGTAATTTTCAGATTTTTTCAGTTGATTCCGGTTTTCCGGTATCGGAGTAGAGGCTCTAAATTAATCATCACAACATTATCAACCTTTATCAGTCCAGTTCACTATTGGGCCTGCCCTAATATGGAGATACAATGCCACAATTATAATTTAACGGACCTGAAATTATCTGTTTGATTAAGCAATAGAACTTTTGGGAACTAAATTCGCTTCTGCGCTGATAGAAGCCAAACTTGAGATCAACCAAGTTATAATTGTGGCACGTATACTCAAAATTTCCACGCTGTGCATGCGGGTTGAGAATCGCAGTGCAAAGCTTCTCCCACTGTCTGATGCTGCTGCCCGTCGTTCATCGGCAGTCAGGAAATTTAGCTGTGTCGGTTTTAGGCTGCGCTATGCCGCAGTCAACTGGTAGCCAGAGTCCCTTTTAGCTGTAAATGTAAATGGACTCCCTTTCCAGCAATTAGATTCCTTTGTTGGTCCATTGTGCGTGTGAAAAGCTTCGAAGGTGTTAGGCTGCCCTATACCGCAGTCGACTGGTAACCAGAGTCCCTTTTAGCTGTAAATGGACTTCCTTTCCAGCAATTGGATTCCTTTGTTGGTCCATTGTGCGTGTGAAAAGCTTCGAAGGTGTTAGGCTGCCCTATACCGCAGTCGACTGGTAACCAGAGTCCCTTTTAGCTGTAAATGGACTTCCTTTCTAGCAATTGGATTCCTTTGTTGGTCCATTGTGCGTGTGAAAAGCTTCGACGTTGTTAGGCTGCGCTATGCCGCAGTCAGCTGGTAGCTAGAGCCCCGTTTATGAGTTATCAGGCATCATAGGCTAGTGAAATTGGCTTGGGTTCCTAAGATCGAGATTAGAACCCCTCATAATAAAAACGTTCTAGTAAAAACACAATATTTTAGAGAGGAAATATCCTTTCAAAAACTAAAAATTAAATTCATGACCTTCAGATTGGTACAAACCCCATAACTACGTAGCTACAACCGGACTGAGTGCCTCGCAACTAATCAGTTTTCACTTGAGTGCGATTTCCTCAAAACACGTAGATAATCGTACGTAAATGTTTGTTTTTCGTTTCATCATCAATTGGCGCCGTGGTCAGTGGACGCGTGATGGATGGCCGTGATTAGGGATATTTGGCCCATCGACTTTGTTTTGACAATTCATTGTGTTGCATTACACTGAAAAGTAATAAACTTACTATCCAATGGTAGGGTAATGTCTAAGAATTTGTATCGATACGGTACCCCAAGTACGAGTTGCACAATTCGAACACTTTCATAGTTTCAAAGTAGCTTTTTTGGCAATTATTCAACAGTTTTGAAATTGAAACTGATCGAACACCGTAAGTAATGTAATCTTCTTGCTGTACCCCTAGTACGAGTAGCACACTAAGGAAACGTAAATAGTTTTCGTTTACAAGCTCAATTTTAATGTACTTTGTTTGAAAATTATAAAACTGCTTTAAAAAAGAAATGTAATCTTCTTGCGGATTGCAATTATTATCCCTCGAAACAGTTAGTTAATTAACTAAAAAAGGTACTTTAAAATTGGGCTCGAAAACGTAAACTATGAAAGTTTTCGAATTGTGCAACTCGTACTAGAGGTACAGAACCGCTGTCACTGGTCTGTTACTTCCTGTCCCCCAAGAAAAACTTAGTTTTTCACGTGCATAACGCGGCTCTGTCAATTGATTGCATACAAATACAGAGACTATACAACGTTCACTCACGCACGTGTAAAAACTCATTGGGAAAATTGTACGAAAGTATGAGTTGGGGCAACGCGACGCTCGATGCCCTTTTTAGTAGTAAGTAGGTTTGTTTACTCTTATTTGAGGCATTCAAATGACTTTGCATTTTGTTTCGGTGTTTAGAGCGCAGTGTATTGCCCTATACATACACATTTGTGCTTTGGATATTTTTAAAATATAGAAAAAAGTTTACTATAAATGATAAATGGGTTTAGGTTTCTAAATTCTAACTTTGTGCAGTTAATTGCTTCTTAATTAGTCCTCATTTTTTTAGCGACTTCGAAAGAAGTATCTCCATTCGAAGCGTATACATTTTTTTCAAATATTTTGCTATAAATTGCCTTTAGCAATCTATTAAAAATAAGAACTAAAGTGAAAATAACTGAGACTGAGAGACGGAGATTAAGCTAAATATTAAAGTAAAATATGCTTATTTTGAAGATTTATCATGGTTTTTGTTTATTATAAAGAAAAAGAAAGAAAACACTTATTTCAACATCTCTTACATACACTGAAAAATCAACTTAAAAGTAAACCTAAAAAGACTTTGAAACTAGTCTCCACTCAGAATGCGCTTCGGCAGAGGGTCTGTCGAAGCGCTGGTCTTCCGTGACGCCAAGTTGAGTGACAATAGGTTTAAATTTGTTACATAAGTGCACACATTATAAAACAGATATTAGTTTTACGAGCTACAATCATTAGGAAGACAATCAATTGTGTTGAGTTTTAGCCCATGTTAAAATTCGACATAGAACGGCTAACATGTTTGCGGTAAAGACGATATGATCCATCTATACTTACCAGCTTAGCACAAAAACCATGATTACCAATCCGCCTGCTAAGCATGATAACTAGGAAGACCTCCCCAATTCTATTTAATAACGTAATTCGTCAAAACTTCATCAATGCCTCCTTTACTCTCATTAGCTATCCCTATAATTCGAGGTCATTAGCATTGCGACTCCCTCAAAGGCGAGTCAATGGCATATGTCACGTGTCGAATTTTGCCCACGTGTTCTTAATAACTAAAATGTCTTATTTCTATTTTATTGCAGGTATAAATCTAACTAAAAATGACATAGAAGAGACAAAGCACTCGTCACTGACGATCAACAATCAACTTCATATAAAGGTAAGCACAAGATAACATTGTCAAAAGTAATCTGGCCGAAGTTTTGGTCTCTGCACTTATATTTGGTTTTACGATGAGAGTCACTTGGCAGTCCAATAACACAGTCCACCACTGTCTTATCACTGTTCGTGTGGATGTAGTTTTATTCAACCCAGTCCAGTCGGTAAAAGTCATTGCAGCTGACTTGCCACCTGAACTATTTCTGGAACCACACCAAAAACGTGACTGGGACCGAAATTATGAGACACTGAGCCCAGTCACTACCATCGTATAAATCTGCATTACGCGTTAAATCATGTTCATCGCGGCTTGGAGTAAGCCGCGATGAACATGATTTGTTATGTGATGAATTTTTGTTTTCTGTCTTTGGGTGTTTTAAATATACTTATCAGTTTCGAGTACCCATAATAGTCGGCCTAGTTTAGGATCAGTTGACACTGAATGAAATAGAAGCAACAATACCAGCCTATGTCAGTCCATTGCTGGGCTTAGGCCTCCCTTAATAAGAAGGTGGATATGCTCATAATCCCCACGCTGGGCATGGTGGTTGGGGATCGTAGGGTACAGCTTATCGCTGACGCTGCTACTCGTCGGTGTTCACTAGATGTAGCTGTGCTGGTGTTAGGCTATGCTATGCCGCAATTCGGCCGCTACAATCCCGTTTAGGTAGCAGGGTGCACCGAGTTGAGGTTGGCTTGGATTTTGAACATGGAGGTTTAACCCCTTACATCCTACCTAAAGAAAAAATATCCTGTAGGTACTTATTTGACTTACAACCATCATAATGTATTGATGGGTTCCGAAGATGGTTGGACCACTTACAACCCTACCAGCAGTGAAAAATATCCAATACTCATTTGACTTACAACCATTTTAATGCTTTCACAGACAGAATCAACAACGCCGCCGCCAGTGATCCGACCGCCGACCCCTCCCCGCACGCCCATCAAAGCTCCCCCCTCCCCAAATCCTCCCACCCTCACCCCAATCACGCTCCAGTCGCACCAGAAGCCCCCCTACTCGTTCTCCTGTCTTATCTTCATGGCGATAGAAGCTGCTCCCGCGCGTGCTTTGCCCGTGAAAGAGATATACGCGTGGATCATACGTCACTTCCCGTACTTCAAACACGCGCCGCAAGGCTGGAAGAATAGTGTGCGGCATAACCTGTCTTTGAATAAGTGCTTCCATAAGGTGAGCGAGGTTAGAATACAATTTTATAGTATACTAGCGGCCCGTCCCGGCTTCGCTCGGGTTTTAGTAAGGATCCCTAATCTTTTTTAGCAATAAATATAGCCTATGTTACTCACAGTGAATCTAGCTTTCCAATGGTGAAAGAATTTTTGAAATCGGCACAGTAGTTTTTGAGTTTATTCATTACAAAAATACACACACAAAAATACAAATTTGCTCTTTATTTATAATATTAGTGTAGATTAGTGTAGATCAGCAGGCGCCCTTACTTCGTCCATAAAGGTGGAATTTTACAGTTTATTTTTCTTTCATTTTCGCCTTTCATTCTTGAAATGAAACTTTTGAACACAAAATGAAACACTATACAACATATTTATTTGCATAAATAAGTGCACAATAGTGCGGAATGAATTCATTAATGAACCGATCCAGGGATGTTTGATATTTTATATAGGGTTCTTTCACTACCAGTTATACAATTCAAAACTAACCTGTATGTTGTATGCATGGCTGGTTGACAAATGTTTTTATAAAATCAGTGAATTTGTAAATTGTAAATTTTAATTAGGATGGATATATGGACTAATTAAATTAATGAGTTTATTTATATTGACATTTAGATTTTTGTACATGACATTTTTATTTTAATTTATGATTGTTATCTTTTAATTTGTTCTTATTTTTATCTGCGTGTTATGTAAATTTTTTTTTGCACGCCGATTTATCGTTGGATTATGTGAGACTATGTAAAAAATTTTGATCTTTTATACCATACTTCATGCAATAAACAATTTCATTTTATTTCATTTCCACTACGAATGAACAGTATCTGTGTTCATACTCTGAACACAGAGAGGTTCACTCGGATTCGGCCACATTTTGTTTCGAGTCCTGTAGCAGAAGGTCGTCAGGTCAAACGAGCAGATGAATTTTCTTTTCTACGTCATTGCAACTAAGCCGTGTGAACATGAAATGAAAGAAAAATTAAGCTTCACTCGAGTGAACTTTCACTCAAGTGACGCTTCTGATTCCACCTTATTATATAGTCATAATATTATAGTCTGGAACTCTATTCTATTTCTAACTAGTAGGAGGGCGCTGACTCTTCTACAATTTTTAACTTTCCTCACACAACTGCCTAAATATCGATACATTACAGGGTTTAGCTATTCGTACATTACGTATTAGCTTCCGCCCGCGGCTTCGCTCGCGTTGTATCTGGATAAAAAGTAGCCTATGTGTTAATCCAGGTCACAAGTTTCATCCAAATCCGTTCAGTAGTTTTTGCGTGAAAGAGTAACAAACATTGATCCATCGATCCATACTCACAAACTTTCGCATTTATAATATTAGTAGGATATTAGGATTACTAAGATATATCTGTTAAAATGCCAATACTTATAAACAACATAAATCAGAAAAAACTAGAAAATGAAATATGACACAACCATCGTTCAAGATGAAAAAAATGGATCTGGATAGTAGATTCATTCAACCCAGTCTGGTCTATACAAGTCAGTGTAGCTGACTAGACTAACTACATTGACAATAACTTAGTATTAATTATGAAGGTAATTTATTGTTGTTTTCAGGTGGCAGCTGCCCCAGGGCTCGGCAAGGGTTCATTGTGGACCGTAGACCCTCAGCACCGAGCCTCGTTATTACAGGTAATAGACAGGGTAAGGATTATGTTTTTAATATTTTTTATCATCACATCTTCATTCGCTCTTTTAATGATACTTGAAGTTGGTTACAACACAAACAACACTACACCAACCTATTCAGTCCACTGCTGGATATAAGCCTCTCCTATAAGAAGGGGGATATGCCCATAATCCCCATGCTGGGCATGCAGGTTGGGGATCGCAGGGCACAGCTTCTCGCACCGTAAACGCTGGTATACATCGGTGGCCAGGGAATTCAGCTGTGCCAGTGTTATGCTGCGCTATGCCGCAATCAGCCGGCCGCCAGAGCCCCGTTTGTTAGTTAGCAAGGTACACCACGTGCGGGTAAGGTTAGCTTGGATTCCGGAGTTTTGGATTGGATTGGAACCCCTTACACCCCCAAGTTGGTTACTAGCAAATTAAAATGGTAAACCATCACCATGGACCGTGAAAATCAACCTCTACACATTCATCTAGCTTTAACACCAAGATAACTGTTATATCAAGCCTGACCTAATCAATTCATCTCCAGGCATTCGGTCGTCAGCCAATACCCGCAGCGGCTCCAGAATCACCACCAGCTAGCACGAAAAACTCCCCGGACCCATCGTTATTCCCGTTCCTAGCGCGAAGGCTCGCCGGCTCGCCCGAGCCGGGGGCAGACGAGTACCTGGCCGCTGCCACCGTCATGGCTATGAAGTATGGCCCCGCTGTCATGTCTCAGGTGATTATCTAACTTGAACTTCACAAACATGAGGCTAGGGTCGTTATTCCCGTTCCTAGCGCGAAGGCTCGCCGGCTCGCCCGAGCCGGGGGCAGACGAGTACCTGGCCGCTGCCACTGTCATGGCTATGAAGTACGGCCCCGCTGTCATGTCTCAGGTGATTATCTAACTTGACCTTTACATATATGAGGCTAGGGTCGTTATTCCCGTTCCTAGCGCGAAGGCTAGCTGGCTCGCCCGAGCCGGGGGCAGACGAGTACCTGGCTGCTGCCACCGTCATGGCTATGAAGTATGGCCCCGCTGTCATGTCTCAGGTGATTATCTAACTTGACCTTTACATATATGAGGCTAGGGTCGTTATTCCCGTTCCTAGCGCGAAGGCTAGCTGGCTCGCCCGAGCCGGGGGCAGACGAGTACCTGGCTGCTGCCACCGTCATGGCTATGAAGTATGGCCCCGCTGTCATGTCTCAGGTGATTATCTAACTTGACCTTTACATATATGAGGCTAGGGTCGTTATTCCCGTTCCTAGCGCGAAGGCTAGCTGGCTCGCCCGAGCCGGGGGCAGACGAGTACCTGGCCGCTGCCACTGTCATGGCTATGAAGTATGGCCCCGCTGTCATGTCTCAGGTGATTATCTAACTTGACCTTTACGTATATGAGGCTAAGGTCGTTATTCGTGTTCCTAGCGCGAAGGCTCGCCGGCTCGCCCGAGCCGGGGGCAGACGAGTACCTGGCCGCTGCCACTGTCATGGCTATGAAGTATGGCCCCGCTGTCATGTCTCAGGTGATTTTCTAACTTGAACTTTACAAATATGAGGCTAGGGTTGTTATTCCCGTGGGTATCGCAAGGCACAGTTTCTCGCACCGCTGATGCTGCTGAACGTCGGCGACCAGGGGATTTTAGACGGCGTGCACCACAGGCAGGTGAAATTGGCGTGGGTTCCGAAGACGGAGGTTGGAACCCTTTGATAACTCTCTTTATAAATATTATGATGTAGCTGTTAGTTGTTTCAATCTCATTATCATCATCAAAACTGGTTCTATCAATTTGAATAACATTTATTTTGTTTTGTTCGCCTTGACTCAGAGGTGGTTAAGGAAAAATTAAAATAAATAAATACCCAAAGTAACAGCTGAAAAAAACATGTACTTTTTATATGGGAATGCCACTTCGGGTTGCAAATAAATTTGGTGGTACGAAGTTCAGCGGGTAATCTACACTTCTACACTATCTACATTGATATTATAAAGAGGGAAAAATTTGTACTTTTGTGTGTGTGTATGTTTGTAATGAATAAACTGTGCCGATTTAAAAAATTATTTCACCATTGGAAAGCTACATTCACCCTGAGTAACTTAGGCTATATTTATTGATAGAAAAGATTAGGGATCCTTAATAAAACTTAAGTAACGTAACCCAAGGTGTAAAAAAGTGCCCTAACCCGTGTGAAGTCGGAACGGGCCGCTAGTCTAGTAATAAAATAAAATAGTAATGAAAATTCGTTGTCCTAGCTCCCGCCAGCCGCCCACCTAGTTATATCCCGTTGCGCGCGCGACGAGCATTCTTACAGCGGCTGCGAGGAGCGTCGCACCGCCGAGGCACTTCTCAACCTCGCCGGAGTCAACTCCGAACCGGCGCCGAGCTAGCCCGCCCGCAAACCGCAGGTAACAAGCAACACAACATTTACCTGCCAAGGTTATTAGCAACAAATGTAAACTAATCTAGATAATCCAAGAGGATCGTTAATCATTTCTAGATGTAATCTGGATTCGAGTTATGTGACTGGAGCAATTGGTCAACAGTTAAATAACTTTTGAAATCACTAACAGTCGTGTACTGACTGACATAGCAGCCTTGCGAGGCTGCATATAAAATGCATGTCAAATGTACGGTGCCTCCCGAGGCTGCATATAATATGCTTGTCAAATGTACGGTGTTTGCGAAGCTGCTCAATCAGTCGGTACATGGCTAATGACGGTATTTTTACCATGAATGTGAGACTTCTCGATGCCCATTTAAACACTTGATTAGTGTGCTGTATATGTGAGCTGATTTAAAATAGTATCGATTCTGTTGTTCCCTTTTCTATAATTAACTTAATTTGACAGCTTTAAAGCTATAGCGATCCTTCTCATTTTCACCTTTTTCGAAAGGGACATTATCACTTTTAGGACCGTTGAATTAAGTTTAGTATAGGAAAATACACTACAGAATCGATACGACTGTCAACAACGGGTATGACGAAACAATCTACTATTTTAAAATGAGTATTTATCTTCAAGACACATAATGGTAAAAGTTCAGTTTTCAGTGAGAATATAGATTTAAGTGTGTCGTAAAAACTAAACAGAAGCAACACGAAGCAGAGGCTCGATCATGAATACGAAAAGTATTCGTATTGTAAAGGAGAATGCCGTCTGATGTATGGCGCTCGGTACCACGTACTCTTAATGTATAACGCTTTGAGTGCTGAAAACACAAATGTGATTCTGCACGTCGTCATCCTCCAGCCAACGTGTTAAGTATTCTACTCCACGTACTCGTACTCACTAAAGTGAGTGCGTCAAAAAAATATCAAATAAGTTTTTAGTCGATTCTGCTGTCAAAATAATTAAAAATGAGGGTTATTGCCATAGTAACACTTTACATCAATGTTTATTGCCATAGCAACGTATATATCATTGGTTGTTGTAGTCTAATGGCGGCGTGCAACGGAAACCAAATCAACAAAATATTTTTTTAATCGAATTAATAGTAGATTGTTTTACAAGGGACTAAACCATCCCATTATATACGAGGTTGTTATACTCCCGAGCTTAGCGAGGGAGGATGACAAGACCGAGTTATAATGGGTGGTTTTGGCCCGAGTAAAACACTCTACTTTTCACTTCGATTGCGAGAAAATAAAACAATTCCAAATTAGTCAATTTTCAGAAATTTTATTAAAAATTAAATGTGCAGTTAGAGCAATTAAATTATGTTTAGTGATATGTTTTTCCCGGGCAATTTTATTTCGTTTCTCTGTGATTGGGATGTGATAATATTTTGAGTTGATTGTTGTGGAGTAAAAGTTGGAGAGACTCGAAACATGCTTGAGTTTCCTGCGCGGCTTCAGCTGAGTTCACATATTCATCCAATCCCGCGATGTAGATGCTTGGGGTTCTGTAATGTTTGGTAGAATATTGATTCCTTCCATAATCCGCTGCGTGACGTGATACTTGTTTTGTATAGAGTCCTCTATATAACCTTCAGCCACTTGATCGGACCTCCATCCACCGTGGCGTTTTAATGTCGTTATATTCGCACCAGAGTCCGCCAACAGAGTCGCGGATGTTCTGCGGAAACAATGGCCCGTGTAGAGTTCCGGATTTGGTAAATTTAGATAAGTGGCAATATCTTTAGGCATGTTACCAAATTTATTTTTGCCTATGACTTGCCTTGTGCATTTACCATTTTGATAATTTAGAAAAAATCTTCTCGTTGAAACATTAGTGGGACGTAACTCCTGATAGGCTTTAACTATATTAAGGTATTCTCCACTGATGACAAATTTACGCTCTTTGTTTGTTTTCGTGTTCGGCAGACTCACAGCTTGTAGGTTTGTATCCGTTTCTACGTCTTCTAGCGTTATATTGGCAAGCTCTATTCCTCTGCATGCACCGCTGATTCCACAAATTAAAGCAACCTGTTGAACAAAAAAATAAGTGTGTTAATAATCGTAATAACCTAGGTACATAATTTAGGTATGTAGGTAGGTATCTATTTATTTAGTTTGAGTAGAGTACATAAGTAGGTTACCTTTGTTGCCAAGTATTGTTTATTTGGAGCGTTATTTAAAAATGTTTCGATTTCTTGTGTCGTCAAGACTTTAGATTTTTTTGCCTTGTATCCAGTGGACAATTTCTTCAGTAAAGCCGTTAAATTTACATATTTTTTAATATCGACGTCGTGTCTTGTTTTTAAGGTCATTCTTAACATTGAATATGTGCTCCAAAGAGTCGACGATTTGAATTTTTTCGATAATTCATCAAAATAAGTGAGAAAAACCCCTTCTGTAAAAGAATCCACACGTTTCTCATCTCTCCATTTCATAAAATTTTCGTAACTCTTTAAATATATTTCACGTGATTTTGTCGGCAACAGATTCATAATTATTTCTTTGCCCTTTTCTTCCATTTGCATATTAGCATCTTCACTATCACTTGATGACATTTTTCACGTTCACAATTTGAAAGTTAAAGTCAGGAAGTTAAACGTAAAAGTTTGTGATTTGGAATGAAGAAAATTCTAGAGATTTAGCGCCAATACCATCTTTTTTTTTAAATCTCTATACCTTCAATAACCCTCAACGAAACAGTTCGCATTCTACCGTGAAGGGAAGAATCAACCTTCATAAAACATCACCAAGACGGTTCTATTTTCAAAAAAAAAGATTGACGGAGCACCAAGAAGTCGAGTTTTTATATAAGAGAACGAATGCTTTGTACGGGCTGATGATTTTAGACAAAAATTAAAAAGAAAAAATACTTTTTAGCCCTAGGTATTAAACTCGAGTTTTAGGCCCGCTAAGCTACACTATTATGATACACTTTTTGAGCAAGAGAAGTGAAAATAATATTAATCGAGTATGTGTCTAAAACTAAAGAAAATGTTATGTCATTTATAAAATATAATAAATTTTATGGGATACGTTCGGTTTTGACGCAATTGGTACGGGTTCTCGGCATTCTCCTTTGGCCAATAAGAAAGCGTAGATTTAAAATAACGATTTGTTATTGGTTAAAATGTTTCGTCACGCTTACGATAAGTCTGGTTGTAATTCATGATCGCTGTGAACTATGAACATGTTAAATATAATGCATATAAGGTAGCTTATTGAAGTTTTTGGGGCACTCTTAAACTATCTAATATTTGTATGAGTGGTAACTGCCTTGGGACTAATTTGGCGGTATAGTATTCACTAGATATTCCATTTTATTTTATTTTTTGTAGTAGTAGTTTTGACCAATTCTCGAACAGTGAATTTAGGGACTCTAATTTTGTTTAGATTCGATAATCGAAAAGTTTTTCAAAATATGACCGTTATCTCAGTAAAATATCTATTCCAAATAGTTTCGGTGTAGTTATCACTCGTTCGTAGGTATAATAGACAACAGTGGTAAATAGTTAAAATCATCAGGTATATTATTTGGATATATATGTATTATGTATGACATGTGTTAGTGTTGTAAAATGTGTTTTAGTCATCGAATAATATACCTTATGGTCCTCTCAGTAGACTTGTTTCAGCTTACTTATTTGCGACAAAGACTAAAGTCTTGTTGATAAGACGAAATTGTAATTTATTCTTGTCTTTGAATGTGGAGTGGAGCTATGTTAAGTTTTTGATAAGTTACCAAAACGTTTTCTTAAAGAATTAAACGATAAACAATATCACCGGGGCAAAGCTCTATATTTTTGAAATGAGTTCTAGGAACGCAAAAAATATTGGCTGTTGTCGCAATAACAAAAAAAAATTACCAATATCTAGTCCAAGAAAGACAGTCTTAACAATTTCTGTACTGTTATTTTATTACAATTTAATCAAAATATGTAAAGCTAATAAAAATGGCTCACTATCAGTTTAGGTAAACTTAGTTCTTCTACTTTCCATTCATGTTACTTTATATTGGGTATATCACGTTATTCTTTCGGTCATTCTTTGACTCTGGTAGAGCTTCAGCCGGGTGTACACAGGTAAAGTAAACTGTAGAGTCAACTAGCGTACTAATCTACCAATTCCTAGTACTCTATCAGTTTTAGTAGAGTAACTACACTTAAATTTATATTTTTGTTAGTAGAAATATTTAACTCGTACGTCCCTCGAATATCGTCCGTCACTTAATGGAAAAAAAGCTCACACAAGCAAGTGTAAACTAGTTATACTTTACGACACGTATAGTGGGCACCGAGGTGGGGAAGTCAAGTGGTCGAGTGGCCTCCCCGCAGGTGTAGTCCCTCTACCGATGCTGTCTACATTGGTATCGTTAGTACTCTGCCGTGATACTAAACCGGTTTACTGTACCCGTGTAAACCAGACTTTAAAACTTCTTATGACGATACTACTAAAGGAATCTATGGTCAAAATAAAACTTTAGCTATCCAGAATGATTACATCTCTATTGTAGATACATATTTAACTAGATGTGATACTACTTCGTATGGAAATAATAAAAAAGAATGGAAAATAGTGTAATAGTGGTTCCCCTTATGCATTTAGGTTTTTTCCGATAATAATAGTCAATTTTCATAATAAAATAATTTAAGAAAACATTATCGATTATTGCTACCATGTTTCTGTCGTATTGTTTTTATTAATATGCCGAAAGTTGCCAGCGTAAATAAATATTGATTTTTAGTATATTTGCTAGACAGAAATGTGGTGCGATAGATTTTAAATAATAATAATTTATTTTGCTTTACAATAAATGATTTTAAGCGCAATTATTTTAAGAACAATGTCAAATAAGTTAATAAATTATGATATAATATATTATTATTATAAATAAACTGAGCAATATATAATGTAAAAAATCTTATTATGTACTATGTACTTGTGATCTGAACGCTAAGTAATATACAAAATATGTATACAGGGCGATCAAAAATGTATATTTATATATTATTCAAAGTGAAAACCACTTGTTTTAAGTGAAACTGCGTATAATTTAGTCTAGAATGCATAGCCATAAGCAAACCATAATTTTGTGTTCAAGAAACAAGTGATCTATTTCTTATAGCCTGCGGTATAAAATTATATTTACACAGTTTAATGCAAAATAGCTAAAATAATCTGATGATAACTCACTTAATTAATTATATCATCTAACTTTTAATTAGCATACTTATGTAATCGTAGCCAGTTCACTTTGTAGACATAGCTCTGTAATTAATTAATTAAGTAAAATTTATATATTTATTATGAAATAAATACAGCTGTTCAAAATGTTACACCAGATTTTTAGTAAAGAGTAGTAATATATAGAGTTTAATATAATTATTGTAATTACGATTTCATAATTTAATGTCTCGCGGCCGATGTATAAGTGCCAGTTCTTGTTTCTTCTGAATCATGATAAATATAATAAGCGTCAGAAAACTTGTTGAATAAACATTTAAAAATTTCAGCCTTATGGAATACACCAAGTAGCTATAATAATAAAAGTTAAACTATTTGTGATAGTTGTAAAATATGCGGAATTTTCGATAAGAAAACTCGGATGCGAATGCGTCTACCATACTTTAATTTGAATTAAAAATTAATGAAAATCTACTTGAAATATCTTTATTTAAATTAAATTTTAGTTTAATTTATGAAACTGCTTCTTTAGTTAAATTATATGCCCTTTTGGATGTGAATAAACGAAATTACTTGTAGGTTAACTAGACTGATGCCATGACTGATTTGAAGCAATATTTATTTATTAGAGAAAATATTATGGTTTTTTTTACACGCAACTTTACGTTTGTTATTTTAATTTTAAAATGCCAAAAACCATGTGTTCTTTGCAGCACGTAAGCCCACATTTAACACTATTTTAGGCCAAGAGAGCTTCATAATCAGATTATATATTGCGGTAGGCAAAATTTGTGCCAAATGTTTGAGGAAATACCATAATCAAGCAGATACTTTCAGATAGCTGTATTTCAAACACTATGTAATGCATAGATAGATTTAGGTCTTAAGTGATATTAATGTAATTTTATCGCTGGAATGCATACTTACATTTTGCTGTATTTAGAAGCGTCTTCCATTGTTCTACGTATCGGTTTCTCTTAGTAATAGTAGAGGAAAGAATTCAATGCACAGTAAGCTAGTTTAGCTTATTTGGTGTAAGACACTTCATCGCTGTGATGACAATGATTTTTATTTGCATGAAATGTTTCTCAGCACTTTTTTTAGATCGTTTTGATTTTACGGGTTAAAGTTGCGTTGACTTCTTTCCTCATTAAGCCTAGCCTTTCTTTTGGTGTTAAAATGAAAAATGTAGATGAAATATTACAGCAATAATTAGTAAATAATTGTAGTGATTTGCTGGTAGATGCTACGTATATAATTGTGTGATACTTTGCGATTTATATAATAAGTTGTATAAATTATTTTAACCACTTAAAACTTTCTTAGTAGATGCCAGGGATAATAAAACAGTCTTCGGATAAGTACTTGATAGTTTGTGATGTGAAAATACTTTTCAAAAAGTTATAATGGTATGATATTATTACATAATATTGTTGCGGCTCATTTATTTCTAACGAAAAGAAAATCCTTTTAAATAATTTATTTTAGGTTAATGAAATGTTATTTCGGTATTGTATTTGTTTCGAAAAATTATAATCAATAAATGTTTTCTGTATATTATTCTATTGTTTTATTTTTAAGTGTTCTCATAGTGTAGTAATATTTACCTATTACTTAGTCTAAATTGTAACTTCAAAATGACTAAGTTTATTAAATGGGACACTAGCCCTACAAAGTGAATTAAGTCGTGAAATGGATAATTAGTAACAGAGATTTAATAATACTACTTATGAACATATTTCAAAAGATAAACGATGCTTAGACTATTACCATCTCTTGCCGTTGGATAATAACAAACAGTGACAGAACTAACTTTGAGCATTGGTCGTCGAATGTGTTAACGTTGAGCAGCGTTCATAAGGGGGATAGTCCTGAGTGTAGTGTAAATCAGTCTACCACAGAGGTATGGAGCGCGCCATGCTCATCAATACTTAGACCGAGTCGCCAATACCTAAATACGCAAGCAGACTTACCGACGAATCCTATATTATGCCGTTACCGATAACGCTTCGTTTTTCCTTGAAAATCTGTCAGAAATTAACAAAGAGACGTTGAAAATTTGACAGTTTTTCAAGGGGAAACGAAGCGTCATCGTTAACGGTATATTATAGGAACCGGCCGTAAAGCTGTAAGATATTGGGGCTCAAGTGGAATTGAGTAGGATACTTGGCCAGGTGGAGTAACAGCAGGTGGACAAAAGCGCTGACCGAGTGGTGGCAGAGAGGGCATAAAAATCGGGGACGCCCAGCTGCGACATGCGCGTTCCTGTATACGCGTAGTCGGGGTTCGCTGTGCACGCGTATATTGGATACGCGTATATTTAATGTAGACCGCCGTGAACCTGAACGCGAGGTATCGATCCATAGCGCTACGCGAGCCGAAACCGACTGACCACGGATCGCGCCACGAGCCATCTCGCGCGGCACGCTTTCCTCAAAGGGTACGCATAACTGCAAGTACAGACACGGCGTTCCAAGATACGCGTAACCCTACTGCGCGAGCCAATGTACGCGCTATCCGTACCCAGCTTCAGAAAACCCATGGGCGGCAACTGGCTCCTACTAGCGCAGGATCGAGGCGAGTGGCATAATCATCAAAGGGAGGCCTTAGCTCAGCTGTGGGCAGAAAATAGCTGGAATGATGATGATTATAATAGCCCTGAGTACCAAGGCGATCTATTCGCTGCTCCCTACGTGAGTTTATCTAGCTAGTGTATAACAATGTGTACTGGAAACACTTGCTTGGGCACGTGTACGAGGCCCATAGTCAATTTCAGATATGTAAGCAAGCCCATAGGCCTTTAACTTTGGCATACACACTGTTTAGGCCTGCAACTCCCGAAGTTTTTTTGGCACCTAGATTTCTAGAAAGCACACACTTAGCACACAAATAGTACTTAATATTAGCATATTCAGAGTTTTGAAATTCTCTATGTGTAACTTCGATCAACGATTTTGCACCATCCGCCCGAAAGCGGCTTGTCTAAAACTCCGCCAAAACGCATCGGAGCAGCAGTTTTCATTTAGTCGGCTTACTTAGATTTTCTGTCTTATCTTCTTTATTATAGAGGCGATAATTTATATGACGTGCTTATCGGAGTTAAGTTGATTGATATGGAGAATGAGAATAGTATGAATTGTAGGTAAAGTCGAGAGCACATGAAGCTTTTCATTAGGAGTACTAGCCTTACATCTACAGCGGTACAAAGTCCAACGTGCAAAGCTTCACGAGTTCTGTATATTAAATAAAACTTGTAAAAAAGTTATTACATTTAATAGAAAAATAGAAAATAAATAATTTATTTAAGTTTGAATTTGAATATAGTGTATTTTTTGTAATTACCATATTTTAATATAATGGTTGAGAAAGATTAGCTATCCAAACTTAGCCTCTAATAATAATAAAGCATTCTCTCTATTACTTGCTGCAAGAAGACGAACCTACATCATTATTAAAAATGCGAAAGTTTATGATTATGGACGTTTGTTACTCTTTCACGCAAACACTATTGAACGGATTTGTGTGAAGCTTGGAATATACATAGTTTGTGATTGGATTAACACATAGGCTACTTTTTATCCGGGTACTACGCAGACAAAGCCGCGGGCGGATGATAGTATAGAAATAAAAATAAAAGAAGTACACATTTCTGAATCATTTATTATACTTTGATTGTACTACAAAATAATAGGAAGTTCTCTACAGTTAGATACAGTTAATAATAATATATAATACATAAATAATGAAACAATTAGTGAAGTCCTCACTCACATTGTAGCAAACCCATTATACTCAACATTCACTCCTACTTCCAAAGTACAAAACAGTAATATAACTATTGCAAAAGTTGCGTCAAAGATAAATGGATAACATAAACTTATAGCTAACTGAATACTGCTCGTTAACATCTGGATCATAATATCTATAAATAATTATAAAAATCTGCAAAAATATGAAATTATGACCAAACAAAATTATAAAATCTTGTCCCCAAATGCACTATATGTCCCATGTCACATAACATCTAAGTAACAACTACAAGTTGCAATTAACATTAAAGTCACAGTAGTGACTCGTAAACATAAACGTATACAAAAATTTAAGATTAAGCAATATCACAACTAAACCGCCTGCTGCCGGCAAGCAAATAAATATGTCCATCAAACCAACTAAAGGTTCTATTATTACGCACTTGTGAGAATTGAGACTTAACATACTGGATAATAAGCTATGCTGTGCACTAAAATTAAAATAAACAAAATTATTATTATAAAATTATTAGCTTAGAAATCGCTCACAGAACAAATCTTGTGAAAATGGACTGTACCAATAAAAATAGTTGTACGAAACTTGGAATAAAAACTGTTAAAAAGAATTAGCTGATTCCAAAACAAGTCAAATTCATTTTTGGGTATATTCATAATAAAACCAATATAGAAACAGAAATCACATAAAAAACGGTAAGAATATTGGTGTTTCATTCACTAGGTAGATAAATATAGCATTAATTATTTCTCTATCACTGTAATATTATAACCGTTGAAGCAAAAGATGTACCTCTCCAGTCATTATGATAACACACAAAGTTTTCTAGCTACAGACATATAGTTAACTTATCCTCTAATTTCCTGTACTGAGAGATATAGTTAAAATTTACGAGACATAAAAGTACTTCAACTACAAGTATGTCGGAATCGGAATTCTTCGGTGCTCGACCGAATAAGGGATGATCACAGTACACCGTGCTGTGTCCGGGTCGGGCCGTACACGTGGCCCGGACGGGGCATGGATTTGACACATTACAAAGATTTGTATGTGACAGTAGGGGACGGGGCGGGTCCGTGCAACAACCGTGATGTAGACACGCGTCGTCTGGGCCCGGGACACGGTGTAGTATGAATAGTTTCATACAAAATGTATATAACGTTTCAAATCCGTGCCCCGTTCGGGCCACGTACCCGGCACGCCCCGGCCACGGCCCGTTGTAATGAGTGTCATCCCTAATGCCTCTATCTCAGCCATTATAATGGTTACCTACACACGGTAATTGCCACGTCCTAGCGCAAGTGTCACATTTCAAGTTTGAGCGTACATATCAATCGAAAACTATAAAATATGACATTGTGCGCACTTATTACTAAGCTTAAGGCTTTCGCTTTCATGTTTTGACAAACAGATCCGATATGTGCACATATCCCAACAACTGTTAGATGCTTTTATTCTAGATTGAATTGAAACTATAATTTCTTTAAAATATTGAGATTCTTGATATGTAGCATCAGAGCGTAAGCCTCAAGACGAAAGCTACATACAAGGGAAATATTACACCTGGGATTTTTATAGAGAGCTATGAAACCTAAAGTAACGATACGAACTATTGCATGCTTCCATATTTTGTGAGTAATTTTCAACATTTTATATTGATTACACGAAAAAGGTCGTTCCCAGGCTTACAATTTCCGCGATTTGGCCAATGAGTCCCGTGGGTCCGGCCTGGGGTGAGTAATCGGCCTGGTTCGGGCCCACTTTGCTCTGCAGTGTAGCACCTATATTTCACTGTACACATTTGCATCACTCGTGCCGATAACTGCGAAAGTAATGGAATAATTTTATGATCACCAAAAGTAAAAAGTGTAAAAACAGGCCAGCCGATACCATGGGCACAATATAAACTATATGGGGGATGTTCAATTTCTACACACATACGCACACCAGCCTACATCAGTCCACTGCTGGACCTACGCCTCCCTTATAAAAGGGGGATATGTCCATAATCCCCACGCTGGGTATGCGTGATGGAGATCGCAGGGCACAGTTTCTCTCACCGTTCAATTTAAATTTCCGTTGAGGGACAATTATAGCTGTGTCCATTACCCCAACGGAATGTTGTCGCTGATTGATATTTGGTAAATGCCAATAACTTGTGCTCCGTCTCGTGTAAATGTGATGAAAGTTTTAAATTTTTGCATCCAGGCATTATCTAGTTATTCGCGAAAAACAGATTCCGCTAGAATGACGTTGTCGTAGCGGCATTTTATTTTTCTATCGAGTCTATCAGGATGGGAGTTACCATGTATAGTAATAGTGAAAGTTATAAAATAATACACACTCCATGGCCATGCAGTCATAAACATTAGTTTCCAAAGGCCCATGCACCGAAATACATTGTTTCAATAGGACTGTATTTATCAATAAAACAAATGTCTCTAAATTAATATTTTTGCGAGACCGAAAAACTAACAAGCAGAGGTTGTGTTATAGGATCTACATGACTGTTATGCTACTTAATTATTTTTTTTGTAAATACATACATAGAAACACCCAGACCAGAGACAAATAATTATCAGATCATGCGGAATATATCCCGCAACCTTTGCGTCTCGGGCCTTCGCCCACTGCGCCACAGGGTTCGACTAATATGAAGAAAAGAAGGTTGTATAATCTATCGGAACCGGAAGGTCAGCGTCGGCGGTGCGAGAAGTTGTACCCTGCGATCCCCAACCCGCATGCCCGGCGTAGAGATTATGGGCATATCCCGCTTTATTAGTAGAGGCCTGATACAGACTGGTGCGGATAAGATAAATTTATTCACAAAACTTTACAAGCTTATAACTACATAATTTGTTACAAAATATCACTGTCTAGTTTCACAAAATAAAATCACAATATAAATGTAGGTACTTCCATAATTAAACTAGACTAACACATTGATAAAGCCGTTTTTACGTTTTTACTATCATAATAACACTTTAGATATGTGTGCGTGTTTAGAGTTAACTGTTTCGTAGTGATATGCAAGCTATTGGGAGTATGCAAGGAGAATGGAGGAATAAGATAATGTTATCGACTGTTTTTTTTAAATAATAAATAGGCTGACGTTTGACTACATTTCGCCTGATGGTAAGCGAAAATGTGGTCTACGATGGAGCACGCTTGCCTAGAAAAAACCTGTTCGCTCGAGACTTCAAGACACCCAGATTATAATCATCGGGGAACACATTCGGTACGTTCAGATGACAAGCGCTCAGCGCGCGTTGATCGCGCGCAAAATTTTTGTACAGTGTTCACATGTCTCGCGCTTGTCAGGCGTTGAACGCGCGATGCCGCGATCTCCATGGCTCAGTATTCAGTAGAGTTCTTACATTTGTCGAACATGGCCGTAGAAACAGTTTTAAAAGTGATTCTATACCGTAGGCAGAAACGACACGACAGAAGACGGATATATTGGGTCCACCCAATTTTGTCACACAGCCCGACTGTAAACCAGTTCATAATTTTGTATCGTAAGTTTCTCTATTTCATCTATAAATTATTACGTATTAAAAGTATCAGACGATTTCTTGACGGACTGTATACTGAAGAACTCTAAAATACATAATTATTAATATCAACGGGATATTTACCATGATTTGTGAGTTCTGTTATTTCCCGATATTTCGACGCAGTTGCATGCGCCATGATCACGGGAGAACTGAAGTCTGTGCGAGTGGGTAGTATGCAACTGCGTCGAAATATCGGGAAATAACAGAACTCACAAATCATGGTAAATATCCCGTTGATATTAATAATTATGTTCTCAACCATGATAGTTTCAAAAGTTAACTCTAAAATACGTCTATCCGCGTCGAAAGCACGCGATCAACTAAACGGAAATATAGAAAACGAATGATCTCAAAGCGCGCGTTGATGCGCGCTGACAACAGTCGAGCGCCAGCGCAGCGTTCAGCGCGCGCTTTATTAAAACGCGCATTAGCATGTGTACGGCCTGAATAAAATGTATATAGTTGTAAACGCGCGTAATCAAAACGCGCGGTGAGCGCTTGTCATCTGAACGTACTGTTATAGGGGATTGAACTGTAAGTGTTTTAAAAAAAAGAAGAAAATATGCGATTGAACTTGGATTATTATAATATTGGATTTGATTTGACAATTTTTTATACGCATGTTCTTATTGAGGACCGAGGAACGACTGAAGGAAGTACCTGGAGTTAGGGAAGGAGAGGATGCAAAAGTGCAGACGTAAATGAAAAGGTAAGTAAAATATGTTACATTTGGTTGGGTATAACAGTACTCTAAAAGTGGAAGAGAAGCGCTGTATGAGAAGTGGAACTGTGAGGCTGGTTCGGTGTGGTGGTACCTGTCTAGTCGGAGTCTAGGTTGACGACATCGGCGGAGGGCGCGGGGGGCGCGCGGGGCTGCAAGGGGGGGCGGCCCCGCGGCCGGCCCGCGCCTCCTCCCACCATTATCTCCCGCGCTCTCTGCTGCTGAAGGGCCATGGCTACCGGGTCGCGGCTGCCCAAACCACCCGCATAGAACTTCGCGGCTGCACCCATCTGCTGATAAGATAAGATAATATTAAAATAATAATTACATACATGATAATTATTATTTGCTTAGTTATATTAGCAATATTTACTATTTCAGGAATACACATAGGTACCTATCTAGTGGTACTAGTCTTACTTAAGCTGTTCGCACATTACACAGACTCGACGCCCACTCAACTCCAACACAACTCACAGTATGGCATTCAAATGTAAGCTTTATGTTATGTTTCTTAAGAGTGAATTTGTCAAACGGGACGGTGACGTCAATACACAAGTCAATTCAGACCAATGCTGGATATAGGCCTCCCCTAAAACCCCACGCTGGGTATTCCGTGTTATGGATCGCATGGCACATTTACTTGCACCGCCAATGCTGCTGCCAATCGGCGGCCAGAAAAATTAGCTGTGCCAGCCTTAGGCTGCGCTGTGCCAAAATCAGCACCACGGACGGTGAGATTGGCTTGGGTTCTAAAGATGGAGATCAGAATCCCTCACACCCTCATATCCTTCACTTATAAATTCAAAGTGAGTTTGTTTGTTTGTTACGATTTCACACCACTGATCATCATGAATTTTCGCATACACTTTGTTAGTTACAGAAAAGGACATAGGTTACCAAGCTTCAAACACACCATGTGTTTCCAAAACACACCATGGCGTCACATTAAGAAATTTGACATGGGAATAGAGAATACGATTACACGCAGATTCCACGCAGATATCGTAACGAGGCGCGTTACGTTTGCGTTTGGTCATAGGGAATAAGGGCCCAGGTGTTGTTGTTAAAGTATTTTCTGGTTCGAATGGATTTAATACTAAATATTGTTACATAGTATGTAAAGTTACGTTTTGCTGCTGCGCCATTAACTGTTGCAGTCGCATCTGCTGCTGCTGCTGCTGCTGCCGCTGCCACGGCGGCTCGTACTGCAGCCCACTCGTGCTGCCCATGCCGCCCATACCAGCACCGCCGCTTGCTGCAATAGGGTATTTTACACCATGTAAAAAAATAAAAAATACGTATTTATGATAGGTTTAGTTAAAAATAAACGAGAAATGTTGATTTCTATTCATAATTAAATGCAATGTGAATTTTTCATTTCAATTAAAAAAAAATGTTTTTTTTTTTCAAATCAAATCAAAATACGTGTATTATGCTACACGAATAATACAGTTATATATAGTGAGGTACAAATTTTCTAAAACTATGTAACAAAAATGGCTACCACTCGGCATATGCTAGGGCAGAGCGGAACGCGCTGCCAAAGCGCTGGTCTACTGTGGTCGCACTAAAATGCAGCGTACGGTGACTACTGCGACTCAAAATATATTTAAAAGTAATCATGTAATCAAATATAACAACATATAAACGAAAACAAGACAAAAACAAAAAGACAACTAAAAAAAAAGGTGACTTCTAACAAATTAGTTGGTACATTGGTACGTTTTATTCTGTGCCTCAAATTTCCAAAACGCTATTCGCATATTACATCCTGTCGTGACGTCACTTCAATAGTATCATTCATTACAATCTCACCTTTGCAAAATCGCTTTGTTACTGGTACAATGACGTCACCAGCTGGGTAGAATGGCGCTAGCGTTTTCGCGAGAAAAAATAAATTTAAAATTTAAATTTAAAGCATTAAATTAAAAAGGATTTTGGCACTATTCAATTTGAAAAAAAAAAAAATTTAAACATTATAGAAGTTCGATAACACTCTAGGATTCATAGAAAACACTTTTAAAGGTGTAATACCCTATTTATTAATCAACTGTAATGTCTTGCTTTCAATTCAGTAAATTTGCATGCGGTGTTCACCTATAAGTGATAGTAAAATTAGTTAGATAAACACACACATTTGTTTATATTAGCATGTAACATTGTAACTATCGTTGGTAGACCATAATAAATAAAAAAAAAGCTTTTGGACTCCTACAGCTAGCGGCACGTAAGTCTAGCGATGAACGAAACGTCTGCGCATAGGTTTCTCGCTCTCTCTCGCCTCTAGCTCCCATATGATACCTTACTTTTGACTTCTGCGCAATAACGGTCTGCGATACAGTTTCGTGCCTCTACTTGCTACCTTGCTTACAATTCGTCAATGGTTACAACGAAGCACAGCCGCTTTCGGCAAGCGAGTTAAGGCACATATTCAGATGGCAAAGCCAGCTTTCACCGGGGGGTTTAAAGGGTTTCAACCCCCATCTTCAGAATCCAAGCCAACCTCACCTGCCTATGCATGCTATGCCGAAACCAAGATAGGCATGTGTATAACACAAGGCGCGCGCATAAGCTTACCACCATAGCTCGTTCGTTGGCCAAGTCAGGTAAGTTGACGCATGTAATGGGACCGACAGTGTATAACAGAATACCCAACAGTGTAACAGAGGCAACTAGCTTGAACTTATTCAAACATAAACTAAAACACTGGCTCATTAGTAACGCATTTTATAGTTATGAGGATTTCATTAAGCAAACGCTACTCAGTAATTATTTATAAATTTATAAATTATGTATGCCTACATAATTATAGGTACTTAATTAATGTTTGATTGACGTGTAAATATTCTTTACCAAATAAATGATTATTGATTATTATTATTATTGATTATAAGAAACTGGGGCGTGGCGGCCGGCTGAATGTGGCATATCAGTCTAACAGCAGCACAGGTAAATTCCATGACCGCCAATAGGCAGCAGCGTCGGCGTTCGTTTGCTGTATATAATAATTATATAGATTACCTGGCCTCATAGCTCAGTTAGTAGTTACTCAGCCTCTTGAGCTGCAGGATGCGGGTTCGATTCCCGTACAGGACAAAAATTTGTCCGATGAACGTGGATATTTGTTCCGTGTCTGGTTTTATAAGTAGCTATGTATGTTTATCAGTCTCTCATACCCACAGCGCTGACTAGTTGTAGTTGTTGTAGCTGACGAGATGTCCTGTAAATTTATTTATTTGTAACTGTTAAAATGTTAGTTTTTACGTACACTCACCGGGGTTCATACCGCCTTGTGCCATCATACCTGGTGCCATACTCATTTGCTGAGAGTACTTGTAAATCTCTGACATTTTCTGCATCAACTGAAAAATTAAATTTAACATCCAATAAGATTAATGTATAACGAAAGTACAGTTGCAATAAAAATATATTTTATAAAAGTAACAGCTTAAAAAGCTAGGATATGTTTTTTATTATGTGAGTGTGTTCGTAAATATAGGCTAATAAGCAATGCCAAATTATCAACCTAATTAGTTATTTCGAAGTAAATGTCTAGGAAATATATATTTTATGGAACACAGAGCTAGTCCTGATAGGGCCGTTTACGCGCGAATTTCGTGCGTTGCCAATCAGGCTTGCCAAATGTCACGTGGCATGTTATGTGCATTCTGATTGGCTATGCGAGCTCTCAACTCGCGCGTAAATCGCTATATCAAGAGCTCTTTGCAGTATCATTATTCTATCATTCACATACAATACATGCTAAAATATATTTCCTTAACTAAGTCTAGATAAATATTATTCATTTATTCTGTGAATTGTAATGCTGTACGAATGTGTCAATCATGCTATATATTTGAGCTAAGCTACATTGGTGCATGAGACAATACGACATTAAACTTACGCCGTAATCAAATCCACCGAACATCTAGACAACAAATTTAAAATATGTTATCCGCATGATAGATATTTGTGGATATGCAAGTTTGGGATAAAAATGTCGTAAAAATACTATTGCGTTTTACAGAAAAGCTAACTGTATTTAACAGGTCTCAATAAGAATGAGCTTTTTATCCTTTCACACCTATTATTTGCTCATAAAACTTCACATTCTGAACAAAGACTGCGTCCTCCTGTGATACAACCCTTAATCTTTATGCTGCTCCGATAAACAGGCAGATAATTAAATAAAACGCTTTATTTTTACAATTAATTTGTAAATAAAGAAAGGGCTCAGTGGCCAACCTTAGGTCTATGTTCAGCAGTGGACTGCTATAGTTTGATGATGATACAAATAAATATTATATTAATCATGACTAAACTGCACCAAAAACAGGCAGAGAATCAAATAAAACCAAACCACTCTTTGTTTATACAATTCATCTGTGATATAACTTTTGAAACTATCATGGTTGAGAACATAATTATTAATATCAACGGGATATTTACCATGATTTGTGAGTTCTGTTATTTCCCGATATTTCGACGCAGTTGCATGAGCCATGATCGCGGTAGAACTGAAGTCTGTGCGAATGGGTAGTTACTGGCAGACGAAACTATCTACCCTCTTTCTCAGTCTTTTATTACGAACGACACCCCTACGACTGGTCTCAATATCACTTTTAACACGATCACGGCACACAACACTTACTGTATCAGGACACACTTCTGAAACATCACTTTTACGGTTCCTACACATTCTAACAACAGGATTCCAGACTCCAGATAATTGAAAACCATCTTCTCTATTGAAATTCTTGTGTTTGGTAATCTCAATCGCCTCTTGAACCAGTCTTGGTATATAGTGACGTTCTGTTGAGATTACTTGCGGATTATGTAGTTCGATCCAGTGATTTGAACCTGATTCCAGCAGATGTTCAGCTATGGCAGACTTCTGAACATCAAGGTTCTTGACCGCCCTAATATGTTCTTTCACACGACACTATGACTTATGACTTTATGACTTTCACGTGACCATGGCGCATGCAAATGCGTCGAAATATCGGGAAATAACAGAACTCACAAATCATGGTAAATATCCCGTTGATATTAATAATTCTTCTGTGTGTAACAAAGACTAAGCTATTTTGAAATTTAAAAACAATAGTTTAAATATGATAAATACTGACCGCTGGATTGGCGTTGTAGATCATAGGCAGCATATCTCGTATCTGGTTGTCGTTGACGTTGGGCATGTCTTTGCGAAGCATCGCCGCGAGGGCCGCATACGCTAACTGCTGTTGCTGTTGCGCCAGCAGGTTTGGCACTGTCAAACACAAAGTTAATGATAAGAAGAACCGCTCGTACGGTGACCGATTTTGTGTTATTAAGAGACCACAGCATCGGAGCCAGCGAGCGTAGTAAACGGACGTGTGCAGAAATTTATCGAAGAAAATAATTTATTACTATCAGTCAATTTTGAGTACAGTTATCAATAACATACGGTGCAATTTAAAATACGCAAGACCAGCGCTTATAAGTCATTCTGTGAGGATCACAATGCTCGACGCTTGCGACTCGAACCGCCAGAAACACCTTGATTAAGCAACACTCCGCCCGGTCACTGTATGGTTGGCTGGATGAAAAGGTCACTCGTTTAGTAGCATTTAGATCTGCTCCCGGAAGGCACGGAAGGTTAAGTTGTTGGTCCCCGCTTTTTCAGTCGTACGAAGAATTGAAGGAACTTTAACATGTCTCCTATTTAGTGTCCTGTACACAAAGAGCGCCCAACGCTTTGATGTTTTCATTTCGTCTCCATATAAATCTTCTAGATTTAGGTATCTACAACGAAACGTTGATTTAATATTAACTATGAGAGACCTATTTCCAGCAGTGGACTTCTTTCTTTGTATGAGCTAGTGGCCAAATGGGTTGTCGAGTTTTCAAGCTACCTTAAGGCGTCCCAAATGGATTAACGACATGTTAAAGCTAGGACCAAAATCTTAACACAACTGGTCTGCTTTAGGCTGATTATGATGATCAAATGCAATTGCCGGAGGTATGTAACTGGGGTGTATGGGTTCCAACCAACTTCGGAACCGAAGCTAAGTCACCTGTCCATGATGCACCCTACTACCTAACACACGGGGCTTTGGCGGCCGGCTGATTGCGGCATAGCGCAGCCTACCTCCGGCACAGCTACATCGCCTGATCAACGGGCGGCGTCAGCGGTGCTAGAATCTGTGCCATGCGATCTCCAACTCGCATGCCCAGCTTGGGGATTATGGGCATATCCCTCTTATTAGGGGAGGCCAGTGGACTGTAATAGACTAGTGTTGTTGTTGTTGTCTTTCTGACATGGCTTAACGACTGCAAAAGTCAGAACCAACATCTTAGATCGCTTTCAAGATGAGATCGCTTGCAAGCGATAAGACCGCCCATTGTACCTTTTAACTATTTTAAATTTGTCTGTTGTTTCTAAACTAATGTGTACAATAAAGAATTTTCATTCGTTCATTCATTCTTGTCTCTAGTTCTAGTCGTAACTAGACTGACTCTAGGCTGATGATAATGAGATGCTATTGCTGGGGGTATGTAACTGGCTAATGCTTAATAAGACACGTTGCACTTTGGTCGGGAGGTTCCAAGCTCCTTCTGAAAATCAGCGCTGCTTAGCTCACCCCAGGCAAAGTAGCTTCAAGCTGAGAAGGGGCCTTTTTGGCACATACCGTTGCAGCACCGATATCACCGACACAGCTTTAGTGCTACTTTATAGTTTTTCTTAGCTTTAGTTATGTACAAATACTTCTTTTATTTAGTCATATTATGTTTCAAATATTAGTTTCTTTTTTATCCTGCAAGATACCTTTGTTATACTTATTAATGTACTACCTACCTACTTTTATATCACTGTTTTTCTGTTTGTTTTTTGTGTTGTACCTACATGTGCTGTAATTGTTTGAGCCACATGAAGTCTTATCTTACTGGATGCTTAGCCTCTTAACGGGTTCCAACCGCCATCTTCGGTACTCAAGACAACCTCACCTGCCCGTGGGCCGCAGGGTGCACCTGCTAAATAGTATTGTGGCATAGCGCAGCCCCACGATCCCCAATCCGCATGCCGAGAGGAGTAGGCCGTAGGCTGTAGGCCTATGTCCAGAAATGGACTAAACAGGCTGTTGTTGTAACTGCTTACTGATTCCGTTCGCCATTGGCCAGGGCGAGGGGAAGGGCGCGGGCGGTAGATGATTATATTCATTCTCAAAAACTGCTAACTAACATTGTGGTATAGCGCAGTCCTACGATCCCCAACCCGCATGCCGAAAGGATTATAGGTATATAAGATGGGACTTTATTAGGGTAGGCCTATGTCCAGCAGTGGACTAAACAAGCTGGTGTTGAACGTGCTGATGCTTACTCATTCCGTTCGCCATTGGCCAGGGCGAGGGGAAGGGCGCGGGCGGCGGTCGGTTCTTCTCATTCTCAAAGTCCTCCCAGGCCGCCTTCCGTTCCTCTTCACTGAGCGTCTCCTCTTCTTTGTTCTCAAGCAACGAGTCATGCTCGTGGTATTTATAGATCTGCAAATAGAACAAAATTTACGATGACTAGACAAAATAGTTATAGGTGTCATAACAGATATATGTCCCTCTGAAGTTCAGGAGGCTGAAAGCTCAGGAAACGATTCGACCAACTACGACAATCCGACCCAAAAATAGGATCTCCCATTGCTAGGCAACTTTATGACATCGATACGTTGTATGAGAGTAGTGTCATATCGATAGTTTCTTCAGTGGATCATGAAAGTAGTGTATATGATCATGGATCATGGGCCAAATAGGATAAAAAAATGTTTATTTTTTGTGGTTGCTTTCACTATAAATAACACAAATCCCTTGCTTGTCTAGTCACGTGAGCAAACGCAAACCAATTCTTAGCAGTTTAACTTCCCCCAGTTGATATATCATCATCATCTTTATGTAGCATTTCACAGCTGGACTTAGGCCTCCCCTAATAAGCGCCATTGCGTCATTCCGCCCTAGCCAAGTTGATTGGCCATAAATAAAATTCCCACCTGATTTAAGGACAATAAATGCAATTAAATTTAGTTCATAAGTAAAACCTTTTAAAAATTGATAGTGCCGATAATTGATCTATCCATCAAGATACTATGCAAGTTAAACAAAAGTATTTGTAAAAACGCTAGGTATATATATGTGTGTATAGGACCTTATTGATCATAACTAATGGGGGTTCCAACCCCCATCTTCGGAACCCAAGCCAACCTCACCTGCACGTGGTGCACCCTGCTAAACAACGAACGAGGCTCTGGCGGCCGGCTGATTGCGGCATAGCACAGCCTAAATCGGCACAGCTAAATCCCCTGGCCACTGACGGGCAGCAGCGTAGGTGGTGCGAGAAGCTGTGCCCTGCGATCCCCAACCCGCATGCCCAGCGTGGGGATTACGGGCATATCCCCCTTTATTAGGGAAGGCCTATGTCCAGCAGTGGACTGATATAGGCTGGTGTGTGTGTGTGTGTGTGTGTGTGTGTGTGTGTGTGTGTGTGTGTGTGTGTGTGTGTGTGTGTGTGTGTATGATCATAATTAAGCCATATTTTTACCTGTGCCTCGTGTTCTCTCAGCATTTCTGCGAAAAGTCGGTCTTTGGGCAGAGGGGGGATGGGGCGCGGAGTGGGGGGCTCCGCCTCGAATTTGTATAACTCGGCGAGATCGTTCTCAGCGTAATGTCTGTCGATTTGTTGCTCGTCTATAACGCGTTTCGATATCGCCTGCTTCGTTACTTGCCGCTCGTAGATCTTCTCTTCCATTGTACCCTATAATTCAAGTTTATTACTGCTGTGCATCGAGATATTATATACCACTACTATAGAGTCAGTCTAAAGTCGAAAGTGAAAGTGAAAATTCCTTTATTCAGTACGCACATTATAGTACACTTTGAATCGTCAATTTTTTTAATTTAATTTACACCAATACGTAACCAGACCAAACAGAGAAGAATTGGCAAGAAACTCTGCTAGGCTTATTTTTTTTTAAATGTCAGTTTTACAATATTTTTTCATAACTATAACATTGGTTTTGAGGGAGTTGGAGACAGTTTCATCCCAAGCTTTTTTGTCATCTAAATAATCAAAAATTTTATCACAGATTTTACGTTTAACAACATTTTTGAATTTATTTACAGATAAATTAATCACGTCATTTGGGATTTAGTTAAAGAAACGTACACTTTGCCCTTTAAATGATTGACTAACTTTATGGAGCCTTACAGTAGGACCAGCTAGTTTATCTTTATTTCTAGTATTAACATTATGATTGTCGCTCTTTTTTTTTAACAAATTAATATGTTTTCGGACATACATTAAGTTTTCTTATATGTATTGGCACGGAACTGTCATAACATTTATTTCTTTAAACTTAGTTCGAAGTGATTCGCTGGGGCCCATATTATAAATTGCACGAACAGCTCTCTTCTGCAGCACAAATATGGCAATAAGTCTTCAAGTGAAAACTGAATATAAAAAAGTCCAAGCGTATTTGACATAATAAAACTTCTAAATGCTAAATACGCACTATTTTAGATCTTATTTAGCTTGAAAAGTGTTCAAAGTGCTGCAGTTCGATGCTGCAGTGGGGCTACGTGCTTGTTTTAAAAAAAATAAGAGGCACAAAGGGTATAAGAGCTTTCTGCCTTAAAACTTAAACATCTGAGTTGACCATTATCTCTATACGAAAATAAAGAGAAGCTCGTTCACGAAGAGGAAAAAGTATTCGAACTGTACACGTGAAATTTTGGCCAACGAGAAAGGGTTCATTCAAAATAACGCTTAGTCCCAGACCAACATTTTTCGTTACGCTTACAATACTTTAAGTTGAAATATGCATGCGGGTCCTGTCCTACATTAGGCTAAACGTATTTTAAAAGTTTGGCCTATGATAGAGCGTTATTTCTTGTGTACACTTTATCATTGGAGAATAATTTACGATGCAAATGGTTGATATTTCAAAGGAATGTTTTCACTTCACTTCACTTCACTTCTTGGTTTATGGCTTTTGTGTCATTATGTCACAATTCTGAAGGAATGTTTTCCTTTCCTGATTGATTGGATTCCTACCTAATAACGACACATATAGACAGAATAAAAGTCATAAACATCTACATTCAAAATATGAATTCATCATCATCATCAGCCTATAGCAGTCCACTGCTGGATATAGGCCTCCCCTAATGAGCGCCATTGCGCCCTGTTCTGAGCACGACGCATCCAGCTTCTACCAGCAGCCTTTCGCAGATCGTCACTCCACCTGGCCGGAGGGCGTCCTACACTACGTTTGCCGAGCCGCGGTCTCCACTAAAGAACTCGTTTACCCCAACGGTTATCGGTTCTTCGGCAGATATGGCCAGCCCACTGCCACTTCAGCTTGCTAATTCTCCGAGTTATGTTGACAACTTTAGTTCTATGTAAATATGAATTACTTAACTATAATAAACATACTCAGGATGACTCACCATAGCCAAAAACCTGTACACATAGCATGGCTTCTTCTGCCCGAATCTGTACACTCTGAATATACTCTGCACGTCATGGGAGGGATTCCAGGACACGTCGAATATGACCACGCGGTTGGCTGCCACCAAGTTGATACCGAGACCACCAGCTCGCGTTGAGATAAGAAACAGTCTGTGAGAGGCATTAAATATATTACAGTTTCTTTACTGTCAACTGCTAGAAGTTAATGCTTTAACAAGTTTATTCACAGTTGGATGAAGTTGTCTTTCAATTATAGCATGCAATATGCCTATATATATAAAAGCTTCGGCAAAAGTTCGTATAAAAAAATTAAAGGTTATTGCTTCAGAATAGTTAAATTATTATTAATCGCTCCTAGCGTGGTTAACTTCGGTGTTTATTTATTTAATAGGAATGCCAACAGCTTAAATATCAATATCTTATATATCGGTGTTCTTAGCATATCACCTTGGTTAAGCAACACTCTGCCCGGTCAATACTTGGATGGGTGACCGTTTAGTGACATTTAGATTTGAGCGCTTTCGTGGTTCGGAAGGCAGGTTAAGATGTCTGTCCCGTTTTTTTTGTCGTTAAGCCATGTCGGAGGCATTCGGGCGGCCTAAAAACTCCGACACCAGAGTTGGTCACTAGCTCATACGAAGAAGAAGAAGACTATTAATTAGTTGAATATAAGGTCACAAACGGACCTTCGAGTGAGACAAAGGGCGTGTATTCAGCTGTTGCTGAATGTTGTTCAAACAGATCTGATTTTGAATGAGAAAAAATCTTAAGTCACGGCATTACAATCTAGGTATTTTTGACCCCTTTCTCATCGTAGGGGACACCTAAATGTGGGAAACTGTTGGTGATTTCACTCTCTGACTGGCGCAGACTCCCGAAGCTAAACAACTTATGCAATGCGACTTCAAAGGAGCAGAAAACGAAACTACAAACCTTGCTCTAGGGTTGTCTTCTCTGTTGAAATTCTTACACCATATTGATCTGTTCTCACATGAGGTGGACCCATCCAGTCTAAAGTAATCTATTCCCGGCGACCATGAACCTAAAACAAACAATTGACGACCTCTGTGGCGCAGTGGGCGAAGGTCCGCCTGTGACGCAGAAGGTTGCGGGTTCGATTCCCGCTGCGGGACAAATGTTTGCATGTTCTGCAGATATTTGTCTCGGGTCTGGGTGTTTTCTATGTATGATATGTATGTATTTACGAAACAAAAATTATATGTGTATTATATCAATCATGTGGTTCCCATAATACAAGCTCTGCTTAGTTTGGGGCTACATGATGCTGTGTGATAACGTCCAGGATTATTTATTATTTATTATTATTATTATTATTAATTTGTTAGAAAATATTGTTCACCCAACAGTTAGTTCGTTCACCTATTTCTGCCATGAAACTGTGCTTCAGTTTGAAGGGTGCCGGTGAAATTATAGGCACATGAGGCTTACACCTTCATGCCACAAGTTGATGGACGTAGAGTTCATGTTTCAAACATGCGTGACCTACGAAACAATACTTTGTTATAAGTAATGGTTACCACTTAAAGCAGGTAGGCCAGATGCTAGTTCCATCTTCAGGTATCATAGTGTTAATCGAGCTTATTCGGTGCACAAATTTAAAAAACACGAAATTGGGTTTTTTTCTTCATCTCAAACATGAAAACCCAGGATCTTTTTAGAGACCATTATCGAGACTTGCTATAAAAATGATAACATACCAACATGACCTCCAAGTTTTTCGTCTATACGCCCTTCTTGCGTTGCTTCGTCGACTTTACCTAAGAAATGTTCTATCAGATCTAATGAGTATAGGGATTGCGAGAACACCAGTCTGGAACAAAAATACATTTATTATGAGTGGCAATTATTTAGCTGATGCAAATAATAACAAGTATTTATTTAAAAAAAACCGACTGAATCAGTTTTTTATACCTTTTCAGTTCAGCGAACTGAAGAAGTTCATTTTAAATTTATTAAAATGACATCTTGAAGTCGCCATATTGTATTTTTTTTATATTTCATAAAGCCTATGTTGTTACCCTTGTTATCTAGACAAATCCAACAAAAGTTTGTATGATCTGAAATATTTGCTACAGGGTGTTTTTTATTTATAATTGTGGTTCCCATAAAAAAAACTCAGCTTAGTTTGGGCTAAATGATGTTGTGTAACATGTGTAGTATTAATTTCTTCCTCTCTATCTTTGTCTGATTTATGTCGATACACGTGAGCCTGAACTTGCAATCAATGCTGGTCAGACACCAACAAAAGCATAATATAAAGATTGACCAGAAAAGTAGCTAGTAGCTGTATGATATAATTTATGACGTTATGACGACCCTTGTGGATCCAGTCCGAAAACCAGCGCTGTTACCTTACATCACATTTATAGTAGCAGCATTTAGTTAAGATTGAACCTGTTTGGCCGTAACAGGGAGGAGCTGTAATGATTGTGTGTTTTCGAATTTCTTGTCTTTAATATACTGCTTGCCACTATTTTTGTTTCTGTTTGTGTGCCTAACTTTTGTGTGTCAAATAAATACATTTATTACTGTACATTGCTGGTCAAAATTTGGCTAATCAACAATTACTCACAGTTTATCACCAATTGTCTCGCACTGTCTCAATATATCAAACAGCAGTACTAATTTGTGTGAGTTCCTCATATCTTCAAGTTCCTCCTCTTCAACCATTTTGATCCACCATTCTGTTGGGTTCTCATACTTCACTTCCATCAGCTCATCGTCTTTGTGCTCTGGGTCATCGTCTAAGTCAACTGTAAATTATAAAGATGAAGATACCAATCTTCAATATAACGTTTTTTTATGAATCACCTTCGAGTTTGGTCGAATATCTCAAGGGATAGAGATGGTTGGCGAAATTTGGGGGAGACCTTTGTCCAACATATTATATTAAAGGGGCATTAATTAATTACGTGAGGCGATTTTTTGCTCAAACCCTCAACCTTCAGTAAACCAAAAATATAGAACATGTTGGGTCCATGATGTTAACATGTTGAGATCCACTGATGGAGAATTTGAAATTTAATGTAAAAAAAATGCATGACTGCCACGACAATTATTTTTATAAAGAGAGGCAATAATCCAATCAAATAACAGACATGTCCGTTCGTGTCGCTAACCGCTAAACTACTACCGAGGCGCTGCGAGCCACTCAGCGAGCAGTGCGGTGGGGCCGCGCACATAACGTGCCTTGTGTTGGTTCACTAGGTACTATTCATCGAAGCGATTAGCTAACCTCTTGCCCACTAAGCGTACCACCTGCGGTGAGGCTTTGCCTTCGGGATCGAGAATCTGCGAAGACAGAAGTATTATGGTACTAAACTGTGTATCTTTTGTGCAGGCGCCTGGTACTTACTGGGATTAGCTCTGGTGCCCCGCCGCCGCGACGCCGCGGCAGATTCCTTCTCTTTGTCTTTATCCTTGCTCTTGCTCTTTTTAGATGACTTCTTCTTCTTGCTTTTCTTGCGGCTGTCATCGCTCATGTCCGACGAATCGTCAAATGATTCTTCTGAACTGGACTCCTGAATGTTTGTGTTACAAATTATTTTGTTGTGACTTGTGGAGTGCATTTCTTATTCGATCTTGATTGGAGGTCTGATTAGATACAGTCACCCGTGACTACGGAAGTCCAATTAGGACAGGTTTCTACAGGGACCTCCAACTCCAATAGAGATCGAACAAGAAATGCTCTCTTAAAGTCACCGCAAAATAATGCGCATTTAAGTCACCTACAATAAAGATATCCTTATAGAATAGTAATAAAGAGGTTAGGGGTTCCAACCTCCATATTCGGAATCTAAGTCCCCCTTTATTAGGATAGACCTATGTCCAGCAGTGGACTGATATAAATAAATAAATAATGCTGGACGTACCACACAGCATCACGTAGCCCCAAACTAAGCAGAGCTTGTGTTATGGGAATACAATACTACATTATAGGCTAGTGTATTTTTTTATTTTATTTATTTCATATACAAAAAACTGTGGTGTTATGTGGTGAATAGAATCGTAAAAGGTAATTTTCCTGTTCATATAAACTTTATTTTAATTAGTAATAGATATTATTAGTAGTACTTATCAGAATTCTCAGGCTGCTGAATTATAGAAGGCAAAATTCCACTAAGACGAAAGTTTGTGAATGTTTTTCCATCCTTCACGCAAAACCTATTGAGTGAATTGAGCTGATATAGGCTACTTTTCATCCGGGTACCACGCGACCGAAAGTTGAGCCAATTGATATTCATTTTTGGCAATTAATAATAATTGACTGGTCCTTGAAGCTTGATTATACTAGGTATAATGAAATAACTTACAGCGGGTGTAGAATCGTCATCAATGAAGTCCACTAACGATCCTTCGGAGTCTTCTTCCTCTTTGTCCCTCTGAAAACAATATGTTGGATTGAATATATAGCCGCTATTGTGCTTTACAAGTGAGAACACGGGGCGACTGATTTTTAGAATACTTAAGTTATCAGAGATCTCCGACTGAGACTGACATAATTACCATGTGGCTCAATGTCCCCAAATATAACAAAAAAACTACATAGAAATTTTATTTTTAAATGATATTTCCCTAAGAGACTTAGATATTTTTATGATAATATTATAGTAGCTTACTACATCTAACAATGCCCCAGGTATTACAACATCCCGGAAAGTAAGTAAAAAGTGTCACTTGAACAACTCAAATGACTACTAGATGAAGTTGATAAATGTTTACTTGTTCTAAATCGCGCCATTGATTGACGTGTATTAGTAAATTCATAAGAAGCATTGTATATAAATATATCGCGGTCTACAACCGGAACATTTCATATTTCATATTCTTTATTGCAATAATTATGTTAGTTTACAATGTAAGGTGTTATTAAAGTTAAGTTAGTACGTAATTACCCAATTTGGGCGTAGCAACGATTAGAGTGGAGGTGGACCGATTACGTTTTGAAAATAATTAGTTATTGTTTATATTTAGAAAATGTTATGTAAGCACCAAAATAAAACTCAATTAGAATCTGATATCGATAGCTTGTCTTTGAAAAAATCATCCAAACTGTAATAACACTTATTTATTAATAATTCTTTTAATTTACTCTCGAAAATAGTATTTTGTTCCTCTTTTAATTTTTCTGGTATTTTGTTATATATTTTTGCCGTCATGGTCTTTGGGCCGGAACTATGCATTGCTAATTTAGAACTCGGTTGTAAGATTCTGTGTTTGTGCCTACATGGATATCGGCGCGGAGAGTCACTAGAATAAAGTTATCACATGCTTAGTTTCCTTTCTGATAAATCCTGCACCCTAGACCAGGCTAGAGCTTTGTTCAATTACTAATCACTTACCTTCTTCTGCTGTAAGATTTCGTATCTTTCAGAGTTGTACTTGAGTACTAGGGGATGTGTCCATATCCTCTGCAACGATTGGAAATCAGGGAACAGGAATCCAGACGACTTGCCAGGGAGGGGCCTGTATTGATAATCATGATTAAATACTAGCCTTATTTCCGCCTGAACTAAATATAAAATCTAAGCAATATTTAAAAATGCGTAGATTAATTCGTAATTTAAAGCTATCGGATTGAGCTTGTGCATCGTTGAGTATTTGCCTACCACTTGAGAGTGGCGCATCTGAGTGATCTCACGTAGGTCGGCCATAGTATAATTATTATAATTTGTTACCAGATTTATCCGTATCAACATCGTACCGCGTACTAGTCATGCTATACGGATAGATAGATAGATAGATGAACTCTATATTGCACACAACACCAATTGAAAACCAAAAATTTACAAAAACAGTGATATGAAATAGGAACAATGGGCGGTCTTATCGCTTAAAGCGATTTCTTCCAGACCACCAAGAATGGAAAGAATATAAGTAAAATAATTGAGCTGAGGTGCTTATGATACAGAAACTAATTACCTACCTATATTAGATATACTACATATTAAAAAATAATTAAATTTTATCGTGACTTGTAAAAAAGATATGGTTTGTATAGACAAGCAAGCAAATATTTCTTACCTTCTTGAATAGTTATCCAGATAGAACTGGTACAGTTTGGTCTGTACTTCGGTGAGTGTGATGAACAGTACGTATTCATGCTTTGGAGGGAGAAAAGGCGCCAGCACTCCGTAATCTCTCCGCTGAAAACAAAAATAAAGTTAAATATGTGTTTCAATATTGCAATGCCCAGTATGGAGATAATGACCAAATCCCCCTTCTTATAACGGAAGGCCTATGTCCAGCAGTGTCCTGATTTAAGCTGGAGCTGTTGTTTGTTATATGTGTTTCAAAGTGTGTTCTTCAGCAATCCCAGCTCAGAAAATTTTCCGATTATTTATCACTCATCAGATAGCTTGCGTCTCAAGACATTCATTGGAGGAAATGAACTCTTCATCCATCCTGAGTTAGACGAAAGTTACGAAAATGTTTTTTTCAAATATTTGATTTAAAAAAAAAAACATGTAGAGTCGCTTAATTCGTCGCCTCAATAAGCCATTGCATCTTTAGTAGGTACCACAGACTTCATGTCTGTATAAGTACCCTGCTAGACGATTTAGGAGTATTTCGCGTAAGATCATGAACGGTTAAAAAATTTAAGAATCTTAACATTTTATAAACTTTGGATAATAAAATATGTCACGCCCAATGACTCACCTGCACTGCTCCATCAAGCATCTTATGTAGAACATGAGACCTTCTTTTCATAATCTTGATATCATGCTCTGTGGAGTCTGTATACTGTCCGTTTGTAATCGGGTTCACGAATCTGTTTAGATACTCATTGTACTTTCCTAGGAGATTCGGCTTCACGAATTGTACCATGCAGTAGTCTGTTGGAATAATAAAATTACATTATTAATACTCAATAATTTAATGCATTCAATATACAGTTGTTTACAGCATTAAAGATCATTATAGAAACGGTTGGGCACAACAATAATAAATAAGAGAGAGAGAGGAACATCCATTGCTAAAGTCAAAATGATAGTTCCACATCCACACCACATCAGCCTATATCAGTCCACTGCTGGACATAGGCCTCCCCTAATAAAGGGGGATATACCCATAATCCCCACGCTGGGCATGCGGGTTGGGGATCGCAGGGCACAGCTTCTCGCACCACCGACGCTGCTGCCCGTCAGTGGCCAGGGGATTTAGCTGTGCCGATGTAGGCTGTGCTATGCCGCAATCAGCCGGCCGCCAGAGCCCCGTTCGTTGTTTAGCAGGGTGCACCACGTGCAGGTGGGGTTGGCTTGGGTTCCGAAGATAGGGGTTGGAACCCTGTACAGCCTAAATGATAGTTATTTAAGGTAAATTAAATTTGACTTTCGTCAATATTTAGTTATTTTAGTCAATATTTAAATGCATTTTATTAAATCACAATACGTTCAGGTATTTTACGCTAGGTAGTTCCAGAATAATATCAGAAAACTGACTGATCCAGAATAATATCAGAAGACTGAACAGGAAACTGATCTTTGATTCGTAAGATCATTTTGTTTCCAAAATATTTATCGCTAGCAAAAAATATTGTTGAAATGAGATTCTTCTTATTTTTCGGAGTCATCGTGACATAGTTGTGTAGTGTAGTATATGCAGACTTTTGACTGTTGTTCACGTCCATATATTTTAAAAGTAATAGTAATTCATTGTAATCATTATGTTAAATTATCAAATCTAATTAATTGTCGTAGGTTTAACAGATAGGTATACACATAGCTGGATGCGTCGAGCTCAGGACAGGGCGCAGTGGCGCTCATTAGGGGAGGCCTATGTCCAGCAGTGGACTGCTATAAGCTGATGATGATGATGATGATAATACACATAATGGACCCTTGTACATGTCCCTTGGTATGACAGACCTGTCCAACTAAACATACTATGCTAACTAAATTCGGTGACGTTGGCGACCCGCTATTATAAAAGCTGTGGAAATAAGCATATACTTACATTCTTTGAGATTGTTCTGCAGTGGTGTTCCAGTTAGAACGATACGCCGCAACGTCCTCACTTTGTTCATGGACTGAGAAAGACTTGTCTTCTCGTTCTTCAGCAAGTGACCCTCGTCGCAAACAACTAGGTCTGGACCTGTTTGGGCAAAGATATAGGTACCTTTTGAATGTACACCAATAAGGCCGTGTCCTTATTAGACGAATAAGACGAACAGTGAGCAGCTGACTGTACGCTGGCTGACTCTGAGCGGCACCCCGGTCGCTAACTCAATATCAAGCCAGTATTTAAGATTTAAATGTTATTTTTTAATGTAATGTAAAACGAAAAAAAAAACCAATGTCAAGCAACTTTAGGGGTCAAACGAACTTTAGGTTATTAGCCGCGAAGCGTTTGCGAACTTTTGGAAGGGAAGATAGTAGTAGTCGAATAGAATAGAATAGAATTATTTTTATTTAGCACAACACACAACAATACACAGAAGAAACTTAGGAAACATATTGGTAAGCATATGACATAAAAATGAGAAAAGTAGGTACATAGCACAAAAAAAAACTAGAAAAAGTAAATATGACATTAAAGTTACAAGAAATCTTATTGGAGTAATTTTAAATAACTAAATCAAAGTGCCTACCTATGTAATGTGTAACATGTGAGTAGAAAGGTTTGTTGCGCTAAGTAGTGTCATCCGTGTATTCAGCGTGTGGGCTAACAATAGTAATAGAGGAAGCGCTCAGGCGTAGTGAGCGAACCGCGCCGCTGACCGTACGCATGGTTCGCTACTAATCCGACCCTCGCGGAAGGCAAAACGCCGCTAACTGCGTACATTACGCACTGTATGGACACACCGTTTCAAAATGATTGGAAGGCAAAGCAAACAGTTAGCCGCTCACTGTTCGTCTAATGGGGACACGGCCTTAAATTAAAAACATTCAAATGAACTAACTAATCTATAAAACTAATCAGCGATTGTACAATAGGCGTTAAATGTTAAAAAGCATACCAGGATCAACAAGAGCCTCTTGAAAATTCTTCAACATTTTCTTCTTAAACTTCTTATTGTTGTCAGCGGAGAGGTTTCGGAACATCTCGTAGCCGAGAACACAGACGCCGCCGTGTTCATACCATTGTGACAGCTGGAATGCGCGCTCACCATTTTGCTTGAACCTTTTAAACAAAGAGATACCGAAACGTAAATTGCCAAATACGATACAATAAATCACGATTGTTTGGAATGATAGGGCCATGGAATTGCTACAAAAGAAGTACAAAAGAACAAGGGAGTGCTAGCTTTGAGCTTCGACGTCCTCTGTGCCGCAGTGGGTGACGCAGAAAGTTATGGATCCAATTACCGCCGCGAAAATTTTTTTTTGTTACATCATCATCATCATCAGCCCATAGCAGTCTACAGCTGGACATAGGCGTCCCCTAATGAGTGCCATTGCGCCCTGTCCTAAGCTCGATGCATCCAGGTTCTACCCGCTTACAATTTTTGTATGTTCTGCAAATATTTTTCTCGGGTATCGGTTTTTTCTATGTATAATACCTATTTACATAAAAAGAGAGTAGTATATCAGTCATTTATTTCCCATAATACAAACCAGTTTCCGGCTCACAGTTTCGGCTCAGTCTGGGCCTACACATGATACTGTGTGATACTGTCCAGCGTTATTATGTATATTTATTGAGATGATAGGGCAATGGAATTACTACTAGTAGAAAAGGAAGTGTTTGATTAGAACAAAAAATTTGGCACAGATTTTTATTCAAGCCTTGGATTGGTCACAGTTTACAGACAAACATGTTTTATATGCTATCACTACATAGCATAAAACAAAGTCACATACCGCTGTCTGTCTGTCCCTATGCCCTATGCTTACGTCTTTAAAACTACGCAACGGATTTTGTTGCGCTTTTTAAATAGATAGAGTGATTCAAGAGGATGGTGTCTATATTATAACTTGAACCCGTGCGAAGCCGGGGCGGGTCGCTAGTTGAATAATAAATGAATAGTACTTACCTAGAAAGTTCGTAAACATCGATATCGCTGTCCCGCTCGGCATGTTTGAGCCACATTTTGAATTCGTTCACCCAGTTGAGGACAGTCGACAACGGACACACAACTAAAACTCGATTTACTTTTGTCAGCGAATCGTGGGCTAGCAACGTGTGTGTGAGTGCGACCACCTGAGGAATTGATTTATCATTATTAAATTAGATACGATAAAAAGTCATTTTATTCTGAACCGCACAGTTAAGGTGACATGTCAAACCTCCCTCTCGTTCGCACTATTTAACATTTTTGAAGATATAAAATCACTGAATATAGTTTTGCAAAATAGAAAACCTTCACGGCCTAGAAAATAACAATACAAAGGTTTGGTTTTGGAATAACATAAAGGCTATTTATACACATAACACGCGAGCGAACTCGCGGCGGAATGGCGACTACTGTATTCCAAATTTACCTGTAACGTTTTTCCGAGACCCATACAATGAGCTAGAATGCAGCCGGAACCTTTAGCTTTCTTTATACGCTTCACGCTTTCAAAGCAGGCGTCCCACATGAACTTTATACCGTTGGCCTGAAATGGAAAAACCACCAATCACTAGAGCTCGATGTTTATTGTTTTCATAAATAGGGTATATTAGTAAATTCCTATGGATTCTGATAGTTGGAGAATTTACGATTGAGAGAAAATGAACACGTTTATCACTAAAATACGACGCAATTAACCTGTTCTGTACATAATTCCTTGATAAATGTTCGGTGTATGCGTATGGAGATGCGGCTTTAGTTCCGCTAATTACCACGGGACTTCTTTCGTGAAAATAACTCTTCTAACTGCGAGCCTAGCTTTGCTGCATGGAGTCTAGGGCAATCCGCAGACGAAGCAACTTTGATCTCGGAGTTGCGGCAGCAGGCAACCCTTTTAACCAAACCACAGCGCGGAATGTGGTCCGCGCAGAACACGCTAAAATTTCGATCAGGCAACATCAGGCCCGCGCTGTCCTCCTTCCTCTCTCGCTTCCCCCTATCCTCTATCTCATTTTTTTTCGTTGGTTTGCTCATTATAGCCAAATAGGTGGGGGGCTACTACGGCGAGCGGAGGGGTTAATATAATTTGAAGAATCAACTCTAGTTTTCAGTTAAGTTGACAGTTGCCCAATCAACTGTTGACAGTGAATGCGATCATATCAATTCTCTATGATGTGGCGAGCCCGCTCTCAGTGTTTTAAAACTACCAAGGCGGCAAGAATGTGGCTCGCCTGGTGGAAACCGATGGACGCTTACAATACTGGAGGGAACCCTCACGTGAAGTATAAACATAAATCATGTTATAAATATATAAAGAAAGAGGAGATATCTGCAATTCTTCTTCTTTTGACTGGCTTCATAGCTAAGTTGGTAGTAACTCTGCCTTCTGAGCTGCAGGTCGCGGGTTCGATCCACGCCCAGGACAAACATTTTGTGTGGCGAAAATTCTCGTATAGGTTAGTAGCCTATTCGAAATTTCTAGACCGCCTATAGGCTAATAGATATCTGTAATGAATAGCTGATTATGGGAAAGCATTTTTATTTTATTTTATTTTATTTGGGAAACAAACGGTACAAAGTGATGATAAAAAAAATTCATATGAATAAATCTAACAAGTGTGAAGTTTCCACTATAAACATTAAACATAAAAACGAGGGAACAGACTTAGGTACTAAAATATAACTCTTGATGAATATAATACTTTTACAAGTAAGACTTCAACAAAAACAAAAACAAACAAAGTACCTAACATAAAAAAAAAATATACAACCGAATTGAGAACCTCCTCCTTTTTTTTGAAGTCGGTTAAAAAGGGGTGGCACTATGATACAAAGTCTTTGTACATATGTATGTTAGCATATACATGTTATTCAAGATTTTCAAGCATGATGACCAACATCTTGCATAGTTAGTTCAAGCAAAGACGGAATGTAAGTCCCTGTTCAAGTTTTAGAAGGCATTTCTGTAGGTGTATCACATACCTGATGAGGTTTCAGCTTCTTGACCAACCCTCTATCGACGGCGATTAGTGGTTCCTTGGTCTCAGGATCGAAGTCGAGCACAACTTTATCTAGAACTACTTCATCAGGTTTACCCGATTCATCGAATTGCAGGTTGTTGTACTGAAATAGCAAAACATACAGCCTCAAAATCATAATTCTTCTGCCTATAAAAGTATGATAAAGGTATCTTAGACACTTTTGTCTAAAAGTAAAAACTTTTTAGTACAGTCACGAGCAATGATGTATTCATTTTAGAACATCTCGCCGTAAAGTCCAATCATTTGACGAGCGCGTTGGCTTGAGTGCGAAAAACATACCTTACTACAAAGTTTGAGTTAATTATAGTTTTTGTATTAAAATGGAGCATCGCCCTCCTTAGCGGGAAGTTTATAAAACTTTGACATTTCCATACAAAAATATAGCGAACGCAAACGTTGTAGTAAGGTATATTTTTCGCGCTCAAGCCCTCTACGGCGATCACGAATACTTCAACATGACGTATCGTCGAAAAATTCTGGCTGATAACAAAGCTTTATTTTGAATCCACGCTTTCTCATTGCCCAAAATGTTACGTCTATGATAAGATTTTTCGCTAGTCTTCGTAATAGAGCCTCTGTTTGCAACCGCTTTCTAGACTTAGTACTAAATAACTTACCATTTTCTGCCTTTCTGCAATACGGGCAACCCTCTCTTTTTCCTCGCGCGCTGCTTTCTTCGTAGCCTCTTCCAATTGGTTTTTACCCATGACCTAAAACAGAAAGCGATGATATTGGCACTGTTTCAATGATTTTAAGTAAAAGATTGTAAAATCACTAAAAGAATTCACACAAATTTTATAAATGTGAAAGTTTGTGAGTATGTGTGCTAAAGTATTTTTGTTCCAAATAAAAGCTGTAAAGCTGAATGACTTTGGATAATCATCATGATCGGCTAATAGCAGTCCACTGCTGGACATACTTCTACTACATACCGGTCATTACTTGGATGGGTGACCGTTTAGTGACATTTAGATTTGAGCGCTTCCGTGCTTCGGAAGGCACGTTAAGATGTTGGTCCCGGCTTTTCAGTCGTTAAACCATGTCGGAGGCCTTCAGGCGGCCTAAAAACTCCGACGCCAGAGTTGGTCACTAGCTCATACGAAGAAGAAGCTGGACATAGGATTTCCTAATGAGCCCCATTGCGCCCTGTCCTGAGCTCGACGCATCCAGCTACTACCAGCAGCCTTTCGCAACTCGTCACTCCACCTCGCCGGAGGGCGTCCTACATTACGTGTGTCGATTCACTGAAGAACTCTGATTTGGATAAAAATATACATCGTTTTTTACCTAAATTAACACATAGGTTTTATAACGGCACCTAGCGAAAACTAGGAAGAGAAAAGCTAGGAATACCTTTCGAATATTCTTTCGTCCATGCTTATTTTTGCCTTCGTTCTCCGAATCTGAACCTGATGCATCGCTGTCGTTCACGGATTTGATGCGTCGACGTTTTTTCTGTTTACTGAAATAAGTTACAAATAAATAATGCTGTACATATATCATCTAGCCCTAAACTAAGTGCAGCTTGTATAATCCTCTGGGTCCCGTAGCATGTATGAAAAAGCACTTTTTCCATCGCTTTGCAATGTTGGAAGCTTTCAGGATCCTAACAAACTACACTAAGGATGGCCACTAGGCTTAACGGGGCTAACGAAGGACAAATTGCCCATACAAACGTAATACCAAAATTATTTTAATACGAGCACATTTCCACTTTATTATTGTATTCGAATAGTACAAACTAAGCAGAGCTGGTACTAAAGGAACCACATGAATGATATAGTATTTATTACATATCATAGGTACATAAAAAAACCCGAGAATCGAGACAAATATTTCTGCAGATCATACCAACATTTGTCTCACAGCGGGAATCGAACCCGCAACCTTCTGCGTCTCAGGCGGGCTTTCACACACTGCACACAAGGGTCGCCAAATATAAATAAAGAAGGTCGCATTATCTATCCTTAAATCTATCAGAAGGAAAGAAGGAATTAAAATCTTTATAGTAATGGAGTGGATTCTTCATTATCACGCTCCAGAAAAGGTATTTATTTAGGTCCCTGGATAGTTTTTTTACAAATTTTTATGCCAAAATTGACAAGTTTTATTCCTTATTGTTTCGTATTACAAACAACAATATCACTGTGTTGTTTGTTATGGAACATAGCTTATATTGTCTAGTTACAGAATAACAATACTATGTGAAGAATAAATAAATAAATAATGCTGGACTATCACACAGCATCATGTAGCCCCAAAGTAAGCAGAGTGTTATGGGAACCACATAATTGATATATTACATATATACTTTTTTTTGTAAATATATACATATCATACATAGAAAAAACCCAGACCCGAGACAAATATCTGCAGAAAATGCAAACATTTGTCCCGCAGCGGGAATCGAACCCGCAACCTTCTGCGTCCCAGGCGGACCTTCGACCGGCGGACAGACGACCTCTGTGGCGCAGCGGGCGACAAAAAGTTATACGGAAAACAACCAAATTCATACCAAATTTTGAACGGTTTGCTATTACTAATATGCGCACGCACGGTTAAATCATCAGAGATACCGATACTCGAAGCGATTGTTGCACGCGCCTCGAATAGAAGTTGCGAGCGAGGGTCGCCGGATTCTTTAATCAGGTCAATCTTCAAAAAAATCAGCCCTGCTTAGCCCCCCTAGCTTAGATGAAAGTTTGTTACTCTTTCATGCAAAAACTACTTAACGGATTTGGATGAAATTTGGAATATGCACAGTTTGAGACCTGGATTAACACATAGGCTACTTTTGATCCCAGTATCACGCGAATGAAGTATGACTAATAAAGACTCACCGAGCATCAGATGACCCCGAGCCATCAGAATCCGAAGCCTTCTTCTGTCGCTTAGTTCGTTTAGTGACCTCGCTATCATCTGAATCATCGAAGTCACTGAGCCGCACATCTTCGTCCTTATCCTTCTTACCAGTTGTGCCACTTTCAGAATCGGATGATGCGATCGCATTGGCTTTTCTACGCTTAGCGTTTAATCTGATAGGATAATAAATAGTTTTACTTCAATATTTTTTATAGTACCTGAAGATGGAACAAGCACACGTCCCACCTGAAGTTAACTGGTAACCATTACCTATCACAAAGCATTACATCGTAATTCGCTGCTTTTTTGGAGCGTGCCAAATTATGCAACGCCCTGCGTCCATCAACTGGAGGCATGAAGATCATACACGTCTTGTGCCTGTAATTTTACCGGGCACCCACGCCCTTCAAACAGAAACACAGCAAAGCTGCTTCACGGCAGAAATAGTCACGGTGGTAGAACTTCCCCGGACGAGCCCTTCACAAAGAACTACTGCCTACTGAAAACACTACTACCACTTAGAACCTCGTACAAACATACAAAGAACAAGTTAGTAAAAATTGGTACAGCGAGCAATCTCTTCCATGCAACCTTTTGATTAGTAATAAAATAAATAATAATGCTGGACTAGGGGTCGCAAACCGGGAATACCGGAATACCGGACCGAAAAGAACGCTTTCAAATACCGGCATTGAGAAAACGGAAATCGGGATTTACGTTATTTTCGGTATTTCACTATAAATCTATATTAAATAATATTATGTCAATAATGTGTCAATAAACAATTAAAATAACTCAGCAGCAGCGAGTTATTTATAATACTTTCGTAATAAATGATTGTTTTTTTTTATAAATGTGATTTTCTTATCATAACGCACTTTTATTGTTTGGCTGGTGACTATTCCTGTACGAAAATTACGATACAATTACATATTTCAAATATTTTTCTCACTATATTGAAAATACCGAAACTACCGGATTATCGGTATTCATTTCAAAGTAATACCGAAAACACCGATTTTTTAAAAGAGGTCCGGTATTTGCGACCCCTATGCTGGACACTATCACACAGCATGATGTAGATCCAAACTAAGCAGAGCTTGTACTAAGGGAACCACATGACTGATATAGTACTTATTACATATCATAGATACATATATAACCCCAGACTCGAGACAAATATTTCTGCAGATCATACCAACATTTGTCTCAGCCACCTTCTGCGTCAGGCGGGCTTTCACCCACTGCGCCACAGGGGTCACCTAATATAAAGAAAGAAGGTTGTATAATATATTCTTAAATCTATCAAAAGGAAAGAAGGAATTAAAATCTGTATAGTAATGGTGTGGATTCTTCACTATCACGTTCCGGAGAAGGTTCGCGACTGCCGTGAAAAATCTTGTAGTCCGCCTTCTTCACAGAAAGAGATCCTTCGACATGGCGCGGTAATGAAATCATCTGATTTATCTTACCTTTCTTCTTCATCTGAATCACCTTTGTCATCTTTATCATCCTGAAAATGAAAAACATTTTATAAATGGATTTATGTGGCAGTTGTGGTCTCGGCAGAATAACGACGTCTATTGTTCTAACAGTACGAATTATCCTGAGTCGATGCCCTTTTGTCTTAGCGCACACACTTACATTTATGTAAGTTTGAACCACCTCTTTGTAAGTTTGAACCTTCAATCAACTACACAAAGAATATCGCGCGCCGTACTATGCACTGTGAAAAAAGTGGCATATATTGCTAGCAATAATTTTTCAAAAGCACGTCATACAAATATGGCCTCTTTATTAAAGAAGATAAAACAGAAAATCTAAGTAAGCCGACTAAATGAAAACTGCTGCTCCGATAAGCACGTCATATAAATATCGCCCCTATAACAAAGAAAATAAGACAGAAAATCTTAGTGAGCCGACTATATGAAAACTGCTGCTCTTGTGCGTTTTGGCGGAGTTTAGACAAGCCGCTTTCGGCCGGATAGTGCAAAATCCTTTGTCCAAGTTAGTTAGTTCAATAAAGCACCAATGATGAAAGATGACGAAAACCAAAATGGCTTTTCATTGGTTTCACAACCAAATTGGTTTTTCGTCATCGTTCATCATTGGTCGTTGCGCGTATCAACCTCTATTAACAAACTGTAAGTATCTATTCACTATCATAATATTTAATTATTCTTTATTGTATGTGTATGTATTCTGTATTGTTTTAAGTGGCAAAGAACCTTTTTTAAAGTCGCTAAAATAATGTTGTGTTCTGTGAATATGTTTTTGCGGATAACTTGATCTAATAATGATAATAACTATGTATGTTTATATCTTCGATATACTGTTACTGTTTAGAAGATGAATTTTCCTATACGAAATCGCCTCTAACACATACGAATAAGAAGAAGAAGTGTTGATGTCCCTTTCTTCAAGGTGAAAATGACAAGGATAATGGTGTTGATTCTGTTGTGCTTTTTTCTATACTAAACTTAATTTAACAGTCCTAAAAGTGATGCTGTCCCTTTTTTATAGGTAAAAATGACAACGATAGCTATAATTTAAGAACTGTAAAATTAAGTTAACTTTAGTTAAGTGAACAGAATCGACACCATTATCTGTATAATGTTCTTACTAAAATTGAATACTGTTGTTTTTGCAGAAGCATACCTTCATAGACACAGAAGAATCACTCTCTCTTAGCAAATCATCTTTCACTAAATGCTCTGAGCCCCCGTTGAAACCAGGCATTGTAACTTGTGGTAAATCTGTAACAGATATTTTGTTTTATGCATTCAATGTTTCAATCGATCTGTTATTCATAAGTATTCAAATTACTAGTGTGCCACTTTGGAGTGGTCAAAAGAAATATGGCGCTGTTTAAATTTAGCTTTTAAGGCGCCTATACACGCTGAACTTCCCTCTCGCTCGCACTATTCAATATTTTTGAAGATATAAAATCACTGAATGTAGTTATGCAAAATAGCAAACCTTCACTGCCTAGAAAATAACAATACAAAGGTTCGGCAATAATATCATTTTGATTCTATCACGTTTTTTTACCAAAAAACTTATAGTAATGTGACCAATTTTGGTGCAAATTTTTTGGTAGGAAAACGTGTTGGGTTCAACATGATATTCTTGCTGAACCTTTGTATTGTTATTTTCTGGCCGTGAAAGTTTGCTATTATGCATAACTACATTCAGTGACTTTATATCTTCAAAAATATTGAATAGTGCGAGCGAGAGGGAGGTTTGACTATATGACTATAGATCGTATCGAGTCGAGCCATATGAAATAGCGGTTTTAAGGGTGTGGGTGCCGGTGAAATTACAGGCACATGAGACACTTTACTTGACCTTCATGCCTCAAGTTGCTGGACAAACATGCGTGACCTACGAACCAATACTTTGTAATGGGTGGGCCTTGTGCTAGTTCCATCTTCAGGAATCATAAGAAAATGATACAAAAAGGTTTACCTAGGAAGGCGGACTTGGGAATTTACCTAACACAAGTTGAACTATACGAACACGAACAAATATAGCAATACGAGCTTACTATAAACATTAAACCGACACCGCAAATGAGGAGCTCCGGAACAAGTCATTGTTACAAGCTCTGCTTAGTATGGGGCTACATGATGCTGTGTGATAGGTGATAGTGTCCAGCATAATTTATTTTATATCGGTTTTGTTCCGGCACCCCTGTAATTATCGTTGTACAAACAAAAAAACTAAAAACTAGAATGCCAGTGATTCCATAAAAAAAAACATTTATCGGCAAATGATCCTTAACGGAATTTAACCTTCGATAATTTGCTTAAGATTTATCGATTACTGGTCCGAAAAATAAAAAATCTGTTTGGAATTGATAAAATATCATATAATTCTCGGATTTTGTTCTGGCTGCCCATCTTCTTGCTGAACCTTTGTATTGTTATTATCTAGGCCGTGAAGGTTTGCTATTTTGCATATCTACATTCAGTGATTTTATATCTTCAAAAATGTTGAATAGTGCGAGCGAGAGGGAGTTTTGATCCTTATAGTCGCCTTAAAGAACCACGTTTAACAAGGTGTGTAAGGTTCCGACTTTAAAGAGTCCAAGCCAACCTAACCTGCCCGTAGTGCACACTGCTGTATATCAAACGGAGCTCTGACGGCCGGCTCATTGCGGTATAGCACAGCTTTACACCGGCACCACACGACTAAATTCCCTGACCGCCAGCAGGCAGGCGTCGGCGTTGCGAGAAGCTGAACCATGCGATCCCCAACCCGCGTGCCCAGCATGGGGATTATAGGCATTGCCGTCTCATAGGGCAGCCTGTGTCCAGCAATGGACTGAACAGGCTGATTATGATGATGTTTTACTAGATAATTCAAATATGGCTCCAGCTTTTTCAGTCGTAGAAGTCATGTCAGAGGTTTTCTGGTGGCCTTAAAACTAACCAGATTTGGCCACTATTACCTAAAGTACGAAAAAGGCGTAAGGTCGACTCAACGCCGACTAAACTCCAACTCAACTCACAGTATGGCATTGAAATGTAAGTGTTATGTTATGTTATGTTTCTTAAAGCCGGGTTTTGGGTTTTAGGTTGGTCCGAGCCAACTCTTACTGTGAAAACCCGACTTAAGAGTGAATTTGTCAACTTGTAAGTTAACGACAACTAAGTTAAGTTGTAAGTTATGTAACTTGAAAGTTGACGACGCGTTGTTCACTTATTGACGTCACCGACCCGTTTGACAAATTTCACTCTTATGAAATATAACATAAAGCTTATATTTCAATGCCATACTGTGATTTGAGTTGGAGTTGAGTGGGCGTTGAGCCGATGTAATGTGCGAACAGCTTTATTCACGCAGAACTTCCTACATATACAATACCTTCATCAGCAGCATCATTCTCGTCATTAGAAGCGGCATCAGAGCTAGACTCCGCTTTGAGTATATCCTCGCCGATCAAACCCGTTGTCTTAGCCATTTTAGATGTGGCAGTTGAATTGGAGCTTTTGGCTTCGTCAGAGTCCCTTCGACGCGACTTGTTCAGGGAGCGAAGGTCTGTTAGCCTATAAAATGAGGCTGGTGTCAATGAGCCAGTTTTTATTCCCAGACTGTGTACCTATTATAATAACAAGACCGGTTGACGTGCGAGTTGACTCTCCCACCGCGGGTGACGTCAATGTCGTGCGATACTAATGAGTAAGGTTTCTTCCTAATTAAAATCTGTACGTCCTATAGAAAAATAGAAACCGGCTTTAGAATAGGCAAATTAGGGCCTTTCAGATAACACCATATTTGACCGTGTAACTTGCTTTATAGCTCGAACTGACAGCTGTCCTTACATTTATCGAGGTTTCTACAAAACCATATTAGCTGGAGACTGCTTTTAATTTTCCTGCAAAATATAGATATTACTTCTATAATATGTATAAATTTCAGGTTTCTCATTTCGCAAACTTCGGAGTTCTGGGGATCCGGATGTATACTGTTCAAATCAAGCTTTTTAATTTGATACTCCACTAGACCTTGCAACCCCCCCTTTTATTTTTCATTTTGGAAGATTTTTCAATAACTGTTTTAGGGGGGGTTATGGTCAATTTTGATCATAAAATGAAAACCATGCAACTTGATCACATGCATCAAAAAACTGCTTTAAATTGGGCTAATTGGCTCCTTTCATATGATATGCCACTCCACCTATTGGCATCAGTTTGAAAATTTCACGTTGCTTATTTGGACCTTTTGGGGATGACAATGAAAATATTTTTTTGATTTTTTTACTGGCAATCTTATTCAGTCAGTGCATTTTAAATCTATACCAAATTTCAAGTCGGTAGCAAATGTAGTTTCTGAAATAATCAGCTGAGACAGATGGACGGATGGACGGAAATAGCGGCACCATAACGGTTTGTTTGACCTGTTCGGTAACATCACCCTAAAAATTACGATAGACGAAGTGTACTTTATAGTTCATAATGAATAAAAAAGATTTGATTTTGATTTTTGATTCATAACAGTTCTTTAAATCTCAGGTAGCTTTAAAATATCATGTCACCTCTTTTTACTTGCCAAGCTTACTTTATCGAGCCATTATAAAATGACATTTGGTTATGAAAATGGGAGATGGTTTTTTCAAAATTTTTGCTTTTTATGGTGACAACACATTCCAACCTGGTGGAGTTTCTGCCCGCAGCTTCGCTCTCGTGGTACCCGAATAAAAAGTAGCATATTCCAGCAGGGTGATCGGCTAACTCTGTTGCAAACCAAAATTATTGACACCCATCCTGTTTTTACATACTTTGACATTCATCTGTCGAAATTCAATGAATGTCACTTGAAAATCTGTTAAAGTTTGTACAAACAGGATCGGTGTAAAAACATTTCTGTTTGCAACAGAGTTAGCCGATCACCCCGCAGGTGTGGTATTTCAGCTAATCCGTTCAGTAGTTATATTATTTGGATCCTATCCTGGATTTAGGAAGGATAATATGGGATGATTAGGTAATGGTGCTAGTAAAGCAAATCAAATGGACAAAACAAACAATCCCTTCCCATAGCTTGAAAAGCTTCAAAACATAATATTTACCCTTCAACATCTTTGTCACTCTGGTCCTGAGCATCTGAACTGTGACTGCTACTATTGCCAGGCTTCGCTTTTGAACGGACCATCTGAAATTGTGACATTGACTTTGATTTATCGATATTTGGCTAAAACAAACTGAGTGAACTTATGCTTCCTACTTCCCTAATTGATGTCTAGCTACTAATGAAAACACCAGATAATTGGTAATTGTGTATATTTTTACATGTAATATGAAATGAAACAATTGAGTTAATAATTATACTTATACCTACACCTAGTGTTACATCTCTTATTTCATATTTTTAGGGAATAGATGTACTCTTGTACTTGGGCAAAACCTAATTTTTCCACATTTATTCAAAGTTAATCATAAAATTAATGTTAAGCTTTATTTACAAAAACCATACTGTTCAGAGAAAAATGTAGATCTTATTGTTGAAAGAAAAATGATGCTCTTTTCTTAGAAGACCTAACCTTGCTTCTACTAGACGTAGATTTATCATCATCATCGGAACTGCTTTTCTTTTTTTCATCTGATTTTATACGGTGCTTTTTCCGTTTGACATGCTTCTTATCATCATCGGAACTGCTATCCTTTTTTTCATCTTCACTGTCTGATTTTATACGGTGCTTCTTCCGTTTAACATGCTTCTTTTTTGAAGATCTTGAATCGGAGTCACGACGTTTTTTCTTCCTCACTTTCAATGGTACATCTTCTGAAGATGAGCTTGATTCTTGTGAACTTCTGTTCTTATCTACAACATCATTTGCTTTCAAGTTGTTTTCATCATCAGACATTGCTTCCAGTAGGGATTTCTTAATATCATTCAATGTATTTGTTAACTCTTTGTTTTCTGTTTCTGAGTCAGAAGAGTATCTCAAAAGAGCATGTTTTGCATCTACACTATCTGTTATAGGTTTATTTTTAGACTGAGGTGTTGCTGCTTTTCTCTGACTGAGAGGTACATCGGTCATATCATCTGGCGAATCATATAATAGGTGTTTTTTTGCATCATCTTTATCAGTACTTAAGTTTCTTTCTGGGGTTTTTTTATTTCTTGGTGATTGTGGAAAATCACTTTCAGAATTATTTTTGCTGCTCTTGTCCTCATCTTTTTTACTGTTACTGTCTGATTTGTCACTTTGATTTTCAGTATCTGATTTGTCAAGCAAAACATTTTTGGCAGCTTCACTTTCGTTAATAGGGTTGGGCTCAGTAGTTTTTTGCTTCTTGTTTTCTTGATTTTTTTCATCAATATTATTGCCACTATCTGATAAATTTTTATCTTTATCATCATCATCGGAGTTTATATTATCTTGTTCTTCTGTATTTTTATCATCATCTGAGTTCTTAGTAGCTGTTTTTTTTGTTTTTTTAGGATCTTGCTGAGATTTAGCAGTATCATTCACATCATCTTCATTTTGATCTGAATCTGAATTTAAAAGGGCATTTTTTATTCGATCCACAGTTGTTTCAGAGTCTTTCTTAGATTTTAAAATGATATCATCATCAGAATCAGATTCATTTAATAATGAGTTCTTAACTTTGTTTGCTTCAGCTATTAAATTAGCATCATCAGAGTCATCATCATCTAATGTTTGTAGTTGAGGCTTAGAGGTTTCTTTAGATTTACTATGTTGATCATTTGTATGAATGTTGGGCTGTTTGTCAACTGTTTTTGCAGATTGGTCTTCTTCAATTTCATGAATGATTTTACATTCTTTTGTAATTTTTTTGAGGTTATGTTTAATCATAAAATCTGTATTAAATGCAGGTAGCCTAGTTATATGAATAGACACCTTTTTAGGTTTGAATTTACTGACTTCTATTCTCTTTTTAGCCCAAAAATCTTCTTTATTTTTTTTAGCTGTTTGTAGCATTTCATTCTTTTTATTGACATCAAATTCTTTTTTTGCGTTTAAGCGCTTAGGTGATTTTATTGGATCCTTTTTTAATACATCTGGTTTTAGTAATTTGCTGAGGCTCACACATTTAATGATTGGTTTAATACCATCAATGCTTTTATTCTCTGATTTTTTAGAAGAATCACTTTCAGAATCACTTTTATTCATCTTATCAATAGAATTTGTGGTAGATTCATTATTGGCCTTTTCTTTGGAATCACTTTTATGGTCCTCCGTATCATTATTACTGCTCATTGGAACCTGACAGTCATCAGAATCTATTGATACAACATCACTGACATGTCGATGCTCACTCCCATTTTTACTTATTCTTGGTTTTTTGGACTCTAGTTGATTTTTGTTGGTAACAGTATTATTTTCATTATCAGACATATCAATACCAGGTTTTCCTTTCCTTTCAGTATTTTCTTCATTATCTGAGTCCGTATCTATAATTCTAGATTTTTTCTTATCAATTTTTTCATCAGAAACAGTATTCTTTTCTTTATCAGAGCTATTTCCATCATGCTTTCCTTTCATTTCAGTAATTTCATCATCTGAGTCATCAGTATCTATAATTCTAGCCTTTTTTTTATTGATTTTACTGTTTCTTCTCCGAGTTTTTATATCATGCTTTTTCTTATCAGTACCAGTATTTTCTTCTATTTCCTCAGTACTGGAAGTTTGAATGTCAATAGTAACATCATCTGATTCACTGGTTTTCCTTTTTTGCTGATCCTTACCAACTCCAGATTCTTCCTTTATCTTCCTCAACTGCTCCTTCCTTCTCATTCGATACAATTTACAATCATGATAGACTGGGTATTCATCAAGCGTTGCCATGGACAACTTACTGGCAAGTACCTTCACTGATCTGTAGTGTTTCAATGAAATCTTGGTTTTAATTTTTAGTTTTCGGGATTTGTAATCAAAATAATGATATTTGGGCTTATCATCTTTTCTTTTGCTATCCGTACCGTATTTCCCGCCATCACGCCTCGACGCCTGGGAAACGTCAACTCGCTCCAATACTTTGCGCACACCGGCCTCAACATTAGCAAGCGATTTTTTTGATAATTCACATATGAGTAGTACCTTGTCGGCGGCTTTTTGTACAGCCAGAACATTCGTTAACTTATCTTTTCTAATTTTCTTTTCTCTTAGATTTTCAGATCGAGTTCGAAGATTTGATCCAAGTTTTGTTAAATATTCCATGGCTTCGCACAACACTTCATTCACAGGTATTTCGGCCGCCATTTTACCAACACTTGTTATCTTTCGTTAGAATAAAACTTGTCTTGTTTGCGGCGTTATTCCATTGGATTAGGTTTTCATCACAACGTTACCGCTTTGGAAAAGGAGCCCCAAGTAATTCTTGTTATATCAACTACTTCTGACAAACACAAAAATGCAAGAGGAAAAGAACTGACTGAATGAAACCAAACGAAATCGAACCGTAAAAAAACCATAGACAAAATAAAAACGTTCCTTTTTTTGTAGATTAAGTATGTATTGAACGAGAATTTTGTTTACGTTTCTAAATTCATTGAATAAAACTACATTTACATACATACAATTAATCCAATTTGAAAGATTTCTTCGAACAAAATGTGTTTTCAGCCTAGAACCCGATACATTTGGAGGAATACTCAATTGAAACGGAACGTACTGACAGAATGTGATCCTCCGAATTTAGTCGGATAGCAATCGATATACATAAATACACTCGACAAAAAATAGCGGCAACTAAATACACAAAAAAATCTATTTATTCACTCAGCATTGTGTTAAGATTCTCTAATTCAAACCCAGCACAGTGCCAGACTCATTTTATTCAGAAACCTACAGAAATTAATAATTTAGAAGCGTCAGCGTCAGGTGAAACCCAGAGCTACAGAAAAAAAGTAGTGGTACCAATTTTTTGTACTCACCTTTCATGTAAATGGCTGATCCAGCGTTTCACTGAGTCTTACGAAAGGAGTAGCTTTAGATTTGAATGTAACACATCATTGTACACGGTTATTTAAGGATTACTGGTAAAAATCATACACATTATCCACTTCAGGACCGAAAAATCGGCAATAGGTAAACTATCCAAAACAGTCGTGAAAAAGAACCATAGACAAGACAAGACAGACAGATTGGTTTGGTTACGTACGAGGGTGGGGAGGATTGTGGAGCGGAATGGAATGAAGGACATTGAATGAAACTTGAAAGAAAAGAAAGACGAAGACGGACGTTTGTTTGTTGCTTGCTTGACTTGAAGACTTGCAGTAGTTTTAGGTCAGTCTATTACTTTTTGTATGAGAAGATTGCCAAAATATCATGATTTTGGAGAATTTATTAGCATAGCAATAAATATTTGTTATAAAGGCATTTATTTTTTCATGGGACCTATGAATTTTGGTTGTAATAAAAAAAGAGTATTGTGTTTGACGCAAGTGCCTTTCCCTGTTTTTCCGAATCAGTATCAATTGTATAAGATGTCAATGTCACTGTCTGTCAATAAATTGCTTAAATGACAGTGTCTGTTCTATAATAGTCATAGCCACAAAAGACAAAAACTCAATTTTTATTTTTGTCGGTCGGTAAGAGTGCGTGCGCCGTGCGGTAATATAGGAAAGCGTCAAACTCTAGGTTCGGGTTGTGTAATACTTAAAAGGGTTTCCATCATGATGTCAAGGATTGCTCTATCAAGCAAAGCCCTTAGAGCGACTACAAGGTTTTATAGCGAAGGCACAGGTCAGACTCAAGGTTCAAGCTCATCATCTCAGCCTGGTGTGAATGTCAATGTTCCTGGTTTGAGCGAAGCATGCGTTCACCCTGCTTCTCAACCCGTGGGTCCAAATGTGGATCCAAACAAAGCTGGACCCTACAAAGTCCCCGAGTATTTCTGCTACGACAGCACAAGTTACTTCGAAGCTGAAATTGAAATGTCTAAATTCAGGCTGCCGCAACCATCTGCAGTGAAGAAGTAGATGTAGTTCAGATACAATAATGCTCATAATGGAAAATTTAATGTACCTAATAGTTATATTTATTGCAGAATAAAGACTAGTTGAATTATTTTGTTATTTTTTTTATAATGTTTAGAAAAACAAAGCTGCAACTTGGACCAAAAGGAAAGAAGACTGAATTTTCTACAATTTATTTGCACAGTACCCCATACAATATACCTATAACTAAGTAACATAAAATGCAATTTAGAAGTGAACAATATTAATAGACACTTATTTGAAATGCTCAGTACAATATAAACACAAATGCACTAAATAGCAACTGAAGTAGCTCCACTGATTATGACAGCAGCTTCATCAGGGGTAAGAGCGGTCGCAGGCTCCAGGCCATCAGCGCACACACTCTCTGCCTCATGTTACTTCTTCTTAGTCAGCTTTTCTGACAAGTCGTCGAAGGTTGGATCCTGAAGGTTGATCATCAAGCTGTTGCCAGGAAGAAAGACACGATTCTGAGATTGAGCGAGCATTCTTGAGATACTTTGGGCAGCACGGATTTTACGTAGCTTCAGGTAACCAGGGTTCATTCCCATGGCCTTACCCAACATCTCTGCAGCCTCAGCTTCTCCCTCAGCTTGCACAATCTTCTGTTGACGCTCTTGCTTAGCCCTTTCTACAACGAAAGCGGCACGTTGAGCCTCCTGCTGAGCCACTTGTTTAGCTTCAACAGCTGCTGTGTACTCCTTGCCGAAACTCAACTCGGTCAGAGAAACATCATCCAAGATAATGTTGAAATCAGCTGCACGCTCCACCAGCTCTCTTCTGATCAGGAGCGAAACTTGCTGACGCTGTGTGATAAGTTGTGATGCATTGAATTTGGCTACTACAGATTTCAAAACTTCGTTGCAAATTGATGGCAGAACTTTTTCATCGTAATCTGTGCCAAGCTGTCTGTACATAATGGAAAGGTTGTTGGCGTCAGGGCGCGACAATACTCTCAATGAGATATTGACCATTTGCAAGTCCTTCGAACCTGTAGGAGAAGAGATTTTCCGGGGTCTTGATCTGATGTCGTATATAATAGGATATTGGAACCAAGGGATACGGAAATGCATTCCTTCAGTCATAACGTGTTGTTGCACTCCTCCTATCCTATTGAACATGATAGCACGGTGACCACCCTCCACGGTAAAAACAGCTTGAGAAATACCGTACGCCGCCGCACCAACGACCGCTGCTACTTTTAGGCCGATTCCGAGACCAGGTGGCCCGCCCTTTGCAAATTTCCCTGCCATATCGTTTATTTTACTCTGCGCCATGATTGAAAGTAAAACTTTGGAGGATTTTTCAAGGATTTAGCACAATCCTGACAAAATTCCTAACCTCCCAGTAAATTCAACAAAATTGTGCAATATTCAAAGACAAGAAAGTTTTTTTTTCTGTAGATTATATAAAAATGTTCATCTTAGCATTGTCATGGTCATTAATCTGTAAAGCTTGGACTTGTATCCCATCCCTATAGTAATTTTGACGAAAGAAGTCTCACGGCAATTATCGGAACTAAAGCCGATGGATAATAAATCAATTTAGCTGAATATCCAGTTACGTCCACTCCCACCCAGTACCTTATACCAATACTTTTTTGTAAGGTGAAGATTCGGCTTTAGTTCCAGTAATTGCCGTGAGACTTCTTTCGTGAAAAAGACTATAACATCAGTTGGTCAATATATGAAGGAAATAGAAGTAGAAGGATTTGTCGTGGGTCCTATGATCCTAGCAGCATAATGTTGGGACAGGTCATAGGGCCGTGCCAGCGCGGCCGGCGCCGCGGTACTAGCGCGTCTAGCCTAGTTACGATAATATAACGATGCCATATATAGCAAGGGGTTCCAACTTCCAACTTCCGGACCCAAGCCAACCTCACCTGCACGCGGTGCACCCTGCTATTTAACGAACGAGGCTCTATGGCGGCCGGCTGATTGCAGCACAGCGCAGCCTGGACCGGCACAGCTAAATTCCCTGACCGCCAACGGGCAGCAGCGTCGGCGGTGCGAGAACCTGTGTCCTGCGATCCCCAACCCGCATGTAGGTATGTACCTATTATGCGATGTTAATTTGGACAAAACCAAAGTCATGGTCAATGACCGAATTAATCCGAGTCCTGTCTTCGTTAATGGACACCTTCTTGAAGTTGTTTCGGAGAATACATACCTCGGGCAGATATTGCAGTTGGGTAGAAACAACTTCGTTCAACTTCGAGAAGGAGGCCAAGAAGAGGATTCAGCTGGGTTGGGCAGCATTTGGAAAACTACGAGTTTTCTCGTCACCCATACCGCAATGTTTGATAACGAAAGTTTTCAATCAATGCGTCCTACCTGTCATGACATACGGATTCGAAACGTGGTCACTCACAGTACGGCTAGTCCACCAGTTTAAAGTCGCTCAGCGAGTTAAGGAACGAGCTATGCTTGGAGTCTGAAGAATAAAATCCGTAACGTGTATATCCGACATAGAACTAAACTTGTTGATATAGCTCAGAGAATTAGCCAGCTGGAGTGGCAGTGAGCTGATCATATCTGCCAAAGAACCGATAAACGTTGGGGTTAAACGAGTTCCTAAGTGGAGACCGCGGCTCGGCAAACGTAGTATAGGACGCCCTCCGGCCAGGTGGGTAAACGGTCTACGAAAGGCTGCTGGTAGAAGCTGAATGCGTCGAGCTCAGGACAGGGCGCAATGGCGCTCATTAGGGGAGGCCTATATCCAGCGGTGGACTGCTATAGAGGCTCATAATGATGATGATGATCGATACCATAGACAATGTGACTCTGACTCTGTATGCCAATCACAGATATAGAAAACAATTTTATAAAGCCATAAAATTCACATACATTGATATATGTATGCGTCCCTTTCTAACTGATGATATTTGACATAAGAAAGTAGAGATCAGCCGTATGAGTTGATGTTCAGAACATAGTGAATTTTATGGCTTTATCTAGTTCTCTTCCATATCTGTGTTGCCAATGTATTGTCACTTGTCAAGTCATAAATAAATCAGCAGTCATATTTGCCTTGCCTGTCAGATTATTCGTCGGTCTCGGTCGGATTTTATGTTGTTTGTGCATCCTTCCTTTTGGCTTTTTTGCAATAATTTCGTCGTACATCTGTAAAATCACAAATTTTATGCGACAGACTGTTGAAAACAGTTAAAGGAATTGCGCTGGCTAATTGCCATCTGTATTACACTACAAATCTTCGTGTCAGCTACTAAAATAGGTAATACAGTGAAGAGCTTGATGATGGATTCTTGCACGGGAGTCGAACAAGACCTGGACAAAGCATTGGCAAAGTTTAACTCTCTGAATGATAATGCTAATCGAATGCTTCAAGATATTATTGACCAAGTCGAGGGCCTGAGAAGGGAAATATCAAAACGTGAGTATAATTTATCTTTGTTCTTTGTATGACCTATTTGTGGGTATACAATGACTTTTATTTTTGAACGAGTACCTAAACTAAAAGTGGATTATATTCAACAACAAAAACGTAAGGAATCAGTATTCAGTATGTTTAATCTAATATCATCAATCTCATGGATGCAAATAATTTGATACCACTAATATATATTTTATTACAGAACCACCTAATGCTCCTTTGACAAACCCGCAGTCAATGCTGGTCAGTGACATTGCCAATACAATCAAGCAATCAGTTTTTCAAATGTCTACAGGTAGGTAATAAAAGATAGTTTTTTTACATGATCCCTAGTTTTTCCTTGGTCATATTGCATTGGGTCAATGACTAAGTTTAAGGTTTGCATGACCATTGATAGTGGTGTGAGGACATCTAGTATACCTGGATAGAAAATCAATTGTTTCATAAAGATCTGTGTTCTGGCATATATGTGGTTAATGGTAGAAAGTATTTACACTGCAGAAACTCCAAATAACAGTATAAGTTACTCAAACTCTTTTATTCCATCCATTTTCTTTAAGTTAGTGGGAAATTCTGATTCTAGAGTCCACCTAAAGGCTAACTAGGCTAAATAATCTAAAAAGCCGGTGCCAATATCCTGTGCCTTCTAAAGCATGCCTTTGAATCTAATTGCCACTAAATAGTCACCCATCTAAATAGTGTCACTATTTGATAAAGCATGTATATATTGATTTACTTATTTATAATAGGTACATATTAGTACGTATTTGGTTGTAGTCTAATGTATTTTAAATATAATTTGGACTAGGCACAACACCGTTCCTGTTTGTGTTGAAAGTTTATCGTCCAAAGTTTGAGAACAGATTGCTTTAGCAATTAGGTCCTGGAAGAGATTGCTTTAGCAATTAGGTCGAAAATTGTACCATTATTTTTAATGCCTTCAAGGCTGTGCTATGCTGCATAGTCATAACTAAAAATTTCTATTTGTGTTGAAAGTTTATCTTCCAAAGTTTGAGAAGAGATTGCTTTAGCAATTAGGTCCTGGAAGAGATTGCTTTAGCAATTAGGTTGAAAATTGTACCATTATTTTTAATGCCTTTAAGGTTGTGCTATGCTGCATAGCCATAACTAAAAATTTGTTACAGAACATAGAGAGTTGCATGCTTCAGTTTCAAGAGTTGGGAAGTCAATAGATCGTCATTTTATAGCTGACTATGCTGCAGTGGCCCCAAGAGCGGAATCCTTCTGTACAGATGCCAACCGACCTCTGATGCATCAGGCCATTGCTCAGCATTTATACAGACAGGTATCCAGGATTAATTTTTTTAGCCTAGTTATATTCGCGCAAAGGTTCCCATGCATTTCCGAAGCCCTCGTGGCGTGGCTTACTTCCGTGTTCTTAGCAGATCATCTAAGTTAAGCAACCGTCAGGTCTCTACTTAGATGGATGACCATTTAGCGGCATTAAAATCTGAGCGCTTCCATGCTTCCAAAGGTATGTTAACGTTGGTCCCGGCTTTTTAGTCGACAAGCCATGTCTGAGACCTTTGAGGCAGCCTAAAAATTCTGTCACCACAGTTAGCCACTAGCTCCTAAGAATAAAGGAAGGACGTAATGGTTCCCATGTAAAGTAAATACTGGACTTATTACAGTCTACTGATACTAAACTAGGCAGAGTCTGTACTATGGGTGCCAGTGAACATCTATGTTCACCACACATATATTTGCCCTGGGCGGGGATCGAACCCACAACAACAGCGCAAATGCCAGGGTTACTTCCAACTTCCCCAAAAAGTTTAACCTTTGTGTCTGCCATGTGAAAAGGAAATTATTGTTTGTTTTTGTCGTGTCAGTTATAGACCTACACAAACTTGTGAACCATGTGCAATGCAAACATGAAAAAAATAGTAACAGATTGTCTGAAATTTTGCACATAAATGTAGTTGTTATAAATTAACATAATTTAACATAAATTGTTGTATATGTGTGTGATTGTAGTTGCAAATAAACGATATATCTATCTATCTATCTATCTAGTTCTGGCCCTCAAATACATGTAGGCTACTTTTTATCCAGGTACCACGCAAGTGAAGCCGCAGGCGGATATCAGCTCCATTCTCTGTAGTACCCTTACACTAAGCTTCTGCTGTTCTCTTCATATATTTTATGAAGTCTTGCATTAGCAGCTTCTTAACTTTAGAAGGATATATGAGAGTTTTCTTAAGCAATAGCTTAAAAGTCTCTGAACTCATAAAATACCTTTAAGAGGGGATTGTAAGTAAGGGAGATTATATTTATAAGAATAGAATACATTAATTTGATAACAACACAATGATAAACGAACTCGCAAAGAGATGGTACAAAACAATAGTCACATATATTAAGATTAAGACTCGATATAAGAACTATTCCTACTTTCTACTAATAATATAAATGCGAAAGTTTGTGAATGAGTATGGATGTATGGATGGATGAATGAATATTTGTTACTCTTTCACACAAAAACTACTGAACGGATATGGACGAAACTTGGAATATACATCGTTTGTGACCTGGATTAACACATAGGCTACTTTTTATCCCGGTACCACGAGAGCGAAGCCGCGGGCGGAAGCTAGTTTGTACATATTAACGCACTAAACAACTTTGAATAATCTTGTAGGGCCTAGAAGATGTAGGTGATGCGTTCGTGGCCGAAGCAGAAGTGACCGGTGTGGAGCGTGCCTGTACATTTGCGGTGCTACAACGCTGTGCCGCTGCTTTGGCAGACGGCGACCCTTCGTTAGCACTCGAGTGGGTGGAGAAGCGGGCGGATCAGCTGACGCATTCCCCCCTGCCGTTCGCTCTTCATCGAATGCAGGCTTTAAAGGTAAACAAACGAAAACACCTAGACTTTTTTTTTATATCTCCATTTGTTTCTTGCGATCTGCCTGTCGTGGGCCAATGCCCTACAATAACAAGATTTGAGTGGTTGCTGCACGCTCGACATGAATGGAGTAAGCCCAGTGGCGTTATCCATATTCCTTCTGTTCTGTGATTTTATATGAGGTCTTGAGGGGCTCTCCTCTTTATCCTTTTGAAGGTTATGTTAGAGACATTTATTTACAAGCTAATCATACAAACATTTGTCTCGGGGCAGAATGGAACTCGCAATCTGTGTCTGAGGTGGACATTCACCCACTGCACCTGAGGTCGTCAAACATTAATATGATATCATGACAGACATTGGCCTAATAGTCTCATGGTGAACAAAAGTCATCATTCTTCCTTCTCCTATGTTGTTCTCCTTAATGCTAGTGGTCGTGCCTCTATGGATTATAAATGTGGTGAATGGCGCTTCATAGAAATGTGTATGTATAATGTGTCGAAAACTTATTAATTTTTCTCGTAATCTTTCGATTTGATTGAGTTACTTTTGGGAAAAGAGTTTCTGCTGTGAAGTAGAGTCGATTGAGACCAACTTGTTTTTTTTTTGACAAATATAATTTTCTAGGCTGACTGAAAATTTTGTCGAACATCCAAAAATGCAATTGTTTTTTCCTTCAAAATAAAACTATAGTTTCCACAGAACATAACCTGCTTACTAGGGTAGGGCTTCTGAGGAGGACTAAGGAACCCTACTTGAGTTGTAGCAGTCGGCTACTTCGCCTTCTGTTGTAGTGTAGTGACATACTCGTCGGAAAATCGTTGATAAAAATATTTTATGAATTCGATTCGTTTGTATCGCTCAAGGCTCGTTATCTTTTCCATGACCTGAGTAGAACGACCACAAGTGATCGTTTCTATGTGGAAATGAGCAGGAGTAAGAATGGTAAAGTCGGAAAGATCTGAGCTTAAAGCAGTGAGTGGACGGAAATTGAGTATGGCTTCAATTTGAGTCAGGCATGTATGCATTTCGTTTTACGTGTAATGAGAAATTTGGAGAAGCCTACGAAGTTGATGCTTGATAAAACAGACTAAAAGAAAAAGTAGCTGCCCTGAGGCCTGAGGTAAAATTTTGACCCAGCCTGTATGTCTACAAACACGTTCTTATGCCGTGTTATTTCAGCTGGCGCGTGAAGCGGGCGTAGGCGCGGCGGTAGAGTACGGCGCTTGACGCACGTTCCCTGGTCTTACCATTCATCTTTGGGGTGATGAGAAGTTTTTCTAGGTTGTCTTTTCACCTTTCCATTGATATGAAGTTTTTCAAGGTTGTCATTGTCACCACTTTTCCGTGCTATATGGCCACAAACACGTTCTTATGACGTGTTATTTCAGCTGGCGCGTGAAGCGGGCGTAGGCGCGGCGGTGGAGTACGCTCGGCGCACGTTCCCTGCGCATGCGGCGCGGCACGAGCGACAGCTGCAGGCGTGCGTGTGCGCGCTGGCGTGGTGCACGCCGCACGCACCGCCCGCGCCCCCACAGTACACGCATCTGCTCGACGAGCGCGCACAAGGTACCTACCTCCAGCTAAGAGTACTTTACCTCTAGATTATTTTATTTTATTTTATTTAATTCGACTCACCAAGTACAGGTACTTAAAACACTTATTAAAATTGAATTAAGATTATACATAATCATAATCACTTATTTATTTGCTTTAAATGTAGGTACAATATGTCTTAGCATAAAGTCAATTCAAAATAAAGTATCCTATTTCAGCCGTGAAGCAGCTGTGCTGTGTTTCGGTTTGAAGGGTGTGGGTGCCGGTGAAATTACAGACACAAGAGGCTTATCATCATCATGCCTCAGTTGATGGACGCAGGGCGTTGCATCGTAGAGCACGTTTCAAAAAACGTAATCAATGTTTGCAATGCTTTGTGATAGGTAATGGTTACCACTCAACATCAGGTGGACCATGTGCTTGTTCCATCTTCATGTAACATAAAAAAAAAAAACTATACATTTTGTCTCATTAAGGCATGCAAATATACAAAAAATATAAACAAATGTCCAAGAAGTAGTTTAAATAAAATTAATAATAATATGTCATAGATACTAAAAATATTAAAATTTATAATCCATATGAATATCAAAGTTATAATTTTTCAGGATACTCGTTAAGGTTGTTGATACAATTATTGTAATATAGATATAATCGATAGATTATATGCCGAAGAACCGATAACCGTTGGGTTAGACGATTTCTAGAGTGGAGACGGACCTGGCGCCCCCGGGCCAGGTGGAGCGAGGACTTGCGGAAGGTGGCTGGCAGAACGTGGATGCGTCGAGCTCAGGACAGGGCGCAATGGCGCTCAATAGGGGAGGGCTATGTCCAGCAGTGGACTGCTATAGGCTGATGATGATGATGATTTTGTGATCTCTAAGCATTGTGCTAAGGTCCTTCAAAGAATTGCCAATCATTTTCTACCATGATAACACTACTTTGTCATCGGCAAATCGAAGGTGCATGATTTATTCGCCGTTTAAATTCATGTCTTGTCCATCCCAATACAAAACCCTAATGATATCCTCCAATGTAGAGGTGAACAATTTCGAAAAGAGCTAAGCGGCGCTTACTGGAAGAGGCCTTTATCCAGCCGTGGACTAACACAGGCTGAAGAAGACCTCTAAATTAGAACGGTTTTAGACGCCTTTTACCACTACTTTACTCAGAGCTGTTTCAGATGCGTTTTTACCTCTACTTTACAGCACTATTACCTCTACTTTAACTAACAGCATCCGCATGTGTCTTCGCTCGCGTGGTACCCAGATAAAAAGTAGCCTATGTGTTAATCCAGGCCATATACTATATATTCCAAATTTCATTAAAATCCGTTCAGTAACAAACATACATCTATTCATTCATCCATAATTACCAATATTAGTAGTAGGATTTGTAGCACTACCAATCTATCTCCTCATTACAGAAAGGTTATCTAGAATATTGCAATAAAGAATTTTCTATCCATCTAATTTAGTAAGAGCGGTTTCAGAATAGCGTTTTTACCTCTACTTTAGTTATAGCGGTTTCAGGCCCGGAAAAAAAAACTAGTTGTAATCAATCATTGTATTTGCATCTTCACTTACCAACAGGTGAGATGGCGGTCAAACGTAAGCCTATAAACTATTTAAAAAAAAAACAATGATTACAACTGGAGTTTTGAAAATAAAATTGTTTCTTTCAATATTCACAGGTGCAGAAGTATCGGAGCTGTTTATAAAGGAGGCGTGCTCGCTACTCAGGCTCGCGCCGTTGTCTCCGCTCGCTGGTGCAGTCGCCGCCGGCTGTAAGGTGCTCCCGGCACTCCATGACATAAGATCTAAGATGTCACACCCTCATGTCATTGCCGCTTGGTCTGACGATGAACTACCTTTTGAGGTAATAAGCTAGATGCCTGAAAAATTCTAATTGGTCCGTCATTTACATTATCAAAAAATATGAGACATATATTTTTTATTTTGTCAATTAAACTAAAAATGACAAAGATATAGTGCGTTGAAGTTCCGCGTGACGTCACGGGTAAGTACACTTTTTACATACAAGTGACGTCACGAGCCCCCACTCCCGAACTTTGACCCTCTACAACTTTGTCGATTTTTTAAAATAAAAAAATACGTGTCCAATATTTTTTGATAATCTAATTGACGGACTAGTTAGAATTATTATTTTTCTACCCAGGCATCATCCCTAATATAGAAGTGTTATATCATACAACAGCATAATTATATCAATCAACTGCTGGACATAGGCCTCCCCTAATAAGAGGGTTCATAATCCCCAACGTTAGGGATTGCATGTATGAGTGTCATGAAACAGTAATACATATAATGTAGCATAGTCACACTGGAATTATCTATCTTATCGTTTGGTTTTTAAATATTGATATTGTCATATCATATATCAAGTCGCTCAGCAGCTATGGAACGAGCTATGCTTGGAGTTTCTCTGAAGGATAGAATCCGCAACGAGACTATCCGACATAGAACCAAAGTAGTCGCCATAACTCGAGAATTAGCAAGCTGAAGTGGCAGTGGGCTGGACATCTGCCGAAGAACGAACAACCGTTGGGGTAAACGAGTTCTTGAGTGGAGCCCGCGGCTTGGTAAAGCTGTAGGATGCCCTATGGCCAGGTGGAGTGACGATTTGGGAAAGGCTGCTGGTAGAAGCTGGATGCGTCGTGCTCAGGACAGAGCGCAATAGCGCTCATTAGGGGAAGCCTATGTCCTGCAGTGGACTACTATAGGCCGATGGCGATGATAATGATGACTTATATTTGTAATGTTTTGTAAGGTTGATCTCGGTGAAGATGGCGGTAACTACCACTCTGTGTTCGCGTGCCCGATCCTCAGGCAGCAAGCGTCACACCAGAATCCGCCGATGCGTCTCTTATGCGGTCACGTTATATCTCGCGATGCATTAAACAAGCTCGCCACTGGCGCAAAGTGAGTATCCTACTTCCTTCTTTGTATGAGCTAGTTTGTTATAGGTTGATACGCGGGACATTGAGAGTGATGGCGACTATCAATGATGTACCACGACGAAAACCAATATGGCTGCCCACCTACGACGGATAATCGGGGACGGGTTTTAACGTACTCATTGCAATAGTTGTAACCCACACGTCCTATAAAAAGTCTTTCAGATGTGCAGTGAAAATACCAAGCAGGAAAAATCGGCCCGAAAATCGGTTCTACAAAAAGACTGAGTCTGAGTCGTGGGCGGGCAAGCCTAAATTATATTTGGTCCTCAAGGACAACATTACTTGGTTTTGCATGGTGACCAAAGTAGATCAATAAGATAACAGAATAAGTTATTGATTTAAAAGTTTTCATGTGAGACAGTAGAACCATTTTTTTTTAAATTTATTTGATTGCGCTTTTTTGCATGAATTTCTTCTGTTGCTTTTGAAACTATGCATTTCGTATTTATCATACTACCTGGTATATCCACGGTCATTCAAAACACATTCATTAATATTGTTGTAATACTTCTTGCTTGATCTGAATCATGTGTTAATAGTTTGTTATTTATTTGCACTCATGAAAATGTAGTCCTTACTTTGGATCTTTTCAAAATAAAAAAAAACATTGAAATAGTTGCTTGTTACTTTAATACCTAATATCATTTCCTATTTGACAAAAGTTACAATACCTACTCAGATACAATTTTTTTTAACAGAAAATTATGAAATGAGAATAATTGCAAATTATTTAGAAATAGTTGGTTCTGCCAGGAAGTATATTGTTACGGATGCTAAATTAGTTTTATTTATTTTATATAAACTCATAATATTTTTACGCAGGATAACTTTTATCATGTGCGTCTCAGGAATCATCAGGTGAGCTACCTCTTATTTTACATAACCTCCGTAACATACTCCAAGCAGAATCTCCTATTTAAAAAAAAAAGTTTGCTTATTTCTTGTGACCAAAGAGTTTCTAAATCAACTCAATCTTCGGCTAGATCCTGCATTCCTGTTTCAAGGAATCTACACACCAATGCTGCCAACACAGCCAATCAGCATGGCAACGACTCGGAGACAGGGTGTATGCGAGTGTCGGCAGCTTTGGTCTGTAGACTGCTTAATGCTAGACAGTCATAATCATAAGCTTTATTTCTCTTTAGACATATTACATGTGCTTAAATACGCCAGACAAATTTATACCAAAATAGAATACAAATTTATTCCTACTTATTACAAATGTTAAACATTATTTGTATAAAAATTTGCTGAATTCTTTGTTACAGTGATGCTTAAGGCGACTATACATGTCAAACCGCCCTCTCGCTCGCACTGTTCAACATTTTAGAAGATATAAAATCACTGAATGTAGTTATGCAAAATAGCAAACCTTCACGGCCTAGAAAATTACAATACAAAGGTTCAGCAAGAATAACATGTTGAATCCAACACATTTTCCTACTTAAAATCTGTACCAAAATTGATCACATTGGTACAAGTTTTTTGGTAAGAAAATGTGATAGAATCAAAATGATATTATTACTGAGCCTTTGAATTGTTATTCTCTAGAATGTGAAGTTTTGCTATTTTGCATAAGTCAGTGATTTTATATCTTAAATGTTGAAAAGTGCGAGCGAGGGGGAGGTTTGACATGTATAGTCGCCCTAATAGCCAGGGCAAACTGGCGGACATCATAGCAAAGGATTTTAAATTAGATTCACTTGCATACCCGTTGAGGGAGGGGCCGCGTAGGGTTGCCAAACTGGCACGTGTGAACAGAGGCGGCAGCTACGGGCATACCACTAGCCAGAACTATATAGTTCATTAATTTGTACAGAGAATACGAATGTCTTTGGAAGCTGACTAACTCGCTTCTCGCTTTACAAAAACCAAAATAGCACCTGCACCAAAATACAAGAAGAATTAATTCACCTCGATTGTTATCCATTTTAGGCGCTCAAGAATAGGTACGAGTGACTCTCACGAACTGTCCTGTGTATAAGCGATGGTAATACTGGCATGCAAGGGCACAACTTGCATGCCAGTATTACTTGTAAATGTATCTGCAGTGTGCTAGTTACTCGTACATGCCAGTAACTTTCTTGATTTACGTCAAGAGGCCTTTGGGTCTTACCCAAGCCAGGTTATTAAGAAATATTTATTTCACAGATTGAAATGCCCCTACTGCCCCATGGAGCAATCACCGTCTGAAGCCCGGCAAATATATTTCTCGTGAACACGACAATAATTACCTTTTATGTTTTAATGTTTCAATTCCGTATACCACTAAGGTAGTTCTTAATATTTCTATTAGAAATTATGTGGTAAGGAACAGCAGTGTATTTGAGATGGAATAATCAGGGAATGTAAGAGATGAAAGATTTTATACTGAATGTGAAGTTTTTCAAACAGATTGTTTAATTTAGGTGGATTATTAGGTATTCAATAAAATGTGGTAGACGTTTCATTGATATTTTTTTGTGTAGGATTTTCGTTTAGTTGTTTTGTTACTAAAATGTAAATAATGTTGTTCTTTCATTTGTGCACTGGTGAAATTTATTTAACAAATTAAGCTCAAAATTCGAACAATTATAGTTATTCAATTTTGTTTTAAATTCGAAAAATGCTAGGTTGATGTCATTAAATTTTTAGGCAGGTTTCAGACACAAGAGCTGTTCTATCTCTATACATATTTATGTACCTCCTTTACAGTCCTCATATGAGCCTCTTGTGCTGGATTTAACATGGATCCATAAGATCGAGATAGTACTTTAGAGAGTCACAGTCTCTACTTAGGTGAAAACTGTCAAAAATTGTTGACACTAATAAACATCAAAATGCCACATTTGAATTAAGACCTTATGTCGCTTAAAAAGTGTTCAATGTCGGCGCACTATGCAACGTGCGCCGAGTTTTAGTTAGACTGTTTTTTTCCATATTTTTGGGCTAGAGTATGCTATCTCGATGGAGACACTGAAGATTTTCTCATGTCTGGAAATTCTGATATACCAGGCATGCAAGAGGTTAATCACTGAATCTGTATTTAGGTGTATCAGAGGCTTGTTTGCGAAGACTACCAAAAAGATGTAGAATTTTGGCTAATATGACAGTGGCGATTCGATATATTGCTTTGTTATTGGTCAATATTTTTCATTAAGCTTAAGCTGGGTACCGATAGCGCTTTCCTGTATACACGTAATCGTGGTTTACTGTGCACGCGTATAATGGATACGCGTACAGTTAATGTGGACCGCCGCGAACCTGAACGCGAGGTTACTCGATCCATAGCGCTACGCGAGCCGAAACCGACTGACCACGGATCGCGCGGCACGCACGGGTACGCGTAGCTGCAAGTACAGACGTGGCGTTCCAAGATACGCGTAACCCGACTACGCGTGCCAATCGCGCGTACGCGCTATCTGTACCCAGCTTTACAATACTTCAGGTTGAAATTTGTGATCACCTTACAATTATATGCTTATAATTTGTTAAGCAAATAATAATAATGTATTGTCAAAGAAGCAAGGCACTAAAATCAGATACACTATTGTATAGCATTTGTTGACTTAATGACTACTTAGCTAAAAACTGCCTGAGTAAAAAAAGCCTATTTAAAAAAGATGTTATCCTTAGAGATGTTCGGATAAATCAGTTTCTGTAACGAGAATATGTAAGATTTCTTCAAAAATACAGTCAATTTTATTATTTTTTGTTTCATTTGAAAATATTACAATGAGCTTCCACCATTGTTCAGGATGAAACAGCTTTTATTTGTACTAAAGGTTTTTTTAAAACCTATTTCAGACATCAGTTTCACACACAACAAATCAAAGATGAGTTTCTAGTTTCTACCCTCAAGGCAACAATGCATGTCAAACCTTCGTCTTGGTTCCTCGGCCTCCGTCTAGGCCGTGAAGGTTTGCTATTTTGCATAACTATCTAGCTTTCTATCTATCTAACAACATTCAGTGATTTTATGACAACATCTTCAAAAATGTTGAATAGTGCAAGCAAGAGGGAGGTTTGATATGTATTGTCGCCTTAAGATTTGAAAGTACTCAACACCCACTCAATTATTGTAACCTTGTTTTGAGAGAATGAAATACATGATTACGATTCATCCTCCATATCATCCTCCATCTAGAACCACCTCTTAAATTTAGTATCTGGTTGTAGTTACATTTAGAAATTAATAGCTAAATACAAAATTAAACATTTATATTGGGAATTCCTGTATGCACACCGATTGACACTTCCAAGTATTTCAACAGTCTTCGTGCCAAAAATATGGCACCGTCATGGTTAAGAACATCAGCTGTGATAATATCCAGTTTGAAATCACTTTGTAAAGTCATTAATTCACCAGCACTAACAGCCATGGCATTCACAGGCAAACCACCAGCGTTTACTAGAACGACACGTCGACTTCTCAGGTCGGGATGGACTTGATTCAATATACTCTTTGTCCATTCCAAACAAAACATTCTACTGGTATCAATCGCCAGGATGATGAAGTCTATAGCAATCTTACCAGTGAGACTGGCCTGTTTCACTACGTCGTCTAAGTGAAATGAGCGCAGTACTATCAACTTCCATCGAAAATCGCCTTTTCCATGGTTTTCAGTAAGAGCTTCGGAAATTCTCTGTATAATTTCCACATTCAGAGATACTATGATCACTGTAAGAGTGTTTTTACAACTCAATGGGCCAACCCATGGAACAGTAATTTCATCCTCTTCAACGGCAGACATTCTTGGAGGCTTGGAGCAACACGAATTATTTATTTATTTTTGCTTTTTCGATCGTTTCGTTCTTCTTTTTAGATTGTTGTGTTGTGTTGTAGTTTGATTGTTTTGGATTTTTTTGAAATAGCAATGGCAGTTACACTTTGACACTGACAGAATCATAGAAGCTTATAGTGACACTGACTTACTGATTTGAATGGCTCTGGAAAAAATTTGACCTTTCTCGCGGACTTTTTGGCGGGATTTGGAATAACAAGCGTGTAAGAGAGTGTTTTTGAGTATTTAAACCTTTTTTTGGCTGTTATTACACTGCCAACAAGAGATTTTCTGTGTGTTGTGGTTGTGGGTTGGTGATTGAATTGGTGAGAAGCGTAGTTTATGTGTTAACATAGGTTTTTTTCGCTAATATAGCCGGCAACAAAAAAACAAAGTACTAACTGGTTTCTAAGATGGAGGTTGTCCCGCCGGACCCTCCTCCCGATCCCCCGGATCACATGAATACATGCTCGTCTGAGACACCCTCCGAGTCAAGCCGTACATCTAAACGCCGTTTATGTATATCTGAAGTAGACATACCTCAACAAGGTAAAAAAACAATCATATCTCCGGATATGGCTTCGGCCTCTATTCAAACAATATACCATCATCCCATGTTGGTTATAGGTATAAAGGAGTACTCGACAAAAGACAAAGGACCTTTCTTAGTTCACGTCGCTAGGGCGGAACCTGACCCTTCAGCAGGCACATCTATTCGCCCCATTAAATTTGGTCAATTTTTGACCACCCATAAGGTAAAAAATATTTGTTGTGACGGTGTTAAACAGGTTGGACGTAACCGAATCTCTGTGGAATTTAAAACAGCTGAGGATGCGAATAAGTTTTTGGACAACCCAGTCTTATCACTGTGTAAATACACTGCTACCATCCCCACTTACAATATTACACGTATGGGTCTAGTTCGAACAGTTCCAGTTGACTTATCCCTAGATGAGTTTGCGGAGAGCCTTGAATTACCAGATGGATGTGGTTTTGTCCTTAAAGCACGCAGACTAAAGAGAAAAACCATTAACGATGGAAAAGTTTCATGGGTCCCCACTCAAACAGTAGTCCTCACATTTAAAGGCCAAGTACTGCCGGAACGTGTATACTCATTCCACACCTCCCTACCTGTTGAATATTACCAACTTCCTACCATCCAATGCCTGAGCTGCTGCCGTTTTGGGCATGTTAAAGCCCAATGCCGATCAAAACCAAGGTGTTTCAAGTGCACTAAGGAACACACAGGTGAAAGTTGTGACACAGAAGAGTCTAAAGCTACATGCCTACACTGTTCTGGATCACATTTCGCCAAGAACAAACAATGCCCTGAACAGGAAAGGCAACGATCTATCAAGAGTGTCATGACCCAAAATGGAATGTCTTATGAAGATACATCTTTACAATTACCTAAGATCGGAAGATCCTACTCTGAAATCGCTCAGACCATGTTCTCTTCCCCCTTCCCCGTTTCTCAAAATATCCCCCTCCAAATAATTCTTATGCTTCCCGTTCATATGTGAAAAACGTGTATGCTAAAACCCGCCCTAGGGCTCCCTTAGGAAAATCTTACGACAAATCGGCTCATCAAGCCATCATCTCTCAACCACCATCATCTTTCTCAAATGGTCATGCCATATCATCTCAATCTCTGCCTGCAGAGTCTGTGTCCCGTCAGAGTTTCCTTATTGAAACTCTTCTCACACTCATAATTGAGTTATTCACAACATCCAGTTCCCCATTACCGTCCAACGTTGCCGAAAAACTTTCCCAGGTCATCTCATTAGCTGGTAATAATGGATCCAGTATCCATTGTCCAGTGGAACACCAAAAGTCTCCGTCCACGGAAACCTGAACTTCTCCACATCATTTCTAAATTCCACCCGTCTGTCATTGCCGTCTCGGAGACATGGCTTGCTCCAGGTTCCCCGTTTAGGGTACCAGTCTACTCCTGTCACCGAGACGACAGGTCTGACGGGTATGCCGGAAGTGCCCTGTTCGTCAGGCGCTCCCTTCCCTTCTCCCAAATTTCCCTCCCATCCCACTCCCCTAATTTTAACGTAGTTGCTGTTAGAGTCTTTGATATATCATTTATTTCTATATATATCCCCCACCCTAGTTCTGCCTTAATCCCTGATATTCTATATGTAATTTCTTCTGTTCCTTCCCCTATAATTGTGTTAGGAGATTTTAATGCCCATCACACATTATGGGGTTCTAGCCACTGTGATATGTTTGCACGATCACTATTAGAAATATTTGATGATATGAATCTTTGTGTTCTGAACGATGGTTCTAACACCCGCAGGGTCCTTCCTACTCAGAATCCTAGGAGTGCAGTTGATCTCACTATCAGTTCCTCTTCTCTCTCGTCTCTCCTCTCCTGGAAAACTCTGTCTACTTCTTACGGCAGTGATCACTATCCAATTATTATAACAATTCCTAATTGCGTCTCCCCGAAGTATAGTTTTAATCCCTGCCTAAAGTACCGACTTTCAGAGGCAGATTGGTCATCATATTTTTCTCGTTTAGAAAGATGTGCAAACGATCTTCCCCCTTTACAGACTGGCAGTTCTGACAATAATTTTATGGCTTACTCAAAATTAATAGAGGCCCTTATTTCTAGTGCCAATGAAAATATCCCTCTCAAAAAACAATCACATGTTCCTACTAAAATTTCCACTCCTTGGTGGGATTCAGAATGCACTGCAGCTGTTAAAGATAGAAAAAATGCAGAACGCACATATAACTCTTCTATGACATTTGCTAATTTCATAGAATACCAACGCTTAGCTGCAAAAGCCAGAAGAGTCCTTTCACTCAAAAAGAAACATGGTTGGATAAACTTTTGTGAAAATCTATCTCCACGAACCCCCTCATCGTTAGTTTGGAAACAGATTAAACGCTTCCGGGGATCTTTTAATACCCCAAATACGTTCTCTAATGACCCTTCTTCTTGGGTCGATGCCTTCAGTGACAGATTATGCCCGCCGTTTGTCCCATTCTCTGACTCCCTTCCTTCTCCTCCATCTTCCCTCCCCTCTCTTTCTTCTTTTGATTCATATTTTACATTAAATGAACTTAAACAGGCTTTAGATGGTTTAAAAGATTCATCCCCAGGTATTGATGGTATTCCATACTCCTTTATAGTAAAATCTCCCGACATCATAAAGAAGTACTTCTTAAAGCTAATCAATTATTTTTTCGAATATGGAGTTGTACCAGATGATTGGAAGACCCAGGTTATCATTCCTATCCTCAAACCCGGAAAATGCTCTTCAGACGCAAGCAGCTACAGACCTATCGCTTTATCCTCCGTCCTTGCTAAAATAATGGAGCATATGTTAAAATTTCGATTAGAATGGATAGTTGAGAGCAAAGGAGTTCTATCAAAATTTCAGTTTGGCTTCAGGAAGGGAATGAGCACTTTAGACAGTTTAAGCATATTAACTACTGATATACGTATCGCCTTTTCTAAAAAAGAAACTTTGGTTGCTGTTTTCCTCGATATTGCGGCAGCAGCCTACGACAATGTCATCCTCCCGGTACTTAGGAATAAACTTCGCCAGCTGAGCATCCCTGAGAGACTCGTGCGTTTTATTTGCAACCTGCTAATGGAAAGGAAAATATTAATCAAATCACTAGGCTCGCTGTTCCCTGTTAGACATGTTTGGAAAGGATTGCCCCAAGGTTCCGTGCTTAGTCTCTTACTGTATAGTATCTATACATATGATTTGGAACAATCAATCTCTCCTTCTTGTGAAGTTCTACAATATGCTGACGATCTGGCTCTCTACATACGATCAAACTCTATAGAAGACATAAGAGACAATTTGAATACAGCTCTCAAAATCCTAGATGAGTGGCTAGTTGAACATGGTTTATCTCTTTCCGCCTCTAAAAGTACATCTGTAGTATTTTCCAAGAAACGAATACCCCCATCTATTCCTCTTTTTGTTGGCGAGGAGTTGTTACAGCAAGTGAATAATGCGAAATTTTTGGGCGTTAAATTAGACTCTAGAATGACAGGTATTCCCCATTTTAGCTATATCTCAGAAAAATGTGAAAAAAACATCAATGTTTTGCGCTCATTATCAGGAGTATGGTGGGGCTCACATCCCTATTCTCAAAAATTACTTTACAATGCCATCATTCGCAGCCACATGGATTATGGCTCTCTCCTGTTAGACCCATGCACCAAAATAGCCTTAGATAAATTAGATAAGGTGCAATCAAAATGTCTTAGGATTATACTCGGGGCGATGAAGTCCTCTCCTATCAATGCGATGCAGGTGGAATGTGTTGAACCCCCACTATCTTTAAGAAGACAGTTCCTCGCTGATCGTTTCCTTTTTAAACTGGTTCAAAACTCACGACACCCTCTTTTGCAAAAGTTAAATTTACTTTTTCAACTAATTAATCCCAATGATGAAAGCAACCAAGATAAAATACCATGTTTAATACGAAGTTTCTTAAAGTTTTCCCGTCTGCCTTACTCTGTATATCAAAGCAACATTAATCCCCTATTTTCTACATCATATGAAGCCCTGTTGTATCAACCTAATATTATTTTGGATTTTGGGATACCTAAAGGATCCGCCTTTGCTCGTTTGTTGTTCAATGAACAAATGGCCAAAAATTTTAATGGCTGGACCACAATATTCACTGATGCATCAAAACTTAACTGTTCAAACCCTGTGGGTGCAGCTGTCTGGATCCCTTCTACCAAAATTATATTAAGTTTTAAATGTCCTTCTATTTCTTCTGTTTTTACTGCTGAATCTATAGCCTTATTAGAAAGTATTATTTTTGTTAAATCTCATTCACTCAATAACTCTATCATATTCACTGACTCCAAAAGTTCACTACAGGCTATACTTTCCAACCCCTTCCGATCCAAATCCAGATTCCCCATCATTCTTAAAATCCGCGAATCCCTTTACAGCTGCCACAGGAATGGAATAAAAGTAGTATTGGCATGGATACCGGGTCATTCCGGTATTCCAGGTAATGAAACAGCTGATTCGTGCGCGAAACTGGCCATTCAGACGGGTACACAAGATCACCTTAAAATCTTTTCCCACGACCTATGCTTGGCCCCCAACTCTCATTTAGCTATATCCTGGTCTCGAATGTGGGTTCATTCTAAAACCCTTAAAGGTAAACACTTTGGTGATATTCAACCTGAAATCCCCCCAAGACCCTGGTTCTTCAAGTATCGCAAAGCTAACAAAATAACGACCTCTACCATCTGCCGTCTTCGGTTAGGTCACACCTGTACCCCAGTTTTTCTCAACAAAATAAGGGTCAGGGATCACTCTCTATGCGAATGTGGACTGGACGAAGGCAATGTCGAGCATCTCCTTTTCTCCTGCCCCAAGCTCCGTGTTTCCCTGTACGATATAACCCCTCCTGAAATTCCTCGCCCTCTTTTCTCTAAAACCTTACTATCCCTTGTGTTTACCCCATTTATATCGTTATTATGTAAATTTATTTCTGTAAATAAAATAAAGCTGTAAAGTTTGTAAATATTATCTACCTATAACCCCAACGTGTGGTGTATATACACCAAATTGTCTGTATATATTGTATGTGCTTTTATGCGTGTGTCTTATATTTTATTGTAGATGTGCTGTTCTAAAATTTTCTTGTCAGCCACATAAAATCATCTTGTTGTTGCCCAAATTTGGTCGAGTCTCCCTCTGGAAACACGAACCTTTTTTTTATCACACTCAACCTCCATCGCCTTTTTATTGTTAAATCTTGTCGACATCGACATTGGCAAAGTTGTGGACGCTATACCACAGAGGCCATAAATAAAAAGAAGAAGAAGAAGACCTTTCTCGCGATGAGATCTCTCTCTCCAAGTCTATGTCTAATTGTCTATGCAGTAAGATAGACGGTTGCATTTGGGAGCCAATATTGCGCGGCCTGATTATTCACAGCCTGATTATCCATGTACACAATTGGCCATGGATGATCAGGCTGTACATGTTTTGCACGTGCTGATTTTTCACACCCATGGAATGCACAGCCTGATCATCCGTGCACACGCCATCGACGAGACTTAAGCTTCGTTTACAGTACTTACCCGAGGTGCCAAGAATAGACTAGGATAGTGCAATTTTCTTGTTCACAATGCCAATGAGTATACGGTGCACTTTGGCTAGAACTAAATGTTTACCGATGTTTTTAATAATACAAACAAAAAGGCAAAACAAAACAAAAGGCACCAAGCGCAGTTATCAATTTAATCAATCAATCTAATTCATTACATAACATAAAATAGTAGATTAGATTGCAAAGTTACTATGCAAACCCTAGCTACCGGCTAAACCTAAAGAAATTCGATAAAGCTGAAATGGCAGTGTGATGGCCATTCTGGCGAAGAACCGGCAACCGTTTTGGTGTAAAAGAGTGGATAACTGCGTCTCAGCCAGCCCTCTTAGTAGACGCCCAGGTGGAGTGACGAAAGGTTGCTGGCAGAAATTGAATGCGATGAGCTGAGCACACGGCGTAATTGCGCGTACTATGAGAGGCCAGCTCACATCGCTACTTCAAGGGCAAATGTACTTGTTAGTAGTGCAGAGCAGCAGTGCTAACAGGATTTAACCCGGCAGCAAAGCGGGCACCACTCAACTATATTTACGTATCACAAATACGTTATCTACAGCGTGAAGGCGGGGCATGGGCTGTAGGGTTGATCCTAAACTGCCTTTCGAAGAGGATCAAGGAGCTACAGCATCTCTATGGTGTTTGTTTTCGAAAGTGTGAATGAAGGTTCAGGAAGTTCTTTCGACACCAGAACATTGTAATATGAGTGATTTTTTGTGACACAAGCTTTCTTACCGTGGGGCTACATGCTATGTGAAAATGTCTAGTATTAGGTATAACTATATTCTGCCTGCAGCTATGGTAACATGTTGATGTTATCCTAGAACTATAGACCTGTTTTTGTATGTAGGGGAAACAATCATACATCTCCACATTACAACAATTTTTACCTTCATAAAATATGTAATAAAATTTCATTTTTTAATTTAATAATAAAAATGTATAATCTAATAATCTGTGAACTGTGAATCTATGAACAGTCTGATAATGAAGAGCCGCAACCAATATTTATTGGGCTTTCGATTGGCAGCTTGATCAAAAGTCAAATACAAGAGGCGGCCCTCCTAGACTCTGCATGCCCTGTGAGGACGATCCTCCCACTGCAGCCTTAGGCCCAGCAGTTCCGAGGCCAGCCTTTGATGGTTTCTTCCATTTTTTTCCGTTTCTTATTTCAACCCTTTCATGTTTATTTTTGCTAAAATTAGAACATGTCACAGAATACACCATGTGCTTCTCCTGTTACTTAGAATAGTTTTGCTTTATAAACAAACATTTGAATAGGTTATTTAGGATAATCTTAGAATATAAAGCTACTTAAACATTACTTTCCTAACTATATCATTTTATCCTGTCCTATACCTATGTATCATAATATAATATTTATTGTTCATAAACTTAAACTTTGTTGAGGACTTTCCGTTTGATAGGTATTACTTCTGTTTTTTTTTTATAGGTATCACTTATTTATTATGTTTATTAAATTAAGTATTGATTATATTATATAAAAATGCATCATCTTTCTGTTTAGATTTCTATAGTTTTCATTACAGATCCGATTTCTATAGTTTTCATACAATTTTATTCATTGTTATTGTAGTTTTGGCTTATTTTAAGTACACTATACATTTTCTATGGCATTTTTTTAAATTTATTTGTAGGTACATTAATTTCTTTCTTTTTCGTCATGTTCTTTTATAAATACTTTATTAATAACCCCTATATATAAAGTTTTAGTTTAAGTCTATATATTTAGTTTTTTCTAGTATGTACGTACGTCCGTTCGTGACGTCACCAAAAGGGTTCCAACGGAAGACTAGCGCTTGTTGTAGGTATTCGTCTACAACTAGCAATATGCTGAGTTAGGGCCTTTTTGCAACAGCGATGTTATTAACATGTATTAAACTAACTGAACTTTTATCTTGTAAACTGTTGTTTCAAATAAACATTTTCTATTTCTCCAATGTCCCAGCTAGGTCTATACTAAAATTCATTAAAATTATTGCAGCTCTTTAGGCATAAGAAACATAACTAACAGACAGATTGGCAATTTTGGTGTTTGGCATTGCACTCACCTATCTTCCATCGGCGAGCGGAGCGAGCCGCGAAAAAGTTATTTGCAGAGAATGTGCTATTATACCTAGGTATAATAATAATAATTATTATGATTACAAACAAAACATGATAAAGATAACTGCGATTTTTTATATTTTCATAGGAAATTGTAAATGCAAAAGTCAGTAATGAAGTCGGCGAGCGAATCGAGCCGCATTTTTTTTCACTAAAACCTTTGTATATTGGTCATTTTTTATACTATAAAAACAAAAACATAGTATATATTGATTTTTATACCAGCAAATCTGCATAATTAACCAAAAACTGTGGATGATCCTCATGACGGAAACAGGATATCGTTCCATTACTTGTTTTTTGTATGGACACAGTCAGTGCCGTAAATAGCATTTTACGCGCCCGGTGCGAGCTTCTATAATTGTAAAGTCTGGATACCAGACACAATAGAAAAAAATATCTCGCGTTCCAGCATATATGAAGTCAAAGTTGACTTCTCAGTGCATAGTCCCTTCACTTATTATAGAAATAAAATCGGCGAGCGTAGCGAGCCGTAAAATTTTTTGTGCACAAAAGAAAATTATGGCATTTTTAAACTACAACAACAGACGTAAAAAATGTAGTCGGCGACCGCAGTGAGCCGCAATCTGTTTTTATCATTCTAACTAGCGCTATTGTGTTGTGTGTGCGTAATTCGTCATTGTTGCAAACTTTATAGGATTGATTTAAAAATATTTGTGCGTAGTTAAGTACCATTCACAACCATAAGATGGTAACGAAATCGGCGAGCAGAGCGAGCCGCGAAATTTTTCTATCAGAGGTAGGAAAACTACGATTTATATTTGAATTTCAACCAACCTATATGTATTAGGATATCAACTGTATTAGGATCAACGAAGACTTGGTCCTGATCTGGTCATTTTTGCACCCCACAAGAAAAGACAACTCAATTTATATCTGGATATCAAACTAATAGTAATTAATTAATACTACTTTTCATGACCCAAAACTTGGTCCTGGTCTGGTACCTAATTTCTGTGCCCCCCAGAAAAGAATATAAAGATTTATTTCCGGATATCAACCTAATAATTAAAACTTGGTTCTTGTCTGGTCATTTCTGCGCCCCTAAGAAAAGAAAAAACTACGATTTATAACTGGGTATCAACCTATTAATTAAATCTTGGTCCTGGTCTGGTTATTTTTGCGCCCCCCAAAAAGAAAAAACTACGATTTATAACTGGGTATCAACCTATTAATTAAATCTTGGTCCTGGTCTGGTTATTTTTGCGCCCCCCAAAAAGAAAACTAAGATTCATAACTGGATATCAACGAAATAATTAATGAATACTACCATGCATGGTCTGCGCAATGTGCCGAGGCACCGGTGGCCTTATTTTCGGCACTGGATTATTCTTAAATTGTTAGCTATATGTTGTTTGTATATTATTGTTATAATGTTAGTTATTATTGGCAAATCATGAAAGTTGATAACTTGTTACAACTCCCTTATTTGAGGTTAGAAATTAGTAAACTATTTTCTGTTGTAAAATTGATTTATTTCGTCGAAAATTAGATGTAGGGTTTCAAAATGTTGTCAGAAGATGTACCTATATTCCATAAAGGCATCAGCCAATGCAATCATAAAGTGCTTTCCACTAGTAGTTCAAGAGCTAGAGGCAATTTTCAATTTTCATATGATATATATGATAATCGTTCCAAATAAACCTATCTACATAATAAGTACCTTGTGAAATACTAACAATTTAAAAGTTTTAAAAAGTTCATATTTTGTAGTGTATTTTGCCGGAGTTCAGGGGGGGGCAAGTGATACAGGAGGGGGGGGGGGGGGAGGGGGCAATGAACTTAGTAGAATGTCGTGTTTACGACTTATTTTATACTTGTTGAAGATTTTTATCGGTTGGTTATGTGAAGCCACCGAAATTAGTCTGAAAGATTTAAGGAAGGAGTTTATACAGACTGATGTTGACCAATGTGAACGCCACAAAGACATGAGTGAATGTAGGGTGCACTCAGCCAGCTCGCGGGGACGCCTATGTGCGGCAGTGGAATCCCTGATTGGAGTATTCCCATAATCCCCACCAGGTCATGCCCACTGGTGGGGATTGTGAGAAGAAAATATCCACTCATAATCCCCACCGCGTCGACGATAATTGTGCGGTGGGGATCATGAGAATGATAAAATTTTGTTTTGTCAACACTTCAAAATTTCAACACTTTAACACTTGAACATTCCAACACTTCAACATTTTAAGACTAATACTTTCACACTTTAACATTTCAACTCTGCAATACTTCAATATTTTTACATTTTAAGACAAATGCTTTCACACTTCAACATTTCAACACTTTAACATTTTAAGACTAACACTTCACTATTTCAACATCTTTAACACTACGTCCCACGGCGGGAATTGAACCTACAACCTCATACACACGTTTAAATCATGCTTTTCTGAAGCTCATACAAACATTTGTCTCGCGGTGGGAATCGAACCCGTAACCTCAATACCTACGTTTAATTCATACCTATCTGAAGTTGAATCTCGGTGGGGATTATGAGTCGATATTTTTCTTCTGTTTCATTATCCCTACTAGTGGGCCAGACCTGGTGGGGAATAGGGAATGATCCACGACGGTGACGTAACCCCCCATCTAAAAAGTCCCATCGGACTTTTTCAGGCCTCAGTGGATTTTTTTAGATCATTTGGTCTACTGGACTTTTTAGGACTTTTTTGTACTTTATGAAAATAAAGATTAAGAGTTAAATTAACCTACTAATAAAAATTCGTGGCTCGCTTCGCTTGCCGATTTTTAAAACCTACCTTTATTTGCGTTACAATCCCTCAGATTACCCAGATAGGTTAGGTGTATAGGTATTGTAGGATTAGGTAGGTTTAACTCTAATTAGGTACCTGCCAAAAGGTGGCTGGTGGCTGGCTTTGCTCACCAACTTTGTTGATAATTAGAGTAACTTTCACCCACAGGTCTAAGGCTTGAGTGTTTTATAGAAATAATATGGTGATCAGGATCTGATGATGAGGCAGGAAAGAGAAATCAGGATAGTTTTTCTGATGACGAACTCGTTGAAAAATTAATCGACGAGATCGAAAAGAGACCTGGGAGTTTTTTACCAGCTCGATCGCATTTGCGTTTACGCAAATTTTATATGGAATCGAGGTAGTGCCATCTAGTGAGAAACGCGTGGCACTGACTCCTTTCCATAAAAATTTGAGTATACCCTGTTCTTTTTAATATAACGTGTGAAGAATACTGAGATAATCATTTAAAAAAGAACAAATGGGACGAGGAAACTATGGAGCTAGTAGGTGTTGAAAAGTGGGGAGAAATGTCGGCAGAAGAAAATCTTTAGGAATTATGTTACAATGCAAAAAAGCATGGTTGGCATAAACTCTGGCCCACTGGACGGTGGGAATTATGACACTGACATAAAAATGTTAGGCTCACAATCCCCACCACGACAACGACGATCGCGCGGTGGGTAATATGAGTAGATTATTTCCTTGTCTCATAATCCCCACCAGTGGGCTGGTGGGCATTATGGGAATAACCCTTAATAGGAACCCTTGGTGCGCGAATTGAACTCGCACTTGGTAAGCTTTTTTTCACGGTATTTATGTAGTTAAGCGTCTCCGCCCACGACCGACTTTTCCACCGATTTTTTGTAGGACAGTTAGGGAGGGGAACCTCATGGCAACCTCATGCACAGAGTGTATACTAACGAGGTTGGATCGACGAATGAAGTAACGCCATAAGAGACAAAATGGTTGGAATTGGATTGTACGTAATTATTTAAGTATTTTATGTTCTATTACTTTTTTTGTAAAGTTCATAGTTTAGGAGTTAGGATACTTTCAAATATAAATGAAAATATATTTTTCTGGATTCAGAAAATTAGGTATTAAGGGCTTAAATGGTTGGAAATAGATTAAACGTATTGATTTAATTATTTTATGTTCTATTACTTTGTTTCGTAAAGTTCATAGTTTAGGAGTTAGGACACTTTCGAAAATAAACGAAAATTCATTTTTCTGGATTCAGACAATTAGGTTTTAAGAGCTAAAATGTTTGTGTATTTTATGTTCTATTACTATTTTTCGTAAATTTCATAGTTTGGGAGTTAGGGCACTTTTAAATATGTATGAAAATTTCAATTTCTGGATTCAGAAAGTATGGCTTTAAGAGCGAAAATGGTAGGAATTAGATTGTACGTAATTATTTAAGTATTTTATGTTCTACTACTTTTTTTCGTAAAGTTTCTAGTTTAGGAGTTAGGACACTTTGAAATTTGTATGAAAATTTATTTTTCTGGATTCAGAAAATAAGATCTTAAGTGCAAAAATGGTTGGAATGCGATTCTACGTATTGATATAAGTATTTAATGTTCTATTACTTTTTTGCGTAAAGTTCATAGTTTTGGAGTTCGGACACTTTCAAATATCAATGAATTTATTTTTTCTGGATTCAGAAAGTAAGTCTAAGAGCAAAACTGGTTGGAATTGGATTCTATGTATTGATATAAGTATTTTATGTTCTATTACTATTTTTCGAAAAGTTCATAGTTGACACTTCCAAATATAAATGAAAATTTATTTTTCTGTATTCAGAAAGTAAGGCCTTAAGAGCAAAAATAGTTGGAATTGGATTCTACGTATTGATATAAGTATGTTATGTACTAGCTGACCTGCTCGCAACTTCGTTTGCGTTTATACTAATTTTTTACGTATGTCCTTTCATGTGAAATGTTTCCCAAGCCTGGTGATTTGACACGGAATCCTAAATATGAATGGAATAAAAAGTAAATATACTACATATTACTACATTACCTACCCCGTAATGTAGTCATATGTAGAGTACCTGTTTCTGTTCCCACTCTCACTCTTGTTTTCGTTCCTGTTTCCGTTGGCGACCCGTCGCCAAGTTAACTGCCTGTATAGGTATAATGAATGAAGGACCCTACACACGACATGTCTGTCGCAGCAGCGTCGTATATAGGGGCAGTCTATTCGTCCGGCGATCATCGCCAGGACGGTGTTGGTGCTAATACCGCTCTGAACGCGTTATTAAACTGGACGCGGAGGGAGCCATACGCCACTTGAGTGTACTTAGCCCACAGGCTGCATGTGTATATTTGCAAGTGCCCTAACTCCTAAACTATGAACTTTACGAAAAAATGTAATAGAACATAAAATACTTATATCAATACGTATAATCTATTTTCAACCATTTTATTCCTAAAGGCCTTACTTTCTGAATCCAGAAAAAATAATTTTCTGATGTATTTGCAAGTGCCCTAACTCCTAAACTATGAACTTTACGAACAAAAGTAATAGAAAATAAAATACTTATATCAATACGTAGAATTCAATTCAAACCAATTTAGCCCATAAGGCCTTACTTTCTAAATCCAGAAAAATAAAATTTCATTGATATTTGAAAGTGTCCTAACTCCTAAACTATGAACTTTACGCAAAAAAGTAATAGAACATAAAATACTTATATTATTACGTACAATCCAATTCCAACATTTGAGCTCTTATGGCGTTACTTCATTCGTCGATCCAACCTGGTTGGTATACACTCTGTGCTCCCCTCCCTAACTGTCCTACAAAAAATCGGTCGTGGGCGTTGAGCCTACTACCTAGGTACATCTATCTATACCTACCTACTGAGGGTTAAATTGGGTTATTAGGTAGGACTGATTAGGTACCTTTGAACTGTAAAATCAAACGAATTATTTTCTTAACTTATATTTTATTTATTTTTACTATAGTAGTGATATAAATAGCAGGTAAGGTACTTAACTTACATGCATGTATTTCATAACACGGTGTAGGTAAAGATGTAACCGATTAATCTAAACCCCTAAATCCTATTATTAGACATTGCATTCATATAAAAAAATCAACATAAAAAAGTCTAGAAATCGAAATAACAGAAGTTATTTATTTGTATAAACGAAGAATGAATTTATAAGTTTTAAAAATTATACAAAATATATGCGTAACTATACTAGCCCAACAGATATTGAAGAATAAGATCTAAGATGAGTCCCTAGAAAGAAAATAAACTACAGAAAGTTAAATAAACATATTATTATGAATTACATTAATGATTTTGTCTTAGTCAATAACAATACTCATAAATAATACAATAGAATCTCTATCATATAAAGATTGGGGATTTCATAATGGTAATGAAATTATTTTCATGGTAATCGTAAGTTGTACATGATCAACACACCCTTACTGATCAGTAAAGGGGCGAAAGTGTGAGTGGCAACATGGCTTGAACCCAAAAGCACACCTTACTACAAAGTCTGTGTTACCTATATTTTTGTATGAAAATGACATTTGTAAAACTTATAGTTAACAAGATATAGCGAACACTGTAGTAAGGGTGTAAGGGGTTCCAACCTCCTTCTACGGAACCCAAGCCAATCTCACCTGCCCATGGTGCATCCTGATAACAAACCTGGCAGCGGCTGACTGTGGCATAACGCACCGGCACAGCTACGTCCCTTGACCCTCAATGGGAAGCAGCATCGATGGTGCGAGAAGCTGTGCCCTGCGATCCTCAACCCGCATGCCCAGTGCAGGGATTATCGGCATATTCCCCTTCTTATAATGGGAGGCCTATGTCCAGCAGTGGACTGATTTAGGATGTTGTTGTTGTTGTTGTATGTTTTTTGCACTCAAGCCACCGATGAGCACCGTGCTACCGCTCGGTGGCTTGGCTCATGAGTGGTGGGTCCAGATAATAAATCCAAGTGGAATATTGACACCGGCTATGTGGATAAGGCAATCCACAAAGCTTTCTTGTGTTCACTTAGCTGTAGCAGAGAAGAGTTTAAGAGCTCTGCATTGGTCTGTAATAAAAAAAGTATGAAGACAGTTAATGATAAAAAAGGAAATGGTGTACACAAGTGTACTTGACAGATAATGCCATATGTAAAACTCAAAACAATGAGAGTAAAAATATAATTATTAGTATCATCATAATCTGGAAGTAAATGGAAATGTATGTTTGTTTGTTAAACTTTTACCTACTAAAATGTTTGTTTATAAATACAGTAAAATACTAGTTTACAACTAATTTATACATCATATTTTACCTCTTGTTCGTTGTCTGGTAAAGCTAATTTACTTCTTATTTGATCAGTTACTAATTTATAAGGCACAGCACACAGCTGATGATCCTGCTGAAGATACAATCTGGAAAGTATTTATTATCACAATTAATAAAACAGCCAATGTAATTTTTATTTGACCCTTCTGCGCAAGGAACAATTATTGATAAAATTGACATAAATAAGAATAATTTCATAACATTGTAAAGTGTAGTACTATGATGGATGACAAACAATAGATGGAAACTTGTGTCTGAAAGGACTTTAGAAAGCTAACAAAGATACGCCCATCTCTGTTCTAAGGGAATAGAAATGAAATTCTTGGGCATGCCGATTTCCTCACGATGTTTTCCTTCACTGTTTCGAGGACATATTGATTCAGCAGATGCTCAGACTGCAACAAAATAAGAAACTAGAAGTATTTTCCGTTTCTTCACTTAACTATTTCAAGCGGAATAAAATAAATGACGACTTACCGAAGAAAATTTGCTTTCTCAGGTTTGGGAAATCTAAAGATAATGGTTTGGGTCTTTGGTAATGCTGAACGCCCAGACATAAACAATTAAAATTCATTTCATTAGCTAAACACAACGAAAAACTTTTTCCGCCATGTTTGATTCAGTGCTGCCAGGGCCCTTGAGTCATAAGTTACGTTACATTTCCTGAAATGTTACATTTTTGCTACAAAAGTTACATTATCGTCTTTTAAGACACTGATGTCGATTCTGTTGTGCATTTTTCTAAACTAAACTAATTTGACATTGCTAAAAGTGATATATCCCTTTCTTATAGGTGTAAATGATAAGGATAGCTATAACTTTAAAGCTGCCAAATTTAGTTAAGTTTAGAAAAGTGAACAACAAAATCGACACTAATGTCTGTTTTCCTGAACGAGCATAATGCCTGAAACTGTGATATTTGCCGATAGCTTCACAGAAATTAGCAATATTTATCAAAATTTTAAAATTTTTTCGTTGACATTAATCGAGAATTTCCCAATAACTATTTTGTGCTCGCTATTCAAGAAACAGAAAATCATCTTGGGTGGTGGGCGGACGAAAACTGTAGGCAATAAAAGGGTCTTTAGGCACGAGGCCAGTCTGCGCTCCGTTCACTTTGTCGTCAGTACGAAAATTAAAAATGAAATTTTAATGTGTGCTTAATTTCTAAATTACATTCTCAATGCCTTTGATAGTTCCAAGTAGTGTGAAATCTGCAGTTTTATCTTATCTAATTATCTATTCGGTCATTTTCCGAGGATCTGGGGGGCCCCAAAAAAAATCTAACTATGACACATCGGAAGTTTTATTTTCATATTTTGACATTTAATCTACAGTCAAAATGGAACGAATGGTACGAATCCGTCACCTTGCTATTAGGCTTTGGTTCCTGAGATGCCATGGCCGATTGTCGTAAGCTGAACCGAACACCCAATGGAGTCGGAGAGTAAGAGCAATTAGTATCATAAATAACTTTACTTTACAGTGCGTAGCTGACTACGCATCAATCTTAATACCCCTAGGAAACAAAAGTAGCTGCTTCTGAACCGTAAATTAAATCGGCGAGCGTAGCGAGCCACGAACATTTTAAGTATAGGTTTACAAAAGAAACATAATAAAGAAAACGCTTGCAATTTCCTCAACACCTAGGTAACTGTAACAGTAGATGAAGAAAAGGAAATCGGTGAGAGGAGTTTGCCGCGTTTTTTTTTGTAACAAAATAAAAACGCGATTGTATTTTAATTCGTCATTTCTCAACCGAATTGGTGAGCGGAGCGAGCCTCGAAATTTTTCTTGCATAGGTGAATACAAAATATAAAAAAGAAAACTACGATTTATATTTAAATATTAACCGTATTATTAATATGTACCTACTAACCATGCAAGACCCAAAACTTGGTCCTGCTCTGGTCATTTCTGCGCCCTGTGCCACAACCCTGCCCTATTTACGGCACTCAGTGAACCACCAGGCCAGGCGGCCGTCAATTGATTCAAGGCTACGATTTTAATTTTAACCTATCTAATATCTATTGACATTAATATTCACATACATTCATAGTTCATACCTCATTACTTGTTTATACCTTCCGTTCATACTTGCTTATAGTTCATACTAGCGTTCTATGTTCATACTTCTTACTTCAAGATGTTTACTTCAATATTTCTAACAGCTGACCCCGCTGACAGCTGAAAGCGACCCCGCGCCCCTTACGAGCGCGGAATCGCTGCCTCAGTCGAATGGAACCTACCGCGCGCACCTTCGATCTGTGCCATTGTTATCTCGCGTATCTACCTGTGCTTATAACTTTCTATATTCCTGTTTCGTACCTATCTTAATTCTATTGTACCTACTTTACGCTTCTTCAATTCTGTATGTGTGTTCAATTCCTTCAATTCAGTAACCTGTGTTGTGGCTCTGGACATTAAATGCGAACTGGACTATCTATCTACGTGTTTCTACTTTTTCATCCTATCTGAACCAGTATCTGCCCACACCTACCACCCCAAAAAGTCAAAAGATACGAAAAATGTAAGAAATGTAGCCTTCTGGCAACGCTGGTTTGATCCAAAGAGAAGAGAGTTTTGAGTTTGATCGACCGATGTCACAGAAAAGAAATCGGATTTCGTTTAAAAATGCTGCCAGGAGAAATAACATATACTTATTATTTTATTCATCATCATCAATCATATCGGTAACATAAACAGCCCAAGATTAGGTGACACAGGCGATAGTAACAATATATATCAATGGACACAGGTGTGTCGCTGTTTCGAATTCGACTGTGCTTGGTTTTCTGCATTCAAAGAGTTTTTTCAAGAGATATTTCTTCCTTTTGTTTCACTAACCCTTTCTTTGCAACATTTTTCCAACTTTTGTAAATTTTCATTTTATTTTGTGTAATAACACTCTAGGATTCATAGAAAATCCTATTAGAAAAATGAGTGTAATACCCTATTTCATCTGGTAATTTGTTGTCGAATGACCTATTTACTCTAGCTAATCTAGTTTTTGTACACGCAATTTATTTCTATTTCTTGTATTGTACATATATGCCTATCTCCAAGCCTTTTCATTTGTCCAAATTTTTCACTAGCAGACATTACGTGTAAATGTTTACAGAAGGCATTGTCAATATTTTAATTGTTTTAAAAAGTTTTTTTTTACAAACTCGTAAGCCAAGCTTGTAGATAGCCCTGACAGGTCTGTTTTGAAGTACAAATATTGATTCTGCCCCTGCAGCTCTTCCCCAGAGGAGTTTGCCATATGACATGACGGTATGAATGTAGCTACGAGGCGAGCTGTGGCGGTATTTGTTAAAGCGCCTACACACGACCCTAAAATCAGAGGCAATATCGGGAGAGTGGTAGTGGCATAGATCTTTTATATACTACCGTTAGATTGGCAATGCAAAAGGGAGGGAACTTATTATACGCGTGTGTTAGAGCGAGATATATAGGCGAGACCATTCATGTACACTCTATCGGCCTGTATCGGCCTGTCGTCATTCGTGAAAGATAGAAATCCTGAATATTTTACGAAGTCTCCGTATTTTACCGTGTAATTTATTGTTCGTGAATAATGGTGACTTGTGCGGTACTTGAATGTACCTCATCTAAGAAAGAAAACCCACAGAATTATACGTTTCACACGTAAGTACCATTGGAATGTTTAGCTGTATATTTCCAATATTTTAGCATTGCTACCATAGTTTATTACACAAAAGGATAGGGAAAATTATTGCATTTTATCACATCTATGCTCTAAATGTATAGGAATTCTATTCAGAATCTTATCAAATAGGTACGTGAATTCCTACTATTTTTAACCTCACTTTTGTAGAAATAGTGATTGATACTATCGATGGTATCGATAGTCGATTATTTCGATGCCTAGCATCTTGTCGATGTCTCTAACTGACAAAAGTAATGCTTCGCATGCAGCCATAGAGGTAATTTTTATTTCATATTTTAGGATTCCGTAAGCCATTTATAAATATACAATTATAATTTTCCAGATTTCCAAAAAAATATTGAAATACGACAAAAATGGCTAATAATAATATAAAAAAAAGGAATGGGCACCAAAAAAAATATTCTACTATATGCAGCAAGCACTTCGAACAAAAATGTTTTTTTCAACGTGGAGCACAAAGAGTGAAGTTTCGTTCAGGATCAGTACCCAAATTATTCAGGCCAGTAAGTTATCCTATACGTTCTAAAGTATGTTTACTACTTACTCGTAAATTTACTGAATTTGTTGCTATTTCTATTAATTTCACTGTTGGAATGAATATTCATTATATACATAGAGAGGTACATACATTTTTCATCATCATCATCATCATCATTGGCCTATAGCAGTCCATTGCTGGTTATAGGCCTCCCATTATGCCATTGCGTCCTGTCCTATGCTCGACGAATCCAGCTTCTACCAGCAGCTTTTCGCAAATCGTCACTGCACCTGGCTGGAGGGCATCCTTTACTACGTAACATACATTTTTACAATAGGTAAATTCGTTTGCAGGTGGTATTAAAGTCAAAACGCAAAGTATCGTCATATGTCTACAGAGATACATCGCCGGTACCCAAAAGCTCTACAGCAACGTTTCTCTTCTGGAAAATTCACCGAGAAAGAAAAAAATGAAGAAAACTATTGACATCCATAAGAGACGCATAAATATGAAACAAAAAAAAATTAAAAAATGTCAGAGTACAAAAAAATGAGCGGACCAAAAAGTGGTAAAGTTGTCACAAGTGATAAAAAATCTAGAAAGTTTTCCGTCGCTTCAAAATAACGTTAGTGCCGTAATGGGATCTTGTTCTGACGATTTATTACAGCACCTCATTGAAAGAGTAGAAGACAAAAAATAAAATAAAAATCTTAAACAAGAGTATGATACGCAACTGAAGACATTTGCCCTAACTTTACATTTTTATAGGACATTTTTTTTTATAGGATAGGTGGCTTTATTTGTCCTTCAAAAGAGGTTATGAGATCGGTATTCGGTCTGAACGAGTTTTTCGAGCACATTTAAAAGGAAAAAATGTAAAAGAAAATATGTTCTGAAAGTTAGTAAATAAATGTCCTGTGTCCTGTAAAAACTTTTTTAACATACTTGATATAAGTATGAAGCAAAATTTCAAAATGTTTCTAAAGAAAGTTTACGACATTTTTACAACAAATTAGTTATCTGAAGGAAAATAAAAAAAAAACAGTTTTGCACATGCAAACGTATTTAGTTTTATTTTTGTTCCCTCAACATGATATTAACTTTACGAGTACATTGCATCAAATAAACAGAAACGAAGACGTTGCTCTAGGTACCTATCGATAATCGAAGTTGAGGTAGGCAGTGCATAGCACATCACTATTTTTGTTGCACACATGCACATTACACACATACTCGTGTACTATTGTTTTGGTCTCGCACCTAGTTCTGTATTGCCATTCTAACTGTAGTATAAAAGATCTATGGGTAGTGGGGATGAAATCGGCTACTACTCTACACACGTCCCTGCCAGTTAGTACGTAACCTACCCTGAAGCAAAGCGCTCGTCGATCCAAGATGCCGTCTACACTTTCAAAAAATCAAAAAATAGGCATCGCTCTGGCTGTTGCTACGGTGCGACCAAAACAAAAGAGAAAGGCCTGGGATAAGAGGTGGTTGATGAAACGCCATGAATTGAGTCACATGTGTCACATCAACGTGATGAGACATTTACAACCAGCTGATTTAAAAACTTTCAAAGGATGGATATTGGAGGTTTTATATAATATAAATACTCTTTATGTTTTTGGTCCCATATGTACTACAATTCCTTGTAGATATCAATTATTTTCGTTCAGGCCTCTTGCTACTTCTCCTTTACCATATCGCTGCAAGAAATAAAAATTGATTTATAAAAACACGTCCAGTCGCCACTACAGTCGCACGCACACTGCGGTGAAATCGGTTCCGATTTCACTACACACGCACGGACAACGCTCATTAGACGATAATCGGCCCTAAATCGTGAGCTCGCCCGAACCAATTTCTGAGTTAGGGGTAATAATAATAATACTTATCACGATTTGCCTACTCACGAGGCGATCAATGGAGCGATCTAGGGCGCTCCCCACCACTCTCCCGATATTGTCTCTGATTTTAAGGTCGTGTGTAGGCGCTTTTAGTTGACTTACTTTGTGGATAGCGTATGCTGCAGACCTAAGTAAGTTTGTTAGAAAGGGTTGTAATGTGTGGTTAAGTTTTGAGTCGACAGTTAATCCCAAAAATACATAAAATACACTAGGCACAGATTTTGGTTCAAAGCGTCAAATAAAAACTCCTTGGCCTGGATAATAGGCTTATTTTATTTAGGTAGACCAATAGTACGTACTTAAAAGCTTCGACAAAGAAAAGCTAAGTAGGTTTTAGATGGGGTTTGGTTGACCAACTGAATTACTCAAGTAGATTGGTATTATTATTACATTAGTAGTCATAAGTAGAAGTTATCTATATACCCAGTACCTATAACCAGCTTATTGGTTGTAGAAGAATTATAGGTAGGTAACCATGAATGATTTGATTATGCAGTTGCGAATTCAGGCGCGGATACAGGATTTCGTTTAAGGGGGGGCAATTTTGGTGTTTGGTAATGTTTTTGACCTATTTTCCAGATAATACATTCTTAGCAAAAAAAAAAGGTTTTATTTATTATAACGGTACATACAGTAATATGAATTAGGCAATAGCAAAAACAAATTCCGACGAGCGAAGCGAATATAAATATGCTAGATGAAAGGGCAATGCTGTCTGATGTATGGCACTACCAGTACCAATGCTAAAGTGATTGCGTCAAAAAGAAACCTAATTTTTTCGATCGAAATTAAACTGTAATTCATGGAATAGTAAGTATTTTGTAACTTCACCAATTTTCAGGATTTTGTATTGGGGTGCTTGACTTCCCTAATTTTGCCAACCTTTTCTGTATCCTGCCTTAATAGAAAATCTATTTCACGTTCCAGCATATTACGGTCCCTATTGCCACCAAGTTTAAAAATCTACCCATTAAGGTAAGTGAGATAGATAAGCTCGTAGGTACCTTATTATTATTAATATTATGTACCAATCATAGATCTTTAATATATTTTAAAGATCTATGGTACCAATGTTTAATATACGTATTTATACCATATTCTTTGAAACTAGTCTGTATATAATATAAATTTAATAATTTGCTTTCTTCTGAAAATTTATAGATAGGTAAGTTTCTAAACTTTTTCAAAATAACATTTTTTTTTATACGTGATATGTACCCTTCGAGCAAAATAAGTCGAAGTATGTACCCTTCCTCTACTCTGTTATCCTGGAAAGAATGAATGAACTTCTAGAGGGAACGTATTTACTCCCAGCATGTTTACAAACACAGGTTTTTTAAGGTGTTTTGTTGTTTGTTTTCCGTTTGTACACGCCCTTACCAAACCTTCAAATTATAGTCTGTGGTTATTCAATTGTCGTTGATTAATTAGTGATTTTAAGGTCTATGGACGTTTTTACTTGTGGCGTTCAAACGAGTGATGGCTGCTAAAAAAATCGACCAATCAGAAGGCATGTGCATCAATAATCAGGCTGTGATTAATCAGTCCGTGCATAATCATCACGTGTTGATTTTTCACAGCCAGTTTTTGGTGGACATTTTGCTTTGCTTTGTTTGTACATGGATGATCAGGCTGTGCATAATCAGGACGTGCAATATCAGGACCCGTTGCATTTATGCCGGCATAATGCCCAAAGAGTAAAGTAATAGACCCACAATAGACCATATAGGAATCTGTGTCTGTCTGCCTTGCCTGCGCTTATGCCAGTTACATGTACATGTACAGGCACAGTTTTTATCAATATTTCGCTGATAAAATGAGACGTCGGGATGAAAAGTTTCCCGACAATGGATTTGAGGCCTGGGGTGGTTATATGCAGGCCAAAATTGCTAAACTTGAAGACCAATTTTGTGCAGGAACAGAAAAAGAAGTTGCCTTCTCAGGTATCTTCTCCGGCGTGAGTATTTATGTCAATGGTTTCACAGACCCTTCTGCCGATGAGTTAAAGACTCTAATGGCCAAACATGGTGGAATTTACCATACTTACCAAAAAAGTGATGATTTTATCATTGCATCCAATCTGCCTGATACCAAGGTGAAAAACATGTCTCTAGCGAGAGTAGTAAGACCAGAATGGATAACAGAGAGTATATTGTCAAACCGTCTCCTAGACTTTAGGGACTATTTATTGTACAAAAACTCAAGAAATCAACGTCAATTGAATTTCAATAAAGTTATGCAGAAGAATATTTCCGATTTAAGATTTGAGAGTAACAGCTCTGTGTGTGTTAAAGAACAGACGCATAAAACAACTGTAGGTGATGAACCTGAAAAACATGAACATCAACTTTTAAAAGAGGAAATCCAAACTAAAAATGAAGATGCAGATGGAATAACTAATCAAACACACAGCACTAAGACAGCAGCAGATCCTAACTTCATATCTGAATTCTACAACAACTCTCGGTTACACCACATCTCACAACTCGGAGCATGCTTCAAACAACATGTGAATGATTTGAGGGAAAAAACTGACTTTAAATTTCCTGCTCGAACAAAACTGAAAGAAACAGTTAACTCGAGCATGACAAATAGTAATGAAATGAAGTTTGAAAAAGGTAAAACAATAATGCACATAGATATGGACTGCTTCTTTGTGTCCGTTGGTCTGCGAAACAGACCTGAGCTTCGCGGTAAGCCTGTTGCTGTTACTCACTCAAAAGGAGGCCAAGCACGACCCAAAAGACCAGGTGTTGATAGAAGTACCGAATTCAACTTGTATAGGCAGAAGCAAGCTAAGAAATTAGGCCAAGCTGTAGGAATACTTGAAGAGGAGGTTGTTTTTGAAAGCCGAGTTGACCACATTACTGATGAGGATGACAAGTATGGTTCTATGAGTGAAATAGCTTCTTGTTCCTATGAAGCAAGAGCCAAAGGTGTTGGAAATGGCATGTTTATGGGAGCAGCATTAAAATTATGCCCTGATATATGCACTATACCATATGACTTTGAAGGGTACAAAGAAGTAGCCTACACATTGTACAACACAATATCACAGTATACTTTAGATATAGAAGCAGTTTCCTGTGATGAAATGTATGTGGATTGCACAGAGCTTCTTAAAGATACAGAAATATCAGCACATGATTTTGCAACTGCTATTAGAAACGAAATAAAGTCCAAAACTGGCTGCCCATGCTCTACTGGATTTGGTGGGAATAGACTTCAAGCTAGATTGGCCACGAAAAATGCCAAACCGGATGGTCAGTTTTTTCTCACCGAGGATCTAATCGAAGATTTTATGTTTGATATAAAGCTGAAGGATCTACCAGGAGTTGGTAGACATATATCACAAAAGCTGGAGTCATTAGGACATACCACATGTGGATCATTACAGCAAATGTCCTTAGCAGCATTGAAGTGTCAACTTGGAGTTAAAACAGGTGCACAACTGTTTGACCAATGTCGTGGAAAGGATAGCAATCCTCTAACATTTCAAACTGTTAGAAAATCAGTCTCGGCAGAAGTCAATTACGGAATAAGATTTGAAAATAGTGATCAGTGTTATGAATTTTTAAAACAACTTGCTGCTGAAGTTAATTTGAGAATGCAGCAGTTTAAAGTCATAGGAAAATGCATTACTTTGAAATTGATGGTAAGAGCTGAAGATGCTCCTGTAGAAACAGCAAAATTTATGGGCCATGGGTTCTGCAATGTCATCAATAAATCAACTACTTTAAATACTGCTACACAAGATGTTGAGATCATCACCAAAGAAGTTATTGCTATTTGTAAGAAACTAAATATAGATGCCAAAGAAATGAGAGGTGTTGGCATCCAAGTAACTAAGCTACAATCTACAGCTACTAAACAAATTAAAGGAGCTATGAGTAAGTTTTTAAATACAAATACAGTAAAATCTGAGAGTAAACACATCATTAAACATGAATCCCCTGAAAAAGTGAATACAGATAAATCTAAACATAATCAACTATCTCCCAAAAAACCTAAACAAGAGATGTCTCCTAAGAAATCACCAATCATTGGGCACTTAAAGTCACCAGTTGGTAAAAAAAGAGGAAGACCTCCAAAGAATACTAAAAATCAATCTTCAAAAAACCTGATGAGTAAGTTTTTACAAGGGAATGCTATTGCGAGAGACACTCCTTACAAAGACCCAATGTTTAAAGTTGAAACAACTGTTCAAAAGATTGAACCTCCGCCTTCAACAAGTAAAGAATTGGAAGCTACAAAAGTGCCCAAGGGATTAATAGGTCTTTCATGGAAAGAGGTTAGAGAATTGTTAAGAGCATGGCTAGACAGTGGACAAACACCCTTGCCATGTGACATTAAACTTATATCAGAATACATGCAAGAAATGGTTGTGAACAGAAATCTGGAAAAACTTAATATTTTGGTAAACTTTCTTAGAAGGAACACAAGTGAAATGGGTATTCATGAATGGATAGAGGTGTGTAATCATGTAATAGATCAAGTTCAAAATGCTATGTTGGCTGTGTATGGTAAGAAACTATATCTGTGATAAAAATATGAAAAGTTGGAATAAATAAAACTTTTATGTCAAGTTCAGTAATGTATTTAATGAATTTCCCTTTTTACACATTTTTCTAAATCTACGCTAATTTTGCGACAAATAATCCATCCACTTTTAACTGTTACTCTTTACTATGTCATTTTTGTCATTTATAATAATTATTATTTCATGCAGTATTAAGCAAATATGCGTCTTGTACCTACCAGTGTAGGCTATTAGCATAATAAAATTACAGACATATCACAATTATTTGTGATTTCTCATACTTAATATATTTGGCACCTTTCAGTACCTTGGCGTTAGCGCTTTAATTGAAGCGAAATAAAGTTCTAGAACTAATTACAGCTGATTGAAAAAGTAAAATAAGTTTAATTACCCACATATTTTGCCACAGGTCAAACTAAATCTACTCTGGTATTTGTAGATGTTAAAATGGCAGTTAATAGCTATCACTTTGATGATTACGAAAATTTACATGATGCTATTATTTCCTCGATTTTATACATAGAATATTATTATCACAGATGCTTATAGTAAAACAAAAAAAAAGTACAACCTAATTTCGTCCCCCGCGCCTGAACTTTTAAGTAGCTTTTTGTAAGGCTGGTTTTAATATCTATAAAATTTCTCAGTGGTTAGTAAGTTATACAACAAATACTATAATTTACAATCAAGCTATTATACATATTTTACAAACTTGACATACAACTAAATGCTTGTGACAATCATAGAAATTCAGTATACGAATTATAATAGAAAATAAATCGAAGCATTTTAAACAAAACTGAAATAACATTATATAACTTTCCACATATCATTTGGGTTTTTTATTAAAACAAAAAATCCTACTTCATAATTGTAATGGCAACAGCTATCCTCACCTTAAGTTACCATGACATTCTATTTACCATAAGTTACCATGATGATCTGTTTACCATGACCATAAGTTACCATGACAATCAATTTTTGTCTAAAGAAATGGTACAATACTTCTGTAATATTAATTAGGGCACTATGAATAAGTCTTTGTGATGTTAGTTGCATTTTAAATTGTAAATAATTGCTTACATAGCTTATTTATTACGTTACACATGTAGATTCTGGAAGTCGAATATTATGATGGTTAAAATAGCATTTAAAATTACCTACTAGATCACATCCAGTGAAGGACCATTATTCCTATAGGTTTCGTAATGATATCTCGTTTTTCCCTGAAAACAATACGAATCGCCTTCGTTTACCTATCGTACAAGGAATATACCAATTATTTTTTTCACATAGTTTCGCTGTATGCCTGTCTCGCTCGCTGATTCACATTTTATATTGTTTAAGTCTAAGCTGGGTTGCAGACCTTATTACAATATCTCGACATTTATGTTGCATACTGTCGAGCTTGTATCTATGAATGGTTTGTGCTAGCCCAGTGGCTGAGTATATTTTATGGGACGTCATACTTAAATCGACCTTTACCGAGGGTAAAGGTTGAATGGGTTTAAAGTGGCAAAGGCTAGACCACGGCGAGCAATGGTTAAGGAATAGTTGGGGTACTATTCCTTCACTGGATGTTACAATTCAAAGGCAAAATGCAGCGACCTCAAGGCTCAAGCAGTCGAATTGGCAGATACAGAGTGTTTCAACTTAGATTCTATAATGATCTCGTCGCCGGAGCTCATGTTGTATGAATAGAGCTGCTTTGTTGGATACTTCATCTCCTCAGGTCCCTGAAATAGAGATTAAATTGTTTAGTGCCTACCATAAATAGATGTTCATCCTGATATTATTTCAGTTAAAGAGTTTGTTAATTGTGTAAGGAGTTCCAGCCTTCAGTTTCGGAATCCAAGCCAACCTCACCTGTCCATGGAACACCCTGCTGTAAAACAAATGAGAGCTCTGGCGGCCGACTGAATGCAGCATAGTAGCCTAACACCGGCACAGCTAAATTCCCTGACCGCCGACGGCAGCAACGTCGGCGCTGCGACAAGATGATGACAAGACATATCCCTTTATTAACAGGGGCCTATGTCCAGCAGTGTACTGATATAGGCTGGTGTGGAATTACCAAGAAAAATCTTTGATCATTTTGTACTAGACTAAATTACCTGCGAATCTCTTAGCTCTTGATCGACGTAGAAAAGGCGCATCTTTGACGCTGGGAAACCAGCCATCCTCTCTAAACGTGTCTTCAGATCCGATACAGTTCTGGAAAAATTCAAAGAAAATGTTACGTTAGCCTTAGTCTTGAGATAGGATCAATCAATAATTTTGAGGGTATTTTACTGCATCTATGGAAAACTTCTGATACCTACTGTATGAACTATCAAGGATAGATAACTGTTATTATAGCGTTCCCATTAAGTACCTGTACCTGTTACCTGTACTGTACCGGCACAGCTAAATCTCGTGGCCACCGACAGGCAGCAACGTCAGCGGTTGTTGCCGCGCGATAACCAATCCGCATACCCAGCGTCAGGATTATGGGCATATCCCCCTTCTTATTAAAATATGCCTACGTCCAGCATTAGACTTATATATGCTGGTGTTGTTGCCAAAATATTTAGTAGGAATTCTCTTCTGAAGGATTTCCGCAGAGTCAATTCTCTGTTGTTTGTTGTTACCTGTAAACGTCAACGGTTCGCACTTCGCTGGTATCTCCGCAAGTGAAAGTGATCTGGACTCGCTTCTCCGGCCTCAGGTCCACTGATACGAGAGGGTCCAGCTTGCCATGAACACCAATAAGCTCCCAGTATCTGCAATTAAAGAAGTACCATTATTACACACGTCTTCTACATCAAGAGATGTCCTTAATTTTAGTTTCTTTCTTCTGTAATTTTTCGTTTATAACGAGATCGGAGATAGCCTCAATTTTATCTTTCTTTCTTCTGTTTTTTCCCCTCTGATTCGTTCAACAGGGCCGCGGGGAGGTATCCTACCTGGAAGCCGAGATTGCCAGGTGCTTGTGCGCTGTTGAACGAATAATTCTTGAAGAATCGTTTGACGATGCATAAGCGTGATGGAGGAGCACCCATAGGTTTTCAAGGTCTAGGTTCCCTGCTACTATTTACTGTCCGAAACGAATACCATAGGTTGCGTGAAGTAAAATGGACCCCAGTCTTGCTGGATTAGTTTATCTATAATTTCAAAACACCACTTTATTTCACACACCCAGCGGTTTTATGTGTGTTACGGTGACACTCTGTCAAAAGGTAACGTAAAAGCGTAAAGCGTAAGCAAAATGTAAACTGCTGTCACACCTACCAGAGATGTTAAGCGATAAACTACAAATTGCAATCATTAACACAATTCTTTAGGCATTCAGGTCAGGTCAGACTGATATTGCCACCCACGTAGCTCCTTATTGATAGGACCTTCGTCCGACATTTGTGATTTTCCGTCATAATAACTATGATGATATTGTGAGATTGTTTTTTTTTATTTGTGTTGTCTGCCGTTTTAGGAAATTATCCTTGCTCAAACCGTGAATCATCATCATAAGCCTGTAGCAGTACACTGCTGGATATAGGCCTCTATTAATGAGCGCCATTGTGCCCTGTATTCAGCTGACGCCGCAGACGCCAAACCGTGGATATCTCTATAGCTAAATTCAGATAAAATTTTATAAAACAATTCAAGTCTTTAAGGGCTTTATTTCATCGGGGCACCATAGCAGCGCAACCAGTCGCCGGACACCAACAAAATGTATGGTGGTGTCCGTTTGGTGGCGCAACCAAAAAAGACACCAGGTGAGTAACTCTCTATAGAGCTGTATACATTTTGTTGGTAACCGGCGACTGGTTGCGCCGCCATAGTATCCCGGTGAAATATAAGGCCAATACATTATCTTATATGTTTACACATCTGAACAAGACAATAGTTCGTTTTATATTGTGTCTCGATAGCTGCAATCACAGCAGATAGATGTCAATCCCGGAAAATAATAGCGCTTACATGCGAGTTAATTAAAAAATATTAGGTGAGTATATAGTAAAAAAGTTGTCATAGACGTTCTTATGTAGATATCTATAATCATGGTAATATCGAGACGACGTGATGTAGAAGGATAAGCAGGCTACCACTCGATGGTAAAGGCGACTGACCGTGCATGGAAGGAAATGGAGGGCCTACGTTCAAAAAGAGACATCCAACGGGGATGATAATTATGATAATTTTCTTTATTGCTTTATACTATAAAGAAGTTCTTAGTTCCGCAACATGTCATCGAATCTACCCTTATAGTAAGTTAACGCCGACACAAAAGCTGTTTGTCTGGCGACGCCACTTCAATAACGGTTTTATGAGCAAGACTATAAACTGTTAGAACTTCAATTTGGACGTTTCTATCCGATAATTTATGGTGATGATGCACTTTTATTGATGTAGCGGAGACAGTCACTATTTAATTTGCCTACGCTACGAAATTAAACAGTATCGTACCCAGGTATATGATCAGATAAATAAAATCAATATTTGGCTTCTTTGTTCGGAAGAATGCTAGCTTGTATTGCAAAGCTAGCTTACTGCTTATGGCTGTCTATCCTTAGATACAATCGTCATTCTAACTATCCTAAGAAACATATAAGAACCTTTATTTCAGATAAGTATAGAAATATTTTTAAAGTTATGGTTAAAGTTACCTATCTGGTCGGTCCGATTCAGGCTTCTCCATGTAGTATCTGATGAAGGCCCTCTCAGCCGACTCCCGTTCTTCGGCCGGTACCGCTCCGCCTCCGTTCAGGGTTCTGATGTGAGGCAACCTGGCGACGAGAAGCAATCTCCTTTCGTGCTCTGTTGATTCCACTCGCTCCCATAACGGCCAACCCTGGAAGTAAAGGTTAATATTTGAAGGAGAGCTTATATTTCCGGATTTAAGACCCGTGTCTGGTACCTAGTCGAAAAAATAAACTGCAGCTCTATTTCTTTGTAGGACTAGTAAAGTCACAAAGTAAAACCGGCCAAGTGCAAATTGGACTCGCAAATGAAGGGTTCCGTTATTCCGTACCCATTTTCTATACACGTATGGGAGCCCCCCTTAATTTATTTTATTTTAGTTAATAAATTTTGAAGTGAATATACAACTGAATATTCTGTGAATATTTCAAGCGTCTACTGGTTGCCGTTATTTTTATCGATCAAACAACGGCAAAAAATCGCGTTTTTTGTATGGGAGCTCCCCTAAAATATTATTTTTATTGTTTAAGTATATTTGTTGTTATAGCGGCAACAGAAATACATCATCTGTAAAAATTTCAACTGTCTACCTATCACGATTCATGAGATACAGCCTGGTGACAGATAGACAGACAGTGAAGTCTTAGTAATAGGGTCCCATTTTTACTCATTAGGTACGGAACCTTAAAAAGTAACCCAATAGGTAGGTAGATATGTTAGGGTACCATGCATGATACTGGCGATTTGCGAGCGAGTTCACTCACAGTGAGGCGACCGACCTGAGACGAGAGCAAAACGGCTCTCAATATTTTCACCTACCTCCTCTCATACCTACCTAAGCGATAATTCCTTTACCTACACAAAAGCGTCGGTTTTGTTACTTTTGCAAGCCGTATTTGGAAGAACGGCTCCAGGAATAAAATTCTGAAGTCACGACACCGCGTTATTAATACGAAAGGATCATCATTGGAATAAACAGTTTTATTGAGCGTTTTTGCTGGTCTCAAGGTATCGCGTCGCGAGGATCGGGTTTCCTTGTATGGATTTACGATGAAATCATAATTGATCTCGTAGACTATAACAGGTACCTTACCTACCGGGGTACTGAGCTTCTATTCTGATCATTAGCTTTACGATTTTATAGTCCTTTGCAATGAGTAAGATCGTTAACCGACCAAATTACACATACCCCGTAGCGAAGTTAATGTAAACTATGGAAATGAATTAGAATTTTGTTCGGTTAACGATCTACAAGTCATATTCATACCTTATGGTCGGTCGAGGTATTAGCTTTAGGTCGTTTGTACCTCTACTACCTAGCTAGGTAAATAAGCAGTAGGTACCTATAGGTATCTACCTAATTTATCAACCCAAACCACAGAATAAAACGAAGGTCTTCTAAGTGATTAGATTATAGAAGCATATCATGCATTGCATTTTCCTATTAGATACATATAGGTGTCTATTTAGCTTAATAGAAATAAGTATTGACTTAGCGAATAGCGCTTAGATTGCTAAAGAAAATGAAATGCAATGCAAAATAGCATCTACGGTTAAGAAAATTGAGTTCTACGCTGGCTGGCTGAATATTCCTTTGTCCTAGCAACTGTAAACCCGTTTTGCTTATACGTGGAGAGCTGAATTTCCTTTTGCATGCTTTACTATGGAATGGAATTTATCAGCGTATCTTTGTTCTTTCCTAACTAGGAATCTTTTTTTATGGGATATATATTACGCTTCACTCGCCAAGTTCCAAGACTTCCAGAGTTTCAATTAAAAATGTCTTCTCTGATTAGCAGTTACCCTGACTCAACTGTCGTAACGACCAATCCCCAACGGTCATTTCATACGGATCCAAATTTAAAATTTCGAATAGGTACAATGGCGTTGTATCGTTGTATGCTCCGTTCCGATCGGTAACAGCTCCGTTCTGAATCATTAGTTTTGAGGATCGATTTTATAGCTGCATCCTTTGGCAAGTCATGTTCGGGTTGGGGTCACCATTCGCAGATGCAAATTTATTAGAGCATTAATGTGAGCAAATTTCTTTGTATGAATTCGTCAACTTTTATTAAGGCCGCCGAAAGCAACGAAGGTCTCGAACGAGTGCTTTTTAGTAAATAAGTAGGTGCAAGGTTAGTTTAATATTTGAGTTAATTATTTTTATAAAATCTTAGATTTTCCCTTACGTGTGGGCTCACTCTTTAGATACAAAATAATCATTGTATAGTATCTACTGCCTAACGTACTGTACTGTTAGACTGGCTTTCCGACTCTTTAAAAAACAAGATTTATGGAAACACAGATTTATTAACGATTTGGATCAACGGGTTTTATAAAATAGCGAGTGGCACTTCTGTTTGGGCTATCTGTACTCTGATGCAGCCGGTGCGGGTTTAAACCAGGTAAGTACGTAGCTGGGGAGAGATAGATTAACCTTGAACGAGAACTGACTGAAAATAATCATTAAAATTTTGCGTTTATAGAGGAACATGAATGCAACCTTCTTACCTAACTAAGGACCTAACCACCTAGGTCCCCTACCCTACCCACACAGGTTTTAATTAGGTAGGAAGGTAAGGTAGGTAGGCATAATTAGGTAGATACCTATATAAGTAAATAGGTACCTAAGTACCTACAAGAAAACACGTTTAGCCCTATAGCCATGACGCAGTTAAAATTATAAAGATTACGTCAACCATATTAGTGTGAGCTTAGCGATTTTACGTGCATCTACCATAGTAAACTATGGACAAAGAACAAGGAAATCTAGTATTATCTTTGAATCTAGACAAAGAAAATCTGAAAAATCTCTGATAAACTTAAACGGACAAAGAGGAGAGGAGGTACTCTACCTGTTCTTTGTCCGTTTAACCTTCGGTCGTCCTAGAAATTACGAGGACGATTCTACATCGACTCTAGATAAATAACTAGGTACCTAACTACCTAAGTACTGAGACAGGTAGTATACCTACTTAACTAATCGTATAACTTACCAAAATGACGTTAAATAACCTACCAAAGTTTTTTTGACGACATTTAAAACAACAATGTTGCATAGATCAACCATATGCTGATAGACGTTGTCGCGTCCACCCATTACTGAGATCTTTTCAGCATCTTCGAAGCTTTAATTTACTCCTTTTATAGGTTTTCCAAGTTGATCCATCGCATCGCCGCAAAATTACCATTTTACCTACGTAAGGAACCTAAGGGAAATATCATCGCGTGAAGGAAACAAGCAATCCACCGATATGAACGCAATAATTAGTTACCAACTGAGCTTTATTACTATTTTTATTTATAGTTTAAGTATTTTAACTATTCTTTTTATTTAGGTAGGTACTTTATATAATTTTTTGTAAAACGGATCTTTGACAACAAACTAAACGAATTTAATAACATTTAAATTTATTTTGTACTCTTCTGGCGATACAGAAAACCTAGACTAGCTAAAGTACCTAACCTACCAAGGTAAGTTTACTCTTAGGTTTAAAATTAAAATCGATTGTATAAAATCAAATGCCGAACACTGTACCCGTACCATCGCGTGTCGTCGCGTCGTCATAGGAAATCTGAGGTTCTTAAAAATTTCAAACGTTAACCTATGAACTAACGATACAATACATTAAACGTCAAGAGATTATAAAATCACTGATAGAAACTATGACGGTAGTGTAAACATAATTAGATCAAGCTTGCATAAAAACTAGACACATTATGCGTGTTAAAGTGCGGAAATACTAGTTTTAGAAGTCAATTAAAAACATTTTAAGTTTGTTGGCATTCGACATTTACAGCAGTTTGCTGGGCTAATAATCTTTAAAGAAATCATGATTCTAAGAATGTTTTCCTGGAAAACCTCTAGTTAGTTAATGAATGTGAAAACAGTAAAACACGGCACATTGACAAGAACCACAAGTTACCTAACACATAGAGAAAAAAAAAAACGTATCCCGAAAGTCGCGTTATATCGCCTTTATACAACCCCATTTTACTGAAGTAGGTAAGCATGTAGATGCTATCAAGAAGACAAACTTCGTAGAGCAGTTGACCTAAAAGCAGGAACGCTGGAAGGCAAGTAAATATATATTCATAGGTCACCAAGCGGGTCACACTATGGGCTATCCGTTTTGTTGTAGGCCATGTCATAATGGTTGTGATTGGGTTAGGCATTTTGTAGCTCTACGTTTTTGGCAAAAGAAAGTAGAGTATGCTGCCCACTCAAGAGACAAGGCAAAATGGAGACCTAGGTAGCCGATCTGATGTGACCTATCTAACCTACTAAAATATTAATAGACATTTATAGTTTCGTGTTACTTAAAGCAAGCTTCAGCCCTTTTTGATAAGAAATGCTACGCAACATGGCTAGCTCATTTTCATTCAATACACGAAAATGGTAGAGATTTCGATACCTATGCTTAAATAGCATTTTCCTTTTCAACGCAAAATACGCAGCCTAAGGCAGCCGTAACAGTAGCTGGGAGAGAATAGTAAAAAGCTTGTATCAAAACCAACGAAAATAACTCATAAAATTGCAAAAACAAACGTAAACAAGTCTGACAGTAAGGGGCGCGGTTTAATTACGGCTTTGTCAAAGCAAGAGCCACGCGCGAGCATCAAAAACAAAATGTACACCTCACTACCAGTGCATAGCAGCTCCCGTTTTGTTTAATTGCAGCAATGCTGGATCAACAGGCATTTAGAGACCACCGAAATAATGGGGATGAGGGCTTTTTGTCAACCACATAACACGCTTCATTTCTTCAAATGTTTAAGATGTTGGTTATAGTTGTAGGTAGGTTAATAGGCTAAATAGCAAAAAGGCTGAGAAATTACTGGTAGGTATCCAAAAGAGATAAAAAACGCCGCAAGGAACTGAATGGTGTGAATCTTAAACATATCAATTTACTTCTAAAAACAAACCAAAAGTATATCAAATGCACAGATAAAGTCTGTGATCAAATGCGTCAACGTACCTTCTGATCGAGTATAAGTCACTTTATAGGTAAGGTAAATAGTGACTTTTACAACAATTATGTTACGTTGCAACTTGTATCTCATACGATGTTACTATCGGCAAAGCTGATCAGTTATTATAAAAGTTATTTAGTACCACCAACGTGAACAGCGTTATAAGTTTCCTGTATCTAGTCCTTAGTCGATATCCAACAACACATGCACAGGGGGAGTGAGTTTCTGGGTCACCCGGCGTGACACCGGCTTCCGTGCGCATTAATTTGTTATGAGCCTTGCTCCCCAGCCGTTAGCCGTTCCACGGTTCAATAGAACTGCATGTAAGCATAACATTTGTATGACTGTTCAATATCTCCATTTCCTGAGATGGCAAGTTGTAAGCGGAGAGCAGCCAAATTGAATAAATAATGCTATTTCGAATCGAATTCCAGACTTACCCCAGTGAAGCTTTTTACAATATAGCAATGCTAGTGACAAAGCCCGTTCGTTCGACCTTACATACCTAAGTATACCTAAAGCAATATCTTCAGAATTTTGAGGGAAGCAACCAAATGTTTCCACTCCACAATAGAAAGAAAACGATTAGGTACGTATGGTCACTTGTAAACAAAGAAGAAACGAGTTTCAAAGAAAAACCTAACCGAGACAAACCATAGATTAACATTTAGTTGACGAACGCAATAAAAATATCTACCTATACCTACGTCTCTGAACGTAAATCTTCAGATGATCTGTATGATAAAGAGCAACAAAGAATTCATAGCACAAAGAATAAATAACAGATAACCAATGAACAAAAGTGTTACAAACCCATCAATGACCCATGGCCCAACCCAAACCAAATAAGCTAATCTGCTTCAACGGTAAATTAGAGAAACATCACATAGTCATTTCTATAACTTATCCGAATTATAACCAAATAATTTAAACGAACATTTAGATTTATAAGAGCACGACTCTACTTGATATGTTACCGAAGCAGAGTCGCAAAAGGCGTGGGATGGAGATTGGAGACAGCACGGGTTGGAAGAGAACCGGCTCCTCATGAATCATGTGTAAGTTAACCGTTATATTATTGACCGGGACAGCTCATCTTCTAATAACGTTGGGCGTTAGACTTTAAATGGTACCTTCGCAGACGGATTTAAATTGACGTTTATTTAAGATTTTCCACATGAAGTTCAAGGTAAAAGAACCAAGTATTACATTGGTGGTTCCACCAACACTAGGATACTTAGATAATAAATCTTACAATTGTAAGTTACCTACACGTACCTATAAGATTGGATGCAAAAATTATAAAAAATATAGTGTTAAAATTGAGCTCCTGAACAAACATTTTGAATTTGACTTGATATTGACTTGCTAAAGGACAACAGCAATGATAAACAATATATGTATGCACTGTGCAGGCATATTGTATAAAGAGTAAATACTATAATTGCGGTAAACATTGAAAATATCGTCGTACTACCTGTAAAACACTAAGAAATCAATAACAAGCACGTTATATCGCGGTAGTATTGGGTACCTGACAATTAAGTACCTAAGTACCTATATTGAGTTGAAACCCAAGCAATTCATATTACGCAGTTAAATTTTTTGTGCGAATTATATCTATCATTTGTAACTCAAGGGAAAAGGCTGTTTTAAATAAAAAGTTTATTGGTACTTCAAGTACCTTGATGGAACAAGCACATGGTCCACCTGATGTTAAGTGGTAACCTTTACCTATCACAAAGCATTGCATCATAGATCACGTTTTTTTGCATCGTGCTATACGATGTAATGCTCTGCATCATCAACTTGAGGCATGAAGATGATAAGACTCTTGTGCCTGTAATTACCCCGGCACTTAACTTAACAATTTTATTTATTTCTCCACTCATTTCTGTCAGCCGTCAACTATGTATTCACTCCTTTCACACTCATAGCTCAATTCAATATTTTCTTAACCATTCTCATTCAAAATATTTTTAAAAAATAATACAGATTGGTATGCCATATTGCTGGTTTGCAACAAAAAATACAATGCGAGTTATTTTTCAGAGAGAATAATCAAAAGGTGCCGCATAAAAACCTAAGAAAGAATGTGCAATCATCTCCCAGATGCAGGCAGACATTTCGCAATGTCAGATTGCTTTCAATTCAGTCCCGCTATCGTGAATGAATGTCGGGTCGAGATTAAACAACGATGTCTAGACAACCACATCTACCTCGTAAGTTAGGCAGGCAGGGTAGGTAGGGGTTGATAGCATCAATATGTAAAGGAACAGACAGTCTCGGTAGACCAATAAAAAAATAAAGTTGGAACTTTTTTGTCCGAACTCTAGACACTATTTTAGAAGATTTAGCCTCAGTCTACTTTCAATTCAGCATTGACTCTCTAAGTTAGGCAGGATGATAGCACCGCCTATTCAGCCCACTGCTAGAGATAGGCCTCCCCTGAAAGAGAATGCGAGTTGGGGACTAGGGGATCGCAGGGCACAGCATCTCGCATCGCTGATGCCGCTGCCCGTCGCGATTTAGCTATGCCGCAATCAGCCAGCCACCAGAGCCCTATTTTTTATTCAGTAGGGTGCACCACGGACAGGTTGGGTGGGGTTGGCTTGTGTTCCATAGATGGGAACCTTTACACTACCGGCCGAAGCTATGCATATAGTATTTTTTGTAGCATACATTTTTAAAGAGGATAAAGGATGTTGACAGCGGATCGAAACCCGATACAATACGGGTGCACTTAAAGCAGGCAAGGTCAAAAGACAATTCAGCCGTTAAATGCGAACGCCCTAAGTGCAACAGTTTAATATGAATCATCAGATCAGCGAGATCCCTTCACTTTTAATTCCATTATTTTTTAGGTATTTTACATCTGATGTCATATTTTTTCTACAGGTTGTTAAAAAGTTGCGGTTGTCTACGTATGGATGACTTTGTTATTCTAATGACTAAACATGTGAATAAATTCAAACCACTCCTAGTTTTAAACAGCTTCATATCAACATACTTAAATAGGATCCTAATAAGGAACCTCTCTAGAATTAATTGTATTTACTTTACTTCCTTCCCCAGCATATAAGCTACAGCAGTCATCGGAAGTTAGTTCGAAAATAATATAAAGTTTTAATTGTTTGCAGCAATTTACCTGTCATTAGTATACGCATTATTTATTGCATCATAAAATTTGTTGAAGTAATAAACGCGTAAATTAAAACAAACTAAGTACTTCACTTAGTATACTTTCACATTTGCGTGGCGTGACGGTCACTCACGTATTATGGGAAAACCTTCCTAAAGATAATGACTATACGAAGTATTATCGCAAGGACTCACTCAGTGAAATAAAGGACAAAACAATCTATTCGTTTAGCTACTTTAGAAACAAAGGATATAACTCATAGAGAACCGCAAGCTTCGTATCATTTACCTAACAAAGAGAGAGAGATAACCTACATCTGTTGAACAGGCATCGGTAATGTTACGCATTTAAATCATAAGCCGCGTATTATTAAAGCAGCCAAGGCTACTCCGTTAGAATACACACGTTCCCGTTTTATCGCGACCTCTGAAGCGATGATGTGACGAAACTAACGAAACCACTACAGAGTTAGCCGATACATTGCACAACTGCGCGTCGAGTAGGCCACTAAATCGGGATAGCCTTCACCCATTTACACATTCTACCCAGGGAATAGCACCAAGCAAAATGCAATTACGACAGCTGATGAAGAGAATGCAGATGCAAGAACACTTTCGCAATCGCAAGGGTAATAGTTGCGATGTGACGCGTACTGATTGGCGCCGGTAATCCAAATGTTGAGTAACGCGAATGCAGTGGAAGATATTTGAGTGAGCAATGAGGATAGATTCGGCAACCTCGATTAGGTGCCAACTGTGAAACACTAATAGCATCGTCTTTCCGGCCATGTGCACGATAGCGTGCGACTTCGAGGTCAGCATTCGCAAACATTTAAGACCATTCAATACATAAAACACTAAGTACAGTAGATAAATCTTACCTGAACTCTCAAACTTTTGAGAGCGGGAAACTGCGCTAGGCGATCCACCTCGTCCCATGTAGCCAAACCAGTATTGTTCAAATTCAGAAAACGTAGTCGTCTGAAAAACAAAGTTTGATTATCATAAAATCAACAGGAAGTAGTTCAATGTATTTGTGATCGATTACAACGCAAATATTAGAGGTCGAAAATACAAAGGCTGATTAAAAGTTACGCAAACCATATAACAGGGGCCATGATTTCGAGGTTCAGTAGGTCAATGGCAGTAGACGCATTAAACCAATTGCCTCTACAATACATTTACAGCATCACAAGTTATCAGACAGCTGTATGTACTCGTACTTAAAGTACCTTAGTATCTCTATGCTTGCGTCATTGATTACTCACTTGAAAGCATCATGGCTCTTCTTATTCCCATTGTTATCTCCACATTTATCACACGGATCAGGTTCTAGCGTGGTTATGTGACAATCGTTGACCAGTAGAGTTTCCAAGTTAGGGAAAGCATAACCCAGTTTAGATATTTCCTTCCAGCTGCTGACGGGGTTTCCGGAGAAATGTAGTTTCTTCAGGGAGTCGTGCACCGGTTCTGGCAAGTCTGCGATATTCAGTCGTGAACACGCTTCGCATTTATCTTTCTCGTTTACGTCTTGACCACTCAAATCCACATAGGAGTACTCGTTGAGGCTCAAATGCAACTCTTCTAGAGCAGGTAGAGCCTTGAGAAGGGCGTGGACGTTCGGCCAGCCAACGTAAGTGGAATTCAGGACTAAATGGCTGAGGCTGTCCCACTTGGGTTGAAGCGCCTGAGCAGCTTGTATTTGTGCCGATAGGCGGTTGAAACTTAGGTTTAGAAATCTAACTCGAGGCGTCTGCTCCAGAATTGCAAACACCTACAAATATAAATAATATTAATTGGCTGGCAAAGCGCTACTGTGAATGATCAAGGAGAGCTCACGTAATATGTAAAGAACCGTAATCGAAGTAGTAATTGGCATCGGCACCAATAGTCTTAATCATGGGAAAGGTATGTTCACGACGGCAAACGTGTGCAGTAATAAGAGCTTTGCCAAGTTAAAGGAGGACACTAGGTTTATTAGCATTACCTGGAATTGGAGAGCCTTACCTCCTGCCACTCCGAGAGTTTGTTATTGGCAATATCTAGTTCAACGACATCGGCGCACTTATCAGCTAAGCCGCAAGCATCTCCTGCGCAGTCTATGTCGCAATCGTTGAGGACTAGCAACGTGGGCACGCTGAGTCTTGGAGACCTTTTGGGCACGAATATAGCTACCGGCATGTCATCTATAGTCGGGTTCACCTCGCCCTTTGCGCCGTATTTACGCTCCAGGGCTTCCAGAAGCGACGGCATTTTGATTTCTGTAACAATGAAAGATTCAACTGTATGCATATTTCAGATAGGTGTTTACTAACTTAATTTCTAAACCGCGTACTTTTGCTTGTAGGTTATCTTATCTCCGCTTGTTTTGTTCTACTTTTTCGCGATTTCAAACAATAAAGGTCAGACTTTAGGCAAAGAAGAAATTATTGGCTGGCTACGTAGCTACTAGCTACCACTGCTGCCAGTACCTAACTTATTTAATTCACCCAGAAGGTGGGGTAGGTATAGGTAACGCACCTATCTTCCAGATAACTAATTATAGATGAAGTCATTTCAGTTAGGCATCGTTTGTTTAATCTATTTGCACAATCAAGATGGTAACGGTTGAATTGGAATTAATTAATTGGTCAATAGTAATAATAAATTTCCTGTTCAGCTGAGCGCGTGCGCAACCAACTATATAAATGGGCATAGTACTTAGTAACAGAACACCTTGCGAAGCAAGTTTGTACTGTTCGTAGCGTTCGATCACGCGGAACAAGACCAGGCGAGCCTAAACATAAAATAGAAGCTATACTAGCTAGACAAATACATACAACAGGTACATAAGAATATAATTATAGTCGAGTAAATCAGATATCTCTGTCTGCCTCTAACAAACAGCATAGATGGAATTTGATTTAAAATTAAATCAAATTACATGTGAGGAAATTAAATAATGATAAAACAGTACAAGGCGAGACTAATTTTGCTCGGCAATCTAAGCACATTTCAAATACCATGTCATTATAGATAATAATCTATTGTTATTAGTGTAAACCTTGTGTAGACCTTGGTATTGACTATCTTTCTGATTAGACAGCTGAACAGTAAGGTACTAATTGAAATTGAAATGGTCGTTTTCACTTTTTTTTTAAACTAAAGGTTTTTTTTCTTTATTTGTATGGTGCTTGTAGATGGAACAAGCACATGGTCCACCTGATGTTAAGTGGTAACCATTACTTATCACAAAGCATAGCATCGTAGATCACGTTTAAAGGTACCTTGAAAACTAATGAGATTAATTAACGAAGTACAGCATTTTATTATACAATGCGGTTTACAGAAATGTTGGATTGGCACTAGGAAGTGTTTGCCAACCGTAGTCGGCAGGACGGAATTCAGACAATTAAGCCAAGGTTACATTCATGAGACTTCTCTTGTCATAGCAAGAAATACCTTAGATTAGAATGAGCCACACACACATAATTTACGCGACATCACTACAATACCAGATATTAGGTACCCATCTTACCTATATTCATTGACAGTTTTATTCATTATATCAACTAAGAATGTTGATTTCATGTTGAATGTCTTTCAATTTATTTCTATAGAAAATTTAATATTTTGGTACACATAAATATTGCCTCCTGGTGGAATACGAAAAAATCTTTATTGTTACTTTTGGCTTCGTTAAGAGTTAAGACTAAACAAACATCAATTTACAGATTCACAATGATAAAACACAGGATTTAGGTATACACGTCACAAAACCTGACCTAGATTTGAAACAGCGCGTATAATGTTATTGCATTGCGCTTCACCATTAGCCAACATTGGATGGCTATCCGATTGCGTAGGCTCATCATCGCGCATAAATCGCATAATCCGACCGAGCATGTGTAAACAAATAGTAATCTTTGCCATAATATTAATAGTCATACCAAATCAAAAGACAAACACTTTTGAAGCAAAAATGGTAACAAATTTTGTAACATGTTTTTACCAAAAGACATTCATTCGCGTCAATTTCAAAAGCTAGTAAATACTTAGGTAGGTGGTCATTTCTGGTATTTCAAATAGGTTATCTCAAGGCGAAACGTTGGGTCCGATGTTCGTTCCAGTTATAGATTTTCTGTCTGAAGTTCTGTTTATTTATTCTGATAGCCTGAAGGTTCTCCCAGAAGCGAGCCAACGTTTAGCCCTGATTTTTATTTTGTAGAAAGTTCTAAAGATACATATTTAAGTGGCTATGGGATTTTTTTGCCGTTAAATATTTTAGCTTGAGCTAAATTACATTGGTACGTGAAAAATTTAACGTAATCGTACATACTGTGATAGAATTAGATATAATTTTATTTTGGCTTGAAGTATGTAATGTAACCGTTCCTGAACATGATTTGAACATATAGCTATGCTATGCAGCACTCAATTTTGGAATATTATGAAAAATTAGACTTCAAATTTTAATGATGTGTAAAGTTCAAAGTAATTTATTTGCGAACATGAGTAATAAAGATGTACATACAGTGGTATTATAATAAAAGCACAACATGTTCTGCCTAAATCAAAGGCATGCAAAATTTCGCCAGTAGTTTTCTAATGCATTAGGTACAAATCAAAAATATTTTCAATTAAATTACATACAATTAAAATGAAAAAGTAAATTTAATAAATCAAATAAAATAAAATTGGTACTGTTTCTAATAATTAAATTTGTATGTTTAAAAAGTCTATTAAAAAGTCATTTATATGATAATAACATTTTGATGTCAAAAATTTATTAAGTTTATTAAGTTTAAGTGATGTAGTAATAATTCGTTAATAAATCAAACAAGGTAATATAAGTTGGTGTTACATTAGAGGTTGAGTCGAGAACGAAAGTTATGATCAAGGTTGGCAGCGAAGCGAATTATATTCAGCTTTTGTGTTCATAATCACTGATGTAGAGCAATGAAATGCAATCATTCACAGAACAACTCGCACCACTGGATTTTTTTATTACATTTAGCTAAGGTTACCCACAGAGTACCTAATCAAAGAGTTAACATTGACGGTATAATGCTGAATATAGAAAGCCAGTAAACAAATGGTGTTATGTTGAAAAAGCGTAGTCGTTTTGGATGATAGTTTAACTAAACTAAAGCTCCAAAGACAGCATGTTACCATAAAACTATGTGATAACAATAAATGTTATTGAGTTGGAGATGTTAGAGAAGGGAAAATATATTACGGGATCTTGGAATTGTGGAATTTTAATAAACATGTAAAAGATGTTAAGAACTTACAACGAGCGATGTGAAAGCATAAGATCGATCTGTCTGAAGGACAAGGTCAAAAAACGAACGGAGAAGCTATTAAAGAAATCGTTGGTAAGTTCTTTAACTTACCTACTTCAGCAACAAGTGATACAAAATTAATAATTTATATGTTGAATTCTTTGTACGCTTACATTTTTTTTACATTTTAACCATAATCACGTGGAAACGAGGAACAAAGGAATATCAAACTTTAAGCACTTTTCTGGCAGTTATATCAAACCTGTGGTGGAGACAGGTAGAGCTATCGAACTGTTCAAAAATTCGTTTACACTTCGAAGCTCGTTTAAGATTTAGAAAAGCATAAAGCCTAGGTAATTTTATACGAGGTTTATACGAATTTATGAACGTTTCCATAGCTCTACCAGTCATTGTCATTATTGGAAGCTCTACATCGTCGTCATTTTGTATCATATCTAAAACTTATCACGTTTTAGAAAGCAAGTTTATTGCAGTTTACGCAATAATCAATCAAACACTGGCTCCTTCACTCGTTCTAGAAGAATAACTTCTGCTGAGTCCTATTTTCTAAAGGAATAATTTGCAGACTAGTAAATTCAACAAAATATTAAAAAGACCGGCGAGTATTGAAATTTATTACACTGCCGGGTGGATTGTGAAGGGTCGCCGAACTGGGGCCCTCCAGACCACAATGGGTTCTAATAACACTTAAACTAATGCATCATACATAAGACTGCGAAGTGTCTGGCTGGTTGGCATAGCAATTCCCCTATGCGAAAAATAGCAAATTCAAGACATCGCGCATCGGGTAGATTTTGAACGTTTCCAAGTAGGTATTGAGTTATTTTAATGCTTCGGTGACTTCAAGGAGGGCCTTGTGAAAATTTATGGTCCTTCGGCCCTACAGGTTTGATTAGGTTTGATTCAATTTCCAGGGCGCAATTTTTACCTACAGTAATTTTAACGATTTCCTCCAACGCATGTTCCTTTGATTAATCCTAGATTCTAAGAAATTGAAAGGTGCGAGGGTTTTATAACGGGGATGGGGCAATAATATGAGTATTACCTATGCGTACGCTTTAGATAAAATTCCGTTATGTTATGTGTAATTTGAATTTAAATATAAGTTAGAAAGTCTCCAATTATTAAATTTTTACGATTTTATTTACATTTAATGGTATTAATATAATAATAAAATATTAGGTAAGGAATCCCAAGGGTAATAAATAATAATTTACTGAAAATTTATGGTTATGTAAAATTTTATATTATCAAATGTGACAATAGTGTGTAGTGTGACAATAGTAAACTAAGCAGTTCACGTGCCGATGACGAATCACCGATCCTGGCTAAATCGCTCGTCTGTCCTTGAACATTCAAACAAAAAACAATTTACAAATCATCTGTACGACAGTACCTACCTACCAAACACCAACGAGATAAAATAACTGCGCAGTGTGAAGCACATTGCGCATTAGTTTTGCGATTCTTGCTAAAACTGGATTGTTTAAGAAAAAAACATTGCTAAAAATTTTTAGGTAACGTAACTACTTTTATTAATGGAACCAACGTTAAATTTTTAGAACATTTTATCTAGTAGGTGTAGCAAGTTTTAAGGTGGTAAGTAGGTTTGAGTAGGAGATTTTTTTAAAAACTACAACAACAACAATACATAGAAAATTTCTTTATTGACTAGGAACTTAGGAACTGTAAGGAACACTTTAAAAATCTTTTTTTACATAAGCTTGAAAGTTAATCTATGTGTGTATCAAATGGATGGATGGGCTAAGAGCTTGCTACCCTTGCTACTCTGGCAAGCTCCCTTTTTTTTGTCGGTGCGAAAATGCGTTACGCATGTCCGCCAGCTACTAGCTCTCGACTAAAAACACACCGTGTTCCTTCACTCACCGTAGTGCTAGTGCATCATCGAACCATTCATCGCCTGATGAAGGGCTCGACGAAGCAGTAGCACTTGACGGGATCATGGAGTCCCGGTAGGATTCTACGACGGCCCCGTCGGTGATCGTTCGCCTGAGGCGAACCCCTCGTATTTCCCTCATTGGGGAAGGGGGCTGTCCCGGAACATCACGGACACCCCCCACCATTGGAGACCTCTGCAATGCACCCTGGCAAGCTCCCTAACCTAACCGACAGGACTAAGGACTGATGAGATGTGTGTGAGCGAGGTTTAGAAACCTTTAAAAACTTTAGACAACTGTTGGTTGGTAACTTTTAGAAAACTGTTGGTATAAAACTCTGTGTTTCTAGACACAATTTCGTGACCGAAGATCTTGAAGGCCAATAGAGATAAAACGTGGGTTTACCACGTGCAGCAATGTATACAATGTTATTTTACCTACATACAGTAGGTAGGTAGGTACCTACTTATACTAGACCCAGGCAGGCACGTATCTAAAGGCGCGAGCTAAAATAGTGAGGATAGTGCGCACAACAAACAGACCCTACAAAATTTTTATTAGGGTAAACCACCCAGGATAAATCTACCAAAACATCCAACAAGCCAAAAAATATACCAACCTCCTTTTTTAATAGGTTATATTTTCCCTAAATTATAATAATTATGAGACTGAGGCAGGTACACAACATAAATTTGTAAGTATTAAAATGGTAAAGATACCTACTAGGTTTGAATTGTAAAATTTCAAAGACAACTAATTTCTTTAGATATTAAAAAAATATTTCATAACCCAGTAGTTCGTAGTTTTATTTTTATAAGAAGTTGAATACAAGAAAATGCTTAGGTGGCCGATAATTGGTAGTTTTACCCTATAAAAAAACCTGCAAAGTGCGGGTCGGAATCGGGCACGAAGGGTACCGTACAGAGTTGACTGACATACAGAAGTAGTTAGGAATAGGGTCCCGTTTTTACCCTTCGGGTACGGAACCCTAAATATGAGTTCCGCGCATTAAATTTCATTGATGATTGCAACATAACACATTGACTGCGGGCCTAGCAGCCAGCCTGGCTAGAGCAGGTGTTTTTTCAGTGACTTTATAGGTACTTACCTGCTTATCTTAATTTACCTACCTACCTACATATCAACATATGTTGTGTATGTAATAGGAAGTGTATTGTATTGTAGGTAGGTAGGTACTTACAAATAATTAGGTACCTAATTTTTAAGACACGGATATTCGTAGTATATGGCAGCTACGAGTAACCTAGGTAGGTAGTAGGTAGATATCTACCTAGGTTACTCGATGGTGGTCGGTTTCTTATGTAAATGTAACCTATCAACTATAACACCAAGAGCTTTAAATTAGGTATTTACCTACCTAGGCATGTACCAAGTTAGTACCTAAGTAGCAAGAAGGCATGCAGGAGCAGGAAGGTAGGGTAGGTAAGTTCAGGGTGTATACTATTAACTATTTTACACAACTTACAATACATACCTACCTACCAGGTAGCTATTTTCATAACAACATGGGAAAATTGTTATTATTATAATCTTACCTTTTGCAGATTATCCAAACTTCAAACAAAGAATTCAATCGTAGGCATCAGGGGATTTTCCTCCGCAATATGTTCACATTCACATAGAATTTCACTAGGTTTAGCTGAATGCAATCAGCTGTTCACATTATTGTACTACGCCATCAATGTTTCCCAAACAATACTTGTAAGGCACTGAAATACAAAGACGATCGACAGTGTTTACATTCATTACATCAATAATTGCTTGCACGTACACTGCTCGTTCACTGGCTGCAGCGCAGCTGGACGGAGAACGCACGCAACTCAATGATCGCTCCCTCCCTACTCAGTGTTTTTATTACACACACCAAAAAAATTCAGAGCATTGGTAGTGTTCGTACGAAATCTATAGAAATGTGTACACCAACACCAAACGAACGAAACGCCATCCAATCCAATGCAAAACTCAGCAAAATATCAACTCAATAAATATTGGTGGGGATGGAGGTCAATGACGTTTCACAAGACAAAAAGGATAGCAAGATTACAGAATGTATGATCAAGTTGAGACAGAAATACAACAACTAACCAGCTGAAACTTACACACACCCAAACCTTTGAACACGGCATCACAACCACAACCAAATAAAACGGTACACAATGACACAATTTGTTAGTTTATGTTAGTGTGCGATAAGAGAGTTGCCAGTTGAAATATACTTTCTGTACTAGATTAATGATCAGTCACAAGAGTCAATACTGATAAATTTTGCTTGCTAGGTGGGTAGCACCCTACTTTCAACAGCGTAAAGACAGAGTACTTTCTTCTTCTGTGGGTAGCAAAGAGTACATAATTTAACTGGGGGTAGGTTACCCCATAGTTTCCCTATTACCCGCTGAAAAATAGGTAATATTACTAAACTAAATCTACAAAAAAACCAGTTTCGTGGTGGGCTGGTCACACTCAACCCTATTTTATATATTTACGATATTACTTATGTAGGTATTTATCGAAGAATTATTTGATGTTCTATGTACGAACCTTCATATTTTATTTATGAATAACTTTTGCACAACCAGCTCACCAACAAATAGTACAAACATCTCGTTCGAGCTATAGAATCCGAGAATAGAATATAGATTGAGTATGTGTAAATATAGTTACCTGTTACGGTTGGATGATATTTGACTCGTATTGTTTGCATCCAACAATATTTTTTGCCTAATTAAATCTAAACATCTCACTCAAAAAATTCAAGACTACATTTTAAATTTTGACGCCTTTTGACTTGCATTTGACGTATCTACCGAGTAGGCAATTTGATGATAATAATACAGTTTTTTGTATATGTCAATGTCGCCGTTTTTATTTGACAACAACAACAACAACAATCGGCAACAACTAATGGTCGACACCATTTTTTTCATCTTGAAAGATGGTTGTCATTTTTATTAAATTTTAATTTCTAGTGTTTTCTAATGTGACATACATTAGAAAAAACTAGTTTATTATTCATGGTAATATAACCGTTATACGTTAGTTATAATTATAAGACACAAGTAGGTATTAGTGAAATGGAATTAAAGAAGATTGAACGGCAATTCTCTTTTTTTGTTATATTCGCCATAGCTTTAACAGAAAACAGGACCTGACTGAAGACTGGATGACTGGACTTAAAAACCGTACTACGTTGCCTCATATTATTTATGAACATTATACTTGATACTGTCGAAATTGTGGATACTATTCCAGAAGCCAATTATTAAAGAAGTGAAGTGAGTGAAGTGAAGTGTCAGTCAGTCAGACAGTCATCAGCACAGAACACTATTACTCCTACCGAGGCGTCAGCTGTGGCTCCGTCGTAGCTATTGTTTTGGTTTGTCTGACTAAAAACACCATTTATAATTATTCAGTGACTAATCTGCCTGTATTATTGATTGTGCGCATAGCAGCCAGTCAGCCTTTGATAGTCTCATTGAGCTGAGATAAATAAGTATAAAAATATAGTTAAAGGAGTGTTTACAGTTTTTCAATTCACAGAACAGAAGGTTAGTACTGTAATATTTTTTTTAGGTACTTATGTGAGGTTTTTTACAAATTTATCAGTGAATATATTTTTGCACGCACTCCGTCAAGCACGGATAGAGAGGGGGGCAATGGGTGCCCCCTGACTCCTACTAAACACAGTACCTACCTTGTTTACTTATCCAAACATTAGATAATCTAAAAAATTTTAAACACCCAATGAACGTTGATCACCCTTATATTATAAATGCGAAAGTTTGTGTGTTAATATGTTTGTTCTCACTTACTGAACGGAGATCCGTTACAACTGATTTGGATGACACTTTGAAATACATTTGTGACCTGGATTAACACATTGGCTTTTAAGACGCGAGTGGAGCCGGGGGTGGAAGCTAGTATTGTTTAAATTGCCTCCAGGATTCTGTGCTTCTGGGCGGAGTTAGGCTGGCTAAGTATTTAACCAGATCTCCCACACGCACAATGGACCAACTGGAGTCCAATTGCGGAAAAGGGAGTCCATTTACATTTACATTTACATTGCCTCCAGGATGCTGCAGACAGCAGGTTGGAAGGTTGGTGCAACAAGGCACTTTGGAAGCCTCATCAAAGCCAGTGCTCCGATTAGGACATTATCCGCGATGGCGGAATCAAACTTCTTTTTTAGACAGGTAATATTTCTGCCTTGGACTTATGCTGTAGCCCATTCAATTTTTTTCAATTTATTTTATTTTCATCAAATAGGCACAATAGTACACTTTTGAACGTCAATTTTACAAGATTCATAAATAATCATTTCTATAAATGTAAAAATAATACTTACTAATCAATCATACAAACTTATTAATTAGGTACTATACTTATAGTTAGATAGTTGCTATCTAACAATTCTAGATGAATTACCTAGACACACCTCATCAACAGTCGCGCACTGCCAGTACAGCCTGTCTAAAATAAAATCATCAGATCTGTAGTATGCCTTTTGTATAAGCATTTGCTTCAATTTGTTTTTGAAGGCTTTGTCACTAAGGTTGGTTATACATTCTGGTAAGATGTTATAATATCGAACACAGTTAACAATAAATGACTTATTGGTTTTGGCTAAACGTATTGAGGGCAAGACAAAATTGTTCTTATTTCTAGTGTTGTAGGAATGAACATCACTTTTTTTGACAAAAATATGAGAATGTTTACGTGCGTACAGTAGATTCAACAGTATGTACTGGCAGGGCATTAACATCACAGGCAGGATTAGGCCTATCTTTGACGAGAGAGGGTTTGTCATGATCATTTCGCAAGGCTAGCGTGTTGGTTATTTTTACCTTTTCAATTCGGCTTCTTGACAGCATCCCTGGCAACTCCGCATAAATGCGGGGGGCGGGCTGAGCGCGGGGTACCGACCCGCAAATTAGAAGAGTTGGCAAAGGAGAGGTAAAAATCATATATTTTGTATGGACATGTAAAGTATTGGATTTCTTCAAGCTACATACAATCCAATGTGATGATGCTTCTGGCTTATGTCATGGGTAGGTACAGAGATTGGTCTGAGTAGTCCCTCAGTCATTGTGGGCGAATCTTTCCGCTAGGCCATGGATGCCATATCTTTTCTGTCTTAAGTATTTGGGACTGCTATGCCTTATAGTTGAGCGGCTAGTTCATTTCTGTGTTTATCCAGTCTCATTTGTAAGCTTTTGCTCAAAGATTCTATTAGCTGTTTGTACTAAGTAATAACTTGGTCTAAAGGTGTTTTAATAGACTATTGTTATTAAGTAATAGTAATATGTCATGATAATAATACATAAGAAGTCATTATTATTACAGCTACTAAGGTAGGTACACATAATACCTTACAAATTATTTACTAAAGGTAGATAAGACAAATCACTGATAAAATGTTAGTAATCTGAAGTGCTTAATCGCAACTTCAGTTATGAAGGTGATAACGGGTTGCATTATCTATGATGAAAATATCAAAATGGCTTCTCCTAATAAAAAGGGGATTTGCACTTAATACCCACGCTGGGTATGTAAGTTTGAGAACGCAGGGCACCACCCTCGCACAGCTGACGCTGCTGCCCATCGGCGGTCAGGGAATTTAGCGGAATCAGGCTGCGCTAGGCCGCAATCAACCAGCCCCCAGGCCCCGGTTGTTAGTTAGCATGGTGCCATAGGCAGTTGACATTGGATTGGGCTCCGAAGGTGACGGTTGGAACTCCTTACACCCCTCAGTATTTATACCATTATTAGAATTATTCTTTAACATTACACTCTGCTTCCTCTTACTACTTTATTTACATACCAAAAAAGAAACCCTTATTTGTTTCCATAAATATCATGATGATCATGATTCTGAGTAACATTATTAACTAAAACTAGATTAACTAGCTTCTGACGACCTCTGTGCTGTGGCGCGGTGGACCAAATGTCGCCTGAGCAGACTGTTGCGTGTTCGATTCTCGCCTCGAGACAAATGTTTGTATAATCTAATCTGCAAATATTTGTCTTCGCGTCTGGGTGTATACAATATATGTTTAATATTTATGTATAAACAAAATAAAACGTATTTCAGTCATGTGGTTCCCATAATACAAGCTCTGCTTCGTTTTGAGCTAGATTATTTGTATGATAGTGTCCAGCATTTTTAGATTCAAGGCTTTGACTGGTCATAGCTGAGTTGGGAGTAGCTCTGCCTTGAGAATATATAATATAATAATCATAATTTATTGGTAAAAAATAACATTACAGGACATTGGTTCTGATTTACAATAGGGTCTAGTTTATGTTTATGTTGTTCAACTAGAACGGCTTGCACCAATTACTCTAATTATAAAAATTTGAGATTTTTTTTATAAATCCCAAAAATTTCGACTCAGGCGGGATTTGAACGCGCAACCTTCCCATCAATAGCGCCAAACGGCGCTTAGTCGTGACTGCCCGAAAATTTCGACAAGGTGAGGAGTTGACTCGGTAGCGCAGTTGGTTAGCGCGTCCCGGTATAGATGGGAAGGTCGCGGGTTCAAATCCCGCCTGAGTCGAAATTATTGGGATATATATATAAAAAGTCTTATATTTTCCCTAAAGTGTGGGTAAACACTTAAAATACAAAAAATTATAAAAATTTGGTTGAGTTTACATCTAGTATTAATGTAATGGGTCCTAACTAAATAATGAAAGTTTCAGTTGCCTAAACTAGACTAAAAATCCTGTAAATATAGGCAGCTGTGCTCCTCCCGGATTCATAAAATCAAATTTTAAGGTAAAATTTGTTATAAGTACAATAAAAAATGTGTTATTTAAAATAGATACTTAAATCGAGAAAAAAAAAATTAAATTAATTAAAAATATTAAGTCTAATGTCCCATTTGGTGTACAAGTGTGGTGTTGGTGTGTTGTGTGAGTGAGTGAGAAGCTTTGATGTCCCCCCCAGGACAAACATTTTTTGTGGTGAATATAGATAGGTGTTTGTACTGTGTCTGGGTTTTAAAAGAGTATCCATGTATGTTTATCAGTCTCTGGTGCCCATAGTACAGGCGCTGCCTAAATTAAGACCAGATGGTAGAGTTTGAGATATCCCATAAACACTTATGTCGTCTCTGTCATATCGATGTTTAAGAAAGGGACAGGTACTTTAGCATGATGATGCGGGCCTTGCAGCTTTACACTAGCTTATTTTTATGGCGAAATTATATGAAAATACATTTATTATCCCAAACGCTATTAAAATGTGCTATGCTACGTTGCTATGGATGCGTTTGATATCCACCAATCATATTCATTGGTGCACATATCTTAGCACTGGTGGAAACGGATTCAACTAAGATATGTTTTTTATATGGAAGGATGCGTGCTATGGATGTGTGCTATGGATGCGTGCTTTGGATGCCTGCTATGGGTCGCCGCGAGTGGTGTAGCTATGTGCAGACCAGAGTAGGTAACTACAGTATGCGCATTTGTCGCTGAAAGTAGACATGCCATTGTGGAAGCAAAAAGTTACGTTTTATACATCGCATAGCTCGAGCTGCGCATCTTCCTCGCGCAGCTACTTTGCGGCGGCGCATCTTCTCGCACCGCTACATAGCTTAGCATCACCGTCACAGCTAAAACCCTGGCCACCGACGAGCCGCAGCGTCGGAGACGCGAGAAGTTATAGAAAGTGTATTTTCAGCATTCCACGTGTTATATTGTTACATTGTGTTAAATGGTACGATAAGTTTAGTGAAAAAGTTTCAGAATCGTCACCATTGTTTAATTATTTTATAACATCTATTTCCCGACATTATTTCAGTTGTTCGACACAGTGAGCAGTACATACACATACCTACTGGCAGACACGCGAACCCGGGAGGCGGTGCTTATAGATCCCGTGTTGGAACATGCGGAGAGAGATGCAACGTTAGTCAATGAACTAGGATTCAGATTATTGTATGCAAGTAAGTTGCTAGCATGCTTATTTCTACCGTGAAGCGGCATTGCTGTGTTTCGGTTTGAAGGGTGTGGGTGCCGGTAAAATTACAGGCACAAGAGCCTGTTAAGGTGTTAACCTTCATAAATAAATAATAAATAAATAATGCTGAACTATCACACAGCATCATGTAGCCAAAAGCTAAGCAGAGCTTGTGTTATGTGGTTCCCACATGATTGATATATTACATAATGTACTTTTTTTTTTGTAAATACATATCATACATAGAAAACACCCAGACCCGAGACAAATATCTGCAGAACATGCAAACATTTGTCGCGCGGCGGGAATCGAACCCGCAACCTTCTGCGTCACAGGCGGACCTTCGCCCACTGCGCCACAGAGGTTGTCAGAGGGTGTCATGTTTCAAGATGATGGACGCCGGGCGTGTATTGCAACACTGGTATGAATAATGGTCACAATTTTACATCACATGGGCCATGTTACATCTTCAGGTATCATAAAAAAAGGTTAAATTTAAGGATTTTTAATCTGGGTACCCTGTCGAGCTGAAGACAGGGTGCAATGGCGCTCATTAGGGGAGGAATATGTAGTTTCTCTACCCCGGACAACGTGTGTGCAAAATTTCATGATGATCGGTTGAGTTGTTGAGGCGTGAAAGCGTAACAAATAAACAAACTCACTTCACGCATTTATAATTTTTTGTAACCTTTTTCGGTCCCACTGCTGGGATTGGTCTCCCCTATAGACTTCCATCATCTCTATCCTGAGCGACCTCCCACTTTTGAAGACATCGAGCTCGTCCCGCCAACGCATCCTCGGCCGACACCGACGCCGTTGTCCCTCAGGTGTCCAGGCTGTGGTGATGGACCTATTAAATACCATCCGTGTGACGTTATAATATGCTTGGAAATTAGAGCATTGTTTTGACAACCTTCTTCGAGATAAATCAAAATTGCTGTACTGGCCAAATACATTCGAACAGCTGCCGGCAAAAGTTGTATGAAAATGCATAACTGTCGTGTTTAGCGGCCAAATAAATTGTTATCTAAACTCATATCTGTCGTGTTATTTAAAAATGGAACGATCTTTTATTCCGAAACATGGCAACCAAGGAGGTAACTAATCAAAGGTTTTATTTAAATTTCTAACTGGCCTACAAAAAGAAAGTTGTTTATTGCATTATTTTAGAAAAGTGCTTTACAAGCTTTGGCCACAACTAGGCATTGATGGACTCACGTGTATGTGTGCCTCGGCCCAAATTTAACGTTCGTCCATAATGCCCCTTACTGGCCGCTGCAGTAATGTACTCTATAGTACATTCGATTTATCTCGAACAAGTGTTGTCAAAATAATGCTCAAAATTCCAAGCATGTTTGAGAAAAGATTATTTATCTGTTCTTTCAGTGAACACACACATGCACGCAGACCACATAACAGGCACCGGCAAGCTAAAAGCCCTAATGCCTGGCGTTATAAGCGTCATCGGCCAGGCGTCGGGGGCTCAAGCTGACCTGCACTTGACGGATGGGGAGGAGCTGAGCTTTGGCGAGCATAGGATCCTGGCTTGCGCTACACCGGGCCATACTAACGGCTGTTTGACATACATCTGCCATTTACAGGTAACTCACAACTGTATACATATCCTCATCAGCAGTTCACTGCTGGATATACGCCTTCCCTAATGAGCGCCATTACGCCATCCTGAGCTTGACGCATCCAGCTTCAACAGCCTTTCGCAAATCGTCACTCCACCTGGCCGTAGGGGGGCACTATGTTTGCCAAGCCGCGGTCTCCACTCATGAACTCGTTTACCCCAACGTTATCAGTTCTTCGGCAGATATGGCCATATAGTATACATATGATGCAACGATAAAAACAGCATAATATCAGACCCCACCCTGAATGAGAAGGTGAAAATAGAAACAAAGAACAAATATTAAATTAAACGATAAAAATACAGGCAAGGCTTTTAATTGAAATGAGGTAGGGCTGATTGTAGTATAGCGCAGCCTAACACTGACATAGCTAAATCCACTGGCCGCCGACGCTGCTGTCGTCGGCGGCCAGTGGTGCGAGAAATTGTGCCCTGCGATCCCCAACCCGCTTGTCCAGCGTGGGGATAATTTGCATATCCCCTTCTTCTTTAGGAGATCCCTATGTAAATGTATGAAATAGAGTTGATTGAGACCAATTTGTTTTTTTTTAAGACAATAAGATTTCGCGAAAATTCAAAAAAGTAGTTTTCAATACAAGTTCTATGAACGCCATTCGCCACTACATTGAGTCCATGTATACCATTCGAACATTTGCCAGGAAAATACTCTAGTTATTTTTATTTTAAGTTGACCTTTCATAATGTTTGGCAAAATGATGATACCCCCGATTACCACTATGCGTCGAATTGCATGAATGAACTCAATGTTATGGCGAATGATGTTTCATAGAAATTGTATGGAAAACTTTTATTTAAATTTTCAAGAAATCTTATGATTTGATTTGGTAACTTACCAACTTACTTACTTTGAGAAAACTGTTCCTGTTGAGAAATATAGTCTATTGAGACCAACTTATTTTTTTTGACAAATGTAATTTTCTGTGCTGAGACTGTACATTTTTTCAAAAATCTTATAATATTTTTTTCTCCAATATACAAAATACAACCTACAGTTTTCTCAGAACTAAACTTTGTAAATACAAAAGAAAAAGTTGCTGTTCTGATTGAGGTACAATTGTGCCTCATCCTGTACACTTTGCTGAATGTTATAAATTCGATATAAGAAATAGTTATCCACCACACCACACTATATCAGCCCAATGCTGGACATAGACCTTCCCTAACAAAGGGGGATATGCCCATAATCTCCACGCTGGGCATGTGGCCAGAGGATTTAGCTGTGCCAGTGTTAGGCTGTGCTATGCCGCAATCAGCCGGCCGCCAGAGCCCTGTTTGTCATTTAGCAGGGAGCACCACGTGCAGGTGAGGTTCACTTGGGTTCCGAAGATGGGGGTTGGAACCCCTTACACCCAAAGTACAACAAGTAGGTATACCTGGCCAGCGGGTATCGTCTACAAACGCTTTGGGGAAGCGGCACCGAAGTGAAATCCCTCCCCCAAGTTAATTTTTAGTTTGTAGGTATATAAAATATGTAGTCTAAGATATTTATAACTATGGACCTCTGTTATCATATTTCGTATGTGCACATTCCCTTGAATAAATGATTATTTATTTTATTATTTTTATTTATTTATGTATTCAAAAATATTAATTTAATCAAAATACTTGTGAAGAACGTGTGTAGCCTGTGTTGTCACATAATCAAACATCAGACCGTGACTAGTTTATATATTGTTCTAATTTTTATTGATAAATAAATATCATTTGAAAGCAAAACAAACAAACAATGGTTACCACTTAAGGCGACTATACAGGTCAAACCTCCCTCTCGCTGGCACTATTCAACATTTTTGAAGATATAAAATCACTGAATGTAGTTATGCAAAATAGCAAACCTTCACGGCCTAGAAAATAACAATACAAAGGTTCAGCAAGAATATCATGTTGAACCCAACACGTTTTCCTACCAAAAAATTTGCAACAAAATTGATCACATTGGTACAGCTGTTTTTGGTAGGAAAACGTGATAGAATCAAAATTATATTATTGCTGAATATTTGTATTGTTATTTTCTAGACCGTGAAGGTTTGCTATTTTGCATAACTACATACAGTGATTTTATATCTTCAAAAATGTTGAATAGTGCGAGCGAGAGCGAGGTTTCGCCCTAAGTGGTAACCATTGTTTGTTTGTTTTGCTTTTAAAAGATGTTTATACGCCTTAGCAAGTAGGCCATGTGCTAGTAAAATCTTCAGGTATCATAAAAAAGGGAAATATGCCTGTAATCTTCACTGGGCAAGCGGGTTGAGGATCGTAGGGTACAGTTTCTCACACCGCTGACGCTGCTACCCGTAGGCGGCCAGATTATGTAGGCTGTGCTATTCTGCAGTCAGCTGACCACCAGATGTCCGTTTATAGTTACCACGAAGGACAAAATTTTGTGCTCCGTGTTAGTTTCTTAGTAGGTTATCTTGGGTTCCATGAAAGTTTGGTAAGAACCTCCACTTGCCGCAACAGCGGGCATCTATTTCACCATCACGAGCAAATGGAGCGAATTTTTTTTTATAGAAGATAGGAGGAAGCGAGAGAGAAAGGGGGACCTCATTGCGAATCTACGAAAATGTAAGCCGTTCTCCGCGCTGACCTCAGTCAACGCTTAGGTGTTAATAAATGAAATGATATGAAAATGAACTATATATAATTTCCAACTTTCATTCAAATCCGTTCAGCCTTTACAAAGTTGAATGGGAACATACTCACACACACAAATATTAGCATTATAATCCTATCCTACTTCCTACGAATATCATAAATGTAAAAGTTTGTGAGTATGGATGGATGAATGGATGAATATTTGTTACTCTTTCACGCAAAAACTACAAAACGGATTTGGATGAAACTTGGAATATACATAGTTTGTGACCTGGATTAAAACATAGGCCTTTTATCCCGGTACCTTACAAACGAAGCCGGGGGCGGAAGCAAGTTTATAATATTAGCGTGATTACTGGTGATTACTATCATCAGCCTATAGCAGTCCACTGCTGGACATAGGCCTCTCCTAATGAGCGCCATTGCGCCCTGTCCTGAGCTCGACGCATCCAGCTTCTACCAGCAGCCTTACGTAAATCGTCACTCCACCTGGCCGGAGGGCGTCCCAAACTACGTTTGGCAAGCCGCGGTCTCCACTCAAGAACTCGGTGATTACTATACATTTAAATAACTTTTCCAGGGCATAGCATTCACTGGAGACACACTCCTGATCAGAGGCTGCGGTAGAACCGACTTCCAAGAGGGTTCCTCAGAGAAACTCTACAATTCAGTACATCAGACGATATTCGCTCTCCCTGACTACTACACTCTCTACCCTGCACACGACTACCGGGGGCAAACCGCGACCACGGTTGGAGAGGAGAAGATGTATAACCCAAGGTTAACCAAAACCCTGGATGAGTTTATTCGGATAATGGATAACCTTAATTTGCCGTACCCGAAAATGATTGGTGAGTAACTCAAGCTTTTATTCTATGGAGATAGATAGATATAACGTTTATTTGCAACTACAATCACACACATATTCAACAATTTTAAGATTTAACAAGTAGGTAATATGACATTAGGTATTTATACAATATGAATAGTAAAGACATAATATCTAGAAGAAAATAGAAAAATTAAATAGGAAAAACAATGCGTACAACAAAACATTGTGAGAAAGTGTTCCATCACAGTGTATGTGTGTGTTGCAGTATGACAAAAAAGGCAATAGCTCAGCGCATAATTTTGCTCAAGGAGCAAACACTGATTTTCAAATTATCACACAACATCATGTAGCCCCTAGTAGAGCTTGTATAGGGGAACCACATGACTGATACACTGTTTATACATTGTGATTTCATATCCCAAAAGGAAAAAGGAACCTGTATAGGATCACTTATTAGTCCGTCTGTCCTTCTGTCAAGTCCTTTTTCTAAGGAGCGCGTAGAGGTATCAGGTTGAAATTAATACCAAGTAAGTACTAAGGTCTGACTATGTCGCTACTTCTCGTCTGAAGCGTGGTGGATCAGGCTAGCGCACTACCGTGGCAAGTGGCAAGAGCAAAGGGAGGCCTATATCCAGCAGTGGGTGAAGTCAGCCTGTGGGTAATGATGATGATGACGCAGGTCTGCAATTCAGACTTCTAGGCTGATGATGATGAGGATGATAATAATAATGATTTCTTCTTGTTTCAGATAAAGCGTTGCCAGCGAACAGAGTGTGCGGTTTATATTGAAATAATAATGATCAAAAATCTAAGCAGTATCTTATTTGTATGGTGCATACTGCACATCCGTGTAAACAATTAACTGTAAATAAAAATATGTAACAAAACGACCAATATTATTAAGTGTAATTTATATATTGTGATCTAAGAAATTATTTACATTTTTTAAATTATTATTTTGCAAAGTTAAATTAGTTTGTAATTTTTATTATTGTTTTTTTTTTACTTTTCATATAAGAATGAATGAAGCTAAGCTCAATTATCTTGTTAATGTTATTTATTTTTGTATTTAACTAAAATAAATGTTATTACTGGCCTATTTTTTTTATATAACCAACCATCTATAGGTGCATCCTAAATCTGTATTATACTAGCTGACCCGGCGAACTTCGTACCGCCTTAGCGTAGCAATGATTAAATGTATATTTTTCAATATTTCTGAGAGATTTTCTTAATATTTTTTTCCGTAAGAACCTTCTCCTAATAATAACAAATAAAACAAAAAAAGAATTAGTGAAATCGGTCCAGCCATTCACGCGTGATGCCGTGACCAAGGAAAACGGGTTTCATTTTTATATATATATAGATAAAAGACAGTCGGTTAAACTCGAGAACGCGGCTGAACCGATTTGGCAGAAAATTGTTGAGCTTAGAACCAGCAGATGGACATGGGATACTTTTTATCTCGTTAATATTAAAAGTAATAGTATCCCTTTATTTTGTGCTCAAACTAAGCAGATTATTATAAGATTATGGGAACCACAAGACTGATTTATTACTTAATATATACATATTATATATAGCTCCGTCTCGTGTAGGTACCTAAATGTGACGAAGATTTGCAATTTCACGGACTTTCGCATTTATACCCATTAGGATTCTAGAAGTTGTTTTCTAAGGTTTTCCTAGTGCTCAGACGCGTTCGCATCTGTTCCTAAGTACTTAGCACACCTAAAAAAGAATGAAGCACTTAGTTACTAGGTTTACTTGTCTACAAGGGCAATGAAACAAACCCTATTGAACACGCAGCTGGCCTGAATGATTTACATCCTGCGGAGTGGCTATGTCGAAGGGGGCTGATTGTTACCCTATGTACCTAACAAATACCTAAGTATGTTAGCTATAACTAGATATATAAGTATCTAATTTTGCAACTGTAGCAAAATATCGCCATGGCAGGTTAGGTTATTTGGTTTTTGAAGCGGACCGAATTGATCCGAGTCCTGTCGTCGTTAATAGACACCTTCTTGAAGTTGTTTCGGAGTATACATACCTCGGGCAGATATTGCAGTTGGGTAGAAACAACTTCGAGAAGGAGGCCAAGAGGAGGATTCAGCTGGGTTGGGCAGCATTCGGAAAACTACGTCGAGTTTTCTCGTCACCCATACCGCAATGTTTGAAAACGAAAGTTTTCAATCAGTGCGTCCTACCCGTCATGACATACGGAGCCGAAACGTGGACACTCACAGTACGGCTGGTCCATCAGTTTAAAGTCGCTCAGCGAGCTATGGAACGAGCTATGCTCGGGGTTTCTCTGAAGGATAAAATCCGCAATGAGTTTATCCGACATAGAACTAAAGTTGTCGACATAGCTCAGAGAATTAGCAAGCTGAAGTGGCAGTGGGCTGGCCATATCTGCCGAAGAACCGATAACCGTTGGGGTAAACGAGTTCTTGAGTGGAGACCGCGGCTCGGCAAACGTAGTGTAGGACGCCCTCCGGCCAGGCAGGGTGACGATCTGCGAAAGGCTGCTGGTAGAAGCTGGATGCGTCGAGCTCAGGACAGGGACTCAGGCGCTCATTAGGGGAGGCCTATGTCCAGCAGTGGACTGCTATACGCTGATGATGATGATGATGATGATGATGATGATGATGAGGTATTTAAAAAAAAAACTTCATTTTGAATTGATCCTTAGGTGGTAGGTATTTATGTATCAAACGAAAATAGTGTTATGAAAATGAAACGAATTTAAAACCTTCCTTTTTTGATGTCGGACCTGAGGGCTTACCACGAGTTTTGATAGTTTTCGAAAACTTTAACTTATAAGTTTCGGTATCTTTCCCAGTGTTGCTGTTTTAGCATTTTTAATGCTAAATTTAGCATATTTTCGGGTCTGTTAGCTTGAAAAATTCGCATTTAGCATATTTTTATGATTAACATTTTTTTGTACGTTACCTAAAAATTCAAACTTCCTACGGAATTCAAAAGAAAAATATAGATTTTATCATTTTATTTAGCATTTTTAAAAGTTATTTAGCATTTTTTGCAACATGTTTTAGCATTTTCTCCAAATAAAAAACGGCAACACTGATCTTTCCATACATTTTCGTAGTTCATGCACGTTTCCCTAGAGGCGCTGTACAAAAAATGTATGGAAAGATACCAAAACCTAAAAATTTTCGAAAACTATCAAAACCCGTGGTAAGCCCTCTGTAACTACATAATTTAAAAAGTAGGTAAATTAGTACCTTCCACAGATATAGAAGAGAACTAGTTAAAGTTAAAAATTCACTATGTTCTGAACATCAACTCATTCAGTCAGTTTTTTATACGGCTGATCTCTACTTTCTTATGTCCAATATCATCAGTTAGAAAGGGACGCATACATATCAATGCGACTTCAAAATAGATCAAAAATACATATATTTATCTCTTTTATTTAAACTGGCCTGCTTCGAGAATGGCAGTTGATTATAAAGAGATAGCCACAATGCTTGAAATAAAAAGCTCGATGTTGCCTGATCTCGATTTTTTTCCCGAAAATAAATGTGTTTTTTTTACTCATTGACTATTTATTAATCATTGGAAATAAGTAATATAATAAACCCCCTACCAACAACAAAAACGTACAACGTAGCGCAGTTGGTAGTTTCCCAGTATTGATGGGAAGGCCAAGGGTTCTAATATCACAGAGTCGAAATTTATGGGATACTAGCTTCCGCCTGCGGCTTCGCTCGCGTGGTACCCGGGTGAAAAGTCACCTTTGTGTTCCATCTAGGCCATAAACAACGATATATATTTAAAATTTCATGAATATGCGTACTGTAGTGCTTTCATGATTTTGCGTGAAAGAGTAACAAACATCCATACATCCATACCTACTCACTAATTTTCACATTTATGATATTAGTAGGAAAAAGGATAGGAATATAAAATCTTAGATTTTCCCTGAAGTATGTATGAACTAACCTGTGACTGTCAGTCACTAAAAAAGTATATAGTTTTTTTCTTTTAACCTGCTTTACGTTTTCATAGAGTACGTGAAGTGATGGAAATAGTAAACTTTGACTGTGGAAATAAAATAAGTGTTTTAGTTTGTGCCAACATATAATAGCGATCGTAATATCACTCAACCACCGCATGTAACGTCAAATGTCTTCTGGTCTTCCTTTTATTTGTTTGATTTAATAATTTAATTTCATGGATGATGGCATTTTTCAATAGAAGTGAGTGATCTATTTGAAATGATCTTAAATATTCTCGTGTATGTATTGTGAATTATTTTGACAATTTAAGAGCTTAATAAATTTTTTTATCCTTTATCAAAATCTCCCACAGTAATCGGGAAAACTATACATTTTTTTGCCGGCAACATTACATGGCATGAACTATGTATCTGAAGTTTCTTTAATATTTGCTGCGATTTTAGCAAAAAATCAATAGATATTCATGAAAAAAGTAATTCCGCGTGATTCTTTACGCAATTGAGTTCAAGAAGTGCACTTTTTCATCACATGATTTGCCTATTCGTCGAAGTGTCACTCGGTTGATGTCAAGATGACCACTGTATGAGGAAAGGAGAGGATCTTGGCCATGGCCAAGACCTGAGCCTACACGCATTTTGGCCGGTACTACGCATCTAGTTACGACGGTTCATACAAACGAAGTCGCAGAAATCGCATTGAGATAAAGTAGGTATGCATCCCTTTCTAGCAAATGATAAATGGATATAAGAAAGTAGAGATCAGCCGTATGTGTTGACGTTCAGAGCATGGGTTTATCTAGTTGTCTTCTATATCTGTGGTACCTTCTTACCTACCTACCCAAAATGAACAAATAGTTTCTTTCGTATCAGTAACTAAAGTGTGGGTTGTAATTGCGTTGCATAGTAAGTAGTAGGTTTAAAGGAAGAGACTTCAAGTTATTGAGCAAGTAGGTGTCTACCTACCTAAAATATATTCTGAGGTGCAAAGCAACATCGCAACATCTTACTTGCAGTTAATGAATATTCCCGAATCAGGAATCAAACACGCATGAATTGTTAACCGGGTACCTAGGCCGTCTGAGGGCTTACCACGGGTTTTGATAGTTTTCGAAAACTTTTTAGGTTTTGGTATCTTTCCATACATTTTCGTACAGCGCCTCTAGGGAAACGTGCATGAACTACGAAAATGTATGGAAAGATCAGTGTTGCCGTTTTTTATTTGGAGAAAATGCTAAAACATGTTGCAAATAATGCTAAATAACTTTTAAAAATGCTAAATAAAATGATAAAATCTATATTTTTCTTTTGAATTCCTTAGGAATTTTGAATTTTTAGGTAACGTACAAAAAAATGTTAATAATAAAAATATGCTAAATGCGAATTTTTCAAGCTAACAGACCCGAAAATATGCTAAATTTAGCATTAAAAATGCTAAAACAGCAACACTGGGAAAGATACCGAAACTTATAAAGTTTTCGAAAACTATCATAACTCGTGGTAAGCCCTCTGAGTCCAGAGGGCCTAGTACGAGTTGCACAATTCGTAAACTTTTATAGTAAGTATACTATATCGAGCTCAATTTTGAAGTACCTTTTTGCGTTACCTCACTGTTTTGAGTGATAATTACATTGATATATATTGTTAATAATTATTACAATCTGCAAGAAGATTACATTACTTACGTTATAAGATCAATTTCTACCTAAAACCAGTTGCGTAATTTCCAAAAAACGTAGGTACTAGACATGAAGCTGATAGTACATTAAAATTTAACTCGATATAGTATAGGTACTCGAATTGTGTTACTCGTACTAGGCCATCTGATGAAGCTTTACGTGCGAGTTGAGTCGCGCGTAGTCCATCATGGACTAATGTACGATTCACACTTATCGGCACGCGTTTAGCACGCGAAGGAACTTAAACGCTTTGTTGTGTGGATGTTTCAATTTCCTCTAGCATGTTTTAAAATGCGCTTCGATGCTCTGCGACGCGCGCCGGTAGCTTTGAATCGTACATTAGCGCACGTTACATCCCATGTGACATTATGTTTTGCAAGCCTCATTGGCTACAAAAACGACAACACCAACACCAACCTATATACCCATAATCCCAACGCTGGGCATGCGGGTTAGGGATCGCAAGGTACAGTTTCTCACACCGCCGACGCCGACGCTGTGCACACGGCCAGGGAAGGACCTGTACCGGTGTGTTAGGCTGCGCTATGCCCCAATCAGCCGGCCACCAGAGCCCATTTTGTTGTTTAGCAAAGTGCACCTCGAGCAGGTTATGTTGGCTTGGGTTCCAAATATGGTCATCATCATCATCATTGGCCTATAGGAGTCCACTGCTGGACGTAGGCCCCCTTTTCTGAACTTGATGCATCCTGCTTAACCCAGCAGCCTTTTGCAAATCGTCACTCCACCTCGCCGGAGGGCGTCCTACACTACGTTTGCCGATCCGCGATCTCCATTCAAGAACTCGTTTACACCATCGGTTATCGGTTCTTCGGCAGATATGGCCAGCGCACTGCCACTTCAGCTTGCTAATTCTTTGCACTATGTCGACAACTTTTGTTCTATGTCGGATAGTCTTGTGGCGGATTCTTAGTTTCTAAGATGGTAATGGAACCTATTTCATCCGATCTCTTTGGCTAAATTCGCGCGTAAATCGCTCTATCTGGACACCTATACAACCATAGATGCAATGCAGTTAGTCTGACATTTAATTACTACGATTTGTGTCCTGTAGGGTGGCCACGCACTAGGGTAGGTAGGGGTCGGGCTGACATTAGCGAAATGTCGTGGAAGCCGAAATTAATGGTTGTTTTGATATATCACCTTACTTTATGGGGTGTGTGGAGTTAACAACGGTAATTCGGATGTTTATTCACTGATTTTAGATGTTTAGCATCTTATATGCGACTTATGAATGACCATTTATAATTTCGTGTTAGTTCTATACCAACTCGGCTTTGCTTGATCGATGAATATCTAGCTAGCCAAAGCACTTTTTATGTTAGGTTTCCTAAAATAATTTTAGAGCGGTAGGTAGGTTAGGGTAGCCCTTACTTCTGGAAATAGTCTTGGTACAAGTAAAAAGTTCAAACTAATCCGGACAACAGAACGAATCAACTTTACTGGAAATCCTACTTCTTATCCTTGCTATCCCACTTCTTTCCTAGAAATATCTTTTATATTCTATGCTAATATTGTAAGGATCAAGAAGTTTGTAAGCATCGTTTGTTTCTCTTTCGCGCCAAAATTAAAGAACGAGATCGAGCTGAAATTTTGTACCTAAATAAGTGGTTTTGGACCTGGAATAACACTTATGCTACTTTTTATCCGGGTATAAGGCGAGCGAAGCCGCTGGCAGAGGCTACTAAGCGAATAAGTAAGATAAACTACGAACATAGAAGACCTACCTTGTACCTAGTTGTAAAATTGTAGAAAATACCTAACTTTCTGTAGGTACCTACCTACCTAAGTTTATATTATAGTGCCTCTACGAGAGGGTCATGTTGCGGGGTTGTTGTACAATTGCCACATTGTAAGTTCGTCACGTTTTTGAAACTCCATACATTGAAAGTAAATTCGTTACAGCCATTAAAAAATATGAGTAGGTAAAAAAAGTTATTGTAAATTCGTCACATACACAAATTTTACATCATTTTTGTATAAAGTAGGGTTAGCAAGTAAAGTTAATGGTATTTAGCACTCAAAATTAAAGGAAGGTAACTATTGAAAAATTTAATTAAGAGTGTACATGGCTCTAAAAAAAAACTAACAGCAGTCAACCACCAGAACAGGGAAACTTAGTAATTCATCTCTCTTTTTATTTACCGTAGGCTCCGTACACGCTATCACGCTCTCGCTCACTTGTTGTGTCTATCTCTTTTAACAGTCTATGCAAATATAACATCTTATCAGTGATCATCTTAACCTCAATAATAATAAGAACTATACGTACCTACCACATGAAACAATAAAGATTATGATTAGGATTAGGATTATAAGATACTACCTACCTAGGTAGGTACCTACGTATCTATACGGCATAGGTAGGTAGTATCTTATAATCCTAATCATAATCTTAATCTTTATTGTAACCTACGTATCTATACGGTATAGGTACCTACCTAGGTAGGTAGTATCTTATAACCCTAATCATAATCTTAATCTTTATTGTTACCTACGTATCTATACGGTATAGGTACCTACCTAGGTAGGTAGTATCTTATGATCCTAATCATAATCTTAATCTTTATTGTTACCTATGTATCTATACGGTATAGGTACCTACCTAGGTAGGTAGTATCTTATAATCCTAATCATAATCTTAATCTTTATTGTTACCTACGTATCTATACGGTATAGGTACCTACCTAGGTAGGTAGTATCTTATAATCCTAATCATAATCTTAATCTTTATTGTTACCTACGTATCTATACGGTATAGGTACCTACCTAGGTAGGTAGTATCTTATAATCCTAATCATAATCATAATCTTTTTTGTTACCTACGTATCTATACGGTATAGGTACCTACCTAGGTAGGTAGTATATTATAATCCTAATCTTCTCTATCTATAGGTCTTAATCTTTACCTAATCTTTATTGTTGCATGTGGTAGGTAGGTACATGTAGTTTCGGAATTCGGAACTTGTAGTAGGTAGTGGGCGCTAAACATAATATAAAGTGGATCAAATTTAAGAAACTCGTGTATTCGGCAACAAAATATTCAACCCTTTCTAAATTACTTAATTATTAGCACTTTATCTCAAACGGTAGAAAGAAGGGGCGCCGTATCAACCTTCCGAAAAAATCGTAGATCCGGGGCTGCCAATACCTATGGCACCTAGTTCGTCTAAAAATACGGTTTATAGTTCCTGGAAAAGTAATCAGACTAAATAAAAAAAAAAAACTCTTGCAGATAATGGAATAGATACCGCATAGCATTTCCGAAGGAAGGCCATTAGTGCATCTACAAGGTGTCCAAGAATATTGTAAACATTTATCTATTCTTTGTACGCAGAAGGCCAAAAATGTAGATCCCACGTTGGGCGCCATGGAGAGCTCGGTGTTATTTTTCCGAGAAAATATGAGACACTTAAAACGCTGTTACAAAATATATAAACTGTTAAGAGTAGGATCATCTTGAAAATTCGGGAGACGACGGGAGATACTTGTCGAAGCAAGCAGAACTTGCGTTATTCGTCACGGATTTTCTACATACATTTTTTTAATCATATTTATATATTACCTCACCGTTTTGAGTGATAATTATTGTAATCTGCAAGAAGATAACATTACCTGTGTTGTTCTATCAGTTTCCACCACCAGTTGCGTAATTTCCAAAAAAACGTACATTAAAATTGAGCTCGATATGGTAAACCAAGAAAGTTTCGAATTGTGCAACTCGTACTAGGGGTACAGGGCACTATTATGGTAATTCGTGTACCAAATAAACAACTTTCAAAATAAAATATATTTTTTATGGTTTGAAACAGATTAGTTACCTTATTACCTTTGTTTTTTTAATTAAATATCTAATTAAGTTTGTAAAATAAACTTAATTAGATATTAGCTTTTTAGGCTAGTAGGAAGTGTTTTATTGAAGTAGTTTTTTTTAAAGTTTATTTATTATATCTTTTTTAAGTTTCTTTTAGGCCAGTAGGAAGTGTTTTTTTGAAGTAGTTTTTTGTAAAGTTAATTAATTAAACTTTCTATATGTTTTGACATAAAGTTGGATGATAAAGCACTCAATCGTGACAAAAGATCTTCGTCAAAATTTAATCTTCTATCAAAAGAAACCACCTATTTATAAAATAGACGTTTAACCGCCTGTTTGTTTGTTGGTGCACATGGACCTTAGTCTGCAACAGTTTTTAAAACAGCTATTTTTAAACTAAACGGCCTAATAATTGCAAATCGATACTAAAATTACTTATTCGTCATAAACAGTCGCTTTTCTACAATGACTGTGACAATGATTGAAGATTGTAATGAAACAGTTGAAACAAAAGTCTTAAAACAAAAGATGTTGCTATCTGTAGACTTACTTAATCAAATCACCCTCTTTCAGGATAGCATACACTGTCCGGTACACCTTGTAAAATAGGGTGGGTAGGTATCTCCTCAGGCGTCTGAGGCGAACATTCTAGAATTCACAGATATTTGAATGCGCCGGGTGACGTCACGCGCTGGCTGGTGCCCAGACGGTTGCAATCAGCGTTGTAAAGCTGGGAACGAATACGAGAAAAGAAATTATGGAGAACAACCTTTATTTTGTCGTTGCTAAAACCAACATTGTTTGGTTCATAATAATTTTATTTTGTGTGAATGTAGGTACCTACTGAATGCAAAAATGTTAATGCTTGGTTATGATTTTATGATAAATCTATTCTAAATAAAAGAAAGTAGTGTTAGTTACACTATTTATAACTTAAGAACCGATTTGGCTGAAAATTGGTGGTGAGGTAGCTTAGAACCAGGAGACGGACATAGGCTTTTTATCCCGTTAATATTTATTTTTTAAAATAGGGATGATGCCTGGGTAGAAAAATAATAAATCTAATTAGTCCGTCAGTCCTACCCGTCATGACATACGGGGCCGAAACGTGGACACTCACAGTACGGCTAGTCCACCAGTTTAAAGTCGCTCAGCAAGCTATGGAACGAGCTATGCTCGGGGTTTCTCTGAAGGATAAAATCCGCAATGAGTTTATCCAACATAGAACTAAAGTTGTCGACATAGCTCAGAGAATTAGCAAGCTGAAGTGGCAGTGGGCTGGCCATATCTGCCGAAGAACCGATAACCGTTGGGGTAAACGAGTTCTTGAGTGGAGACTGCGGCTCGGCAAACGTAGTGTAGGACGCCCTCCGGCCAGGTGGGGTGACCATCTGCGAAAGGCTGCTGGTAGAAGCTGGATGCGTCGAGCTCAGGACAGGGCGCAATGGCGCTCATTAGGGGAGGCCTATGTCCAGCAGTGGACTGCGATAGGCTGATGATGATGATGATGATGATCCTAGCTGATATAAAAAATTAAAACTAAGGATTACATTTTTGACCTTAAATACATTGTGACTATAAATAGCGCGTCCAAGGCCGCGCCTTGCCCTATAGTACATTAACGATCGCCTTCCTGTACCTTCTTTCTAAAATAACTTTAGTCGGTACTAAGGTTAATTTTTAAACCGCACTTAAAAGAGTACATTAGGTTCTGATTTAAGTGTGGCGCAGTGGGCGAAGGCCCGCCTGAGACGCAGACGGTTGCGGGTTCGATTTCCGCTGCGGGACAAATGTTTGCATGTTCTGCGGATATCTGTCTCGGGTCTGGGTGTTTTCTATGTATGATATTTACCTATGTATTTACAAAAAAAAATATCTATGTAGTATATCAATCATGTGGCTCCCATAGCACAAGCTGATAGTGTGATAACGTCCAGAATTACAGTAATTCACATAGAAGAGAACTCAAAACTTATATAAGAATTATGGCTATATGCGTACGCGAGCGTGCTGCCTAGGTTAGTTAGGATTAGATTAAAACGATAATATATAGACATTCTGTAGTATATTTAGTATCAGCATTGCACCCATGTGAAGCCGGGGCGGGTCGCTAGTTTCATTATACATCCGAGGAAAGAAAGAGTGCAGAGCTGTGTATAAGTACCTGGATGAAGTTTAAGAGTTGTGTACCTAATTTCGGTTTTATGTTTCCCGGTTTTATGTCGGCTTAGCTTTATTAATTACATTTGGATCTTTCCTCTTACAATCAATGAATTTTTATGTAAGTATCAATAGCAAGTTTAAATGTGTTTTGAAAAATGGATCGTCATTGTACATTCAAATAAAATGCAATAATTTGGATTAATATAATATTTTATTACTATGTATAAAGAAGATCGGTCAGTTTCATACAACCTGTGACCTGAGACCTGACCATAAAATGTCTCGAAATTACCTGTCCTAATTGCTAGTTCTTAGAGCAGGATATCATGTTCAATTAAGGCCTATGTCCAGCTGTGGAATAATACAGGCTGAAGAAGAAGAAGATGTAGGATTTTAAAACTAAAGCTTTACCTACATTATAAAAGTTTAATTATGAATTGTAGGTAATCAAACAATAAATTGTATTAAACTGTTTAGATTAGGAATATGTACCTACAAGTTATGAAATTTTAAAGTATATTTTATTTTATTTTATAGAAAACAAAAGTTATTTTTAAACATATAAATTCTTACTGTTTGTTTTTTACAAACAGTAAGAATTTATATGTTCCGACACTCTTTTAGTGAGCAGTGAGCTGCGGTTGTGAATAGCATTATAGCTTTTCAAAATTCTTTTTAATGTGGAGTTCCTAAATGACCAAATAAGGTTCGATCGAGCGGTTTTTCTGACAAATCTGAGCGGGTATATTTTTTTATTCTCGGCAAACACCTTGGAATGTTCATGTTTGCCCGATACAGAAGGTGTGGTGCATTCATTAAATTCTTAATCAATTTAAACAAAACAATACCGTACAAATCTTTCCTACGATTATACCTACCTACAGAGATTGCATGTGGAAGTGCCGAAGACGATCTTCATAATTTGGGAGTTTCTTGGCCAAATTATAGGCGTTGAACAAATGCCATAAGAACCTTTGCACACACAAGTTGAGGTACTTGATTGCATTATTATTATGAACTAACTTCCGCCTGCGGCTTCGCTCGCGTTGTACCGGGATAAAAAGTAGCTTATGTGTTAATCCTGGTCACAAATGTATATTCCAAGTTTCATCCAAATCCATTCAGTAGTTTTTGCGTGAAAGAGTAAAAAACATTCATCCATTCATCCATACATCCATAATCACAAACTTTCGCATTTATAATATAATATTAGTAGGATTACTAGAACCTAAACTATCTACATATCAAATTTCAAACTTCAAGCATTGGTACCTATTGTAGGTGACTAGGTAGGTATGTCCTTAGTGATCCTCTTACATTAGGTAACATGCTACCAATAAAGCTGACTGCCAAATAAGATGACCCAGAAACAATCCGAATAAAGGCCAAAACATGGTTGGCGTATAGGGTAGCCATGACTACTAATATTCTAAGGACGTAAGATTTAGGCGAGGCCTATGTCTGATGAAGTCCTAAAGATCACAATGATGATGATGATAATGAAGAGCGAAGCAATTCTCCATTGTAATACCAAAGATTTAAGAGCGTAAAATCTAGCTTGGTAGAGCTCTACCGTGCAAAGCCAATACACTGTATCATAAGATACAGTGTTTTAGCTTAACAGGGCTCAATCGTTTTGTTTTTATCTGTTCTATACCCCTGTAGATTTATTTTCTTCTAACTATTGCCTACACTGAGAAAATACGATTTAAGGAACACCGTATTCACTAAGTCTATAGGGTTTCAAATTCTAATTTGCCCGTTTTCTCCAAACGTACTTTTTTCACTTACAGTGTATTGGGTTAACACGGTAGCTCTTGATTCACTTCATTATCTCAACTTTGTGAAAATTATCAAAATGTCATTGACAATATCGTTCACTTTCTTTTAAAGCTTGTACACAAAACTGCGAATCGGCGCCGCGGCGCGATGCGAATTCGCAACTCAGGAAACTGCGCCACGAATTGCTGCGATGCGATTTCATGCGGCAAGGCATCTCACTTCTTAATTTATTCGAATGAGCGATGTGAATTTTTACGATGCGACGTCGCATCGTATTTTTGTGTACAAGCCCTAACGTCTCAAAAAGATGGTCAAAAGCTCTAGAACAATGTAAATATCCTGAAACAACATCAAAAACCCACCCAGGTGCTTAAAAGCTGAACGTGTCCTAAGAAACTCAGATTGTATGGGCACCCTGAGTAAGTACGAACTCTGCCAAGTAAAAGATGGAGTGTCCAAATAACCATAAGAGACGGTCGTACAAGATCGTAGACTTGTTCAGTTCTAAGGCTGGCTACCTACTAAGGTAGGTAGTTATATCTCATCAGCCATTTTACCGGTGTAAGGGCATAGCTCAGAGAATAAGCAAGTTAAAGTGGGCTGGCCATATCTACCGAAGAACCCCGCTGGGGTAAACGAGATCTTGAGTGGAGACCGCGACTCAACAAACGTAGTGTAGGACGCTCTCCAGCCAGGTTGAGCGACAGTCTGTGAAAGACTGCTGGTAGAAGCTAGATGTGTCGACCTGAGGACAAGCGCAATGGCGCTCATTAGGGTTGCCCTATGTCCAGCAGTGGACTGATTAAAGCTGATGATTCTAAGGACACAAAAATTGAACATTGTCTTAGCTACTGCAATTTTTATGGTGTGTTGATAGTTTCTCTTCTAGGAGGCGTTTTTGAGGTCCTGAATTATTGTGTTTTCTTCTAGCATTTTCTAGATACCTAGGTACCTATTATAGGTATTGAATATTTAAAATCAAATGTAGTAGGTACTTATTTAGGGCTCAATATGACGTCTAGCGTCTGTAGGTCATTATTAGCTTCTAAATAAATAAATAAATAAATAATCCAGGACGTTATCACACAGCATCATGTAGCCCCAAACTAAGCAGAGCTTGTATTATGGGAACAACATGATTGATATACTACACAGATACATTTTTTTTTGTAAATACATACATATCATACATAGAAAACACCCAGACCCGAGACAAATATCTGCAGAACATGCAAACATTTGTCCCGCAGCGGGAATCGAACCCGCAACCTTCTGCGTCACAGGCGGGCCTTCGCCCACTGCGCCACAGAGGTCGTCAATCGCTGTATTGTTTGGCTATGTTGCCAGTGTGCGAACAGCCTTTTCCCCGAATTTTATCGACTGCCATCCCATTCGTCAAGGGTACAATCTAATAATACTTTTATTGCTTCATACAATTTACCCGCGTCGATAATCTGGTTATTCATTCGCCTCTATTGTGGGCGATGTTCGTTCATGTGACTCGGGGGATGAAATTCAAGGATTCGAACGAATGTTTGACGTAAAAGCACTGACTTACTACTTAGTAGGTAGGTACTTACTTATTTTATAGAGTAAATTAGGTAGGGAACTTATCTAGTTTTAGTTTTTTTATGATACCTAAAGATGGAACTAGCAAGCTAGCTTGAAAGTAACACCTATGGCAGATAAGGTCAGGAGTGGAAAACTAGCATGGAATGGGCATGTGATGAGGAGGGATGGAAACCATGTGACTAAAAGAGTGATGAGTATGAATGTAACTGGATGTACGAGTAGAGGGAGGCCGAAGAAGAGATGGATGGATTGTGTGAAAGAGGATATGAGAGTGAAAGAAGTGAGTACAAAGTTGACAGCCGATAGGAGTGAATGGAGAAAGAAAACATGTTTTGCCGACCCCACCTAGAGTGGGATAAGGGCAGGGAAATGATGACCTAAAGATGGAACTAGCACACCCCCCTTGATGTAAAGTGGTAACCAATACTTATAAGTTATAAAAAGTATTTCTACGTAGGTAGGTTACGCGTTCTTGGATGCCCTACTATGCAACACCTAGCGACCAACAACTTGAGGCATGAAGAATTAAGCCTCAGGTACCTGCAATTTCATCAGCACCTATACTCTTCAAACCGATACAGCAATGCTGCTTCACGGCAGAAATAGGATACATAATTAATGCCTTCCTACTATCCTACTAATATTATAAATGCGAAAAGTGAGAATGGATGTATGGATGAATAGATGAATGTTTGTTACTCTTTCACGCAAAAAATACAGAACGGATTTCGATAAAACTTAGAATATACATAGTTTGTGATCTGGATTAACACATAGGCTACATTTTATCCCGGTACCATGCGAGCGAAGCCGCGGGCGGAAGTACGCAATAGTTGCATCATAGTTCAAAAGTTCGCTAGGGTAGTTGTGTACTTGGGTAGTGGGTAGCTAGGTACCTTCAGTATCGATCGCCAGCCGAAGGTCTCGACAGCTTCCGACATTATTACCTACAAACTACTGGAAGCACGCGCTAAGCTTTGCAACTTAGTAAGACCATTTCAAAGCAGTGAAGTGTTAAAAAAGTAAAAATAAAATGTAGGTTAGGTATTTGGTGTGCACTTGTACAAATTATAAATGATAGTTTCAAATAGTTAGTTATTTTTAACAAAAGCTGGATAAAAAAAAGATAAAAGATATTTATTTGCTTAAAAACACGTGTAAAATAGGATGAAGTGTACAAAAGTTAAGATATGACACAACATGCTTGACCTGTAGCGGTATTGTAAAAATTTGAGAGACAACATCAAAAGCGAAATCCCCATTATAGATATTTTTATATGCCAGTTATCCCCATTGCTACACCGTAGCGCGTCTACGGCGTTGAATGGGGATTACGAAAATAACATGATATCCTCATCAATAGGGCGAACTTTTTTTTTAATGGTACTTGAAGATGAAACATGTACATAGCCGACCTGATGTTAAGTGGTAACCATTACCTATAACAAAGTATTGCTTCGTAGGTCACCGATGTTTGGAACGTGCGCTACGATGTAACACTGTGCGTCCAACTTGAGGCATGAAGGTGTCAAGCCTCATGTGCCGGTAATTTCTCCGGCACCTACAACCTTCTGATAGAAACACAGCAATGCTGCTTCACGGATGTAATTGCTGCTGATTAGTCTTAATGTAGTATGTGATACTAACTAATTATAACTTAGTATGTAGGTAATGATGATGATGTAGTGTACGGGGTTCCAACACCCATCTTCGGAACCCAAGCCAACCTCACCTGCACGTGGTGCATCCTGCTAAACAACGAACGGGGCTCTGGCGGCCGGCTGATTGCGGCATAGCACAGCCTACATCGGCACATCTAAATCCCCTGGCCACCGACGGGCAGCAGCGTCGGTGGTGCGAGAAGCTGTGCCCTGCGATCCCCAACCCGCATGCCCAGCGTGGGGATTATGGGTATATCCCCCTTTATTAGGGGAGGCCTATGTCCAGCAGTGGACTGATGTAGGCTGATGTGGTGTGGTGTGCTGATGAAGATAATATTATTATTATACTATATGTAACTTTATAGTTTATACCTAGGCTTAAACTATTCTGATAGGAACCAAACTATTGTAGTGCCCCAACGGGGCTCATGTTGCGGACCAAATTTTATTTAAGAACACCTTGTACTGTACCACATGAAACAATAAAGAATAATATTATGATTATGATTACGGCAGAAATAGGCACGTTGGTAGTATTTCGCCCGGTTGAGCCTTTCACAAAGAACTACCACTGCTAAAAAACTTGCAGAGATTATAAAAATAGGTACTTATTTTTAAACAAAGATGAAAAATATCAAAGTTCTCCTTAACGAAATTCCGATTATCGATATTTTTTCATGTCAGTTATCCCCAGTGCTTTACCGTAGCGCGTCTACGGCGTAGAATGGGGATTGCGAAAAAAAACATGAAATCCCCCATCAATAGCAAATTCAATGGGGATGGGGATCGAAAAAAGTGCTCTAACATGTAATTTGGGTTTGACCCATGTCTTAAGGCTTCTGCATACTAAGTTTACTATCTCATATCAACAACAGAAATAAACAAGGAATTTTAAACAAAAGTAAAGTACTAACCTACTTAATTTTCTTAACTTCTTTCATTAAAATAATATTTGTGTTTTGTGTTTGTAATTTGGAAGTGGAGGTTTAATTTGAATTATTAATTGTAACCTTATGTTTTTGTGTAGGTAACTCTATAATAAGTACCCAGTAATTATTTTTGTAATAAATGCCTAATGACTTAATTACAGCGAGTTAGGTTTTTGCGGCTTAACTTTGGGCTTTTGTTATTCAAATAAAACTTATAATGTACGATTCAGATCTACCCGCGCAACAGAGAGCATCGAGGCGCATTTTAAAACCTGCTAGAGGAAATTGAAACATCCAAAAAGCAGTTAAGTTTCTTATCTTATTTGAATGCAATATATACTTACAGATATATTTATGTCAGTGATTGACAAATCTCAAGGCTGCGTAAATTGCATGCAAATAAAGAACTTAATAGATTTGTGTATGTTTCAATTTCCTTTAGCATGTTATAAAACGCACTCCGCTCTCGTGCTCTTCGACGCGCGCCGGAAAATGTGTATCGTACATAAGTCACTCACGAGCTCACATAACGAATCATGACAACTGTGACTGATGAAGTAAAACCCTCTAGGTAAAGGCGGTTACATTGCTGTAACATAACATGCATTGTAACATGAAAGGAGCATTCTTAAGTGTGGACACAGTGCGCGCACGAGCCGAGCATGTATGCAGAAATGCTCTGTTCGTGCACGCAAGGCGTCCACACTATGGGAATTATGTTACATTGATGGCACTGCGACAATGAGGACGGCAAATTCTTTCAATGCTTGTTACATTGCATGTAACATTTCGTAAGTCTGTATCCGGGCGGCTTCGCAGTTTAGGTGGGCGGGCGGATTTTTGGCAGCTCATCCGGTGGGGCTTATGATAGTAGGATATTGATCACGGTGGCTCCGTTGCGTTTTTTGATGCAATGCCTGGCCAATGCTCAGCCCAAGCTGGTCTCCAAATCCAGGGCACTGGCACACGTCCATAGGTACTTCAGACGCACTGCTAACTACCATCCACATAAAGTTCATATTCCATTTAACAGGACTAAGCGCTTCCAAACATTATTTATAATGCGCACTGCGCATATGGAATCAGCGTCTGTTTTTCCATTGACTTACGACCCTAACGGCTTCAAAAAGAGAGTTAATAGGCATCTTCTGGGAAAGCTCGCCCCATCGTCGACCTCATCCTTGCCTATCGAGGTCAAGAGCTGGCCCATATAAAAAAAAACGTGTCTTTAAACTACCAGCCTCCTTAAAATGCAGAATACACCGAAACGATCCAAATACTAAGGCATTTTATGGTGTTGAAGTCGTTATACAGCTTCATTTATGCCATTATGTACTTTGATATTTTGTAAAAAACGGTCCAACCACAACCTATGGATTTCATGATCAAAATATAATAATTCAGGCAAGTATTTTTTTATGGTACTTGAGGATGGAACAAGCACATGGCCCACCTGACGTTAAGTGGTTATCATTACCTATTACAAAGCATTGCATTGTAGATCACGTTTTTTGGAACGTGCTCTACCATGCAACGCCCTGCGTCCATCAATTGAGGCATGACGATGATAAGCCTCTTGTGCCTGTAATTTTACCGGCACCAACAACCTTCAAACCGAAACACAGCACAGTTGCTTCACGGCAGAAATAGGCAAAATAGATGAATAGGGATGGAGACAAAACACTTTATTGATAACCACATTCATAAAGTATGCCCTAGTGCGTTCTGGATATTGCCATCAAAGAAATTCGCATCTCATATGGGAAAAGTTCCGTCACCGAATCGAACGATATCATTTGCAAGGCTGCGTGTAAACAACTTTTATAAGAATCAGCAGATTTTAACCTCATTTTGTCAAACCCGCAATCAAGAGGAGATAAAATACCTGATAAGCTGTATCACATTAAGTTTTGTAGTACAATCCAACTTAGACAAGAAATTAGGTATATAAAAACCAACTTTACGTACCGTTGTTGTTTACCGAATGAATGATTCTCGATTTTGCTTTTAATTAATTTGAGTTTGAGTATGTTTGCCAGGGCAACCTGGTATTATTATATACCAACCATTGTGATTAAGCTCTTTAATAAAGAAAAAAAGTATCGGGTCTGTGGCTTTGTTTCATACCTATGTGGTTCAGTAAGAATTTCATATTACCACAGATTTAGTAAAAAAAACAAACTCTGCATATAACCCATTTATTGCTCAAATACTATAATAGTATTTGAGAAATATAGTATTTAATAGTATTTGAGAAATAAATGGGTAGTAACTAAGAAAACGATCACTCTGCGAGAGTGTCTGCGGGAGTGGCCCTCAATCGAAGATGCCGATGATGACTAGGTACGTCTATTATCTAATTATCTAAAAACATCACATATATGAACTGTTCATTATGAACAATAAAACAGTTCATAATGAGAGAAAGAGGATACGGGCTCACATCCAGGTCCTTTGAAGCGCATGCCTAGATAACTAATTTGAATCGTAGACTACTACACAAAGGGAACGCTTCGGTTGGTATGAAGAATTTGAAATGAACTTGAAGAATTCTGCAAGAGTAAAATATATGAAAATATTCTTTGTAATGCAGCTCATGGATTTGATTTCTATTCAAATTTTAATAAGGTTTATCTTAGAGTCCCTAAAAGTGCTAAATTCAATGTATTTTTCTTTTGTCAGAGAGATTTATGGCAACAATCATTGGTTTATGAAGTAGCTATACATAAATATATGCTTCATCATGCCCATCATCATCATCCACATATAATCCCCTGCTGGACGTAGGTCTCTCCCAGGGATGCAATGTATATGCTTGTCATCAGATTATTATCATCATCATCAGCCTATAGCAGTCCACTGCTGGACATAGGCCTCCCCTATAGAGCGCCATTGCGCCCTGTTCTGAGCTCGACGCATCCAGTTTCTACCAGCAGCCTTTATTATTATATTTCTTGTTTATATCTTTTTAAATATTATTTAGCAAGAAAAGTGGGTTAGTTTCATGATCCCGGTCCGTTCAACATTACAAGCGTAGAGAAGAATTTTCTCTACCAAAGAGGAAATTTAAGTTTGTGCTCTACCGTACCACAGCGTGATCGATATAATATGACGATCAATATAAAAACCAATAATTATCCGATTGAATTAATAAGTAGACTACATATTTTCAGAACGTATGTTATTCGTATCCGGTACGAATCTGGCGCTCATTAGGGGATGCCTTGTCAAACAGTGAGCTGCTATAGGCTGATAATGATGATGATGATGATGATAAAAAGTACAAAGTAACGGTATGAAGTAGATAATCTTCATGTTAAATAAATAAATAGTAAGAACTGTGCAACTATTCTGATCACTATCTCAAAAGCTGGTTATGAGGTATAGCTTGATGATTATGATGATGATGTACAAATCTAGGTATAAGGTGTATCTATATCCCTCTAGCTAGGTAGGCTGACGAACTGCGAAAGGCTGTTGGTAGAAGCTGGATGCGTCGAGCTGAGGACAGGGCACAGTCGTGCGCATCAGGGGAAGCCTATGTCCAGCAGTGGACTGCTATAGGCTGATGATGATTATGATGATGTTCAATAAGTAAGGCCTGGTAATAACTGTGCAACTATACTGATCATTGTTTCAAAATCTTCAAAAATTTACCATAATTATAAGCTATTTACTTACATAATTACTAGCCTCTGCTCGCGGCCTTTCTCGCATGGTACCAGTATAATTAGCCTATGTATTAAATAAGTAGCCTATGTGTTAATCCAGATCACAAACTTTACATATTCCAAGCTTCATCGAAATCAGTTCACCCATTACGCAGTTGAGTGGGGACAAACATACTCACTTTATTATTTCTTATATTTGTTTGAATAACCTTCGGTATATTTATTTAAATAAATCGTCATAGCTTTAAAAAACCGTTTAACGAAAGTGTGAGCTTGGGTCGCCATGATTTGGCGCGATAGGTGTGGATTTCCATCCCAGAGGAACTCGAGTGCTATGACGGATGGGTTATTGGATCGCCAGACCCGCCTGGTACCCACTCGAACCTTACTCAATTAATTTGAATATGGATTTAACGGATTTCGTAATTTAAATTGATTTCGATGGAGTCGGATAGTTTTGTTGATAGAAGCTAAAACTAATGGCGGATGAAAAATATTTATTTAAGCATTTTCCTGGTTCATCTTTTTTTACTGTAGGTAGGTACCATTTATGTTTACCATTTTAATTTTGGAAAGACTAACACATAAAAATTATAGTAAGCCTTAAAATAACATAGACATAATTATAAAAATTAAAGGCTAATAACAAGTCTTCACTTTAAGCATAAAAACAAAATGGAAGCAGAGCACGATATCACATAGACTGTATATGACTGACACTGCAAATAGATTCCTAATGAATAAGTAGAAAATTTTCAATCGTCAGTTACCAACTATCTGTTAGATTTGAAATTTTGAAAAAGTAACGAGTTATTTCACAAATTTATTGAATTTATTCAACGGTTGGCTTATCTGACATTCTAAAAGTTAGCCATAAGTGATTGTTGGTTGTTATTATTTCGGTAAGTTATTAACTTGCAATACATTTGGGTTAGTAAGTACCTACCTACTTACCTATAAAATTGTATTTATATAAGCTAGAGTCCATTTCACGAAAGATATCCTGCAGATGCGCCACCGTCGTGTGAAAATTAAAATGGAATGGAATGGAAATTAAATCAACCATGATGCAAAAAACCTATTCACTTTCGAATTTTTTGATAAATGTTGGGTATATTATTTTATACTGGAGATTTTAGTGCCGCGGGACTTCTATTTTGAAAAGGTTTTCTCTACCATGCATTACATCCATACCGTGTGTACTTAATAGAAAAAATCATAACAACTTCATAACCAGTATAATGAAAATAAATACCTACCTTACCCACTCGTGTTAGGAATTACCTAATTACAGGAATCCCTTATAATGACGCACACAAAAACAACCCTCCATAGAAGTTGATGAGTCAGACGCAGCCCCCGGCGTGACGTGGTCGTTTTCCACAAGCTGCCAACGAAACCTACTAACATAGGAAGCAGGGTAGTAACAAGTAGCTCTTCAGAAACAGACTCTCTAGATGTGTCAACGGTTTTTTGAATTTTCATGCGGTCTATGATTGGATCTATTGCGTGCAGTCCGACAGCGATATGAGACTGTAGTCCAGATGTGATTAGAACAGGTCCTGGACTGGGACTGGATGAACGGGCATTCCTTCTGTATACTCTAATTCTGTATGGTTTGCGTTTTGCGAAGTGATGGCGTCTGGGCTAAGCTTTTCGTCGCTGTGTAACCTCTAGCGTGGCACCAGTCGAAAGGATAAAAATAAAACGTTTTTGACGCATTTTAACCAAGTTTTGAATGAATTGCAGCTGTCTTTTATTTCCTTACCAGTCTCTTTTTGTTTGACCTTCTCAACAAAATTCGTATCTCCATTAAAGTTTATCTGATTATAATGGTCATCTTGAATATAGCTTTCATCAGGATCACTATTTGCTTCATCACGGATAATGATATCGTGCGAAAGCAGTAGATTATTGGATTCATCGTCGCAGTAAACTTTTAGTAAAATTGATATAAAATATATTAGGAGTAACATGATGAACGGCACATTTACGAATGATTGCAGTTGAATAAATTGATCAAGGCGTGAGATTTTTATAACAATAAGAGTTGTTATTGTAAATGGCTATAATTTTCTTACCCTGATTGAAAATATTTTGCCTTTATTCATTACACAAAAATAAGTACCTAGAATTATTTTATATCTTTCGTGTTTCTGTAGGGATATATTTTGAATTATTTTCTTATTTTTTTCCCTACTCTGCGATGTTTCGTTGAGATTCAAAACTTTAAATCGAGAACACTGTAAAGTTAAATATATATTTATTAAATTTGTACTTACTTTTGCCTGCGACTTCATTCGCGTTATAAGGTATTTTTTTGTACCTCGGGAAAAGTAGATTACTTTTTTCTGGGTGAAAGATAATAAATATGTCCGTCTTTGTAACTATCCCTGACAACTTGTATGCGCAATTTCATGATAGTTGGTTGTGTAGGGCGTGAAAGTGTGTGAACAAAAAAAGAAGTCACTTTCGCATTTATAATACTTATTTAGTTAGGATGTTAGGATAATAATAATTATTTTTAATTCTTCATATGAGATCATCTGGTGTCAAAGTTTTTAGGCCACCTGAAGGCCTCAGAGATGGCTTAACGAGTGAAAAAGCCAGGACTAACATCTTATAGGTTTAAAGAAAATTTATTTTCTCATAAAAACAATACAGTTCACTTATAATGTGATAATAGAAAGCTTATTAAATATCTAGTTATAAATTCACCTCCTGGGCTACATACTAATAAAACAAAATAAGTGGGTAGTCATAACCTGTTACGTTGCACTGTGTAGGTATTTCACGTATAAAATCTTTAACTTAGTTTTATATATATTTATATTATTACACTCTTTTATGCAGTTTGGTAAATTACTGAACAGTTGTGCTCCCTCAAATAAAATAGTTTTTTCCCGTAATTGTTTCGTGTGTTGGTTAAATGTCGTTTTATTTTGTTTCCTATATTATGTTTATTTTCTTTTTGTTGTAATTGTATATTGGATTGGTTGTAGTTAAAAGTGATGTTTTTAATTAATATGCAGGTATGATATATATATAAAGATGTTTAATATTAAATATATTCGTTTTATTTTATAATATTTTCTTACGCGTTAGGTAAACCCCATACCGCAATGATTGAAAACGAAAGTTTTCAATCATTGCGTTATGGTCATATAGCGGCTTGGCAAACGTAGTGTAGGACGCCCTCCGGCTAGGTGGAGTGACGATCTGCAAAAGGCTGCTGGTAGAAGCTGGATGCGTCGAGCTCAGGACAAGGCGCAATGGCGCTCATTAGAGGAGGCCTATGTCCAGCAGTGGACGGCTATAGGCTGATGATGATGATGATGATGATGTAGCGTTAGGTACGGATAGTGAAAGAGAACTATGATTATTTTATTTTGAATTCTTTGTAATGAATTTAAGTTTGTAGGAGCGGCCGCGCCCCATATTTCAACTAGGTATGCAAGGTGTGATTTTACTAAAGAATTGTATTTAATGTTGCCTGTTATAATTGGGATACAATTTGCGGCTTTTCGAAGTGTCCCTAGAAGGGATGACAGTTTTGTTCTTTCATGATCAACATGTGATTTCCAGCTTAGTTCACCATCTATCCATCGTGCCTTCCAAGGTACGGAAGCTATAAATATAATTAGTTCGCATCGGTTCTATGTGTTTTTCAGTATAAAACTCCTTGTCTCTCAACTCTATTTGTTTATAATTGTACTGTAGTAATGGTGTGCATATTTCTACATTTAACGCTTTGAGCGCTGAAAACACAAATGTGATTCTGCACGTCGTCATCCTCCTCGTGCATGGCGCGGAGCGTCATGTGCAAGGCCAGCAGCCAACGTGCTAGTGTCTAGTGTATAATGTCTAGTGTATAACGCTTTGAGTGCTGAAAACACAAATGTGATTCTGCACGTCGTCATCCTCCTCGTGCATGGCGCGGAGCGTCATGTGCAAGGCCAGCAGCCAACGTGCTAGTGTCTAGTGTATAATGTCTAGTGTATAACGCTTTGAGTGCTGAAAACACAAATGTGATTCTGCACGTCGTCATCCTCCTCGTGCATGGCGCGGAGCGTCATGTGCGAGGCCAGCAGCCAACGTGCTAGTGTCTAGTGTATAATGTCTAGTGTATAACGCTTTGAGTGCTGAAAACACAAATGTGATTCTGTACGTCGTCATCCTCCTCGTGCATGGCGCGGAGCGTCATGTGCAAGGCCAGCAGCCAACGTGCTAGTGTCTAGTGTATAATGTCTAGTGTATAACGCTTTGAGTGCTGAAAACACAAATGTGATTCTGCACGTCGTCATCCTCCTCGTGCATGGCGCGGAGCGTCATGTGCGAGGCCAGCAGCCAACGTGCTAGTGTCTAGTGTATAATGTCTAGTGTATAACGCTTTGAGTGCTGAAAACACAAATGTGATTCTGCACGTCGTCCTCCTCCTCGTGCATGGCGCGGAGCGTCATGTGCGAGGCCAGCAGCCAACGTGCTAGTGTCTAGTGTATAACGCTTTGAGTGCTGAAAACACAAATGTGATTCTGCACGTCGTCATCCTCGCGGAGCGTCATGTGCGTGTTAAGTTATCAGATAGTGACAATGTTAACTGATGTAACATGTACTTGTGCTTGACAATATGAAAAGGGTTGCCAGTGCATAATAATTTTAGTTCCGTTTCTAAACATTTTTGCCAGGCTATATGCGTATACAATCTAAAGTATAATATCGTTGCGTACAATACAAATAATAGAGACAAAAACTAATAAAAACAATGAAACACAAATTAAAGAATTTTTAAATAGTTGTAGATGTAAATCTTAACTCATGCCCGTAAATTATCAAAAGTAAGAGTAAGTTCTGTAAGTTCTTGCGGTTAAGAGTATGTAGCGGCAATCTGCTTTCTATGCAAATGCGTCCTTAGACTGCTTTGGAAAGCAGGCTGCGATTTTACTTACGGAGCTACGAGTAGGCATTATTTAAAAAGTATAGTTTGTTTTTAACTTGAATTTGTGGTAAGTATTCTGTATCAATAAATTGTACAAAAGAGATAAGAACGGATAAGTACCACAGTCCACACGGAGCGGTGTGGACTACGTAACCTATTATTTTCCAAACGAAAATTTGGTGACTACAAGCCAGCAACTACAATCAATTCCTTTATTTTATCTTGAGCTCCCTAATTATGAAAAGGTTTCCCAGCCGTAGCATCAGATATCTAATTGTAGTATCCCACCCTCGAAAAAAATGACGCATAATCATTGGGAAATCCAGACAAAGCCAGACGAAGACAGCATTCGCTATTCCCTTCGATAGAGTCCTCATTGTGCGATGCGTTTCGAGTATTGCGCGTGCGTTATCCTCCCTCCGTTGTCCCTCTCTTACACGAGGGTTTCAGCCGCCGTCCCTGTCTCTCCCGGGTGGGTCGATCTATACCACGCTAGGTACGGTTACATTGCCGTACCACGATTAGTACGCAGGTTCTCGGCGTCAGACGCTTACGTCAATTCGCCAGTCGGGTTCTGGGTAGCATCGCGGCCGCAATAATGTCGCGCGCCGTGCTTTTTATTAGTGTTTTTGCCATATTTTTGGACGTCCTCCATGCTGGACAGGTAAGATTTTTTCCTATTTTCTAGTACATGGGGTGACGCCGGCGTTTTACCGGCCCACTAAGTCGAAAATCGATTGAACGACAGCAATGTTTTCAAGGCGGGTGTTAAACAGTAGCTGAAAACACTCCTTTACAACGATGCGATGCCATAAAAGTTATTTCGTGATCGTTTATTCGGTTTTTTGTTACGTATTTAGAAGGATTAGATTGCGTAACTTTTTATAGCTGGAACGAAAATTAAATGGACTCGGTATTCTCACATGGCTAAAAAAGCTTCATGAATATAATTAGGTATTATCTACAATCTATTTTAAGCTTGGTCCTTATTAGCAGTAGTCAATCACTAGCTCATACGAAGAAGAAGAAGAAGAAGAAGAAGAGGGTAGAGCTTTTAGTTATTACATCTATAACCTACATATTTGACTTATATTCCGTCACGGGGGTAGTTAATTAAAATTGTTGCCCCAATCAAGGCCAACATAAGTATTTATTGATTTACTTTACTACAGCAAGTACCTAGTACCTTTCGGATTTGATTTAGGGCGATGTCTTCGAGGTTCTACAATCGCAATATTGACAAGACGATGAGACGAAGGACACAATTGGTCACCGATTTGATGGACCGTGATGTTGATGATGATGATGAAGACAAAAAAAAGAGAGACATCTGCATCAAATTTAAAAATGCAGCAAGAATTTTCAGCGTATGTTTGATTGAGTCAACGATTGACAACGATGACGACGATGATGATGATGATGATCATGATGTTGCACATGCACTGTGATCAATAAAAGCAATCCTTCTACCTATACCTGTACCTACTTACTTATTCTATATGTACCAAGAAAAAGGTCTTAAGAGCCAGTCAGAACGGAATAGGTTAGTTAACAAAACAGGAAAGATATAGCTATTGGAGAAGCTAGAAGAGTCATACTTTTGACTCTATTAGCTCAGTAGAGCCCATGAATTGCTTCAGATACATCATAGGTATGTAACCTATGATGTATCTTGACATCCTTATAACTCTAACTAGCATATCGCACTTCATTTGTTCGACTTCAGTCGTCAAGATAGGTGTGACTTCGATTCTCAAAGATGAATGTTCGCGTGAATGATCTGCCTTCACGGGCTGGGTCCAAGGCGATACACTCATTCTTGCTTCTTGCGCAAGAAAAAAATGGCGGCTCAGTCATGGTATCAAATTCTTAAGCCTACATTTAAAAAGTTCAGAAAGAACTCGTTATGATTTTTCTTTATCACCAGTCTATATAGCAAAGAACTGCTTAACATAGCATAGGTCTTCAGCAATAGACACCTGTCCTATTTTTCCTCACCACCACCACCACCACCACCATACCAGCCTATATCAGTCCACTGCTGGACATAGGCCTCCCCTAATAAAGGGGGATATGCCCATAATCCCCACGCTGGGCATGCGGGTTGGGGATCGCAGGGCAAAGCTTCTCGCACCACCGACGCTTCTGATTTTACCTCAAAATTACATAATTTTCCTTGTACAATGCCATACCACATACGATTATAAAACTTTTAAATAGGTTAAGTACCTTATGCTTCTACATCTACTCTAGATAATTAGAGGCGTAAAATGATGATGATGAAGTGGTAACCCCACCAGTGGTCAAGTGGTGGACGCCCTCCGGCCAGGTGGACAGTCGATTTGGGAAAGGCTGCTGGTAGAAGCTAGATGCGTCGAGCTCAGGACAGCGTGCAATAGCGCTCATTAGGGGACGCCTATGTCAAGCAGGACTTCTATACGCTGATGATGATGAAGTGGTAACTTACTCACTGACCGGGACGATGTAGTGCCAGGCACATGGTTAGATGGCTTCAGCACCTATACCATCCTCTCAGCCTAGTATGCCTTACCCCCACGAAAGACCTGATCAATACGTGTGGAGCTGACTAAGCTGCGGGTACCCTACGTCTAAGGGTTCTATCAGACCGCGTCCACGTTCTGCGTTCGTTGTGTTGTATACGTTACATAGACTTGCACATACACATACAGCAAGCGTTCAGTACGACGCGAATTCGTACTAGAATAATATGGAATAGAACGCAAAACGCGAACGCGGACGCTCGAAACTCGAATGCTCGGACCCTAAAGATACAGGATAAATGTCTAGAATTTCATTATAAACACGTTGACTTCGGGCCTCGGATATGACGCTTCGCGCCATGCTCAGGAATATAACGTCCAGCGAGTGTAGCGCAAATGTGTTAGTCAGTACTCAAAGCGTTAACAACATCCATAATTGTTCCTGTTATATATGCTCAAAATTTACTTTCGTTAGTGATATTTCGAATATCACGTATAAAAAAAGTTATAAAAGCATAAATCCATACACAGGGGTGGGGCAAAATTTGACTTCATTGAGGGCCTTACCTTTTCTTTTGTAGTAAGAAGGTTTTGTTCTGAGGAAACTATTGGTTTCACTTCATTTCACTTCTTTATTAAATGTCTTCTGGGATAGTTATCCACAATTTCGCCAGTATCACGTATAATAATTGTTCATAATAATATGAGGCAACGTAGTACGGTTTATATTTCGAAGGAAAAAATAATTGCATTTCCGTATTTTGAAAAAATGCACTGTCAGCCTAATGACTTTGTCAAATTATATGGATTTTTTTTTAAATTAATCGAGAAATCTTACCTTTGGGAAAAGTTTTCCTGTTGTGAAATAGAGCCGATTGAGAACAACTTGACAAATGTAATTTTCTAGGCTGCTGTACCTTTTTTCAAAAACCTGAAAAAGTAATTAATTTTTCCTTCAAAATAAACATATAGTTTCCTTAGAACAAAACCTTCTAACTACAAAACAAAAGGTAGCTGCCCTCAATGAGGTTAAATTTTGCCCCGCCCTGTATCTGTAGGTACCATCCAACTATGTCGTAGCATTCAATGGTTGGGACTAGAACCTCATCTCCAGCTTTCTATTGCCCGCAACAGCCTGCGCCACGCAGATAGTCATATTATTATCTAGAACACTATTCAGCTTGTGCAAGTCTAGTGTTGGAACGCGTCCGGCACATTGGCGCGTAGTAAGCATTACATAAAATAAATAAATAAATAAGCCATTTATTTCCCAAATTATTAAACGTTTGTTTTTTATTAAATTAATATAGTAATTTAATTACAATTTCATATATATTTAATTTTAAATCTAATAATTTTATTACACGAGACAACATTACATACAGCAATAATTTATGTTTGGTTTTTCTGAAAATATGGTCCATCAAAAATTGAATCCTATAATAATGGTTATAATAGTATGGTTATCAAATACACTAGATAGGTACCTACTTAGAAAAATATATAAGGCTGTTCCCTAATTAATTGGTAATTTAACTCTGTATCGCAGTGGGCGAGAGCGTGCCTGAGACATAGTAGGTTGCGGGTTCGATTTCCGCCTCGAGACAAATGTTTGTATGAACTGCAAATATTAGTCTCGGGTCTGGGTGTTCTGTGTGTACGTATATTGACGTATCCACAAAAAAAATACAAGTAGTAGTCATGCGGACATTTTTACGCAACAGCTTCCCTGCTGTCCGGCATTATTTATTTTTTTATTAATAAAAGAGTAATACGTCTTTAAATTCCAAATCAGCATACAAATTAATTCATCTAGTTGGGCTTGTAATAATCGCCAGTTTTGCGAACTTTAAAATTTATGCGGCTACTTAAACCCCAGTCAAAGCACATCACTAACCCTTTATTATACACTCCAATCTCAACATTGTTAGTCCATTAGATCTAAATATGGAACGTGCTCGCATTGCAGGATTTAAACTATGTTACACACTGTTGCAAGTAGCGTGGCATGCAGTTGGGCTTTGTTGGAAGTTTTCATTTCGCGAAATGATATAAGAGATATTGCGGTTAGGTTTCCATATTTCCCTTCAGGGTCGAGTAAGGCCTGAAGCGGTATTACATAAACAGATTCTTTTGAAAAATCTTAATCTAATTCTTAAATGGATTTGGCTTATATCTCAAAAAATTGACAAAAGATAAACGATGCTTAAATAATTGCCATCTCTTACCATTGGATAATGACAAACCGAGACAGGGCTAACTTAAAGCAATGGTTATAATTAATTAGCGTTTACACTTATTAAGTTCCAATGGACATTGGAACAGCTCGCTTTACTGACGCCTGAAAGGCTGTCTATTATACCATATTTTAAATGCATTTTACATTAAGTTGTAATACTTTGTATGGTGTGCAATAAAGCTATCTACATATATCTATCAAATCGGTTTTGCGATCATTAAAACTAACAAAGTTCCATTTTTAGGAACTATCTGAATACGCTTGTTTAGATTATGGCTTTTGTTCAGCGGCATAGCTTGGTCGTTTGTAAGATTATTGCGGTTTTAACTGCATTAAATGAATAATAATAGGTTGGTACCTATACCTATACAGATTGAAGATACTTGTATAGAAATCAATAAGATATAAGGAGGCTGTGTACGTGATTTGGTTTAAGATTGAAGTGGACGTTCTTTGTCTGCTCGACTGAATCGGGAACGGGTTGGAATAAATTATATCTAGGTTTGAAATTGATTTTGATTTTCATACAGATCTCTCGTTTGTATAAGTGTTGAAAGCTTGGACTGTAGATTGTTGGGCTGTTTTGAATATACAGATAGGCTGCTTCAATTAGATATTCGGATGAACTATTCAGATGTGGGTGTTTGTGTAATTTTTATTTTAGCAGCGTCTGTTAGTGAAGATGCTGCTGTGTGATAATGTCCAGCATTATTTATTTATTTCATCATCATCATCATCCATTGCTGTATATTGGCCTCCCGAAGATTGCGCCATCAGTCTATTTATTTATTTAATTCAAAATAACTAGTTGGGACTTTAATTACGTGGGTCCGATAAACTCATCTGAAAAAAATCAATTGCCGTGATGTGTCTTGCAAAAGGTAGAAAATGGCTCGACGATTTGAATATTTTTGGTTTTGCTCGCCTTGATTTAGGGTAGCTAAGGAAAAAAAGAAAGAAAAGCCAAAAAGAACAGCCAAAAAAATGAAAAAATCCAATTTGGTAATTTTGTATGGGATTTTAGTATGCACTCTAGAATTTGGACAGGATATGTTGGGTCAACTAGTACCTTTTAAAAATCAATTGCTGTGTGTTGACTTTCTGTTTGGTGCTCGGCAAAGCAACACGTCTGCAGAGTGCCAGAGGTGGACAGCGATTCGGTAATTTCCTGATGATACCTTATGGGGAACGCGAAATATTGTAGAATTTCTGTTGGGTTTTTGTGAAACTCGTCAGAGAAGGTTAGCGGAATTTGTACTAAATACATATTTTGTCTTTTGAATATATTGCTATGTCTAGCAAAATTACAAAAACGGTTCGTTAAACGTATATTTATTGTTTCGTTGGCCATGATTTAGGGGTGAAAAAAGAGACTGAAAGAAAAACCCGATGAAACATTCGAAAACTCAAAACATCATAATCAGATATTTTGTACAGGAATCGCCACTCTGTTTAAAAATCAATTTTAGTAGGTACGAAGTTCACAGAGTCAACTAGTTCGAAAAAATAACTAACTATAATGATTCATAATCAATCTCTGGTTATACTTTATTTTGTTAATTGTAGTATAAACATATTTAAAAAGTAGTTATTTAAACAACTGTTTTTCGCCTCAAAAATCGCAGCTTTTTTGAGGTGATAAAGAACAATTCATCAACAGGGGATCCCAATTAATCAAGCTACAAAGCGCGAATCTTATCTGCGATCGCCACTCCCGAACAATGGCAGCCAACCGGAACAATGCCATTTATAAGCCCTAAATCCTATAAAAGAAGGGAGACGGCATTAAATTCTCGGCAGCACGCCGCGGCCCGGCGTTGCCAGAAAATACATTTGCAAGAATCCGGCAGCTTAGCTGTTTGTGTACGATTATAATTTAATTCAACCTGGGATGCAGACCGTATGGTGGGCATCCCCATTTATAACTACCCTTTTAAAGTAATTAATTTATATTGTGTTAGGCGTTAAATTGACGAAGAGGCGACAGCTTTCTTAGGGGTAGGTTTGCCTTCCTTGAAAAAACGGAATTTGGCGGAAACGCTTCCTCACTATTTTCAGGTAAGGCATGCGGCCAGTTCTTGATATGATCTTCCTGTTATTACCTATGAAATTAGTGTTTTTTAAGGAAAAAGTAAAATGTTTTTTGATAGGAAATTAAAATACTTATTTAATCAAAGTATGTACCATTGCTATCTATGTACTTTTGACATTTAATATGTAGTTGATTACTTTTCAAAAAAAATTGTGGGAGCGAGAATCAATAAAATCTTTGAAGGCGGCTTTTACTGCCTCATCGTACCTAACTAACGGCGGCTGCAACGGCCTTTTTTTGACAGGTTTTTTGTTGTTAGAGCTATTTCTAGCTAACCATGAGCTAACCGTCTAATTTATGTAGACGCATAAGGGCCAGAACTTTTTCAGATAAAAAATTTTGCTCTTTATGAAATTACGCGCTCAATTTTCAAATTAATAAAAGATAGTGTCGTCTACCTTAAAGAAGATATTAAAACGGCATGATGGGACTAAACACAGGGACTGAAACAACTGTATAATAGGTACATAATAATGTAGATTGAAATTTTGATTGTGTTGCAAAATGCAAACACGATCAGAAACGAATCCTAGATAAATTTAGATATATGCAAGCGGTAAAACCTGTTTAATTCACCCATTTCGAATCAAAAAAGATAATAATGCCAAAACACCTGGCGTCTAAATGATGTTGAGAATCGGGTTTGACTTGTGTTTCGCCTTGTCGTTATGGATGATGCTGCGATTCTGGAGAAGCTAGCTAATTAAGGCATAGCAGATAATTTTTTATTCGATGTTTTGTTCATCAGTTATCTCATAATCACACTTTAACATACAAAAAAGACTTCAAACCAAAAAAATGATAAAATAACCGCACTAAAAAGTTAAAAATATTGAGATTTTTTTTCTCAATTCAGTCCGTTACGATTAATGCGTTAACGCGAAATTAGATCTGCATAATACCTACCTGTTATTTTTGAAGTTGGTGTCAGCCAAGGTTGGTTACTACGGCTAAAACGTGTTTTTCATAATAAAAATGGTTTTTGGCGCTTTCTAGGATTTAATTCAGACCCATAACAGTAAAAGATGGAACACAAAGAGTATTTGGCATATTACAAATGCTGTACAAGCGGCTAGTGTTTATTTGGCCGATGTATTTGGCAGATATGACCACGTGAACTATTATTGCATTTAATTAAGGGGTGTGCAGGCAAAGCTATTATATCTGTAACGAGCACACGAGATCTGTAGCAGAACTAAGCTTATTGTAGCGTTTATAGACCAAAACACAAAATTCAATTCATTAGTAATTCGCAAATTAGTGTAGTGTTTTTTCTTCTTTCTCCAGTTCTTTCGTGTTTTAGTCAAGTCGTCAGTTTTCGGTTAATTCATGTTCTGTTATAACTATGGAGGCTATAACAAAACAATAAGCAAAAAATCCTTTCAAAATAAGTTTTTTAAAAGTGGAGCCTTTTTCCTGGAAATGGTGATTGTTTGTTGGTGCCTTATCCATGTCCATTCCATTGCACAGCCTGCTAGTTCACAACGTGGGCAGTGAAGCGGCGGCCAGCAGAGCAGAATTGATAGATTGTAATATCGAGCCTGTTCGAACTTTACCGGCGCTTGGATATTACATGAAGTGCTTGGAAATACGTAGAATTAATTCATAGACTTTGTGTCGGCGGGCATTGATACAAGTAAAGTTTGTACCTAATGGATAGGCTGTTTTCTGAAGAAAGTTGTCATTTTACTCAGTTAAAAACATTATAGTTTTCTTTTTAGTAACGTTATGTAATCAGCTGCTAGCTCAGTGTTCAGAAAACTTTTTGTGTTCAAGTTATAACTAGAAAATCCGAAAATTGGGGAGGTACATCTATGTGACAAATCTATTTTTATATAATAGCACTTTAACAATTTATTTATTAAATAATCAAAACAAATATTAATCAACAAACTAAACGAAGCAAAACGCCTAGATGATTTATTCCATATTCGTCTCGAATTTTCGGCCGACGTCATTAAAAAGTCTTTCTTCGTCCCGCACGATAATATTTGTCCATATTCGTCCCGCATTCCAAAATTATTGTAAGTACAGTAAGCGCCAAAAGTAATTTACCTATCACCAAAACTGTGACTCGCGAGTCCGCGTGTTTTGCAGCTGTTAAAGTACTAGGTATTTTTCTTCCGTACATCTTCCGAATGCCTTTATTTTTCCGAGGCACACCAACTAATGACCACAATACACTAGTGTGCCGGGGCCATTCTATGCGGAACATTATGCTAGCTTGTTTCTTTAATACCACAGGTTTACGAAAAAAAGTTTTTTGATACATTTTTCGATTTTTAATGTAGCAACCCTCCCACGAGAGAGGAAAACCTCTTTGAAATTTAATCCCAGGTTATTTTCCCAGGCAAAGATGGCGCTGCAGTAGCGCTAAGCCTTTACGGGGATTATGGCCACGAAATAAGCGTTTCGGGGACTGTTTTAAATTTAAATTTAAGAGAGTTCGCGTTTATCTTAATGCAACGGAGACGCGCTGCGGAAACTAACTTAGTTCCTTCTGAATTTTAAATGAGATTTCAAAATGAGGTTATCGTCTTTTGCTTCTGTTGACGTGGCTTTTCAAGAACCAATGCTTTTAGCACAGAACACGTTTTTGATATTTGCAACTCGGCATATGTGCACCAATAAACAACCATGTGGTTATGCAGTTGTTTAGCTAAATAGTCCTCTTTGCCAGATTTTATATACCATCGGGATTTACACACTAGAGCCGCAAACGTGGAAAAAAAATCCGCACTCCATTTGGGCGCACGCTGCCTATTATTCCGACATTTCATAAAAAGTGTTCAATGTATTAGGCTACATAAAGTCATTCGTGTACCTAAATGTTGCATTTTGAAGTTTATGTATGTCAACGACGCTCGAACGATTTTTAACTGTAGCTCGATCACGAATATTTGCGACAAAGTCATCGTATCGTAGACGTAAGCATTTTGTATGGCATTCGATACCGTAACGTTAACTACACAAAATTTGGTATCACGAATTATTTGACATACGTTCTCGTAACCATCCTATCGTCTGCGTGTAGTTACGTAAAGACTTTTGTATGAAAACGCGATCACGAGCACTTTTTTGACGTACGTTTCGTCGTATCGCCGTCGTAGGCGTACGAATGTTTACTCACCGCGAAATCGTCAGTGAGAAAACTTTCGTAAGGTATTTAGATTTTTAGATTGTTTGTTTTCTGGTGATTTTATGTGTATAAATTACTAGATAAGTATACACAGGGACCTACATTTTCTTCTAGTATGTTTCTAAGGGTACTACAAAATTTGCTAAATTGTCTAGGTATTTCTCTGCTATCAGGGAAGTTAGTCAAAGGGTTATTTTGAATTGTATTTCTGGCAGAGCTCACTGCACAAGAAAAGTAATGATTCTATAATAATCATGCGGTATATTTTTTCAACCCTGTGTCAGACCAAGCTAAAGGGTCCTATGAGTTTCCCTTGATAGTCCTTCCACTAACTTCCTTGAAAGAAGGGAAATAGGCAGTTTAGCTATTGTATAAGAATGTATGTTCCACCGTGTTTCTCTATCTGCACAGTCTGTCCGCTTAATAATCGTTTCGTTTTATCACTTAACTCTGTATTTCTTGATTTAAGTTCTAAGTTTATTATATCCTTTCTAAAGTTATGAATAAAAACCACAGTAATTACTAAATAAAAAGTTTAATTAAACATGTTTTTTCAATTATATTTTCAGGTTAAGCACTTTAGTTTTAACATTGTACCTAGGGCGACATTTTTAAAGGTAAATGTAACAATAAATAATTCCTAATAATTGGACACCCCATGACTTCGTCCGAGTAAGGAGTTTTTGTGAGGGCGGATTGGCTTGGCCCCGGCGAAGGCTCCACCACAGGTTGACTTCATTCTAAAACAATAAATAGACAGGATTAATATAAGACAATACCCACACAGTACAACTATGTATAGGCTAACATCTTAGTTAGGGTAACAGTCCAGTGCAGTGCTTGATTCCGCATCCTTGCCTTAAGCCAGCTCTAACTTAGAAAACCATTGAATAAAATGTTGTTGTTGTTTTTAGCCCGCACTGTCCCACAGCTGGGCAAATGCTTCCCACGAGTTTTCCATTCTTTGCGGTTAAAAATAAAATGTTACCAATAGTAGGTAATCATCTTCATGGGTCTTCTTACGTAAGCTCCATGGGCTGAGGCTTCCTGCGTTGACACTACATCACCATACTAAATAAATAAATCTATCTAAAAATGCGGTATGATTGATTTGCGATCACAAAGTAACTTTTATTTATAAATGTACGGTAGGTGGGTACTTACTTTTCTTAAATTCTAACAAATGCATGTATTGCAGCTGACTTGTTTTTAACTTTATATTAATGAAATTGTTGAATAATTTCAAATTACTATCGTTGAGCATATCACAACACCGACAGTCGAACGTCACTGACAGTAACCAAAGAGGATAAACCACTCAAATATTACAATTTTGAATGAAATATTGGGTCTATGTTCATTCATTTTGTTCACTTTTCAATCATCGGCGCTCATCCTTATTTACGCAGAATGACGTCACTTTTGCGATCGTCTCGTGTTGACGATATCGTGTAGTAAGCACGATACGTTTACGCAGCGAATGTCAGAAAAATTCGTGATCACCCCTCTGTTTTCACTTGGAAACGGTGACTCCATAGTACCTACTATCTTCATAATTTATACTTATTATTTTAACCGTTTAATTTATGTAGATACACGAATCAAATACTTCAAATTTATGAATTTAATGCTATTAAAATCTTTTTATCTCAGATTTTTTGAAACGGTCTAAGCAACCGATGTTTTGAAACTCGTTTTACAATCATACTTCTCTAAAACTATTTTCAATAGCATTTTGAACGAACCTGCTCTAGAATATCACCGAGCGTGTTCCAAACGATTTTTATTTTCTGCATCTTGATGACATTTTCATAGCTCATCGATCGCTCGTTTTGTGGCTTCGCTGCCAGGCTGCTTCGTCTCCGGGAGTTCTTTGTAGTTGCATGTAAGTCTTTTGTTCGCAAGAATACATAGGTAACGTTAAAAATAAGTAGCGGCTAGATACGGCTTTATTTCGAGCATGTAGAGAATAAGCGATTAATTTTATAGAAGTTCTACTGTCAGATTTTATTCTTCGATTACATCTGATTTGAGGTTGGGGATATAAGCCTCGGAAATCCGTACAGAAAAAGTAAAGTACCTACTCCCAATAAATAATAATAGTATATTATGTATTAATATTATATTTAGTATTATAACTTGAAATCAAAATCGTTTGTGTACATACGTAAATCAATTCTGAAGACAAGATTTCATTTAGTTCTTAATAGGTTAGGAAAAATAAAATCGTACCTACATTGGAACAAGTGTGAACAACACTTTGAGTGCTAAATAATAAAACCGTGGAAGTGCAGCTGCTCCCCAACGGCGCGGGTTCAATTCTCGCCGCGAGTCAAATGTTTGCATGATCTGTAGATATTTGTCTATTTAGAACAATATATATATACATAAATAGTAGGTGCTATATCCGTTGTGTGTTTCCCATAATACACGCTCAGAGGCCGTATTTACTAACTCCGTTGCACACCAAAATTATAAGCACCGGTCATATTAACTTTTACAGTTTGTCAATTGGCGTTTTTTGAATTTCGACAGATGTAATCTCAAAGTTTGCAAAAATAAAGGTCTGGTGGCGACGATTTTGCGTATGCAAATGAGATACTTAATGAGGCTTCTTAGTTTGGGAATGTTGTGTGAAAAATGTCCAGCATTATTTAATGTTTCCCACGCTTCAGCAACTTAGCCTAGAATGAAGTCTGACCTTAATTGGCATTAGAAATAGAACTAGTATTCCAGTATAACGGCAACTATCCTGCTTAGTCAGGTATAAAGTACACGTCCTTGATAGTCCTTAGGAACGCTAGATCGACAGCTAAGCCTGTTAGGAGAACGACTATGCAAGGTGTAACATTTAGATCGGTCAGTATGAGAAAGTCTGAAATTATAAAACATACTAAGATCTGTTCTTAGGAACCATATCATCGATTTTAGTAACAAAGAAAACTGCATCAATAAATTTCAAAAAAAACTTTTACTTAGCTCGGGAATTGAACCATGACGTTTTGAAAAATATAATGTATCTATGATTAATAGATAAGTTATCAATTACCATCATAGATAGACAATATTTTTGCAGAGAAGAAACCTGAATGAATCTTTTAAGAAACCCTTGTTACTAAAATCCATGACATGGATCCTAAGAACAGATCTTTGTATGTCTTATGTATAGTTTCAGACTTTCCCATACTGACTGATCTAAATGTTACACCTTGATCTACAGTTAATGTAGCTTCGCCATGGCTCCGCTCGCATCGTTACACAGATTAAAAGTACCTAGTAATTATTTGTCCTTACTTACTACAATCGATGCAGCGGTTTGGTTGTGAAGGCGTAACAAACATAAATGATCACTCTGACATTTTAACATGATACTTAGTTATGTAACGTTGGTAAAATTAATTAATTTTTAACATAGAGAAAGACTTAAAGGACTGGGTAATAATCAGTTAGCAAAATTTAAGAGAATTTTGTTTCAACCCCAAAAAGGGCTTAATATTTTTCACCAGCTTCCGCCCGCGGCTTTGCTCGCGTAGTACCAGGATAAAAAGTAGCCTATACGTTAATCCAGCGCGGTGATTGGCTATCTCTGTTGCAAATAGAAATGACTGACACTGATCCCTTTTTTACAAACTTTGACATTTCATCCGTCGAAATTCAATGAACGTCAATTGACAAACTGACACAGTTTGTTAAAACAGGATCGGACACCAATTTTTTCATCTTGAACGACGGTTGTCATTTTTATGAAATTTTATTTTCTAGTGTTTTTCTAATGTACTTATGTCGTTTATTAGTCATGGTATTATAACCGTTATACGTTACTTATAGGACACAAGTATTAGTGAAATGGAATAAAAGAAAATTGAACGGGAATTCTCTGATGAAGAAAATTGTGCGCCGATCGTTTCTTGTTATATTGCCATGGCTGTAGCAGAAAACAGGACCTGACTGAAGACTGGACGACTGGATTTATAAACCGTACCACGTTGCCTCATATTATTATGAACATTATACTTGATACTGCCGAAATGGTGGAAACTATCCCAGAAGCCAATGAATAAAGAAGTGAAGTGAAAACAGAATCGGTGTCAATCATTTCTGTTTGCCATAGAGTTAGCCGGTCACCCCGCTGGTCACAAACTATATTACAAGTTTTATCCAAATCCGTCACGTTGTTGAGTGGAAAAAACACACACACACACACATACTCAAACATTTATATTCGAATTTATATTATTAGTGTGATAACGTTACGTCCTCGTATACTGAGGATTCTAAATAAATGAGGAAACGTGCCCTACCTACAAGTAATTCAATTAAATAAAACATTCCCACGATATATAAAACTAAGAACAGGAATTCTTTGAATAGGCCTCACCTTCACGTAGTATTTTCCTTACTACATGTTTCTTGTTAGGCAATTAACTGGAATTAGATCGTCGATACAGGTTCTGAACTTGGTATATTTTTTCTGATACATTTTTCTAGCTATATTCACATCTACTGCATGTATATGCTGGTTGAGTCACACGTTTTTTGTAAATTTATGATTTCGCTAAGTAGGTAGGTATATATTTTCATCATTATCATCATCATCATCAGATAATAGCAGTCCACTGCTGGATATAGGCCTCCCCTAATGAGCGCCATTGCGCCCTGTCCTGATCTCGACGCATCCAGCTTCTACCAGCCTATCGCAAATCGTTACTCCACCTGGCCGAAAAACTACCCGCAAAGTTTTCAGTTACATAGCTAAATTCTTTTTTTAATGAATTTTTACATAATCCAGTAGATTAATAAATAATGCTGGTTATCATTTCATAACATCATCTAGCCCCAAATTAGGCAGATCTTTTATTATGCCTTTTTTTGTAAAAACTTACTTAAAATACATAGAAAACACCCAGACCCGAGACAAATATTTGCAGATCATACAGTCATTTGTCACGCGGCGGGCATCGAATCCGCTACCTTCGTCTCAGGCGGGAATTCGCCAACTGGGCCAGAAAGGTCGTCGGTAAATATAGTAAATTGGAAAAAAGTATAAAATTACGCGTTCTAGTATTTTTAATAAAATATAATCAAGTTAGTTGATTGAAAAAGCCACTTAGTTGATTGAAAAAGTAAAAGAAATATTTATTTTTTCTAACCGAAATCGAAAATAAATATACTCAAGCTAGCTAATATAAAGACAAACTGAACTTAAGTATATTATACCTTGTATTTGTATTTAACTACAAAAGTACAGTAACATTTATTTATTTATAAAAAACACTATAAAACCTGTGAAAGGTAGAAAATATAATGCAAACTTATGCGTAACATATTTAAATAGGACTTACTTATGTAAACAAACACTGCTTAACTTTATAAATAAAACCGGTATACCGGCGGGTGTATAGCATACCTTGTTAAACTTCAGAATATTTCCACTCAAGCACCAGTCTGACGATACCCCTAAACTTTAGAGCTACAGGCCTGAAATTTGATTATAGCATCATTGTACCACAGGGTCTAACTACGTCAGGGAGCCATTCGAGCGGGAAATAGGCCCTTCTGCTCCAGTTGCCATGACGACCTACACACGACACCCCAGCAGGATTGCTCTAACTGGCAAAATATCCTACTGGTCTACTTCCAACTTTTAAGCGAGACAAAAAAAAAAACGAACTGCTGAAAACACAAATGAACTTTTGCAGGGCAGCGTGCTCCGCAGTCAACGTGTTAAATTTTTGATTTGCGTCACAGAGTCGACTGCCCTTATAGCTCAGTTGGTAGTATCTCTGCCTTCTGAGCTGTTGCGGGTTCGATTTTCGCCCAGGACACACGTTTGTGTGACGGATATAGACGTTTGTTGTCTCTGGGTGTTTTATAAGTATCTATGATGTTTAGCAGCCCAAAGGAGCTACGAGAATTCATCCCCAAAAAAGATCTTACAGTTTCTTTCAGCAATTGGTATTTGAACTATGAAAGCCCCACCACAAGGGGCTACGAAACAGATAAGGCGATTAAAATAAGCCTTCATGGCAGTATCACAGCCATACAATCAAATTTTTTAACAAGTGTCGAGAAAATTAATTTCTTACTTAGTAGGTACATTACTTATTCGAACTGTATGATTTCTTGCTATCCGAGACTTGTTTTTTTTTTTTACAAAAAACGTATAATTACCATAGAATTAAACAAGTAAAAGAAAATTAAACACCTCTTAATTTATTTTGGACCTCCATAGGCAGTCACAACTATAAAATTTAATAAAAAATAAAAAAGACGTGTGGCACTCGGGGACTGCCGCGGTAAAGCTATTGCATAGCATTTTGTATCAACTTATGCAATTATAATTATTTATGTATTTTATTTATGCAGTATTTCTTTTTCTTTGATATTAATTCAAGTTACACTTTTTGAGCGTGGTGACCGATAAGTAAACATTTTTTTTTCTTTTATTAAATAAAAATACGTCTAGTGGCACGCACACAAATACCGTGTCGAAGACTGCCGAAAAGAAACGACGTTAGACAATGCACGGCCTTCAAGCCACACCTCCGTAGCTCCGTGCCCGTCGGAGTGGGGAGCATGAGGTTTTTTTTCGTTACGGAATTTCTGGATTCGGTCCCCGCGCTCAAGGCCCTCGATAGAAGCTATGCAATAGCTTAAAAATTCGTCAAGAAAACTTGTTAGGTGCTTATTTGTAGGTACAATATTTATTCTAACTAAATTGTTTTTGCTATCGCTGTTATGTTTTATCAAAGAACGTACAAAGTTTCAGTTGGGACACTGTATCCATATTTTTTTCCAAATCGACAGCAAGTCAAAATAATGATAGTTAGACAGACAATAAAAGGAAATTTTGATAATCATTACATAAGTGTGTGCCTTTTTCTCAATTTATTTAAACACCTCTGAATAAGGATTTTCTGAATTTATTCCGAACCGGGACCCGTGAAATATAAAATTCAAGGTAACCTCAGCTGGAATTAGAGGTTTTCCTTCGGAGAATTTAAGAATGCTCTTATTTCTTCATTGCTCTTTGAATGATAAATTATTTTGTGCTCGCTGGAAAACAGATTTCGTGAAAAGAAAATGTAAGAGAACGTATAGATATTTTAACGTTTCATTTGTTTTCCAGACAGTAAAAGCGTAAAAAATTCATATTCGTTTTTTTCTGGCTTTTAATTTAAAAATATATGTTTTATATGTGCACTTTGGTTGTTTACTCAACTTAGGAATAAGGTATGTTAATACTGATTCTTCTTTATTATTTTTTAAGTCGTAAATTCCGATGAGACCTACATTATGGTAACATTGACTCTTTTTTTTATACCCACATAAAAATACAGAAAAGAGTAGTCAATGAAAATATTGAAAGTACAATGGCGACCTTAACGCTATAACCTAATGCTAGAATGTTAGACTGACTCCCCTAATAAGAAGGATATACCTATAATCCCCACGCTGGCCATGCTGGCCATGCTGGTTGGAGATCGCAGGGAACAGCTTCCCGCACCTCCGATCTTAGGTGTCGAGAAGGCTGGAAGGAAAGGAAGGGAAGATAGGCTGCCCTGTGCTGCAATCAGCCGGTCGCTAGAGCCACCACGGTGCATCACGGGCAGGTGAGTTTGGATTGAGGTGATTTGGAGGCGGTTGGAGAACCCCTTACACCACAAATTTAATAAAGTCAGTCATGTTCTATTTTACTCTGAACTCTATTAGCACATATTCAACGGGTACATTTTAAATATAAAAGGTTAAGTTCATAAGGTTCAAACCGTTGAAGGCAAAAACATGAAATCTTACTTACTCAGCAAACTACTTAATATCACTGAAACACTAGTGTAGCTAATGGAATGCTCGAGACTCTAAGCTGGAGTGTGGAGCTTAAAAAGACAGAGAACATAGTTCTGTGTTTCACTTATAGGTAGGTGCTTACAGCAAGAATAATATCTAGATTTTATGTATTCTTTGGAGTGTTGCTATGGAACTGTTCTAGTAAAAAGAAAACGATTTGAAATACATATTTAAGAGAATAAATATTTAGCTGTCAAATTTCGATAATCTATCTACTCTGACGAGTTTTACAAAAACCCTACAAAAATACACGAATAGGACTTTTTCTTCACTGTTATATCTGGGGTCCCGCCGAGACGAGCGGGCGAAGCCGTAGCATTTCTTTTAGAGCAAATTTTTCAGATAATCCTCAGATAGTTTATCCAATAAATAAATTTTAAATAGAATAAATTTTAAAAATGTATAAAATTAATCTATCTTGCTGCTGCTGCTGCTGCTGACTGCTGGACATAGGTCTCCCTTAATGAGCGCCAAAATTTATTTAAAGTAGTGTAGGACTCTAAAATGTACATGCACTAAATGCCTTTTCATGGTCATTGAAACTAGGCAAGGCTTGTAAAGCTATGCCACGTTAGCTACCAGTCAATACCACAAATACAGAGCAAAGGTAAACACAATGTACCAGACCGTGACATGTGGCTCTGTCGCACACAATGTAAGTACAGTCATCATCAAACACTATTATTATTGTCAATATTCTGTAGTTCATGTCATCTACAGCCATCTAACAGTTTAGGTTTTAAAGCTAAGTAATCTGAACTTAGATTAAAGATTCAAGATTCAAAGGTTTACGTGCTAGAATACATTACATTATTTTCACAAATAGGTATTATAGCTACACAGTACATGCACTTACTAGGTAACTTCAAACTAACTGAGTAATCTATCCCGCAGTATTTTTAGATTTCTGTATGTTCGGTTCTTGCTGTTCATATTTGCCCTAATTAATTTAAAATAAAATGCTGGACGTTATCACACAGCATCATGTAGCCCCAAACTAAGCAGAGCTTGTATTATGGGAACCACATGATTATTATACTACACATATACTTTTTTTTTGTAAATAAATACATATCGTACATAGAAAACACCCTGACCTGAGACAAATCTCTGCAGAACATGCAAACATTTGTCCCACATCGAACTCTCAACCTTCTGCGTCTCAGACGAGCCTCGGACAATGCGCCACAGAGGTTGTCGTAATGAATGTATGTAGGAAAATTTTGTGAATTACTTTTCTAAATAGCAATAGGGATAACGATGGGTTTCAGCAGAACACTGCCATTATGGGGAAGTTCTACTAAAATGCCTATTTCTATCGTGAGGCAGCACTAATGTGTCTTGGTTTGAAGGGTGTCGGTGCGCGTGAAATTATAGGCACAAAAGGCTTATCACTTTCATGCCTCAATTTGATAGACGCAGGGCAATGCATCATAGGGCATATTCCAAAAATGCTCTGTGATAAGTGATGGTTACCACATAACATCAGGTGGGTGGCTTGTTCCATCTTCCGGTACCATAAAAAAAACTAATTTAGATTATGCATTAGAAAAATTGATGAGCAATGTTTGAATGGTCTGGACTTGGTAGGAGGAGGAACGAAATTCATTATAACCAGATGAGTGTTAATTTAAGAAATGAATGTGGACAGATATATCGGTAAAGGCAGGCAAAAATAAAATGCATGGATGTCATGTAAAAAACAATATGAGTAAGAAAAGAGTGAGTGTCGAGATGACGTCTGAAAACGTTAGGAGAGAACATATTGAAAACTATTGTGCCGGTACGTGGAAAATAGCAGGTAGAGCTGATGACTACTTTCGATTATTGAAGCATTTTTCTAGCTCTTCTATTTGATATGATTACTAATTGGTTATGTACTTTGATGTTGTCTGTACATCCCGTCTCTCGTATTGTACAAACTAATCCAATTCTGTGGAGCAAGCTATTGGTATTGGAGATTTGAACTAGACTGGAACATTGTGTCTGAGGTTTGATTGACTTAGTTCGGTCTAGAAATGCTCTATAGAATTCCTACTGCTATAGAATTTCTGTTTGGGCACTAGCAATTATATACTGTTCTAAAACCAATTCCCTAGATTGGTAGTTTTGTTCGATGGTTTTAGATGGAAATAAGTCATGATAATACTATAAATAACACACACATACTATAAAATTACACTACAAAAATTAAATCTATTTCGGCTACTCAGGCTCATGGTGTTGAAGTTGCTTATCACCTTCTTCGTAAGTCCACTATATCTAAATTAGGTAGTTATAGTCCTAGTTACAAACATCTATTGACTGTAACAACATTTTTCATTTTCAGTATTCAGTATTCAATATTTATTGCAATCATATTACATATGTAGGTACATTAAACAAAAAAATAAGTCAGATGTTAAGACTAGGTTGAGAATCAATACATAATATGTAACCTGTTAGGCTGTTCACAACTGAGTAGGAGCAGACCGATATTTTAAATAGGTACTAACATTATATACTTCGCACATTACTGATTGTCGTTATTATTAGTTGATTCATTTAGGAATTCGTCTAGAGAATAATATATTTTATTTAATAGCATGTCCTTTAAATTATTTGCAAAAATGTTATTCTCTTCTTGGGCTTTAAGTTTCTCTGGTAATTTATTGTAAACTTTTACAGCCATCGCATTTGGACCCGAGCTATGTAAATTTAATTTGGACGTAGGTATAACAAGGTTATATTTATACCTACATATAAAGCGACGAGGTTGGTCAATGTTATTAATAGATACAACATACATACATACATAAGTTCACGCTTTTTCCCAGGGGGTAGGCAGAGACCATGGATCTCCTCTTGCTACGACCCTGGCATACCTCTTTTGTTTAATTTACTTTCATCACATTCTTCATACATACTCTTCGATTTAGGGTACTCTTGACTTGGCCTTTTTCCAGCACTTCTCCGATCGCAGAACGTACGTCGAGGTCTTCCCCTTCCAACTGTCCCATTCACACTCACCTCATATACTTTTTTGGTCAATCTTCTTTCATCCATCCTTTCTACATGCCCAAATAATACGAATATAATAATAATAAAATAATGCTCGACATAAAGTAGAGTTTGTACTATTGGAAACCACATGACTGTTAAACTACAAATATACATTTTTGTAAATACATACATAATATACATAGAAAACAACCAGACCCAAGAAAAATATTTGCAGATCATAGGTACAAACATACAAACATTGTTCCTGCAACTATAATAATTAATATGCTCATTAGGGGGAAGGCCTATTTTTAGCAGACTGATGATTATGAATGAATAATACAAATCTACATAAATAAAATTAATAAACAATGCAGGACGTTTTCACATAGCGTCAAATACTCCCAAAAAAAGCAGAGCTTGCGTTATGGGAACTTATCGCGAAATCTTTCAATTTGATTTGGTAAGTTACTTTGGGAAAAGCGTTCCTGTCAAGAAATAGAGTCGATTTAGACCAACTTGTTTTTTTAAAATGAGGGCTGAGTGTACAATTTTTCAAAAATCCTAAAAATTATTTTTTTTTTCTTCAAAATAAACCTATAGTTTCTTAAGAATAAAACCTTCTAACTACAAAAGAAAAGGTAGCTGCCCTCAATTTTGCCCTCAATTTTGTAAAAATTTGCCCCATATATATGTGAGGTAATTGTGATACGTACGTGTGAAACACTGTAGTGCGTAGCTTTAAAACATTGGATAAGGCTCAAAGTAGCTTACATATCCATTTTTTTATAATAATTAAAGAATATTACCTAATAGTGTCTACGTAAAGGATCCTATAAACGTTCAATAAAATCTGTAAATTATTACCAGAGTGAAATTAATATTTGATTTCCAATAATTTTTCCTTTCAATTAATAACCAAGGACGAATATTCTTTTGATCTTCGTTTCAAATCCCTCGCTCCGTTTCATCAAGAATTCTTAGAATTTCTTTTCCATCGTCCACTTTTCTTGTAAGTATTTGAAAGACGTTAAATCTTTTACGACGGGCAATGACATCACAGACGACTATTTAAGGGGCATTGTGACTGCAGCTTTATGGTCCGGAATTAACAACTACATCTCAGCGGTTAATGTGGAAAATGGCTACAAATGGACAAGTAAATTGTCATTGGTGAAGTGTTCTACAAATGTAGCAATCTTTAAGGAATTTCTGATGAGATTCTGTTGACGCTTTAAGTGTTGAATAATACAACCATCTGTGTGTAGTAGGTAGCTAGTAGCGCGGATCGTCATGTCAGATGTCAAGAGTCAAAGTGTTTAGTCGATACAGTTTAGTCTGTATGCCTGTCTTCTTGCGCATTCCTAATGAAGTGAGAAGGTATCGTTTGGTTCCCAGTATTTTAGTTTTAACTGTTTAACTAGCTTCTGCACGTGACTTCGTTCGCGTAGTACCGGGATAAAAAGTATCCTATGTGTTAATACATGTCACAAAACTATGTTTATTCCAAGTTTCATCTTAATCTGTTTACCCGTTAGCGTTACGCAGTTGAGTGGAGGCAAACATACCTACACACACAAACTTTAGCATTTAGAATATAAGTGTGAATTGTAATTAATTGGAACAAAATAATCAAAATTCGATGATAACTTTCAATGTAGCTACAACCAAGCCTGCATTACAACCGTTTCGATTCAAATCTCAACACAAAACATTTACTTAATTGAAATAATTTCAAAAAGCCAACTTCCTTACCCAAATCAACCTATCCGTCCTTGATTTGACCTCTATCAAGCTCGAGTATTATTGAAATTCCATTTGAGCACGAGGTAAATAAGTCCAGCTTGAGAGCCTTTGTATAATAAGCCTCAAAGACCCCCTGGGGGATAATGTATGATAATACATACCGGGATAGATCAGCCCTTGAAGTAATTGGTAGATCTAGCCTAGAGCAATATTGTAAAGGAATTTGATATGCCAAACCAACAACATATGGTACTACACAAAATTGAGAAATCGCTACTAAAGTAAACCGCAAAATTTGTAACTGGTATAACAATTTCACTGAAAACTAAAAACGTCTTTTTCTTTTCCGTTTAACAAATTGGTCGGAGTTTATAGCCACTGACATGGTGACTGTCCAACTGAAAATATACTCTAAAGCACATAATTATGCGCTCGGACCTGGAACACTACGCGGTTTTCCACCCAAATAGTAGTCAGACAGAGGGTCGTGCTAAAACAACCAAGCAAGATATTCTACAGTGCAATGACGTGTTTATTTTAGACTATAATGAACGTAAAACTTTAATGCAACAGAGTAACCATTCTGCTAGTGTAAATAAGTTCCAACATAAAAAAGGTCTCCACTAAGTGCTCTTGTATTCAACGGTCACTGGACTTGGTATCCTATTTATAAATATTGATTCGCCACAAAGCTTAAAGTAATTTGCACTCAAGAATTCAAAGTCAGGGCTCATAATTCGAATGATATATTACTCGAAGTAACCATTTAATGGGATTGATTTCAAAGCGGGCTACGTTCTTCAGAATTTCTCTGGCATGATTATTATGGTAGGTTATTATGGTATCTTCATTATCCTAGGGGCTTTGTAAGATGTAAGACTAGGAGTATGGACGAACAGTAGTATTCACTGAGTGCACAACACCATAATATTGCACCAACCAAACCGCCTGTTGAGAATGGTAATAGCAAACCCTACCCAAACAGGAATATGCTACATGCAGAAGACTCGGAATGGCAAGATGATGATGATTTTTAGAACATAACAATACCAAGGCCCGACTTAATTGACGTCGTTAGGGCGATTTATCCCGTATCTCGAAACAGGGAACGTTTAATGAATTTATCTTGTCAGGGTAACATTAACCAAGTTTACGAACAAATTACGATCGCAAACTTGTGTCGCACCTTTCAAGTTTGCAATTACCAAGGCATTTGCTGGAATACTGCCTCTGTGCGCTACTTAGCTTTTTACTGTCGAGTTCAGTATCGGTCTTCCGTTTCCAAATGGGTGTGCGATAAGGTTAGCAATCGATTTCGGCACCTAGTAAAGATATAAGTGTGTTTTTTCTATCAAAATACAGGCACACCCTGAAAAATATTCGAAAATAGTGTGACAAAAATGGAAAAGTACGGTTGAACGTGTGTAAATGAATGAAAAATCCCTTCCTTTTTATTCCATACGTTTCTTCCAGTGTCGCTTCACCGTTAAACGCAGTTGGTTCAAGCCCTAAACGTTTATTGCTTGACATGCTGCCAGCACTTCGTGTGCTCAACGAATCAATGTTCGAAACACTCAGATATGAGCTTCAAATCAATATCTGCGAAGTGTCAATGTGTTTCATGTTCGTTTTTTTCGCACCAACACTTGTGCCAGCCTCGTGCCGCTCCGTTTTATTAAAACGCCATTTTATTGCCACTCTCTGATGCTATAAAAGCCTCCACAAGTACCCCTAGTTTTGTAAAATAAAACTGAAATATTTCGACAACAGTCTTCGTTCTGGAGTGTTGGCTCTTCGCAACATTGTCTGTTGTTTTATGTATCCTCTCCGGTTTTATGTTGCGTCGTTTGTATTATGCGCACCCCTTCCTCTTTATTATTCTGCGCTGTTGGACCTTGATTTGGGAGTTTTCATTGAATAAAATGTTGCGTTGCGGAAAATCGACATACTTTGTCGACCTTTGAGTGATTTTCTGCAACTACGTTACTTTCTGGATTGTTTCATCACCCGTTTGTGTTCGCAGTATAAAAATAAAGTAGCTAATAAGTGAGATTAGCCGTGTGCGAGTGGGCTTGGTACCAGGCTTGCAGCGGTCGCGAGAGGTAGCGAGTGTCACACCGCTGTGAAACGGAGCATGTAGGTTAAGGGCCCTCGGCGCTTTGTTAGCGCGCTCTAATCACTGCCGGTCCTCGACGCCACGCGACTCGAGGGTTCGTGGTGCACTAGCGTTTTGTGTCTCTCCTATGCAGTCTTCCCAGTAGTAACACATAAAAATAATAAGTTTGTTAGTTATGTATTACAAATTATAATTTTAGCGAACTTCGGTCATTTAGGATCATGGAATTATTACTTAGTAGGTAGGTTCTAATATAGGATGGGTATGTGCAATATATCATGGACATTTCGCTAAAATGATATTGTAAGAAATAATACCTGAATAATCTTGGAACCTAATATACGGCAAATATCATGTCAGTTATTAAGTTAGATATTACTGGGTGCTATTGCGCCTCCAGAAAGTGTTGCTGACACAGCCAATAAAAGAAGATAAATGTTAACATAAACAGGCTTTAGCAATAAGCAAAAAGGAACGAGATCTATGTTTACGATTCCCAATAAATCAGAAAAGCAATCCTATCTCAATTTGGTCGAACATGGAAACTACTGGCCACAATCCAAGGTACGACTTTAAGTTCTCCAAACGGAGTCTGCGCCATATTTTTGGGGTAAACAGAACCGCAACGCGATCCAGGGCCAAGTTTCATCTGCCGTTGAATTAGTGAAATTGTTGAATAAAAATGCGAATAGGAATAGGAATAAGGTTCGGAATGCGGTGGCAGTATCTCGCCATCACCACAAATATGTCGGCCGGAGATACGACTTTCGCATCCATTATTGTTTTGGAGAAATTTATAGCTCGGCGGTGACCGTGCCTTGAATTTGTAATTGGATTTCATGAGAGCATTCGTTTGCGAATTTCCTTATCGTCCTATGAAAAAGTTATGATTAAGGTTTGTTTTTGAATGTTATTTCATTTATCATTGTTTGTGACGAGGGAAATTAAGCTGAGAAAAATATTGTCAGCGAGAAAATCAACAAAAAATAACTAATGAGGAAAAAGGAAAGCCCACATCAACCAAATAAAGTATATTTAGCAATTATTGGAAGTTACGTAATACATTGGATGACGTTGAATAAATTTCCCTAAAGGTTCTTAATGAAGTGGCTTTGGTTGTCTTTTAGCTGGGGCCCCAGTAAAAGGGGGGGACAAAGGAAAGGGGGGCGGCAAAACTCATTTCCGCTAGCCGACGGAAGTCGAGAAGGCCAATAAGAAAAAAATATTTCTAACCGAACTCTTTCGTATTTTTATTATAATTGGTTTGATTTTCTGTATCCTTTTTGTTTTTAATTTAATATTTCTTTTTAAAAACTGTATTTGCTAGCTTTTGTGTACTTCGGTATTAAAGAGTTTCAAAGACTAAAAAATATTTTTGATTATCAGAGATTACTAAATGTATAATTTTTCCAGAAAGTATTAGCGTACATGCTTACATTTCCACATGAGGATTATCTTGTAAACATACTCTTTATGGTATGAATACTCTGCAAGTTCAAAAGACGGAAATCTAAAAGATTCATAAAACTCTAGATTATAGAAAAAAGTCATAAGGCAAATCCCGTAAACATGCCAATTGACCAAAACCAAGTATAAATAAATAGTCCCGAAAATCACACTCACCAATGTAGCACATTGAAATTGGCAATGATAGATCCAGGGTTGCTCATCCGACGTCACTGGCAACCGTCCAGAAGGCTGCATGTAGAACACAGCCTACGAGCGTTGACCTATTTCAATATTTTTTAAGATATCCATCCAGAACGTGTCTGAATCCATCCTGGAATAAATCGCGCATGAATTTAGCTAAAGCGAGTCTTACAAAATAAATTGTGTAGAAAATCCCTCTGGCGATCAAACGCATTCTTTGTAGACTGTTTCTTATTTTCCGCCTCCGCAATCGAAGAGATCAGAGTATTCTTTGAACTGTCTATGAAAAAAGAAAAAATATCTCGCCAGTTCCTATCCTTCGCTTTCTGTTTCAAACTGAATAGTACTTACCTGATAAGCCGCCATCGCAGAGTCACAGCTCTATTTATTTGTGTAGTTTTGGTGTGTTCTGTTAGCGACGCCAGTACAAAGTTATCTCTAGCACTTTGCAGAGAAACGCCTTTGAATTTGAAATGTGTTTCTGGGACGTGTCGGTCTGAAGCGCGTGTTCTGAAATGAAGTAAATTGTGATTCATTGCAACTGCAAAATATTCTTTTGATACAAAAATGTTCTCACTTTAGAACATTTTAAAACAAGCCTGAGTTCATATTTCTCCCTTTCTACCACATTGACGTACCAACATAGTAACAAAGACTACGGAAGATATTACTTATGATTTTAAGTGTTCAATTTAATAACATATTTTGTTTTTATTTGTTTCAGGTATGTGCTAATACACCTACAAAAGCTGCCACAGACAAAATGAAACTTGGAAAAGTAGATAAAATAAAATCATCAAAGAACTAGGCTAGTAGGTCATATTCTAAAAAAAACAATAAGTTAATAACTCCGAAGGCTTAGGTAATTACCTATTATTTCTTTGTTTGCACTACGTGAGATATATTTGTGGAAACAAAAGTAGGCGGAGTTTTTAGGCATATTACTCAGAAACGTGTTTTGCTTCTGAAATTCAGAAGGGTTGTGGTTATGTTGAGGCGTTATAATTATTTTTAATTATCCCCGCGACGATGCCGTGACGCCATCTTGAATATTCATCCGATGGAGTCCCGCCATTATTTTCATTATTTTTCTAGAGCCTCTCCTAACCTAATATCTGTGTAATGAGCCTTGTGGGACGCCGCTAACAATGCAGCGTTCACACAAATAATGAGGACCCTCTTTTGTTTAGAGCCAGCGTGATTTAAAACAGCTTTTTGCTTTTGACGCATGTAACAAAGCGATATTTTTTTAAAGTTATTAGAAATTCTATAAAAATGTCACCGCAAAATGCTTTTCAAAAATGGCCACCATACATGAGTGAACGACAAAATAAAATGAAGAGTAGGAAATCTTCATTTTCAATTTATTTCTTGTCTTACTTTGACACATCTCTGCTATTGTAATGTAATTATAAATCAATATTAGGTAGGCAACTACCATTAAATTTGACAAGTTGCTAAAATGACCAATTTTTGTCTCACTCTGACGCTTTTTTCTATTTTCTATTCTATTGATAATAACTTTAAATTAATATCGTTCGTAGACTAATTGTCGTTTAAAATTATATAAAGCTCATTACAAAATGGTAGGCAAACTAAGCACAGACTAGTAGGTATAAATTAAGTTGTCATTTTATCCATGGAACTTTGTGACATGTTTCATGACTGGTGTCACAAGATTTTCATTCCAAATTAATGAGTACCTACCTAACCCACTTATAAAAAAAACGAGTACATACCTATATTATTCACTTTGACACTTTTTTCTATTTTATTGTAACATAGATTTTATTCGTGCAAAAGTTGATTTTTAATAAGTAATAAGAAATATATTTTTATATACAGGTAAGTACAAAAATTATCAATAGTTATTATTAGAGTTACAAAATTACTATTTACTTTAATTATAATTCACGATATTAATATCAATTCTAGATATTATTTTACCAAAGTTACCTATAAAATTGTCCATTCAAATGCTATAAAGATCATTACAAAATGTCAGGCAAAGTTCTTTGCTGAAACTTCCATGGCACTTTGTGACATGTTTCATGACGGGTGTCACAAGATCCTCATTTCAGATCTAATCTGCGAGATGGACGTGCTGTTATACTTTTTATTGTCCCTATAAAACTGAGGCGTGACCTTGTTTAATAAATTCACTGGCCTGAAACAAGCCTGGAATAACAAAATGATGTTTTATTGGCTTATTTCTTTCGTTACTTTGGCTAAAATAACTTATTTAAATCCAGTTATTGCGCTTTCTATTTACAAAAATGTAGTTCAAAGATTTTGGGAACACTTATCTAGGTACCGGAAAAAGCTGGCACAATATGGAGAAAAATATCAAATTCCTTTTTTGGCTGGAATCAAAAACGGAATCGGAAATTATTATCAAATTTATGCACAAATAAAATACATTATTAAATTCCAGCACACCTAAGTGATAAGGATCACATTAAAATTTCACCCGGGCCGTATCACGCGCGTGAAATTAATCAGGTGAGAGAATGAAAAATTATTTCATTTCCTTTACGTGCTCACACGCTCGTCGGTTCCATCACATCCGGGTCACAGTGTTATGTAAGTAGCAGCTGGGTCACTACACATCTTGGTTTTTCACTGGGTAATACGTGTTAACACGAGTCAATTTGAGTCGATCAATATTAGTGAAAGACGGAAATTTTAATGATTGTTTGTACAGATGGTATGAATAACTTTCGATTTGACAGTTTACCAACTAAGTATTAGAAAGTAAATGTAATACGGGTAATAGGCGGCGGCGCAGAAGGTGAAGTCTGGTGACTCAGAAGATTTCGGGTTCGAGTCCCTTCGCGACACAAATGTTTATATGATCTACAAATACATGTGCCGTGTACAAATGCCTTGGGGTCTTGTTTTTTATTTATAATGTATATGTATGTTATAAACGAATAAACTAAGCTATCAATAAGTTATTATATCAGTCTTGTGTCTCATAATACAAGTTCTGCTTAGTTTGGTGCTAGGTAATATTGTGAGATAATGTCCAGCATTATATATAATTTACTAGCTTCCGCTCGCGGTTTCGCTCGCGTGGTACCGGGGATAAAAAGTATTCTATGTGTTAATCTAGGTTACAAACTATGTATATTCCAAGTTTCATGCAAATCCGTTCAGTAGTTTTTGCGTGAAAGAGTAAAAAAACATTCATCCATTCATCCATCCATACACCAATACTCACAAACTTTCACATTTATAATATTAGTAGGATAGGGTAGTAGGATTAATTAAAAAATAGGATAAAATACTACGTTTTATATGTAGGCACCAGTTTTACTTTTCTTTGCAATATGAGCTTCACTACGTCTACCACGTATCCGATAAATACTCATAATACATGTGAAATAGACTATCTTTTATTATTCTAAGCTGCGACCGGATATTATGATTGATGCAATCCGGATGTATTTCAGACTCGACTTGAACTTCATATTAAGTTGGGTTACCACTATTTTTCTTATTTTTCATCGGAGAACGCACTGATATAAGTATTCTTATTTCAACGGAATTCACCATATTGGATTCTGATTTTTGAGATAAATGAAATTGTAAACCGGTTGTGCGTTTCACTTAATAATATTTGCATCCTTCTTTTTGGTACCTATACCTTAGAGTCCTTATATAGCATCCTCCTTTTTAGTACCTATACGTATTTCGTAGGTATATGTTTAGTACAGTTGATAGTCGATAAGAGTGAATGGAGAAAGAAAACATGTTGTGAAGACCCCACCTAGAGTGGGATAAGGGCAGGGAAATGATGAAGTATAGTGGGACGAGCTCGATTCCTTCAAGAGAGGGTGGTGGGAGGTAGCTTAGGACACAGAGGTTTGGTAGTCCATGGGGAAGAGCCTTGACCAGCAGTGGGACAAGAAGGGTTATATAAAAAGCAATACGTAGGTATTTCATAATTTGAGGAAGTTAATTAAAACTGTACATTGCTTCAGGTTTGGCTGTAAAAAAAAACAGATTCATTGCATGTTCAAAACCATTATATCATTTTACCCTGATTCATTTATTCGTTTATTTTGTATCTTTTATATTGCATTAATTTCCGTTGTCTTTTGAACAAAATTTATGCAACAGACTGCCTGGTAATTAATATCCGGACCGGATAAACGTTGGTTCATCAATATTCATCACTTTGTTTAATACCCTTTAATACTAACCCACTGACTTTGATGAAATCATTGTGTAAAACTCATCAATGGTTTTACTTGAAGCTTATTAACGAAAATAAGCGCATTGATTATAGGTAAATAACTGCTTAAAATTTTGTTTCCTCAAGCCTATTCAATATAAAAACAAGTCTCTGATGATGGTAATCCTCCTGACGATTTTGGCTTCGGTGACTGTGTCTGAAGTTAAATGAAAATGAAATGAAATGAAAATTTAATTATTCAATTGGATCTTCAAAGTACACTTTAAATCGTCATTTTTTTAATCTACACCAATTCGCAACGCTATCAAACAGAGAAGAATTGACAAGAAACTCTGCTTGGCTGAATTTTTTTTAAACTCATTGTTACAATTTGTATTCTTAACTATTACATTGTTTGAACAGGCCTCTTAACTCTTAATAAATTTCTATGTGAGATGAGGGCTGTTTGATAGTTATTCGTTGTTTGAATAAATATCACACGAATAAATCCTCAATATTTAAGAATTCCACAGTTTCATTATTATAAAATACCTTTTGAGTAAATTTCATTAGTTGCTGTCCTTTGAGCATATTATGCAACAGGCAGATTAATACCCGGGCCGGTCCGGGTGAGCGGCTCATCAGTATTCCGGCCGGGTAGTCTCATCAGGCGACCACATTATTCGCGCTACGCCCGGATCTTGTACACAGGAAAAGAGAATGGCTGGTGCACTGAATAATAAATAATTAATAATGCAGGAAATTGTAACACACCTTCATCTAGCCCTAAAATAAGCAGACCTTATATAATGGTAACCACAGTACTGATATACTAGTTAAAGTATACTTTATATTTACAAATACATACACATAATACTTAATATTATCCAGACGCAAATCAAGCCGCAAGACATACAAACATTTGTCTGCGGCGGGAATCAAACCCGCTATTCCCTGCGTCTGGGGCGGGCCTTAGCCCACTGCGCCACAGAGGTCGTCCAATAGTCGATCAATTCGCAGACGAGGTATGAAATTGGGATTGGCAAAAACCTATTTTGAACATGCCTAACTAGGTTAAAGCATAGATAAATATGAATAAATAAATGATTTTTTTTTTAATAATAGGTATATGATTTTATTGGTTGTTATAAACCTAGCTACCTACAACGCCTACACGTATTACAACACAATTATTTGTTAAGTGCACTCTAGGAGGCTAGTTCACTTTACAAATAATGGTTGCTCCTTTTAAATTCATTCATAAATAAAATAAAAGAGGTTTAAATATGTTTATTTGTTAAACTGTTGTAACATACCTTCTTTTGTAACAAATTTACTTAGATACTTATTATCTGTACAAAGTATTGCATCATAGGTCCACGCATGTTTGTAACGGATCTCTACGATCTTGTTATTCTTATGTTCTTCTTAAATTGATAGAGAAAAGAAGTTATAGAGGTATATGTTTATTTGTAAAACTATTGTACTATACTTTCTTAACACTTTTAGATAAACTTTACTGTCCTTGCTTACTATCTGTACTAAACATCGTTGGTCCACGTATGTTTGAAACGTGCCCTACGATGCAAAGCTAAAAAACTTGCAGCGGTGATATGCCTCGTGTGCCAATTTCACTGGCATTCTTTCAACTGAAACACAGCAATGTGACCCACGGTAGAAATTAGCATGGTGATAGAATTTTCCCGGAAGCCCTTCACAATAATAATAAAGGCTTCATAATCGCGATTCAAGATCAAGTTGTCAATACTAAGAACTATAAAAAGTTTATGGTAAAAGATACAACTGTACAGAATGATAGATGTAGGAAATGTTGTCGCCGATCAGAAACCATTAAACACATTACGGGAGCAACCACACCAAACCTCACCTCAACCAACCTCACGCAAACAGACTACACACACCGACAATCAAATAGCTACTATAATCCACCAAAAACTTGCCAAAATGTTTAAATTAATCCCTAAAAAACTAACACCTTACTACCAATACAACCCAACACCTGTTCTCGAGAACAACAGCCACCGAATGTACTTTGATTGTGCTATACTAACAGACAAAATTATACATCTTGATATAATAGACCTGACATAACCGTAATCGATAAATAAAATAAAATAGTTCACTTGATAGATATTGCAGTCCTAAACACACATAATATACAAAAATCTATAGCTGAAAAAATGTATACTAAATATACAGAACTTAGGAGACGAAATAATAAGAATTTGGAAAATGAATAGAGTGGTGCTTTCCAGCACAGGAGGCAATATACCAAAACATTTAATAAATGAACTTCATTACAGCGTGAACTTCATTGAGCTCCTTTTACTTAATTTGTCACTAGCTTCCACCCGCCGCTCTGCTCGGTATTGGGATAATAAACTTCTGTTAATCCAAATCACCAACGATTTGTGAAAAAATACATTACAATACAAATATATTCCAAGTTTCATCCAAATCTGCCGTAACGGAGTAGAGGGGAAACAAAACATTTATTTACAAAAAGCCCCTAACCCACACACTCACTTATTCATTTATAATATTCAAGATAAAAAAACTTCAAAAAGGACGAGGTTGCCAATACGACGTAATCTTTTTTTAAAATTTATGTTCAGCGAAATCTGCGTCAATCGTGAACCGATTTTCAAGTTTTTTTGTATTTCATTACAAATCGTTATGTGGTCATCAATTCCTATGGTCATAAGGGACCACAGAAAAGAGGTGATTCATCAAACACAGGTTTTTTAAACTTCAATAAAGAGATGATAGCCCAAATAAATGTAAGACCACTTTTCTATACTGAATGAATGAATCAATTAAATTATTTATTTGCTTCAAATAGGGTTATAAGGTTCCTAAATCATAATTCTACCGAACCATACTATTTCTACCAATTTTGGCATGCAAAACTTTGAAAACAAAACAAAAATGTGTGGCTTTTTTCGTGTGTTTTCTTTTGTGTTATTAAGTAGTGTTAAGAAAAATATGGATCCTGTTGTCCGAAATAAAATTATTTTATTTATTTATTTAAAACTAAAACACATGTCAGATTTTTAATAAATATTAACATTCTACATTATTATTAACATAATATTTATTTACAATAAATTACAACAAAATAATAAAAGAGAATGAATACAGTGTTGATGTATTATTTTTTGTAATATGGAGTAACCTGACTATAATCGAATGGGGTTTTCAAATGAACCAGATGCCTCTTCCTGCCCTGTACCATGGCTGATGTTCCGGTATAAATCACAATGGACTGCATACGTCGTGTTAGTTCAGATCCTAGGGAAACAATTTCTTTGTTGAAACGTTGTTTGGCTTTCGTCGCTACAATGTCACATGTTGTTTGTATAGTCTCTTGTTTCATTAGAGGAGACCGATTTCCCTCATGTGTATTTGTATCGGTTATCGAAGGATACTTATTATTTTTCGATATATTTTGCAATGTTATTCTTTGTCCTAAAAAGGACGTTGATTTTTTTAGGTTGAAGTTTGTGAGTAAATAAATGTCAAGGAATGTCAGGCCTAAAAACACAAATCTTGGTTTATGTAAGATCACACTCACACACAAATCTTTTTTTATAATCTGATTTTAGCAGTGCAGTATTCGGGTAAAAGTGATGACTTGACAGATCAGTTTTGATTCCCAACTAAAATTATTTTAAAAATTTCATTTATAAAAATAAATTAGTCCACGCGATTCGGTTACTTATTAAGATTCCAAAGTAGTGCAGCAATAGTAGCTAGAAGTATATGTTTAAAATCAAGTGATGCTAGAAACATGCTAAACATAAAAGAACAAAATAATGCTGTGAAACATCTAAAAAGTACATTATGTACGATTTGCATTGAAGCGCATTTTAAAACATGCTAGAGGAAATTGAAACATCCACAAAGCAATTAAGTTCCTTATTTGCTACTTATTTGCTTATATTCTACTTACGGTTATATTTATGTGTGTGTTTGCCAAAGCTCAAAGGTGCGTAAATTGCATGCAAATAAGGAAATTAACTGCTTTGTGGATGTTTAAATTTCCTTTAGCATGTTATAAAATGCTCTCCGACGCGCACCAGTAAGTGTGAATCGTAAAAAGTGTTAATATTTATCTCCTTCTTTTGTTTATCGTGCTATCCTGTCCATCCAAAGGTTGTCTGGAAGAGATCGCTATTAGCCATAAGACCGCCCATTGTATTTTTTTAATTGTAATTTTTCCTGTAAATTGTTGATTTTTTTTGTTGTACAATAAAGAATTTATCTATCTATCTATCTATCTATATTTCTGGTTTTTCAAATGCGTCAAGCATATTCAAGAAAATCCACGCCCCATTTTAAAGTAGAACTAGGGGTCTTCTTAAAACATCCGGTCAACCTTGATTACAACATCAGTTTAATGAGGTTTCATTAGATAAAAAAAAAGGTACCTATATGAGTTATGATAATCTCTAGACAAAAATACTAAAATGATTATTATTTATCTCGACTTCTACAAATATTTTAATTGTAACGTTGTTGCTTGTAGGCAGCTTAAGCAAAGCTAAAGATTCGTCAGAAGCAATAGTTCCCTTCAAGGTGCGGCGATCATAAATGAATCAAACCTTGAGCTGTGTCTATTAAAGTTTTTAATGTGGTTTGAAGATAAAGATTATGAATATTGTGGTTTGAAGATAAAGATTATGAATATCAAGCATAATATAAAAATAAAACTAATCTTGTTTATTCAAGATTTATCTTTTTTTGATCATGAGTTTTTCTCTGTGAGTAAGTAAATAGGAATACTAAAACGGTATTTTTCCTGTGCCATAACAATAAAACTTTCGCTGGACGTAGATTTTCTAGCTGAATAGTCTTGTTTTTAGTTTAAAAGAGAGCCGAACTTAGTTTCGAGAAATATAACCATTGGTCTATTTCGTTTTGCTGAAAGCGACGATTGGTGCCGATATTGAGTTCGTAAAAGTTCCTATTCTTGACCAACCCGTGAATTATAGATAAATATTGATACTATTCGAAATACGAATTGAGATGAGTTGAGAGTTATCGCTATCGATTAGTTAATATGACAAAATAACGTGTGATATCATTAATTTCGCTGAGTAATCTGACTAAATGAAATGCGAGCCAACAAAGGCTCAGGATTCAACAAATCGATAAAATGATAAAAGTTTTTTTTATAATAATATTAATAATATTCCTATAGGAAACCTTTTAAAATATAATGATTTGAAAGTGTTCTCTGGTGAAACAAAATCATCGAAATATTGATATTGTTAACAGAATAGGAACCCTGAACGGAGTTCCAAATGTGTTTGGAGAAGTTTGATTGTTCAATGCGATGTTACAAAATTGGCAGTGTTTGTTTGTGCAGTACAAAAAGAAATAAAGAAGTTCATGAAATCGAAACGAGAAATGTTATTGGCAGAAGCCAGCAGGGTATTGCATCCCCGTTATGCCTATTATACTTTTAGCAGTCATAGTCAGTTCTTATGCACTTAGTAGTTTAATAGTTTCGTTTATTTAGTTTCTCTGACAAAGTTTTATTATTAGTAGCTAAATGTAATACACAAATTATGCAAGCCTGTTTTCTGAGAGACCGGTGCCTGAGATAGGCTGCCAGTGATTTTATAACAGGACACCGGAAAACTCTTTACTTACTGAATATTACTCCTTAATCTAATCATGCGGATGTATCGTAAAATATGCAGTGTATTAGGATTGGATATAGGCAACAGTATCCATATGTAAAATCAGCAACATTTCACGCTAATAAATAAATAAATAAATTTCATTTCACTTCATTTGAGCAATGACATAAGCATCATATAAGAAAAGGATAATAGGTATCCACGCTGGGGGTTCGGGTGGATGATCGCAGTGTGCTGCTTCTTCTACAAAAGGCTGCTGCCGGTCTGCTGCCAGCTAATTTAGCTGTGTCAATCATCCGGTTGCTGGTGCCCCGTTAGTTATACAACAGGGTGCCCCCGGAGTGTTGAGCTGCGCTTGCAATGCCACAATCAGCCCCGTTTGTTAAACAACAGGGTGCACCAAGGCGGATGAGGTTGCCTTGAATTGCAAAGAACATTGAAATCCTTACACCTCTTACAACCATTTGTTAATGTAACACCAATTTCTACGATTAAGCGTGATGTTAAGGTCACTAATAGTTAATAATAAACTTTGTAAAAAACAAGACTTTAAAAAAATATAAGCCAAGCAGAGTATCTTGCCAATTCTCTGTTTGGTCGCGTTACGAATTGGTGTAAATTCAAATAAAAAAAAATTACGTTTCACGTATTGTATGTGCTTATTGAATAAACTTATTTTGATTTTTGATTTTTGTTTTTTCAGGCACTAGTCACAGGATCCAACGAAACGTAATAAAATCGCAGCATCCAACGTGAATTTGGTTATATATCGTGTATTACGTTCAAGTGTCACATCCGGCTCTGATATTAGGGTCGTCGAGTTGAGAAAAACGAATTTTATAAGGAAATCAGTGTTGTACTCGTATTTTTCGGCAGTTGAGATGACACACACTTTTGCATTTGACATATAAGTAACATAATTTAAGGCAGCACTAGAATGTAACTAGTTACAAACGTAAACAGGCTCGAAGGATCAAACTGTCATTGTACCCGGAATTCCGGACCAAACTACACGTACATCCGCGAAACGTGACTATTCCGGTCGCGTTTTTCAAAAACAAACTTGTGCCATGTTTCTTTTAATAATTTCTGGGTCACTATGTGTTTGACACAACGCTTTATTTTAATAATTTACTTGAGAAAAATACCTACCATGGATTTGAACCGCGTGTCATACCTAGGTAGATCTCTAATTCTACGCCTGAAAATCTATGCCTTCAGCGAATCTTCGTATGATGCGATAACATGATGCGATGGTATGTACCTTTATAGATAGTTTAGGTAGATACATAAAAATCTATTGCGGTGCGTTTGTCTCCTAAAAACTCAAAAAAGGCTCGACTAACCTTCATTACTTTTGTGGTTTATTAATAAAAAAAAGGAACAGCCAATTGAAATTAGTAATTTTGTATGGGAAATGCCACTTCGGATTACCCACTCTCAGATTACTGGGTCATTTAATCACACTACAACAATAATACGAAAGTTAGAGTGTTCGAGTGTGGGTAAGGTTGTCCCCACTCAACTCTATAATGGATGAAACTTGGAATATACACAGTTTATGACTTGGATTAGCATAAGTATAGGCTCATTATTCCAAGTACAATGCGAGTAAAGCCGCGGTCTTAAGATAGTATATAATATTCAGGTATCTAGGTTCTTTCTGTTTGCAATATTTCCATGCTTTAGTTTTTTGGAATAGATTAGAATAGAATAGAAATAAGAAAGTAAATTAATCTCCAATGCTAAGGTGCAAAACCTAGACAGAGACAACAAAATATAAGGGCCCTAAAAAGTATTTATAAGTAGGATATTTGTTTAAGAGATTTGTATTTTATTTGTTTTTCCGAGAAATTCAAATATGGCTAGATGTTTTCTTGAAAAACGTTCATCTAAATATGTTGGTCTCACGTGTCACGTACCCTCATTAAAATTTAAGGCTTCTTGTCATCTATATATATACTGTTACTATCAGGCTCCCTTTGGTTTGGTTGACTAAGCTGCGACACGTGATCTATTCTAAATCCTATTTTATTCGCATTAATACTCCTTTTACAAGCAATCATAAAAAAATAACCAAGGATTACAGGATGTATCAATGGTACTATTGTATGTATTTTAAAAAAACCAAACCTATTTAATGATAATTGAAATGTGTTTGTAGAGTATACTAGCATACTTTAAAATTCTAAAATTCTAAAAATAAAAATTCCAAACCTTTGTCTCTATCTTAAAATTTAATTAAAGCAAATAAAAAGAGTTAATCCAGGTCATAAACTAAGTATATTCTAAGTTACAACCAAACCCGTTAAGCCGTTACTGAGTTTTGAATGGAATTGAATTAGATTTTTATTTAATCAACAAACGTTACATGATATGGTTACAATCATACTTAGAATAATAACATAGACTATATAGGTATCCCAAAAGTTGAGTGGGAACATATTATTTTCCAAAAAAACAAGTTATAATACATACTGACAATAAGATAAGTAAGTTTCTTCGTATTGCGTTTGTATAAAAATGAAGCAAAATATCTTTGGTTGTACTCTTTGTATCTGGCTGGTTTTAATATACCATATTACATATTATATATTACCATATTACATATTATATATTACCATATTACATATTATATATTACCATATTACATATTATATATTACCATATTACAATACTTAGAATAAGAAAAATATGAAAAATTTAAAGTAAAGCACTTTCCTGCCATTTTCTATAGTTTTTCTGTCCACCAATGTCAGTGAATCTAACGAAGAAATTCGGTACATTCTGAAGTTTTATTACAAAAAAGAGAAAAATGTGAAACAAGCCGCGAAAAAAATATATCGTTTATGGACCTAATGCATTGCCATTATGAGTGGCACAAAGTTGGTTCAAGCGTTTTCAGTCCGGGAATTTTGATGTCAAAGAAAGTCTTGCTCTGGTCGCCCTCACAAGGATAAAGTCGCTGACATTTTTAGAAAAATTGGAGCAAGATCGGCATATTAGTAGTTACGACATAGCCGAGGAATTGAGGATTAACCACAAAATAGTTGACCCATTTGAAAATGTCTGGCTATACAAGAAAGCTCGATATTTGGGTACCAAACGAGCTCACTGAAACTAACCTAATGAATCATGTGCTCATGTTTGGTTCTTTATAGAAACGTAACAAAACTGAACCATTTTTGAAAAGATTTATCACTGGTGATAAAAAATGGATCACCTACGACAAGAACGTGTGAAAAAGATCATGGTCAAAGGGTAGCCCAGCTCCACAGACTGTAGCGAAACCCGGATTAACGTGCGATAATGTGAAGCTGCGTGTATGGTAGGATTGGAAGGGCATTGTTTATTATGAGCTTTTACCGCCGGGCAAAACTATCGATTTGGATCTCTACTGCCAACAACTAATGCGACTCAATTAAGAAATTGAGAAAAAACGGCCAGAATTGATCAACAGAAAACTGTTCCATCATGATAACGTCAGACCACACACATCTTTGGCCACTCAGCAAAAATTGAGAGAGCTTGGTTGTAATGCGTTAATGCATCCACCGTATAGTACTGAATTTGCACCCTCAGATTTTAAGAACTTTTTGGATAGTGTTAGGTTAACATCAAGAGAGGACTCGTCGTTTTTTTTGATAAAAAAATCACAAGATTTCTACAGAAACGGATTTATGTCACTACCTAAAAGATGGCAACATGTTATATAATATATAGAATAAAATGGTACATAATATAATAATTAAATGCAATTAGACTTCGAAAAAAATGTCTTAAAATACGAAGAAACTGTTTCCCCGATGTATATCGTCTTTGAACCGTATATTACGTCTTAGAAAATCCTCTAGGATAAAACATGTTTCAGGCACCACGAAGAACAGCAATTTTATAATGCCATTTGGTTGTAAAACTGTCACGCCTGGTGCAAGTAGTGGCCCATATAATATGGCGTTAGCACCTACTTCCTTTATCTTCCCACCAGTCAGCGGTACGGAGTTTACGTTCTTCTTTTACTATCCGAGTTTTTAATGGTATCGTTATCATTATCAATTTATAGAAGTCTAATCTCTTTCTTCTCTTTGTCTTATCTAATTTGGAAATCGCCCTCTGATCTAAAAAAAAACTTATGATTATCATTCACACCACACTACACCAGCCTATATCTGTCCACTACTGGACATAGACCTGCCCTAATAATGGCGGGCTGCCCCCTTAGCATGCCGTTTTTATCTACTCTACAATAGAGAAGACAACGTATTTTACCTGATTGTGGGTCCCTCTGCATCCCAAACATACCTATTTTTTCCCAAACGCTTATTTTTTTTATCTATTCTATAGATAACCGTATCTAGAAAATTTAAAATATTGGTACAACCTACCATCAAAAATAAGTTTTCTATTCTTTCGCTGACAAAACCTTGTCTACGGTTGCTGTGCTAAGCCGGCAGGCTTAGGATCGCAGGGCACAGCTTCTCGCATCGCCGCTGCAGCCCGTCGTTGGTTAGGAAGTTTAGCTGTTCCAGTGGCGGTGCTATGCCACATTCAGCCGAAGCTCCGTTTGTTATACAGCAGGGTGCACCAAGCAGTAAAGTTAGCTTGTATTCCGAAGATGGAGTTTGGTACCCCTTACACGTCTTGTTTATCATATTTTTTTCTTCCCATTTCATTTGGGGTCGGGCCTCCTAGTACGTCGGCGCCAGGACGCTCTGTCCTGGGTTGTCTTAGATGCGTCGTTTAGGACTTTTAAGTCTATCTCGATATTGGACCACCATGAAGACGGCGGTCTTCCTCTGCCTCGGGGTTTTGTTGAGATGTTTAGGACTGTTTTGACGGAGTAGTTTTCTTCTTTACGCATTATTTGGCCATTCCATCGGAGCCTACTTTCTGTTAGCTTTTCAGATACTGGGGCTACTTTGAATGTTCTCCTGACGTGCTCATTGCGATTTCTGTCAAGACGTGTTACACCACCTGCTCAGCGTAGCATTTTCATTTCTGCTGTGTGAAGATTTTGGACGTTTTTTTTAAAGCCATGCTTATCATATGAGTCAGAAAAATCCAGTTTTCTTAGTCCGTTGTCTAAAGTTCTGGCTTCCCTCACATAATCCTTTTTAGGCATACACGGGAGCTGAACTTGAAGTAATTTATGAGAGAGTAAGGAAAACTTGTGCGCAAATTAAGCTCCTAACTTCCCAATTAGAAGCGTTTTAGGTGAAGCGAACCGTTCATAACTTGCCCATGTAACTTGGCAGCAGGAAATTAATGATCGGAGAATACTGATCGTTATCAAAGTTATTTAAATGTGTTTTGCTGGGCTGTTGAGTTATTTGTAAGTTATTTCGTTCTGCATCAACCAACAGCAATTTTGTTGAGAGTCTTTGGTGGTCTTCAGGTTTTACATCAAACCTTTTTGAGAATCTATTTTTTTTTGTTTTTATGATACTTGAAGATGGAACAAGCACATGGCCCACCTGATGTTGAGTGTTAACCATTACCTATCACAAAGCATTGCAACATAGATCACGTTTTTTGGAACGTGCTCTACGATGCAACGCCCTACGTCCATCAACTTGAGGCATGATGATGATGATAAGCCTCTTGTGTCTGTAATTTCACCGGCACCCACACCCTTCAAATTGAAACACAGCACAGCTGCTTTACGGCAGAAATAGGCATGGTGGCAGTACTTCCCCGGACAAGCCCTCCACAAAAATCATCATCCATCATCATGATTATCGTCGGCTTATAGCAGCAGCTGGACATAGGCCTCTCAAAATGAGCGCCATTGCGCCCTGTGCTCAGCGCGACGCATTTATTTTCTAACAGCAGCCTTTCGCAGATCGTCACTCCATCTTGCCGGAGGTCGTCCTACACTACGTTTCTCGAGACGCTATCGTGATTTTGAGAATGATTGACCGAAAACAGGGCACTATTTTTCAAAGAAGTTGTATCAGAAAAATGATGATTGGTTTTAAAGTGAACTCTTATTTAGAAATTTCTAAGTAAGTTCAGGAAAATGATGATGGCATCATAGAAACAGGTTTGCCTTGGGGACTACCAGATTACTCATTTAAACAAGGTTCTTTAACCTCTGAAATACAACAATTGTCAGCTTTCCTTTCTCTATAGAAATAGGTAGGATAGTGTTGAAACAAAATAATGAACAAAGCTATACAAAACCCTATTTCAATAGCTAATTAAAATATCCATTCCATTAAAACAACGGCATTGGCTAACGGTACCAGTCCCAATGAAACTCCATTGGCCTTGTATCCTCAAAGGGCATGCCTCGCTCTGCGAATCAATTAGCTCAGGATTACCGAGGTCGCTATCAGCGCAAAACAAACCTTATTTCTTTAACGTTAAGGGAAAGCAAAGCTGCTGACTGTACACAAGCTTTATCTGTAAAGGGCGTCTTCTCATTAAAAGTTTGGCTGTCACCCTTATAATGACCACGATAGCACGATTCAGCACGACTATCTAATTCTTATCATTATGGTCAAACACTTAATGGTGTTAAAATGGAGACATTTTAAAGATTACATTTTGACTTTTCTCCATAAGTAGAGTACAGTTTGACTTTTTTCTTATGGATTTCTTTTTTATGGAGATGAGTCAAAATGTAATCAAAATCTTGCTTTCTCATTGCTATTTGAATTGCAGTTACAAAGTTTAAATTGAGAATACTTCTCATTGATCAAATCGACTGTACTCGTATTGGTACATCTAGTCTGTATTTTATAGAAGCAGTTCATACGTATCATATGAACTTCTGTGCTTAAGCATCATATGTACGCTTATGTGTCTTCTTACGTATCGTATGACTTAAGCGTAACGTGTTTTTATGTTTTTGTAGTTGAAGTAAAGCGACGCTAATAACACGTGTGGGATCCTCAAAGAACCTCGACTCTTTACCAAAATTGACACAACAAAGATAACAAAAGACTCATTTCAGAGCTATATGACACACATCCTTTTACTCAACATCACAAAGCCACTGCGTGGAATTCCTCGCAATTTTGCCGGGGAGTCCAATTTGTCGCTTGCTTGCTCGAAAACTTTGTTACTTCGTAAGTTGCGATACTGTGCTGATTTAAACTGGTTTACCCGCGGTTTATGAGGAAAGTTCTGAGTAATTGTCTTTCGGACCTCTGTCTCGTATTATTTACGCTCTCATTCGGACTTTCTGCCAGTCTTTTCCGCAAACAAAAAATCTATTTGTACCCTAGGAAAGCTGGAAACCTTTTCGTCAATGGCTGTTTGGGTATGAATTGACTTACTCCTTTTTTACCACATTATCAGATAACAAAATAGTTTATAGATATATAGGATCACAGCACAGTATGGGCAGCAGCATCCTATCGTTACCTCAATTCAGATACTGTGATTAATTGATCATCAATCCATGTGCCCGATGATTATAGCGAACCCTCTCCAAAGTACCTACGGACCGATGTCTTACAGCGGGCTTATATATTCAGATGAGATTATGATAACACTTATTTAAGCAGTAGAATAAAAAACCAGCCAAGTGGGAATCAGACTTGCCCCACCAGACTCTCCCCACTTATATATTTGTTTTATTCTGTTTTTAGTATTTCTTGTTATAGCGGCAACAGAAATATATCATCTGCGAAAATTTCAACTGTCTTGCTATAACGGTACATAAGATACAGCCTAGTAACAGACAGGCAGACAGACAGATAGATAGACAGACGGATAGTGGAGTCTTAGTAATGGGATCCCGTTTTCAACCTTTGGGTACGGAACCTTAAAAACTACACATCCGATTACAGAACCAAAAAGTCCTATTAAGAAGTTAAAAACCAAATGAGAAAAATTAACTCAGTAGGTCAGGGACACGTCCTCGAGCTAAGAGCAAGTGTGACTTAATGAGGACTTTCTAGTAGTGAAGTAAAGCTACATAGTGAATTTACTGAGGGAAATTTAAAACGAGAGGAGGTAAATGGGACGTGGTTTATTCAGAGAAACGCGAGTTTTATGCGCGCCTCGACGCAGCATGAGGGCAAACAGAAATACGACGCTAAATGGAAACTGTAGTTTATCTAGCTGGTTTATTTATTTGAGCATGTGATGACTATTTGGTCGCAGATGGTTAAGGTAAATTGGAAAGAAACAAACGTAATAGGCCTAATGTACCTATTTTTAACCGGCGTCAGAGAAAGGATGACCGATCACTGATCTTTAATTTGGTTGTATGTTTTAGCGACTTCAAAAAAAAGGAGGTTATGTTTGGTACCTCATAACTATCATAACTCATCCTCATAACTGTTATTTATGAAATTAAAAAATTTGGTAAATTCTTCTTTCGTTTAGGGGGATATACGAGTATGTAGTTCCCCTTTGTTCACATTTAAAGACCATCTTGAACAATATTTTTTCAAGTCAATTTTTCTTCATTCAAGGTAGAGCACGACATTTTAGCTATAACTGTTCTTCCTAGGTTAGATTTGTTTCGGCCAGAAAGTTACCACCGCTTTAACTATTCAGGTTTAAACATACATAAAGAAATTACCTATCATCTACCTATGCTGACTCGACAGGTTTAAATAACTATTGAGGTTTATAAGGGGATTATAATATGTATGAACGATTTCTCCAAAGATCTGGAATATCTTGGATCTTTATTATTATCTGGAATTATTTAGAGAATCAGAAGGAACCGAGATAGGTAGTCGAGAAATTTTTAATTAAAGTCGCTCTTTGGGAATCAAGATTATGAGCGCGCCTAAACTTTGTTCCGATCCCTGTAGGTGAATTTTTAATGAACTTTCTACTTATCTTTGCACTGATTTTTACTTTTCTGTTCGCTCTTAGTTTCGCTTTAACATAAGTATTTGGCTTTATCATTTTAAATTTAAGAAGTGCCTAACTTGTTTTTGCAGTTTGTCTAGTCTGTGTGGGGTTACGATCTACGAAAGGCTGCTAGTAGAAGCTGGATGCGTCGAGCTCAGGACAGGGCGCCATGGCGCTCATTAGGGGAGGCCTATGTCCAACAGTGGCCTGCTATACGCCGTTGATGATGATGATGGTACATACACACATACATACATTCATAAATGATGATGATGATGAATTATTATTGAAACAAAGTATACTCTTATTAAAATATGAACATGCACGAATATTTGCTTACAATTATTTCATTAGCTACAAGTTCTCCAACTGATTTTCAGTTTCTTGAACATCTGCATCGAAACACAAGGGAAACTTAATTGTTTAACCAATTAAATGCAAAGCGTGCGAGCATTTTCCTAGAAAATATAGCTTTATACTAGAACTCTCAGAAGCAACCGTTTATGATAATCGTTATATAGACTAGAGAGTTAAAAGAAGATCATACTGTAATAAAAATGGATAGCGATCGATTTAAACTCATTTATGTTCGGTAAATTCAAAGGAATCATTTAAATAACTATACCACCACAGTTTGCATGTGAATAATTTGGATACAAAATTGGATAATAACATACATATGTACGATTTGCGAAAGGCTGCTGGTAGAAGCTGGATGCGTCGAGCTCAGGACACGGCGCAATGGCGCTTATTAGGCCTATGTCGAGCAGTGGCCTGCTATACGCCTATGATGGTGATGATGGTACATACACACATACATACACTCATAAATACTTACATACATCCATAAATAGGTACACTGCTAAAAAACATTTACCCTTCCAACGGCTTTGCCGTAGTCGGGTAAAAAGACACAATTTTAGTCATTTGCATGTTCTAGATGATTTAACCAAGTTGTTACTTTTACTCACTCAATACGCTTAAGATATGATCACCTAGAAGATAATATAATTTCATTCTAATGGTACTTCACTGGTAGACATAGGCCTCCTCTATGAGCGTAAAGATATTTTAATTTATTAATAATTTGATAAATAATAATCAAACAAGATGATTACTATGATTGACTTATTTCTTACATTGAAAACTAATATGCAATATACTCACGCTCTGATTTATTTCGCGCGTCCTTTCAGAGTTTCAGAGAACCCTGATGTAGAGATATTCCACTAGTACCGAGCAGGTGGAGTGGAAAATACAATATTTTGTACAATTAAGCCGTTTAGGCAGCACCTAGTGGCCTAATTAAATATTTAAGCAAGAAAAGGGCAACGTGATTAAGATTGTGTTCATTAGGGAAGCATTTGCGGGGTAGGGACAGTGCGGGGAGAGTGAGGGACAAAGCTTGTTAGCTTTTTTGTTGAGACATCCTTTTTTGGGATGGTGTCGCGGTTATGCAAATACTATATAATGTTGACTAAGTATCTACCTAGGTATTCAGTTCTGATTGTGTTTTTTTTATCACTTATGTAGTATTTTGTTTGTAATATCGACATTATAAAATTTTGCGGTTCGCTCCGCTCGTCTCTTTTTTTAAGATTATATGTAAAACTACCATTAAAATAACCATTTTTGGGACGGATATATAGAAACTAGTGCCGGGCGCATAAAAGGCTATTTACGACACTGGCAGCATCGAGAAAACATATAAAACATTATAGAGTGACAGTCTTCAAGTGAAATTTAACAAAAATCGTCCAAGCGTGTATGACATAGATAATCTTCAAAATGCCAAATTTACACTAATTTATTTAGACCTTATGTCGCTTGAAAAGTATTCAAAGAACGCGCAATGGACAGCGTGCGCAGAGTTTTGGTGCAGACACTTTTTTCCACGTTTTCCACTAGAGTATAAATATCTCTATGACTGGCAGTGACTTAATAATCTGTTTGTGATTTTTCTCATTTTGACCTAGCCAACAAAAACAATGAATAGCCTAATGCAGTTTCGAGAAGTAAGACATTTAAAGCACCATATTTTTTGAGCTGATTTCAAATCAAACCCGTCCAAAAACGGTCCCAACGAGAAAGTTTCCCGAGCATTGAATGTAGCCCTTCAGATATGTGAATATCCGTAATATCAAAGAAAAACGTCCCGAAAAGTGTCGTAGCAAACTTTCTCGTATCTAGCTAGGTATGTGCAGGCTCGAGGCGGGCGGCATCCTTATCTCGAGGACTCTTTGCCCGCCTTATCTCAGTGTTGGTGCTTCACAACTTTTCACTCTCCCGAAGAGCTGTCTCCTTCAATTTACATATTCATGGCATGACTTTTCACTTATAAAACGCTGACAATCTGCGAAAAACTGACCAATCTTTTTAGCTGCTTCTTTACGATCATTTGGAGTGGTTTTTCTGGAGTTGAGTTTATTTGTAGACGGCTTGACTTGATTATGTCTGTTTAGTATTGATGTAGCTACTATGCCACTTTTTCTATTTGATTGTCTTAGACCCGTATTCATAGATCTTGGGTCAATTTATCCCTGAGTCCTCTGTTCCTGATTCTGATTTAGAGTCATCTGAACTAAATAAACAAATAAATAATGCGGGACGTAATCACACAGCATCATGTAGCCCCAAACTAAGCAGAGCTTGTATTATGGGAACCACATGCTTGATATCATCATCATCATCATCATCCTGATGATATAATGATAATATATAATGATTGATATACTACACATATTTTTTTTGTAAATACATACATATCATACATAGAAAACACCCAGACCCGAGACAAATATCTACAGAACATGCAAACATTTATCCCGCAGCGGGAATCGAACCCGCAACCTTCTGCGTCTCAGGCGGACCTTCGCCCACTGCGCCACAGAGGCCGTCTACTAATATTAGTAGGATTTTTTTTAAATTTATTTATATTTTAAAAAGCTAAGATTTATATAAGCTGAAAAAAATCTGATATTGAGTCACGACCTTTGAATACATATTCATCAATTGTTTGTTTGATCTAAGTTTTGTTGTTTTAAGTTGCGATCAGGCTTATCTATTGGACTGAGAAGGGTCTATTCTGCGACCATGGAAGACATTTTCTTTAAACATGGCCAATTATTTCGAAATAACAATAATATAAGTAGTTAAAGTTCGGGGAAGTACTACTAACATGCCTATTTCTGCCGTGAAGTAGCATAGGTGTGTTTTGATTTTAAAGGCGCGGTTGCCCGTATTACAGCCACATGAGGCTGAACACCTTCATGCCTCAAGTTGATACACCGGGCGCGTATAAGTAAGTAATTGTAACATATTGCTTTCTATCTCAAGTTTCATACTTACTAAAGTAATAAAATGATTAAGTCAATATCACTTAACGGCTATTAGGGAATAGCTTATGTTTTATGGGCGCCTATATCCCATCGTTATGTAATCGAGCGAAGCCTCATTACTAGGACGAAGGAGGCATAAATCACTGAACACATTCTCGAGTTGTTGTGTTTGGTGCAAGTTTAAATGATTAGCGAATGAATCCTATCCTATCTTGGCATCTTCTGGGAAAGCTCGCCTCATCGTCGACCTTATGGCTGGCCCATTATAAATTAAAAAGAAATCCTACTAATATAAGTAAAAACGTTAACGTTTGTGAGGATGTATGGATGTTTGTTACTCTTCGCCACCACCCAATATTCCGTAAATCCAAGCAGTGGCTGGACGGAGTGTTGCTTAACTGAACTGAATAAAAAAAAGGTTATTCATATATATAGTTTATTCATATAGTTTATTTCCACAAAACGGCACATAAGTATACTTCAACACAAAGTAATAAGCTTGTTGCGCCCACGCGGACACCTTTTAAGCTCCTTTTAAGCTTTATTTCACACATAAAAAACGTTAAATATATAAAAACTCTGTGATTTTTTATTGTAAGTATGGACCGCTTTTGGCAATAAAATCTCCTCCACCAAAGATTGCCACTCTTCTCTATCTCTTGCTCTTCTTGGCCCTTATTTTCCAGCCACTTGGATGATCTTTGATGATTCCACCTTTTTTCTTTTTATATTTCTAGGTATCCAGTTTGTATGTATGGTCATCTATTTGGCTTCATTCTTTGTATCTGTCCTGCTCATTTCCACTTTATGCGTCTAAACACACTATTCCGAAAATTACGCGATGTAAGTTCCGCAGCTGATTAGGACAAGTTCGGCTGTACGCCATAACGGAACGTTATTTCAGCATAATGTGTCATATGTAATTCAAATAGCATTGCAGGAGTAATCATGCCAAACTTACATTGCGTAATTTCGTCTATAGTGTTTTTAGACACTAAAGCTTGATATAGGCATCCTTTCTGTATTCTGTGATATAGGTAAGTTTGGTTTCATTATACCTCTTATTTCAGTGTTAACTGAGATGATCAGTTAAAAAAGACGTGTGGCACTCGGGGACTGCCGCGGTAAAGCTATTGCATAGCATTTTGTATCAACTTATGCAATTATAATTATTTATTTATTTTATTTATGCAGTATTTCTTTTTCTTTGATATTAATTCAAGTTACACTTTTTGAGCGTGGTGACCGATAAGAAAACAATTTTTTTTCTTTTATTAAATAAAAATACGTCTAGTTGCACGCACACAAACACCGTGTCGAAGACTACCGAAAAGAAACGACGTTAGACAATGCACGGCCTTCAAGCCACACCTCCGTGCCCGTCGGAGTGGGGAGCGTGAGGTTTTTTTTCGTTACGGAATTTCTGGATTCGGTCCCCGCGCTCAAGGCCCTCGATAGAAGCTATGCAATAGCTTAAAAAATTATGGTAAGCCACGCCACCGAGAGCTTCCAAACCTCTTATGAAATGATCCACAATCCAGTCACAATAAAACCGTCGTTCATTCGCCGTCAAGTCGTTAGCGTGAGATGCTTATCTTGAAGTTAGCGTTGCCCCGGAACAGCGATATGCGAGTAATGTCCTAGCCTGGAGGCTCGTTAGCAAGCGCTCGAATGCATAGCACATCGCTTCAAGCGCTTTACGAAGTTTATACCAACTGCTGTAGACGGCATCTGATCAAAATCATGAAGTTAATTTTTATTATGGTACCTAAACACGGAACTAAGGAAAAGCTAGAGCATGACCCTTACTTACTTTTTTATTTATTTATTATGAACCAGCTCGGTTTGCGTGGACAAGGACGAGGTCATTGATGGAACGAGCTTTCCCAGAAAATGCCTATTATCTCTGTTTTTAAAGCCGTTAGGGTCATAAGTCAATAGAAAAAAAGACGCTGGCAGCTGATTCGCATTAAAAATGATGTTTGGAAGCGCTTAGTTCTGTTTAATGGAATATCAACTTAATGCGGATGGTAGTTGGCAGTGCCTCTGAAGTTTCTATGAAAGAAGGCGGAATAAGGTCATGTAACTCCTGCGCACACTCTTCGAAGTACAATCTATTAAGAACCTAATATAAAAGACCAACAAACACGCAACCTCGCGACGATGGAGCTCTAGAGCCTTGCTTTATCAAGATACTCTTAACCAATGAGTCTCTTTGCCCTGCGTTAAACTAAGAATTACTTTACATTCTTCAGCGCTATTACTCTTTGTAGACCTTGGCCACTTCTTCGATGGACTGCACTTCGATTCTTGGTTTTCCTTCTCCAGTTGGTAAAGCAATATATTCGTTAATTACTTATCAGTCCTTAGTTTTTTTATGATACCTGAAGATGGAACTAGCACATGGACTATCTGATGTTAAGTGGTAACCATTACTTATAACAAAGTATTGCTTCGTAGGTCTCATATTTGGAACACCCTGCGTCCATATTTACCAACTGTAGAGTGAATTACTGCTTACTTTATTTCGAAGAAAAAAGAAAATACTTTTATCAGGCTAAAACAAAAATAAAAACAATACTTAGACTTGAGATTAAGTTAAAATATACGAAAAAATATTTACATTACACTAACGTTTTTTAAGGGTAAACGTTTAGGTTTAACCACCTCGAATTCTTGAAGATAATGTTACTTAGGTACACAAAGTACGTAAGTATCTACTTAAGTATTGCGAGGGCGTTGGACGTGGGCTCAGAGTAACAAGCATGAGTAATTTGAAACGTTAGCGATCGATAAATTTACTATAGTCATCATTTTAGTAAGGTTTTTTGTAAAGGGCTAGTCTTCACCGGGGAACTTACTATTATTATTGGCATTACACACAAGGAATAGACCTCTCTACCGGCGTCTATCTTTTCTGGAGTGTGGTAACTACAATCCTGGAGGATTGTAGTTGGTAACTACAATCCTGGAGGATTGTAGTTACCACACTCTCACACTCACTTTAGACTCAAAAGAGTCCACTCTTTTGAGTCTAAAGTGAATAGGTGTCTTCTGGATCTTCGTGGTCCATCTTAGGCAACAGTTCGTGGTCAAATAAAGGTCCATTTAATGTAAAAAACACCAGCCCTTCTTCAGCACCACTGTACCATCACAGGCTTTGCCAAATAACAATATTATTATGGTTTAAGAATTTTTTTGCCCATTATTTATATTCAGATTCTAATCTCCGCCTGCGTCTTCGCTCATCCGGATAATAAGTAGCTTGTATATTATTACAGGTTTAGAGCTATATTTTGTGCTTCATTGGACGTACAAACATTTCACATTTCATAGGTATTCTATTCACTTTTGCCTTAAGTTTAGCAGGAAGGTTTTTTTTTTATGGCACTTGAAGATGGAGTAAGCACATGGCCCACCTGATGTTAAGTGGTAACCATAACCTATCATAAAGCATTGAATCGTAGATCACGTTTTCGAAACTGGTTCCATGCAACGAGAGCGTTACTCTATGCTAAACGCACTGGGGGTAGAGGTCACGGCTATTTGTGTCTCAGCTTTCTCTAGGCTTAGAAAAGATTGCCCTTAGGCTCTTTTAAACGAGCCTATTTATGTGGCAATGTGGGTGGCGGTTGCGAAAAATAATTTAACCCTTCATTATTATGACGTCAATGTTCAACTAAACTCATGATAACTTAGTTACTGGCTCATATAATTTATATTCTTATGGTTGATCCAGTCGGGTGTAAGGGGTTCCAACATTCATCTGCGAAACCCAAGACAACCGCACCAGCCTGTGGTGCTCCCTGATAACTAAAAAAGGTCTTTAGCTGCCGGTTGATGGCAGGTATATTGCAGCTTATCACTGGCATAGCTACTATCCCCTGGCCGCCGACGGGCAGCAGCGTCGGTGGTGCGGAAAGGTGTGATCTGCAATCCCCAACCCGCGTGCGCGGCGCGTGGGGATTATGGGCATATCTCCGCTCGTATTAGATATAGGCTGCTGATAGTGTTGTTTTTCCTCTATAATTATTTATTGTACGCGACTAAGTAAATACAGAAAAAGGTTTACTTAAAAGCTACCTATGTGCAAAGGTGAAAAGGTGTTGTTGTTGTTGTTATTGTTGTTGGGTTAACCAGTCAACATAACATCTATACATACTACATAACTATACCATAAGGTGCACAAATGCACATTTTATTTAAATCACCCCCAATAAAATGCAGGCAACGCTATTTAATTTCATAAAACAGAATAGTATGTCTGTCTGTGTAGGCAATTTATGGTTCACGTCTAGACTTTTCCCATAAAATTTCATAGCCGGGATTTCTGTTTGTTCCTCGCTGAAAAATGGGTATTGCATACCTTTATATTTGGTTTCAACTGTGAAAGATCTTGGACAAAGAATTACACACATTCTGTCTTGACATAAAATATGTACCTATCGAAAGAAGCAAGTGGTTGTATCGGAAAATTTCTGGCTAGTATTAAATAATGTTATCGTTACTAAGACAGTGAGACAACAACAACAGCCTGTTCAGGCTGCCTCCCCTTCAAAAGATAGCATATACTCACAATCCCACTGGGCATGCGCGTTGGGGATCCCAAGGCACAGGTCCCCGCATCGCCAACGCTGCAGCCCGTCGGTGGCCAGGGGAGTGTTAGCCGGTACTATGCCGCAATCAACCGGCTGCCAGAGTCCCGTCTGTTAAACAGCAGGGTGCACCATAGGCAGATGATTTGCTTGGTTTCCAAAGATGGATGTTGGAACCCCTTACATCCCTCTGACAGTGAGAAAGATGGCCTTTCTTCTAAGCGGTGTCATGTTAGCACAAAGCTGAAAAAAGCGGTTGCCGTATTTTGATTTCAAAACATAGAACCCCATAAAAATGTGCACAGAACTGCAATAAAGCCTCATGACATGACTAGCTGGCACTAAAACGAAATTGATGGTCATTGCCAGTCATCATCAGCGTCCGCAAAAGCTCGCAAAAGCCAGTATTTTACGGATAAACTGACGTTAACCAGTGGTCTGCTACAGGGACGGTCTGTCACGATAAATCTCTCAAAATACGGAATACAGTTTGCCACATAAGTACAGTAACACTTAAATTGATATCATTTTAGAACTATCAAACTTCTGACGAAGCTTATAAGCCTTGTAAAGGTTTGTTTTAAACTGATCTTGTATAATTCATAAATATATTATTTATGATGCAACGATTATTTTATACATTTTGCAATCGATTTTTATCACTGATTTTACTTTGAACAGACAAAGGGTCAATCACGAGGACTAGTGAAAAAGTATTCGTATCGTAGATGTAAGTTGTTGGCCAATGAGAAAGCGTTGGTTCAAATTAACGCTTTGTCATTGGCCAAAATATTTCGTTACGCTTACGATACGCCATCTGGTTGATTGCTGTGATGTTCTATCAGCTTAGATCGGATTGTTACATGACATTCGATCGGAACTGTGCGATTACTGATACTGAATGATAAGCAAGAAGTAAAGAAACCACTAAGATTATCGTTTGTCAGCCTAGCCTCGCATGATGAAGCATTACTGACGGATATTCCCTCGCTTACCACTCCCCCTCCTCGCACTTTTTAATCCGCGGTCTTCAAGCTTACTGTAAACATTCCAAACTCAACTAAAGTTTCCTGCATTCACTTCTTCAAACTCTTAAATTTTTAATGAAAAAACCTCTTGCGAACCTGCAAGTTTGCGCCGCATTCTCAATGATATGCACGCCTTAACTACTTTAGAAACTTGAGTTGCATGCTAGAATCTCGAAGTTACGTGTGGGCGGACGGCCCGAAGGCGTAATCTTACAATGCCTAAGCATTGGTTTTTCCAAGAAATGCTCATCGAAAGATGTGAAAGTCCCGTACAATATTGCTAGAACCCGGGTATTTAGTTATAGATACTATTTTTATAATTTTCAAATTTTCGCTATAAAATTCTTAACCTGACATCCCGAAATGTCATTCAAAGCTATTGGATTCCTGTAGCACTCAGAGAACGAGCAGTATGTATGGATTATTCAACTCTTTACCTTCTTAAATTCCTCTCAAAGTAAGTACCTAACTTTCTTTAAACGAATGTTCGCATCGAAAAACATACGTATAGTCAATATTTGCTGTCTTATCGATGCTGTTCCCATCTCTAGTCTGCGTGGAGCTGATATTAATAGAGGCTCAGACTCTCCCAGGTAATATGAGGGTTTATTAAAGTGACTCGAATTTTTCGCGTTTTTTCACTCGACGAGGGGAGTTAATCTGACTGGTAGGGATGCCAAGCGAATAGCCGGACTGACATGAGCTTAGGTTTGTGCTTAGGTCTCGGATAGCTGTTTTATAGGATAGACCGAGCTTCTCTGTCCTTAGCCTACTTAATTTAATTAAAAAACTATTTAAGTATAGTATATACCTATAATAGCGTATTACGTGATTCTGAAACCAATGGGCTACTATCTCAATTTAGAAATACTATTGATTATTTTTCTTTTTCATATCCGTCAGTAATTATAGAGATGTAATAGAGTTCTTAAAATTCCTCCATTTGCTTTAGAAAATGCATCTACAGTTCGTATTTCGCCCGATAGAAAATATTTTTTTTACACATTGTACTTTAAAATCTAAACTTTTTCGTGTTTTCTTTACATTGAGATGGACATTATTCAATATTTTCAAGTTACTTCTAAAAAAGGTGGAGGTTCTCAATTCAGTTGCTCCGTCATTTATGAACAGATTTAAAAATACATTTTTTCCTTTCGGATACTTTTCGTTTGGTCCCCATTTAAATTTGAAGAACAAATACTACCTTAATGTATAAGAATCAATTTGTTTGAATTCGGTTTTTTAATTATTTCGATCAAATAAGCCCCACAAAGCCGGACGCCTGCCAACTCTACATTCAAAATGACTGCAACAAAATGAAATGGCACTTTTACGTGTATTTTTCTGATGTTTTCTTTGCATATGAGAGAGAATTTCGGCGTTATCGTTTTACGTGCCCGAGTATGATGAGTTTTGGTCGCGATGGATTTTTAATTGAATTGCAACGGTTAAAAGCTTTTAAAACTATTTATTGGGGGGAAAACTGCGCTTTGGTATTTAAACGTTTTACAACAAACTGCGCAGTAAACAATTTGGTTTAAAGGGCTATAAATGTGATTCATGGCCTAGTCTTGGTACGACATACCGGGGTAATGTTTGGCTGAGATGAGACGCGCTGTGAATTTAAAACTCGTATCTTATTTTCTGCAGAGGCCTTTGCCCAGCTGTGGGATATAACAGGCTCATCGTAATCGTAATCTTAATTTTCGTTCTTTCGTCTCCAATGGTTCATTTATTAATGAATATCGATTGAATCTCGAATCACATAAATGCAATGCGATATAATAATTCGATTTGGTGAAAGGGGTCTAACCGCCTCCTTAGGAAGTTAAGCCTATTTCACCTGCCCTTGATGCACCCTGCTAACTAACAAACGGCGTCTGGTGGACGACTGATTCTGGCGTAACGTAGCCAAACACCGACACAGCTGAATTCCCTGACCGCCAACGGGCAGCAGCGTCGGTACGGTGTGAGAAGCTATGCTCTGCGATCCCCAACCCAGCGTGAGTATTATGGATGGGCTGATCCCACATCTTTATAGGAGAGGTCTATGTCCAGCAGTGGATTAATATAGGCTGGTGTTGTTGTTATTGTTATCAGATAGTGCAGAATGTCGCTTTAACTTACTGCGCTCTAGCCATAAAAACAAGTTTATATTCGTGATTGGTTCGGCATCGGTGCCTACAGTGTATTGGACATAGCTCTCCGCTTGACTAGGATTTGACTTTTCTATTTTACTTCTAAGTGTCTAAACATACTAATGCTGAAGTTACGCGACCGACAGCATGATTACGCCTGCAATGCTATTTGAATACAGATGACACTTTATGCTGAAATTACATTGTGTTATGGCATACAGCCGAACTTGTCAAAATCAATTGTGGAACTTACGTCGCATAATTTCGGCTATAGTGTGTTTAGACACTTAGGCGTTGATTATGTCTAGGAGAGATCTATTTCTACGATAAAGAGTTTATTTAACTATCTATTCATCTATAAAGATTTTAAATTGAAAAGCCACTACTATATTATTAAACTGCGACCCATATTACTTGCTCCATGCCTCAAGCTTTCAGAGATTTCAATTTACAACTAGTTTGCCGTCACAATGTGTGAGTTTTACATATGAAATTGGTCCCCAAAGATGTAAACAAAGTTCCTAACTCCATACAGAAACTTGCTTGGAGGGACGTTGTAGTTTTATTAGGGTATACCTAAGGGTATGTAATACATACTCTGTTGTTGGCACGTTCGCCGTAAAGTCGGACGGTAAAATATAATTTAACTAAATAACGTTATAACCTTAAATCCTCCATATTTATAGCTTAAGCTTAAGTTCTTACCGTGTTATCTAGGGGTATTTGAGATGAAAATCTCTAGAGCGTGTACTGTATCCATTGTATACATTTTTCTGTACAAGCTTCCGCTTACGGTTTTGCGCGGTTGGTACCCGAATAAAAAGCCTGAGAGTGAGTGAAAGGAGTTAATCCAGCCAGGTCATAAACTACGTATATTTCAAGTTTCATCCAAATCTGTTCCGATGTTACAGAGTTAAGTTTTTTTATTTATTTATCATTTAAAAGTTTTACATAATAAATGTTTTTAATTATAAATAGCAACAAAAAAAACCACTGAGGTTTAAACATACTTGCTATTTGAGTAGTCTCAAAAAACATAAATTAACAGTTTTGATTAGGTAGGCTAAGTTACGTAGACTGGGTACTTAAATTATGTACCTATCTGGTAGGTTCCAGTTCACTGTAACAAAGGATCTAGGTAAGTGCATTTAAGAAATAAGATTTTAATTTGTATTTTATATTACTTCTTGTAATACTATAACATATATATAAGTGGTAAAATATATGAAATTGTCGGCTCCGATATCGTGCCGGAGAATTTGAAAAACAGATATATATCTCATATATTACTTTACTTGCCCTGATATCAGTAACGGATGCCGATACCAAAATCGGATTGGATAATGTGGAAACGCTCTAAGACGTATTAATATTTTTTTGCAATTTTGTCTGTGGTATCTACTAAAACCCAAGTCTTACCAACCTACTTATTAAAAATATACCGAAATAAAACGTAAAATTGATAGTCAACAACCTAAGTAGAACATGGAAACTAATAATAAAAACCTACAAATAGGACTATGTTACTAGGCAGAAGAATTGAGTGCCAATCGCTTCCCGTACTCCGGGCAATAAAAGAAACGCCTACGAAACGTCGCTTCTATTGAATGGCGATCAATATGCGTGAACGCGTGGAATCACGTCCACGCCTGTATCTCACTCGAACCATTGTCGGGTAGACTAATGGATCCGTCAAGTCAATAAGAACGTGACGTCTATTGGAAATGGAAACCAACTGTGTTTGAATGGTTGGTGCAAGCGACCTTATCATAGGATTTGTAATTTGATAAGAAACTAGTACTTTTGCTCGCATATTTTGCATGTACAAAAATGGCGTTGGTTTTTCCTGCTTCCTATAACGACGTACCTACTCCATTTAGGTATCTTTACGTTTCACGTGACGTCAGAACGGGGAGATAATTCTGAGGCCAAAACACGAATATGCCATGTCTATCGTAAAATGTTGGCCAATTACAACGCGGTATTTCAAATCTACGCTTTTTCATTGGCCAAAATAATAATAATAATATGCTTGCGATAAGATATGTCAAATTATTCAGACTCCAATCCAAAATTTTCTCCATTTGCATAGTACCTACGTATTTTTTAGTTGTATCACATGTACTGACATGAAAATATTTCATGATCATCATCATGATGAAAAATGAAAATGAAAATCATAGAAAATCCTTGGGAATAGGTAATTAGGAAAATTAGTTGTTGCTTATTCTATTCTCCGAAATGACCATCAAAAACTCTAAACAAGACCCAAAGTCATATTCTGGTCATAAAACAGTTTCGGCCGTAGTAAAAACTTTGTCTATTAACTCCATCTCTATATTAAGTTGAGTGAGTTGTTCCATTGCCAAATGCGGTGTGGCTATCTCGGTCTAGATTTTAAGTTTGTTGAACTTTTTAGTCTCCTAACTTAAATGACTTCAGTGTCGTCAACGCTTATCGTGCTGGTTGGCTTGGTTGAGTGACTATAAGCGCTCTTGCCATCATGTCGTTCCACCAGTCAGCGCTCCGATCCATGAGGACATCAATGTCTTGCAAATGAAGGCTGGATTTTGAGAGATGTCCATACATTTTCCCCAACTTTTCGCCCGACATGTTTGTCAGTAAGTCAGTAAGTCAAGGACCATCAATCGTTGCATACTTACTACGATTTATGGTCTTTTTCCAAAAGCTTAACGTTTTTGGAATGAAAATACCATACTTACAAAATATACTTTTGTACACCGAATTAATAATACGTCTACTCTACGTAAAAGAGATTTAAAGTTCGTTCAAAAATAAGAAAATTCAAGTGAGTAAATAAATAATGTACTTTTTTTTATTTTTCACTTGACCCCTTCTATAAACGTGCTGGAGCAGTCTGCCCGCAGTCGATTTATTATGCCCGTTTAAACGGATCAGGCGAGTTTAACTTGAATGTAATAAATGATAGGGAAGTCAAATGTTGCTTCCACATTGAATTTACGTAGCAAATGGTTCCTACGTGTTTTGAAATTTTAAAATAACAAAATTGTCGTTTAATTTGATAACAAGTAAAATATATTCATTGTTTCGTAATCTGTTGTGATAAAGTTTATAGTCAATTAAATAAATGACAAAATATAAATAATTGAAAATTTACAGAAATGTTTTTTTTGTGAGAATTTTCAGGTTCCTGATTCATTTAATTGAGAATATTCCTGTTTATTTCGGATTTGCTAGTTTATTCCGGACTGGACCGGTTTATTCCGGGTCATAGGTCCGTGTATAATTGGTTCTACAGGAGTTCGTTAGCTCAACTCTCGTGATAGTTGAAATTTAATATTTTAGCAAGCTCCCGACAGCGGATAGCAAACCAAAACTATTCGCTACTACTACACTACTAACTACTCATGGCCTTACTTATAAAAATCTGTCAAAAGAAAAACGAACCTTTAACCGTTGGATAATCAGAAACAGTGACAGGGCTAAATTTCATTACTAACTTCTAAACTCACACAGCTCATTTTAACATGTTCTAAATTAAAAATTATAACAATGGCGTATTTTGTTCATCCTAAGTTAAAGGTCAAAACAAACACTCCGGGCCCGCATAACGTCACACCTTCCTACACCTCAACAACTTCTGACAAATAAAACATGTGACCTAAATAAATAAAGCTTTTGTAACAGAGGATTTAGTAACAATATTATCTAAAAGCGTTCAGTGTAAATAAAATATCTATCTGACTCCTTGTTGAGCAAGTAAAAGTTGAATGTAAACGAGGCATAAAACTGGCTTTGTGGATTATTGCAAATAAGGTGCGTGGGAGAGGCCTGGGTTCCGCGGACAGATAGAGTCCCATTGCATGGGATAATAAACAATTTAATTCGTTTATACTGATAGTAATAACATCATCTGAGGAAACCCTTGGCTTAGTCAACCACGTAGGTATTGGCCATGTCTCTGAGGTGAGGACGTAAAAGCTTCATCATCATCATCGGCCTATAGCAGTCCAGTGCTGGACATAGGCCTCCCCTAATGAACGCAATCAGCAGCCTTTTGCAAATCGTCATTCCACCTGGCCGATGGCCGTCCTGAAACTAACGTAGTGTACGTTTGTGTACGTTTGCCGAGCCGCGGTCTCCACTCAAGAACTCGTTTACCCCAACGGTTATCGGTTCTTGCGCAGATATCGCCAGCCCACTGCCACTTCTAGTTGATAATATTCTGAGCTATGTCGACAACTTTGTTCTGTTGGATAGTCTCCTCTTGCGGATTCTATCCTTCAGAGAATCTCCGAGCATAGCTCGCTCCATAGCTCGGCAAAAGCTCACTGTAGCCTTTCTAACCGTTTTGAAAAAATCATTTTGAATCTCTTAAGAAACGTACGTTTATTCTGTTTTTTGGTGTCGTAGTTCTCGGTAATCGTAATGTAAAATACATTTTTCCATGTACTTTGATAGTTTAATTTATGTTGTATGATATTTATAGAATGTCATAGAGCTGTTTTTCGCCTTCGGGTTTTAATTATATACGCTCAGAATGGTGATTTTTGACTAGTTAAATAGTTTTTTAACCAGTTATAAACTGAATTTGTATGACTGTGATTTTCTTTGTCGTATGCAATGACAAAATAAATATGTACGAAATTTAAGTTTAAGTCCGGATTTTTAAAATAATACGAGTACACTACATGTCGCGATATATTTTTGATTATGTTATATTTGTTATGAAACCAGGCTAATAAGCTACTAGACAAAAATATATAATGAAATACCAAACAACCAACAAAAAATCATAGAAATGAATAAAAATATATTACCTGAATTGTAAAAAGGTAATATAGTCTTGACGAGTTTTTAAATAACCAAATAGAAATTTAATTTATTGATCTATTTTATTATTTTTACCACTGTATTTTATGTATATATTAATTAATAACAATCATAACTTAAAATTGCAATACCCTAACCAAAACATAATTATGACACATAACACAAGTAGAATGATAAGTAAGACATGTAGGTACTATACATAATCATGTACGCAATAAATAATTTGAATTTGATCTATGATTAAGTGGTGTTCAGGTAAATACAGCAGTTGATAACATTAATTAATATTTAGCTAGTTTATAGGCTATGCGTTGAGACACGACCACAATGTGGTGAGCCGACACGACACATGGCGTGGTCACATGACACGTAATGCAAACTAAACGATGCGGCTGTCCGCGGACGCCAAAACTGATATGATGAAAGAGGATATTCCTATTATTAAAGAGGTAATTTCAGTCTCCACAACTAAACTACTAATTATTACTTACCTTGTAGTTTAGGTAAAATAATTATTTGTTTTTGTCAATGCGTGTAAAAAAGGGAGAAGCTAGATGCGTCGAGCTAAAGTTGTTTATGATGATAATGATATTGAGTAAAACTCTATTCGCTACTATATAACTGGAAGGGTCCTGATGTTATTATTGGTAATGGTTAATATTGATAGAGTTGTGTTCTGATAAGAAAGCCAATTACAGGCGGATACAGCATTCGCAAAAACTAAGTATTATAAGAATAATAAGAACAATATGTAAGCTCTAATAGGAGTTTTAATATCTCAAGTAATCATATTATATTGATACAGTTTGTTTATACGATGGAGGGGCATAAAATTGTAAACTGAACGAAGACAAATTTTTCACACATAATTTTAAACCGGAAAAACTACTCTTTTCGTACATAAATGAAGGCTTCTCTATTGGTATTCAAGCGAGAACAGTTTAAGTTGCCTTAACGCCTTAAAAGAGCAGACAAAATGCATAAATAAAAGTAATGAATGCAAAAGACTTTTGACGGTACCAGACTTGTGCATCACTTTAAATTTACAAAGTGAATGCAAAGTTAATAATATTTAATTGGTACAATCTTTTTAAAATTTGCGAATGTAATAAATAATTTTAAAGGTTTTTGATGATGTTAATTGTTGTGATGGAGAAATAAGGTATGAAATAATTCTAAGTTTAATTCTATGTCATTCATACACTTTTTATTATTTCATGGCTTCTGGGATAGCTTCCAAAATTTCGCCAATTCATTATATTTTCATATTATTATGAAGTTATATTGAAGTTGTACGGCTTCTGAGTTCAGTCGTCCAGTTTTTAGGTAGGTCCTGTTCTTTTATAATCTATAGCAATGGCAACTAGGATTAAAAACGATCAGAAACGTTCACAATTTTCTTCATCAGAGAATTCCTGTCCAAATTTTATATTACTTCACTTTTATATTACTACACTAGTGTCTTATTATTACTAACGCAGAATGGTTAAAATGCCAATAAATTAATAAACTTATAAATCAGAAAAAATCTTGAAATTAAACAAAATAATGTAACAACCATCGTTGAAGATGAAAAAATGATCCTCTTATTACTACGTCATGATAATAAGTCAAAAGATAAGAGAACTCCAAGAAATCCCGCAAGCCTTCATTATGTAGATTCAAAATGTGGCAAGGTGTGCTAATTATGTATGTTTGCGTACCGTGAAACATCTGTTGGGAACTTTGGCCCAATTTAAGTTGGATCAAAAGAACTTTTAGAAGCTTTGAAGACTGCAAATGAGAGGGGCTTTGGGAAGCATTTACAGTGGACGAAGATACGCACCGCTGCTGCGGCGCTGGATTCCATACAGTGTGACTTTATTAGGTATACGTTTCAGTCAAATTATCCCACCAGATCTGAACTCATACCTTCAAGATATTCTACAAGGCAAAATATTTAGTACATTTTTTTTACTGGGTGTTTTCTATATATGATATGTAGGTATTTACAAAAAAAAATTATGTGCAGTTTATCAATCATGTGGTTCCCATAATACAAGCTCTGCTTAGTTTGGGACTACATGATGCTGTGTGATTACGTCCCGCATTATTATTATTATTATATTATTATAATTCCGCTAACTTTCTCTGACAAGTTCCACAAAATGCATACGCGTGCACCGCCTTCCCGCCCGCAGATTCACGTGTAAATCAGAGAAAGAACAAGCAAACAAGCAATCATTAATAAATGCAACCGCCTACTTACTCTTCCACCAAATAAAAACAACACGTTAACCTGTTATTGTATTATATTGTTGTTGTTTTTATTTGCATTTATTAATGATTGCTTGTTTGCTTGTTCTTTCTCGGATTTGCATGTGAATCTGCGGGCGGGAGGGCGACTCCGGAGTCAATTAATTATCTCATACTTTCATTGAATTACTTTTTCTTTCCAGATGAATAGCATAAGTTCTCAACTTAGCTTGACGTTACAATCTAGATTTACCATCAAACTTATCAACAAATGCTGAAGATTTCTTATTTTTAGCCAAAAATCTATACTTTTTCTTATTTTTATGTAAAAATATACTAAATCACTAGATTTATGCGGCTTATCCTACATCAGGGAAGTACCTATCTCGGGAAAGTGCCATAATAAATCATAATAGTACGACACTCCCTAGTTTGGATTATGTACAACGATCCCAAATATTATACAGAATGGGGTATCAGTAGCATTTATTGAGCGGCTAATGGTCGGAATACATACAGCTCGAAACGTTTTAAAATTACTAGAAATTTTAATTCAGGTAATAGATATGTAGTACAGATGTTAAAACTTATTCTTTGGTCTAAATAATATATATCTACAAACTAAGATTAACTCAATATAATATTTGAACCTGGGTAATTATAGCTGAATGCGTCGAAGCTGAAGATAGGGCGTAATGGCGCTCATTAGTCAAGCAGTGGACTGCTACAGGCTGATGATGATGATGAATATTTAAACCACACCACCTCATAGCGTGGTGGTGGCGTTTAACCAGCCTCTATCAGTCCACTACTGGAAATATTGCACCGCCGACTTTGCTGCCCGTCGGCGGTCATAGACTAGAGCCCCGGTTGTTCTATGGTAGGATGCACGTCGGGCAGGTCAGGCTGGCTTGGATTCTGAAGATCCAAGATCCAAAGAAGATGTTTTAACCCCCCATATACCCCCATGCTCATTCTAAGCCATAGAAAGTTCTCAGTAAAGGTTACGAGTATGGCACTCTATTTGACGCTACCTCATAACTATGACAAATTCTACTCTAACTTATAACCTCTTTAAAAGCCTATCAACCAAACAGGTAGAGTACGTAAATACCAATGGGAATTCTTTTGAATGTTTTATGAACCATATTTTACCGGCTACATTTAACAAAAATCGATTTAAAAGAATATGAAGATATTCGACCGACTGCTTCCGAAGGTAAACCGAGACTGGCGTTGCTAGCAGCTGAAAATGCAGTGTTGCAGTTTCAGTTGCTACGGAAATGCAACACTGATTTTTTGCTACTTTGTTTTTATTAACAGCAGAAGGTTATGACAGTACCTACTTTTCATCATTGACTCGGGAATACACCGAGTAGTTTAATTCTGGAGACCTTTCCTTCATTTAGTTGTAGAATTGTTTTCAGTTTATTACGGAAAAAGTTTAAAATTTGGCCACTTTCCAGGCACGCCCCTCCTAGTAAATTACTTGCAGCTCGGCTATAAATCTCCTGAGCTAAGATAAATGATACCT